>CM060430.1:31676207-32321207 GCA_030545235.1 Helianthus tuberosus
AAAGGAGCCAGTTGTCGGCGATGAATCTGGCTCATCAAAGTCAGACAAGCCACATTTAGGCAATGATTCTGGTATGGTAAAACCAGAAGAGCCTTGTGTTGAGGTAAAAGTTGAGAATTCTGGTTTAACAATGGATGATGCAAATTTTCCACCATTGTTGAACAAGAATTCAAAATCACCTAAGGACCGTCAGGCTTGGGTGAATCTGTTTAAATGAAAAACCTGACTTGCCGGAGTTCCCAGGTTGGTAAGCGTGGAACATGAATCGGCACATTTCTTGAGAAATTCACGAAAGTGATATTTCGATTTACAAGTGGTAAATCAGGGACATTAAGTTGTACTTGATTTTCTACATGTGATTGTGTTGTTAAAATCGATAAATGTTAAATCTTACAAGTGGTTACAGAAAACAAGGTGATGAAAGATCCCCATGATTGAGAAAAGACACACAAAACTTATTTTCCGGAAAAACCATTTTGATTAAAACAAACTTAAGTGTTTTGAAATCACTATGGGAAAATAGTTTGTTGTCAGGGGAGTTCTGATTGTTCAAGCCAAGTGAATGGAGAATTGAAGTGATTCTCATCATGTTGTCACATTTCTTGTACAGCTTGTTTTCAAATTTTCCCAGAAAATCAAAATTGAGACATATTTTGATTTTAGGGGGAGTAAAAATTTTTTAAAAAAAATTAGAAAATTTGAAAAAGTCAAAAACATTGAAAAATGAAAAAAAATGAGTTTTGTTGTGAAAAAGAGGAAATGATAGTAGATCAATGAGACTGTCACAGCATGCTAAAGAAATGGAGAGATAAAATGTGATAAACGATCTCACTAAAGATGTGACGATAGGCTCAGCTAGACTAGTAGATTTGCGATAAGGATACAAACCTAAAGCAAAAAGCCTAGTTCTAGTGGGAAACATGATTGAAAGCATAGTACTTAGTTTTGTCCTTCTTGATTGTGTGCCTACCCAGTAATCGCTGATTGTCGAAAGACATAAAACTGGTTAAGTTTGTGAACTTTCACAACTTTGCTAAAAAAGTCGCTGTGATTATGCATTTCATTTTGCAAAGATTTAAACTTGTTTTATTTCTTTATTTTGTTTAAGCATCGGACATCCTCTGCGTATACGTGAGTATCGACCTGGATGTTGTTTCCTAAACGTTCTGCTTTATTTTCTTTGGTGTTTCGTTTAAGCTTTGGACCACCTCTGCGTATACGGGAGTATCGACCTGGTGGTTAAAGCCTAAACAACTTCAACTTATTTTTATTTTCTTATTTTGTTTAAACATTGGACTTTCTCTGCGTATACGGAAGTATCGACCTGATTGTTAATGTTTAAACATTCTGCTTTGTTTTCGCACAAATCACAGTTGATAAAAGTTTAAAGGCATTACTTGAGATAGTGTATTGCATGATGAGGGGATATGCTGAGATCGTGGGGTCCATAAGAACTTAGTGCAAACTTAATATATCTTAACGTATCGGTAAGCAGATTGAAAGTTTTTAGATTGAGCTTAAGAGGACAACAATATCGTCAATCAACGTGAATCGTTTAGAACTGAAAATGTTTAAAGCTTAACGGTGCTAGTGATTGGTCACAAAAACTGATATGATCCTCTTACACAAACTCACAAAAATATTGTCTGTAAATATTTCTTTACTGCATTTCATTCTATTTTAAAAACCCAAAAAGATTTTAGTGTGTTTTAGCATAAATTTTGAAAAATTCAAAAAGATTTTCGACAACTGATGTTGGATAGCTGATATTCAAAATTTTAAGTGCTGAACATGATGAATTGGTTTGGGAGTGTGTGTACTGGATTAGAAATTTATTTTGAGAAAGAAAGGTTTTGTTTAGTTAATCAAGGTCATTAATTTGAACTTGATGTAACTATTACAAGTAAGTTTTTCTTATTGATTTAAGTAAAAACTTATATTTTTGGTGAGAAAATGTGTGCAGAAGATGAGCTTATCAGAGATAAAGCCAGGGATTGGTTTCAAGGTGATAGCTAATTCCAGACGGCGATCTCATCATGATGAGAGGGGGAGTCTGACGAGGTTAGAGCCAAAGAGAAGATCCTGGTATATGCTAAGAAAGAAAAGAGACTGATAAAGACTGAAGATGCGAAGACTCGACAACATCTGAGGGGGTGTCTGTTGGTGCACACATCTGTCGACTTCGTCTTATATCGAGTCTTGGGTTCGTTGCAGATTTGAACTAGAGTGATGTCATCATTCTTGATGATGACATCATAAGTGTGACATCATCATTGCATCATGGAACTAGAAGACAAAATAGAATTACTTGAAATATGAAATTGGAGGCTGTTTGTTTGAGACGTGAGCATGACTGTTTGAAGAGGTCACATTTGGAGCATGACCGTTTGAGATGTAACCGTTTGAAAGGCATGACCGTTTGAAGTGTCATGACCGTTTGAAGAGTGGTGTGTCACCTTCAAATGGTCAGGGGTCTCTCCCTACAAATACCTTCAAACGTTCATCATTTGTAACATTCTGAATTCCGACAGCGAAGCCCTGTCGAAGTGTCTCTGTACTGTAAACTGTTCAAGATCAATAAACAAGACATTTAATAGTGAATACAAGCTGAACGAAGACCGAATCAATGAATTCCGCCTCTGATTCTGTCTGAGCACTCTTCTGATCGACTCGTTAGGTCGTTTCACGATCCTACAAGTTGAAGTGAATGAAAGCATGGGTATTTATAGATTTTGGAGAACCGTTAGGATCGTTCCTCGCAAAACGTGCCTTGATCTAGACCTTACATGTGGGCACATGGTTTTCAAAACCATGGGAATATTTAAAACCATCAAATTCCAGCCCATAGAGTGCAAAACCTTGGGTTAAAACCATCAAATCCTCAAAAATGGACCAAGTTCAATGTATCTGCCAGAAATTTCAAAAATGGTCCCTGCACTTGTAAAACTTGATTGTTTTGGCACTTTTAAGCCCCGTTAACCCCATTTCAAGGCTCTAAAATAAAGTTAAAGTATAGGGAACTTGAAATGTGCTCAAAAAATATCTCGGATGTCGGTTTGTTTGGTCGTATGGTTAATTACGACGGAAATCGTAACGAACGCAAAAACGATCCAAATTACACGACGAATGGAATTTTATCATGCCAATCACTAAAATAAAATATTTTAATGATTACATAAATTTTTGGATGTCCGGATATATTCAGAACGTAAGATATGCGCGAAAATGCAAACTTATGCACTTTTTGATGCTTTGAGTCCCTATTGATCAATAAAGTTTATTTTAGCATACCGAACCCCTCAAATCCTATTTCTAAGATATGTAAAGGATATTTAGGGTATGTTTAACTTATGATTAAGTTCTGGAATGTTCGTTACTATACAAATCGGTATAGTTTCGTAGTTTGACACAAATAGTCCCTGCGATCGAACAAACTTGATTTCAACACACCAAACCATCCAAAACTTATTTCTAAGTTATGTGGAGGTTATTTAAGGTATGTTAAGCCTATTTCACTATTCCAGAGTGTTTGTCGCGTTAAACTAATTACGTTTACGCACCAGTTCGCGTATAACTTTCTAGAAAGCGATTTAGAGCTCTAAATCGAACGAGAATTGATATGTGTAAAGGATACACATATTTTTATAAATCCCAAGTATGAAACACAATATTTCATTGGTTTTGTATTTGTTTGATGGCCGTGGAGGCACAGATGTCACAGTCTCCCCTACTTCAAGAAATTTCATCCCGAAATTTATTTAGAGGAAACTTGTGAGAGCTCAAAACATGAAGTCGAAAAGATAAAACAACACTGGTTAGGGTTCTGAACTTCTAGTAACTTTAATAACATTATGCTTGCAATGCAAGAGGGACACTTATATACAAGTATATGAAGCGCCATTGGTGCGTCCACCGTACCTCCATTACATTGTTCACGTTTCGTTATTGTTGCCACTATAGGTTCTTACACATGATAAATTACTGGGGTTCATGTGAACTGAATCTCATAATTATGTACGCATCCATAATTACATAATTCCTTGCATAGTCCGCACAGTGCATTTTATAATGTGTAGGGGAAAACCAAATGAACAAACCTGTGATGAGTGTGACTAGACCATCCTAGGGTCCCTTTAATTAAATCAATAAATGATCTTTTTAAATAGACCACCAAGGAGTCTTTCCAGCTATATCATCACATGCCATTCTTAACCAGATTCTGAATCAATCTTTTTAATCAGACCACTCAAGGGGTCTCTTTCGAATCTTGGAATGGTACTATATAACCCAAGGGTCTTAACTACCACGTAGAAGCCCATTAAGGATTTAAGGTAGTACCTTTGGATATCCTACTATGAATCCCTCATGGAAGATTCTACGAGGATTTGGATAACGAAAAATCGGATCACACAAAAACATAAAAGAAAACACATAATCACATAATCGTTTAACTTAATCTTTTTAATTTGTAATCTTTGGACACGGTGTTTAAAGCACACCAGGAATCCAATCCGTGGATTTCATTTGGCACTTTAAACATTTTCAAGAATCTAACTATGAAGATAGGAAGATCTTAATAGGAATTCGGCTTGTCTTTATTGAATTGTAATGTACGTATTAGGGCGTACAAGGAATCCAATCAAGGGCTCCGATTTGAGCGATAAAATTCCACAAGGATCTAATTGTGAAGATAAGAAGATCCCATATGGATTTTGGAATTTGAAGAGCGGGAGACGCTTCGAAACCTTGCACTAGACATGCTTAAGTCCATACACGAGGTAGAATGCTTATGAAGTTGAGGTGCTAGATATGCCAAGGCGACATATGAAGCAGAATTTGAAGGTTAGGTAATATGAGCAGAATGCTTTTCGAAAACTATGCATGGGGTTCTTTTTAGAAATGTGTTTAATGTTTTTGAAATCCTACATAATACTTTTGAAATCATGAAGTCGGTGTATGTTTATAAAATATTTTAAAATCATGCGAGATAAAGTTTGAAATTATAAGGGTTTTGAAAACATGAATAATGCTTTTTCGAAATCATGCACTTGATATATTAAGTAAATATACTATGTTAAAAATCGTTTTCAAACTATATGAAATATTTAGAAATCATGAAGGTTGTTTTGAAAACTTATACTATGTATATTGTTATGAAAAACCAGAATGAAATGATATGAGATTGAAGAAAGGTATCCTTAGTTATCTAACCAATGATTTAAAGTGATTACTCAAGATATCACTTATTTTCTGTACTTCGTTTCTTAGAATGAAACGAGCACTTAGAATTTTCGAGGAGATCATGAGCGATCATATGAACGAGAGAATTACAAATATGGTTCTTTGGTGTAGGTATCGTAGGGGTATGCCATACACATATGCAACTACATTTGTACATCAGAATTGCAAACAAAGATTTATTTATAAACAAAATCGATTGTTTCAGAGTTCAAAGGAAAACACTAGAAACATAAACATAAGATTCAGATTATTCAAAGCAGCAGCTTCTTCTAATCGGCCAAATGCTCATCCGTGGGTCAGATTTGCATTGAAATCTCTGGGTATTTGCCCCTGACATAACCCGTTTCGCCATAGGTGTAGCAAGTACCAGGAGGAAAATGAGCTTGTGCTGGATCTGCTTGTGCAGCAGTAGGATCTGCAACAGTTTTGGTTTGGATAGCAAATCGGCACACATTAACCAGATGTCCCCATCGTCCATAGTTGAAACATTTTCGACATCTGACACTGGCATAGTGGTGGAGGTTACACTGATTGTACCAAGGAACAGTTCCCAAGTACGGCTTCTTGGCTGGTGGTGCTGCCACCTGGCTAGGTTCTGCTTGATTTGGTGCAACGGCTACGGGATCCTTTGAAGCTTTATGCTTCTTTGACCTTTTCGAAGGCTCGACTTCTGCTTCCTTTGATGCTTCTTGGGTGGCTTCCTTGTAGAGACGAGACATGGCGACACCTAAATCAACAGACTTTAGGATTACTTCGCCTATTCGCTGGGCAAATTTGGCGGTTTGCTCGGACATTTGAGTGTCGCTACAACGAAGAGACATTCTGGAGAAAATGAAAGACATAGGAGGAAACAAGTGAAATGTTATCGGAAAATCAAAACAGAATGACAACGCATAGAAATTGCGATCATTTGTTTGTTACCTAAGGCAAACAAATGAGATGGTGACTAATCAAAGTAAATGGGTCAATACAATGCATCACTGAAGACATGCTCGCCTATAAGTGAACACTCACCCCAAGAATTCCCAGGTAAGAGTGACTGGTCCGATACTGCGGATTTGTACGAACACTCTAGCCTTAGACAGAAAATTCAGGGTACAAGGCATTCACCTTTCCAGTTTGCATGTGTTCACATTATAAGACCCAAACTTTGATGAGATTTTGAAAACTTAGAGGGTTCAAAACCTAGTAATCAATCATCCAAGAACAGATGATTGGTTTTCAAGGCAGATTTGAAATTTGTGTTCTTGTTGTGGTTGTCACCTAAGGATAAGTGACAGTATTGTTTTAAGATCTAAACACAAGAATCTTGTGTTAGGGTCCTAAGAAGGTTATAGACTAGGTCAAAGCATTACTAATAACCTAATTCCCTATAACCATGAGCTCTGATACCAACTTTTATGTCACACCCGACCACGATAAAACAACAAATCGTGGCGGAAACGTCGGGAGTGTTGTAACAGAATTATTGTTTCAAAACACACGGAAATTTGAAGTTTCATTTTATTAAAAATTAAACATTTACATCGTCTTGAAATCTAAACAAACAAGTTAAACATAGTCTATCATTGTTATTAAGTCACTAAGGCCTCGTCCAGTCCTATTTGAGCATGCATCCTAGCAATCAACATCATTCAACAACACCTGAAACATATGTGAAAACAAAGTCAGCAAAGAAATGTTTGCGAGCACATAGGTTTATAAGAGTGTCGGATTCATGGCTAGTTTACATGTTGCAATACTTAATTAAAAACCTTGTTTTGAAAAGTATAGTATTGCGACATAATTAACCAACTCAAATCAAGTTAGTTATAATTTATAAAATCTCGTAGCCATGATTCTGAACCCAAAACATTTATTTAATTAAATCAAATTGTAAAACATCTCGTAAAAACTCGTTAATAAATCTCGTATGGTTTATATTATTTCGAAAACATCATTGTGTGACATCGTTTCAGAATCGTTTACCCAAGTGAACTAAATAACGCCACAGTATGTAATATGATGAAAACACTTATATATAAGAAGTACCAGCGGCGTATCTACCATGTTTTCATCACATTACACCCGTCCCGTTATCTAATCACTAACCAAAAACCAATCGTTTAACCAAATCGTTTAACTCGTTAAAAATCGCATCAGTCGTTTAAATCATTCTCGTTTTAAATTGTGAAATCTACTTTTGATCGTTTCGCTAATAACATCCAAACCTTCGTGACTCGACTATCTCGAAACTCGCATTAATAAACCACCAAAGGGTAAATTAACAATCACAGATTCGGTCGTTACCCACCTAACCCACACATAACCATGGGTGCAGTCTGATAACGGGATTTGTCAGATCCTATGGTACCATAACCTAATAATGGTCGGTTCGGCCAAAACTAATGAATGTTATTCGTTATGTAAATACAACCAACAAGTTTGTTCACTTTATCGAAATCGTTATTAATTTAATATAAACCATTTTAACCAATTTCGAAACCATCGTTAAAACATCGAAATCATTTAACATATATGAATCATCCCAAAACATTTGAAAACAGTAAAATAGGGGAACTATGTACTCACATGAAGTGCAAAGTATCCTCAATTAAAAGAACTTCAACAAACTCAAGCAAACCAGAGAAATCAAGCAACACCTAGTAATCGAATCACTAGATAAATAATTGACACCTAAATCGGAAGATCGGACAGAATGAGGTCTTGTAAACCAAATGAGTGTTGGAACTCATGTGATATGGTTTAACAAAGCCAACATTCTAAATCGGAACCTAACCTAAGTGCTTTCGACCCATTACTGTAACGCCCGTAATTACGTCTAGTAGAAATGCCATCCAAAAGACGCAAGAAACCCAACTTTTAACATGGATAAATCTTTCGCAATTTAAAAGGTAAAAACCCTATGTCATTAATTCATGATTTTTAACAAAATTTGGGCATGACCCGTCCATAAGACGAGTATATCCCTGTTTTAACCATCAACAAAACAAACAAGTCTACAACCCGTTCAACTAGACAAGACTAAGAACCATACATCAAGTGTCAAAAAGTGTAACCACTAACAACGTTATACAAAAATGAGCATTTGACCCAAAACATTAATACGTAATAGCGGAAGCGCTTGATAACCATAAAGTGTGCATATGCTCGCTCCAAATTGCCAAGTCGCCTAAATTGAGGATTTACCTATATTCAACATAATAAATAGATTAGTAATTCGCCACTAACAATTCTAGATAATAAACCCATTCATTTCATTCTCGGATTATCATCATTTAATCACTTTGCTAACCGTTAAACGGTTCATTACATGCTTACATCAAATAGAGGCTAAGCATACTTTACTTAACATACCCGTTAGGAACGGATACTAGCATCATTACATCGCTTTCATTCGATTTGTTCATAATGAACAATCATAGTCATTACATTCTTACATCATACCTCGATCCGAGGAAAAACGGATCGAGTAGGCTTTCGTCCATTACATACTTAACTTCCCATACCCGGTTCAACTAAAAGAACCGGATATGATGCGTCATCTTTCGTATTTTAATCATTCCTCACAATCCGTTTATGACGGATTGTACCTTTACTTTTAACGACCATAGAATTCAATTCTCACAACTTTGACATAACAACACGATACAATTAAAATTATTTTACATATGACAACGTCATAAATATAGAAATGTGGTGTACACTAACGTACCTCGATCTTGTGAGTCTCCCGTTTTCTTAGTGTTTGAGCCTTCTTCTTTTACGCCTACATTAAACACATTCATTCATTTAGCCCAACACATTCATTCCATTATTTACATAAATTTCTCATTTTCAAGTGACAAACATTATCACTAATTTTTATAATTTCACATATTTATTCTCTTAAGCATTTCATCAAACACTTGGTGTGCGTCACATTAACAAAGCATAATGTACAAGTCTACAAAGCATGACTTTACTAGTTCATCTTATATATCATCAATAATCAATCAAGTTCATATAATTCTTTTAGCTCTACATCAATTTATTTAGCATCCATGTGTTACAATCAAGATCATATATCAAGATTAGACATATTTACTTCTACTCGATCATCCTATCATACTAATTTTTTATCATCAAGTGGGTTTTGCTACTACCCTTTCAAAATGGCCAAAATCAAACATTATCTTTGTTCTAGAGTGTAATCCTATCTTTCAATTACCCAAATATTTACATTAACTCAAGATTGGGTTGAGACCCACTTCCTATAATTCATATTTTCGAGAAATTCGACTTACCATATCAACAAACAAGTTCAGATGATCAATGATTTGAGTTCATGCAGTTGATTACCTTTGAAATTTCTTTCCAATTGATTGAATTTAGCAAACAAGGGTTTCACCCTTGTTTTCCTTTGTTCTGTTCGATCCCAGGCACACAAGTATGTGTGTGTTTTGGGTTTCATGAATTTCTAATACTTTCATTTTCATCATTGTCCAATTTTAACCCTTTTAATCTTAGTGTTGTTTTATTTAGGCACTTTCTTTTACTTAACTTACATTTTGATATATTTACTAACTAAGTTAAATTTATAATTAATTTAACTTATATGTCTAATAAATCTTTTTGGGGTGTTACAATTACGACCCATTAAGGTAGCTTACACTACTTTAAAGCGTCGTTCGCGCAAATGCGCGTTCGAGACATCTAACTAGTCCTATGACAAGTATTATATGCCTAAACATGTTTAAATATGTTGCATAATCAGTTATGTGACAAAAGTTTAGGTTACATATGCTTAAAGTTCAATTATGCATGAAAAGGGCGTTTTGGTCATTTTACCTAAGGCATATAAACTACCTATCATATAACTACTTAAACTAAGTGACCAGAAGGTATAACCTCGAAAGGTTATTCCCTATACAACTATGGTCACTAAACATGCTTGGTCGGATCCTAATGATCGACCAAACGGGTTTAGTTCGAAAGTCTAAGCGGTTGCCAAGACCGCTTGACTTACGACTCTGCACAAGCACTAAACTAAAAGTGACGCGCTAAACATGTTAAAACATGTTTAGTTAAGTTAGAAAATAGGTTTTGATATCAAAACAAAGTGTCTTGATACCCAAGAGTAGTTTGGTTACAAAATACGCATGAATACGCATTTTGGCCGAAACTACGACTCGTCACTACGCCTAGTCAACGTGGTAATCAGTAGGTATAGGCACACGGGACTATAACCATCATTATTATGCTCACTTTTCAAAGTTCAACGAACTTCGTATTGACCAACTCGTGGTCAAAGCAGAAAGTCAAACACTGTTTGACTTTCGTGCTAAAAACGCATAAAAACACGAAATAATACTTACAAAGGGTCCACGCTAGGAAGTTTGATCCAAGTTTTCTCAGGTATGAAGTGTTTAAACCTCAACTTAGAGCAAAATGAATCAAGTGTGAGTTGAAGTGAATGAAAGCATGGGTATTTATAGATTTTGGAGAACCGTTAGGATCGTTCCTCGCAAAACGTGCCTTGATCTAGACCTTACATGTGGGCACATGGTTTTCAAAACCATGAGAATATTTAAAACCATCAAATTCTAGCCCATAGAGTGCAAAACCTTGGGTTAAAACCATCAAATCCTCAAAAATGGACCAAGTTCAATGTATCTGCCAGAAATTTCAAAAATGGTCCCTGCACTTGTAAAACTTGATTGTTTTGGCACTTTTAAGCCCCGTTAACCCCATTTCAAGGATCTAAAGTAAAAGTTAAAGTATAGGGAAATTGAAATGTGCTAAAAAAATATCTCGGATGTCGGTTCGTTTGGTTGTACGGTTGCGTTGTTCGGTTAATTACGATGGAAATCGTAACGAACGCAAAAATGATCCAAATTACGCGACGAATGGAATTTTATCATACCAATCACTAAAATAAAATATTTTAATTATTACATAAATTTTTGAATGTCCGGATATATTCAGAACATAAGATATGCGCGAAGATGCAAACTTATGCACTTTTTGACTCTTTTAGTCCCTATTGATCAATAAAGTTTATTTTAGCATACCGAACCCCTCAAAGCCTATTTATAAGCTATGTAAAGGGTATTTAGGGTATGTTTAACTTATGATCAAGTTGCGGAATGTTCGTTACTCTACAAATCGGTATAGTTTCGTAGTTTGACACAAATAGTCCCTGCGATCGAACAAACTTGATTTCAACACACCAAACCATCCAAAACTTATTTCTAAGTTATGTGGAGGTTATTTAAGGTATGTTAAGCCTATGTCACTGTTCCGGAGTGTTTTTTGCGTTAAACTAATTACGTTTACGCACCAGTTCGCGTATAACTTTCAAGAAAGCGATTTAGAGCTCGAAATCGAACGAGAATTGATATGTGTAAAGGATACACATATTTATACAAATCCCAAGTATGAAACACAATATTTCATTGGTTTGGTCTTTGTTTGATGGCCGTGGAGGCACAAATGTCACACGGGTGATGGAAGCGTATTACATTAGGATAATGAGCCCGAGTGAAGGGACAAAGATTAATGTAAAATGATTAAGATATGTAATGGGAGGGGGTGTACTTACACTCGAACCCAGAAAAATGCAAACATGTAAAACGATTAAGATATGCAATGGGAGGGGGTGTACTTACACTCGAACCCAGAAAAATGCAAACATGTAAAACGATTAAGATATGCAATGGGAGGGGGTGTACTTACACTCGAACCCGGAGAATGCAAACATGTAAAATGATTAAGATATGCATTGGGAGGGGGTGTACTTACACTCGAACCCGGAGAATGCAAATATGCCTCTTAACGGGCCATTTTTGTAAAACGTCAAACTTGAGGACAAAGTCGGAATATAAAAGTGAAGCGAAGTCTTAATGCATACCGGAAGGGTTGCAATAATAACGACTTTGGTAAAACACCCGGTTGATGGGTAAGGATTAAACACATGCGTAGACCGAGAAACAGGAACTCGGATGGAAAGTTAAAAGACTCGGGTTTTGAGTCATGACTAAAAGATGACAAGATGATTTAAATAGAAATTTTGATAAATTATGTTCAACTATTTTAAAGTTGAACGGGTCGAAACAAAGAACAAAGTTGCACATCCATAAATGATAAAATTTCACATGAATAAGTCAAACGGGCCGAATATAATATAATGCCGGATGGCATGAGTAAACGCAAGCGGGATAACGGTAGCGTTAAAAAGCAAAAGAATAATGAGCCCGGTAATGGGACATAATCAAATACGAATATATGTAAACTGGATAATGGTGAGCATAAGATGAACCGACGCATAAATGACGTGAGAAGTTATAAAGTCGGAAAATTTGTCCGAAAGAAAACGAATGTAGCCTTAGACTACGGTCAAGGTCAAAGGAAATACCAAGGCGAAAATAAATGATTTTGAACATAAAAGGGTGCGTTAATGCCATATACATATATAAATGTATATACCTTTGAATAAAGACTTGAAGAAAGGATGATCTACGGGATTATCATACCCTACGAGATTATAAATGATGCTAAGGTCTACGGGACCAAAAAGACCTTCGGGTCACAAATAAAAAGAAACGAATTGTCGAGGTCTCACCTTAATAAGGTAAAAAGGTGAAAATATAAAGAAATAGCCTACGAGGCTAAATGAAAGAACCTACGGGTCAATAGAATAAAACAAGGAAACTAGTTGTAACTTCCCTCATAAAATAATAACGGGAGATAAATTTAGTAAAAAAGCGATAGGTTTCGCCAAGCTAATAAATTGTGTTACGCCACAAAAGTGGGTGAAGTCATTACCGAAATGACAACGGAAGGGAATAAATCCTTGGACCTAAATTCCTTGGAATTGACATGAGCTAAAAAGAAAACGTTAAACTAAAAATTCAATTTTTGGTTAGCTTGAAGTAAGCATGTTGAAAATAAATATAACTGAGTGATTAGATGATAACTCGGTCGAATAAGTGACCAGATTAAGAAATACAAGATGAAAGTATCGGGCTATGAGGCCATACACGTAAAAGACGCATATGCTATGAAACCAAAAAGACATTACCATACTTCCCTGGTAAGAGTATTATGTGTGATCAATGCTCAAGTGATCACCAAAACTAAGATTCGAATGATCTAAGCTGATAAAGTACGTGAGAAAGGTTTCGGGGATGAAACCTCTTTAAGGGGGTAGACTTGCAACACCCCAAAAACGGGTTTGGTAATCAAACCACGTTAATAGCAAAGACGGGTAAAAGTACCATTAGTGGTAAAAAATCATTTACTTTACCTCTCGATTTCATAAACTCTAGGTTTTGGCATTCGATACTTCATTTTTGTTGCATTTTGTCTCAATGCCATCACCGACCGTTAGATTTGAGTGAAAAACTGTTGGAATTTGGGTGTGTGTGAATGGTAGTCTCATATGGTAAACACTTGTCCCACATTGGTGTGGAGACAAAGAAAAAGGGTATTTATATGGTAAAACATTTACCTAACCAATATCACTGTTACATGTTTTACCACAAGTCCCACGCGCGTGCGCACAGGGGGGTGCAAAATTAGAACCGGATTTAGTTGTACTCGTGTATTGACGTGATGTCGTGGTCATAATCAAATTTAATCCAAATACTACTAAATAGATAGTGGTAAGTGGGTATCGAACACAGGGAGTTTGTGGAATATGTGCTATTTAAATTGTTTCTCTAAATTAACTAAGGTAACTGAATGGCAAGAAATGAAAATTCAGAATTTGGTTGGTTGATTGAGTTTTAAAACAAAAATTACTATTCTAATTGCAAAATGAAAGTGTTGGTTGTAAACAGATTAGAGACAAATGACCATCCCAGACTTCCGGTTTCAATCGACATTCATGTTTTAATTAAACTAAAAAGAACCATATAGACATGGCTCATGTGAAATTACGTGTTCGTGATGAAAGGGAACTAAGTACTCAGATGCCTAGAACGCGAGGTTGTTACCCGATGACCACTTAATCAACACACCCACTCCTAATCCCTCCCATGATATCTTGATTGCCGACGGTACCAAGAACGTATGGTTTAAGTTATGATCAAAGCATCAATTAACTATTTACGAACAAATATCAACACACTATAATAAACAAACAAAAGATGCAAGTCTATTATTCTAGAAGTCAAAACCAAACATGAAATGTCTCAAGCAAACCTTCAATCCAGGATGATCACAAAGTGTTTAGCCACTCATGGCCAGAACAAACATCATCAACAAAGTTTCAATGTTCACAGAAAATCAAAAACATAAAATCAATGTTTTCCAATGTCTTCAAGCTCTAAGAAGTCCCAAAGTGCAGCCAAAATTTCGTGTCTAAGTGAAGTGTAACCGAAATGGACATGATAGGAACCATAAAACATCATGATCAAGTCAATTAATGCCATAAGTTACATTTTCAACCCATACGGCGCCGTAAGCTACGGTGCTCGCCGTAGCTTACGGCGGTCAACAATATCCTGGCTGGTCAGAACATCGCCGTAACCTACGGTGGTGACCGTAGGCTACGGCGCC
This sequence comes from Helianthus tuberosus, assembly GCA_030545235.1. NCBI lineage: Eukaryota > Viridiplantae > Streptophyta > Magnoliopsida > Asterales > Asteraceae > Helianthus > Helianthus tuberosus. The sequence continues at coordinate 31,690,992 of CM060430.1, forward strand.
AAGCCATTCCTTACGGCAAGTCTCTTCTGTCCTACGGCGGTGCACATGTGAAGAATTGAGAGCCGTAACCTACGGCATAAGCCATAGGCTACGGCGGCGCCTGATTTTTTTTCTCTTGTTCCCTTGTTCACTACTTGACTTCTCCAACTTGTTTCCCCAAACCTCCAACTTTCATCCAAACTTCATAAAAGCATCCTTTATGCACTTTAGCACCTGCACAATCATAACAACTAGTAGTTACCATGTTCAAGCAAATAACCGTGTATAGCATGGGATTTTTATCTTTTTAAAGCACTTAAGGGTTGTCCTACGGACCACCCATCACATCCCCACACTTAACCGTTGCTTATCCCAAGCAACCCATCAAAACCATTTTCAAAACATACGCGATCAACATAAACGAAGCATAAACATGTTGTTCTTTTACTAACCCTTTCTAAACACCCAAAACAACACACCCCTCGCTATATCTCTCCTCTCGGCAACAAGTAAGCACTAGCATTTGTAAGCTAGACACACAAAAGGCAAACGGGTGATTGCACAACTATAAGCTTGTACCTAAATCGACCATTCTCCTAACAAGTGTCAAACATGAATGTAAATCAAAGGGGCCTTAAGGTTGTAACGTGGCTAGGCGTATGGTAGGAAATGGAATATATATGTAGTAGCGAAGGACTTAACCCGGTCTTTTATTACACAATGAAACAAACAAACACCAAACTTAAACTTCTATATACAAGACAACTCAACATCACTTTTTTTTCATTGCTTTTTCCATTTTTTTTTTTTTTTTTTACATAGACTAGCAAACATTCAACATAACATGATAACATATCTACACACTACTAAAACAACTACTAACATTATAAGATCGGGTCAAGTCGGGTAGATTTTTGGGAAACTAGCTAAGGGGTAAAAAATGATAGGATTTAGGCACAAAATTGGGCAACTAAATTTCCAAACCCCCGCCCTCTCACTACCAAGCTCATATATATAATTAATGAGGTCCAACCCCCCAAATCCCACACTCGCACACACTATGACGAGGCTACCTAAATGCCCTTATCCTTTTTACATTCATATTCAACTAAGGCCTCGAACCGTATTCAAGCACAAGTTCTAATGCACCCCCACCCGTTGCCACTCTCATCAAAGACAAGCATTATTTATATACAAGTGTGGCTTCGACTCTCACCAAGAACAAAGGGTATTAAGGGTTGCCGGTGTGCCACCCGGGGTATAGTCCAAGGTGTTCAAATTCTCACAATATTTTGCTTGATTTAAAAATTTTAAAATTCTCAAAAATTTCCCCTCATCCCCACACTTGGGATACATTGTCCCAATGTATGGTTTTGAGGGAAAGATCGATTTTAACCAAAAACATTAGCTTTCGCTAATACTCTCAAACCCCAAATTTCTTTTCGTATTTTTTTTATTTATTTTTATGAAAATTAAAATACACCACCACTATCACATCCCATAAATCATATCAACACCTAAACACCACCCGACCTCCCAACCATAAACATACGACATGAAAATATACACAAATATACAAAGGAGCGAGATACGACCTGGTTAGTAGTACTTTGGCTGTGGAGGCCCGAAAATGGAGGTCATCATGTCATTCCACTCTCCAAACCCGAATGCTCCGCTACTGCTGCTGCTTCCTTGATCACCTCCTTGACTCACCTGCTGATGACCCATGGTATGTGTCTCCACCCATTGAGAATGGTGCAATGGTGGGGTGGGATACGACACACTACCATCATATGGCGACAATGTAGTATAATCTACAACTGGCGGGTCAGCTTCGAGTGGTTGGCCCGCATGCCACTGATCATGCAAGCGTCTCTGGTGGTCGTCTAGGTAGCGATTATTCGTCTCTTCTTGGCGGGCATACATATGAGCACGATTCCATTGCTCATTTATGTCATAGCTCTGTTTAAGAGCTCTCTCCATGCTGACCCCCATATAAGTCTGTTGATCGAAGAGCATTTGATTGGGTTCAGTCCATTCGCCAAAAGTGGGTAGTCGCCTCTGCTCAACAATCTGGCCCATATTCCCCGTGTGAGCCCAATAAGGATCATAGGGCTGTTGTGCATAGTCGAATGCACTACTCACATACGCTGACTGTACTCCTGCTCTATGAACTCCACCTGGGCCAGCACCCCCCGTCGAAACATCAACCATGAATGTGTCTTCACGGTAATCATCGTCACCACTAACCTCTTCATCAGTCGTTTCGGGCTCATCGGCCTCGCCCGGTCTTAATGGCCTCGCATCCACTTTCAAAACTCTCCACCTTCTCCCATCGGTCTTCAACTTGTGGTACCTTTCTGATTCCTTGTACTCCCATCCTGGTCCTAAATTCTTTATATCGAACGGCTTAAACCTCTTGTATGAGCCTTTTTCCTCGGCTTCAATCGCCCCATATTTCTTCAACAATGCCGTGATCAATCGGCAATGGGGTACAATTTTTCTTTCTCCACTATTTCGACTTAGCCAAATGTTGTTCAACACTAAGAATCGGAAGGGAACCATGGGTGAACCATGCATTAACATGTATAAGATCGACACCTCTTGAAATCTAACCTCCATCTTATCACCCCGCCGCGGGATGACATTGTGTGTACACAAAACCAACAACAACTTCGCTTCCATTCTCAAGTTTCTTCTAAATAGTTTCTCGTGTGTAGTACCCGGAAGGAAAAGGTAATCAAGCATTTGTTGCCATTGGGGATGTTTGTCGGGCTCGTGATAGAGATCTTTAAGGCTTGGGTAAATGTACCCATTTGAAGATTTACTGTCGAACTTTGCAAAGCGGCGCAGGGAGTCGTATGATATCTCAACCTTCACCCCGTTGCACCATCCAATGAGCTTCATCTTGTTTGGGGCCTTAAACGGAGGACATTCAAGTGTAGCCATCCACCCTTGAATTCGAGCATCATACATCTTCTTCACTTCAGTATCATAACACTTTAAAGCCGCCTCCCAACGCAATGCCTTAAACTTAGCCGTTATCTTGAACGGCCCAAAATCAACTTCCCGGATCTCCTTCTCACAAATAAACGCCTCACTTCTTTGCTTCAACTTATTCATTTGCTCGTGAAACAAGTCCTCTCGCCATTCCTCAGGTTGATCTAGTAGTGAACCGGATGTCCAATCCGGTTTTGGACCCTTTAGAGGAGCATCTTCCTCCGAATCCGGGTTACCAACCCGTGTTAACCTCCTCCTCTTTGGTTGTTCTTCCCCTTGAGGTTGACTAGATGAACTTGCTCCCGCCTTATCCTTTGTTCTCACCATATCCTACACATTCACAAACCACACACAAAAATTCATGTTAATTCAACTTCACAAACTTCCCCACACTTGCTTTATGTTATAGGTATAAATGTACAAAAACCAAAGATTCATCCTTTCAAACAAAAATTCGGCATGATGTCTCTACAATTCAGAATTTTTCCAAAAAATTTCACTAAACATCAAATACATTTATACCCAAACATTCAATGGTTCAACATCATCCTATCATTTATCATCTACAAGCAAGTGTGTAAGCAAAAACTAAATTGAAAACTTACAAACCACAATGTACTTCAAATAATGAAAGGAATTTGCATACCTTGACCTTGTGGAAGATGAAATTAGCAAACACTTCACTTCTAAACAAAAACCCACAAAAAGCCCTAAAATTTTTGGCCCTACGGTTCAAAAATCGACCATGAAAATGTGATTTTCTTCCAAATCTTTACCTACAGTCAGAATGTTCGTGAAATTTTAGTCAGAATAGCCTCAAAAATCACTTGATTTGGATGAAAGATGAAAAAGTTATGAAGGTTTGAAGGTGGGAAACTAGGGTTCTTAGAGAGGAAAGATGAAGAAGAAGAAGAAGAGAGGTAGTGGATGGGAATCGATGATGAGAATGAGTGGATGGAAGATTAATGAGTTTTATTATAATTAAATTCATTTTATTATTATTTTTTTTCTTTTCGTTTTTTATATATATACATCGCTGACAGGGGACCCCATACGTCGCCAGACACCTAACTCAGTGCCGTAGCCTACGGCACTTGCCGTAGCCTACGGCACTTGCCGTAGCCTACGGCACTTGCCGTAGGTTACGGCGACATCTGGTCAAATAAAACTGCCGTAAGACAGTCTATATATGTCGTAAGGTCTTTTTTGTTTGAGGGCTGCCGTAAGCTATGCCCCCCACCGTAGCTTACGGTGGGCACTGGGCATAGGGGGCGACCAAAAATTTTACTTTGCAACTTTGTATTATTATTATTATTTTTTTAGCTTTTGTAATTTTTATAATTTTTATGGTTTTTCAAAATTTTCAAAAGTGTATAAAATTATACCCTACCCCCCTTTAAAAACCCGTGTTGTCCTCAACACAATGTTCGGGCAATTCGTAAGAATATCCCCACACTTGTTTTGAACACAAGTTTTAAACGAAGGCGGTATTTATTCAAAAACGAAACAAACTAAACTAAACTACCTATGTACAAAACATCAAACCTGGGCCTCTCATGCTTCCTCGTCATCCAGTGGGCATAAAATGTAACCCACTTTGTTAAGCTCAAGATTGTTGATGTCGTTGCCTTCCAAATACGGTTTGAGCCGATGCCCGTTCACCGTTTGTTGCTTATTGGTTTGTTCATATTGAATATCGACATCTCCAAATCTCCCCACTCTTCGGATGACATAAGGACCCATCCATTTGCTCTTGAGTTTGCCCGCGAACATTTTCAACCTCGAATTGTACAACCAAACCTTTTGACCCACTTCGATGTTCTTCTTCCTTAGCTTTGCATCATGAACTTTCTTTAGTTTGTCTTTGTATGCGGATGCACATTCATATGCCTCATCTCTAATCTCCTCTATTTCACTCAATTGCAACTTCCTTACTCTACCCGCTTCATCATAATCCGCATTAATAGGTTTGATGGCCCAATGCGCTCGATGTGCTAACTCCATTGGTAGATGGCACCCCTTCCCATACACCATCCAATAAGGGGTGGTACCAATTGGAGTTTTTAGGCCGTCCGATATGCCCACAACGCATCGTAAAGTTTACTTGACCAATCTTTTCTATCCGTTCGCACCGTCTTCATGAGGATCTCTTTAATTTGACGGTTGGACACTTCAACTTGTCCACTTGTTAGCGGATGGTACGGTGTAGCCACTCGGTGGTTCACATTGTATCTTTTTAGCAATTTCCCGAAATTAAAATTCTTAAAATGTGAACCGCCATCACTTATTATCGCCCTTGGTACACCGAATCGAGCGAAGATGTTGGATTGCACAAACTTACATACAACGGAATGATCGTTGGTTCTTGTAGTGATAGCTTCTATCCACTTTGTAACATAATCAACCGCAACCAATATGTACAAAAACCCATTTGAATTAGGGAACAGACCCATGAAGTATATTCCCCAAACATCAAACACCTCAACCACCAAAATTGGTTGTAAAGGCATTTCATCCCTTTTTGATATGCTTCCAACTTTTTGACAATTTAAACAATTTCGGGCAAACTTGCAAGAATCCTTGAAAATTGTGGGCTAATAAAACCCACATGACAAAACCCAATAACCCATTTTGTTCCCACTAAAATGCCCTCCACATGCCGACGAATGAGAATGGGTCAAAATCTCTAGTACTTCGGTTTCGGGAACACATCTTCTTATCACTTGATCGGGTCCAATTTTAAACAAATCCGGTTCATCCCAAATGTATTGTTTTACTTGACTTATAAATTGTTGTCTTCTCTTCTTCGTCCAATGATTTGGAATTGCACCCTTGGCCAAATAGTTCACGTAATGGGCATACCAAGGTGCAACAAAAGTAGAAACGGCCAACAATTGCTCATCGGGAAACCGTTCATTAATCTCGCTCGGGTCATCAACACCTTCCAATGGGATCCGGGACAAGTGATCTGCAACAACATTTTCACAACCCTTTTTGTCCCAAATCTCTAGATCGAACTCTTGAAACAAAAGCACCCAACGAATCAACCGGGGCTTTGCATCCTTCTTTTCCATCAAATATCGGACCGCGTTATGATCTGAATACACGATCACCTTGCTCCCCCAAATGTAGAATCTAAACTTGTCCAAGGTATACACCACCGCTAATAATTCTTTCTCGGTTGTGGTGTAATTCAGTTGCGCCTCAGACAAAGTTTTACTTCCATAATAAATCACCACTGGCTTCTTATCAACTCTTTGACCCAAAACCACTCCAGTGGTCGTGTCGCTAGCATCACACATAATCTCAAACGGCTTCGACCAATCTGGTGGTTGCAAGATAGGAGCTTTCACCAACTGTTCCTTCAATACATGAAACGCTTGCAAACATTCGTTAGTAAAATCAAATGGAACATCTTTTAATAATAAGTTACATAAAGGTTTTGTAATTACACTAAAACCTTTAATGAATCTTCTATTGAATCTCACATGTCCCAAAAATGATCTCACCCCCTTAACATTCTTTGGTGGGGGTAAAGATGAAATTACCCGAATTTTTGCTTTGTCTACCTCCATTCCCCGGTCCGATATCACATACCCCAACACAATACCCTCTTGAACCATAAAGTGACTTTTTTCCCAACTTAGCACCAAGTTTGTCTCAACACACCTTTTTAAAACGTTTTCCAATTCATTAAGACAAGACTCAAAACTTGGGCCAAAGATGGAAAAATCATCCATAAACACTTCAAGAGACTCCCCGACCATGTCCGAAAATATACTCATCATACATCTTTGGAAGGTGGTCGGGGCGTTACATAGACCAAATGGTATTCGCCGAAAAGCAAATGTACCATATGGACATGTAAAAGTGGTTTTTTGTTGGTCGTCTGGGTGAATAGCAATTTGGTTGTAACCCGAATACCCATCCAAAAAACAATAGTATTTTTGACCCGAAAGTTTTTCAATTATTTGGTCAATGAAGGGTAACGGGAAATGGTCCTTAGAGGTAGCGGCGTTTAGTTTTCTATAATCAATGCAAACTCGCCACCCGGTGACCGGTCGGGTAGCAATTTGCTCGCCTTGTTCGTCTTTAATTACCCGAATACCGGCCTTTTTAGGCACTACCTGAGTCGGACTTACCCACGCACTATCCGAAATGGGATAGATGATCCCCACATCCAACCACTTTATCACTTCTTTCTTGACCACTTCTCTCAAGTTCGGGTTCAACCCTCTTTGTGTTTCACGGGTTGGCTTTGCATCTTCACTTGTGATAATCTTATGCATGACAATGGATGGACTAATACCTTTCAAGTCGGCTATCGTCCATCCAATTGCCTCCTTATTAGCCTTCAAAACCCGCAATAATTCCTCCTCTTGAGCTACCGCCAAATTGGAAGCAATGATCACCGGTAAGGTGTCATTCTCCCCCAAAAATGCATATTTCAAGTGTTTCGGTAGCTCTTTCAATTCCACATTTGGTGGACATTCCAATGAAGGTTTTGTTCCCGAATCAATTCCCACCGGTAAAGTCTCCGTTTGGTGGGTCCATGGCGGTCTTCCTTCTTTCATCGCTAGAGCTTCTTGCTCTCCCTCTCTCTTCCACTTCTAACACACATGCATGAACCTGCAAAGAAACATCACAAACACACGACTCCAAGATCTCTTCTGCATACTCCTTCAGGTTGTATCCATCTATGAAGTCTGCTAGAAAACACTCATCACCATTAAAAGAATTAGCACCGTTAGTAAAAACATTTAATCTCATCTTCCTATTACCGAATGTCATGTCGACCATACCATATCGACAATCAATAACGTTATGTGCGGTGTTCAAAAACGGCCGACCCAAGATAACATTTTGTTGTTGAATTGGGTCCGCGGATGAGTAATCTAACACAAGAAAATCAACGGGATAATAAAATTCATCAACTTTAACTATCACATCCTGCACAATACCCCGAGGAAGTTTATGAGACAAATTGGCTAAAACCACCGTTGTCTCGACCCGTTTCAATGGACCAAAGTCATATTGGTCATATAACCCCCCCGGTAAGATACTTACTCCGGCTCCAAGATCTAGTAACGCCCTTGCAGTTTGAAAATTTCCTACTTGAATATTGATAAGAAGCGTTCCTGGATCTTGTAACTTAGGAGGAAGATCTCCTTTCAAAACGCGCTTACCCGCTCCGTCAAGTCAACCAATTTAGGCACTTTTTGTTGCCTCTTTTGAGTACATAATTCTTTCAAAAACTTGGCGTAAGCGGGTACCTGTTTTATTACTTCAAGTAGAGGAAGATCAATTTTAACCTGTTTGAAAACCTCCCACATTTCTTCCTTATGGGGACCCCGTTTTGAAATAAAAATTTTCTTACCCGGATCTAATAAAGCCGAGGGAAATGGTACTTGACTAGATCCCCCTTCCTCATTTTTATTTTCTATTTCTTTATTAATTTCAGGTTTTTCAAAATTGGTTTTTTAGAGGAAATGTTAGGTGTTTCATTTTCTTCCTCACTTTCTTGACCCGTTATGTCCTCAACCACCCCATCAACCAAATCCGGTGAAGGATTGGTTTTGTACTCTTTCCCACTTCTCAAAACACTTACATGATTAATGTTAACATTGTTACCTCTAGAAGAATTATGAGACGGGTTTACCTATCACACCCCAACCGATGGCGGAAACATCGGGGTGCGAGCACTAAGCGTTCAGATTGCTCATGAGATTCCATAACACTATTTGATTCAATAGAAATTAGATCACATTCATCATAACATTGTCTCAAAGCAAACACAACCAACACAAGTATCGAATACAGACCAAAACAAATATTGTTCAAATTGTTTAAAAGATTCTAGGTTAACTAGGCGACGTTTCTAAGCATCTCCTAGCTAAATTCCAAGCATTTCCAAGCATCCTATCAGCCTGCAACATGTATTAAAATATCAATACAAACGTATTGGCGAGTATACAAGTTTGATAATAGAATAATATATTAAAACAACTCATATCCATAATGTAAACAATAAAATAGTTTCAGCCATGCTAGTGTCGCAGTCCCCTCAGTGATAGTCCAAGTATCCCGATGCTTTAATGTTTACCCAAGACTCAAGGTAAACTAGAATCCTCCTAATAATACCCCCCGAGAATAATGGGAGAGGTGCATCTCCTATAGCGCTACTATTGTTAAGGCGGAACTATACACTCTGGATTAAACGTCACATAGCACAAAGAATCAAGAATCAAGAATCACAAGTTTCACATAGGATAGAGTATAAGTTTCAAAGATTCAAGTTTAAGTTTCATAGAATACATGTTACACCCCAAAAGTTTAAAGTAAAAAGGGGATCGAGTATACTCACAGTAATTGCTTAACAGTATAAACTGCTATTGGATCAAAGGGAGCTCTTTTAGAATTAGCCTGACAGATTACAATATGATAAGAGTTGGGCAGAGTAACTAGGTTACGCAAAGTGTCAAGTCAGTCACTGGATTCGGATGTCTGTCCGATCGGATGGCCTCCGATCGGATTGCCAGTCGATCGGATGGCTATAGAGTAGGTGGGACAGGTGGCTGCCCGATCGGATGGCTGTCCGATCGGGTGGTCACTCGATCTAAGTGTCATGAGTTGGTTAGTGTGATGGATTACTTCGATCGGATGGTTGTTCGATCGGACGGGTGTCCGATCGGGTTACCACTTGATCAAAGCTTTCCAAGTTTCCAAGCTTCAAGGTTGTGTCACTCGATTGGGTGGTTATCCGATCGGGTGGCTGTCCGGTCGGTTTGCTGCTTGATTGGGCGATCCTTGTTCTTATTTGCCATTTTGTAAAATCTCTAAGTTTCTAGATTAACGGTGACGGCACGTCACGTACTGTGAAAACAGTAACTCCTTAGCACACAGCCGTTCTGATTGGGTGGGAATCACCCCAGTCCGATCAGTCATCCGTTCGCAACAAGTTTATGTCAAAATCTGTCCCATGCTCATCTTTTCTAGTGATAACTCAGATCTAAGCCGACTTTAGACTATTCATCCAGTCCATAATCCGTTTAGACCCGATTTCCATCGAATAAATTAAAAGTTTGAGAAAAAGATGAAGATACTCAAGTTTTGTAGGAAAATTCTAGATTTAGCTTAAATTTAGGTAAGATTTAGTGTAAAAACGCATGAATCATCTTAGATCTGAGCTAGATATTGCTTAGAATGACATCACATGTCAGTTTATTCAAGCCCCCATGATGACATCACCCTCAAGGACTCAGATCCGAGAGATTTCATGTGAAAAGTGTGATTTCAGGTGAGAATCACATAGAGAATGATGTGTAGATCAAGAAAGTACAAGAATCTAGCCTTAAACGTACCGGAATCGAAGAGAAAATGAAGAATTGAAGAGTGCGCGTGTCTGGTCGAGCAGAGCTGTCACATCGCTCAAAATGGTGATGTGATAGGTCTATTTATAGGGTGAGAGTGCACTAGGGCGGTGCAAGGTGGATAGGGTGGCCGATCGATCGAGTGGTCATTCGATCGGGTGGTCATCCGATCGGATGGCCACTCTGGCCAATCCCTTCTTTCCGCGTCCCTGACTTAGATTTGTTTTGCGAGTTATATTTAGCGTTGCGTTGCGTATAATTTAGGTAAAGTATCTAGGTTACATTACAACCCAAAAGTTTCCAAGTTTCATAGATTCTGCCAGTGGCAAGGCTCCTTTCACTTGTTCAACCAAGAATCAAGTTTCACGAGTCTAAGGAGTCAAGCACCAAATGAGTTTCAAGAGTCAATAATCATAGTCTCTCAAGCATCAAGAATCGAGAGTCCAAGTATCAAGTATCAAGAATCACATAAAGAATCTAGCTTCCATAGTATCAAGAATCAAGTGTCTAGATTAAGTATCAAGAGTCAAGTATCTAGATTAAGTATCGAGTCTCATAGTTTTAGTGTCAAGAATCATGCATCTAGAATATAGAATCAAGCATCATAGTATCAAGCATCAATTATCAATAAGATTCATGCCAAAAGTATCAAAGTATCAACATCACATAATGTAACAACTCTCATCAAAAGTCCTAATTATTATTTTAATTTGACCAATAGGAAACCCTAATTGAGAAACCCAATTGATTCTGAACAAACCCTAAAATTTTCAGAACAATCGGAATCAGGATCAGGGCCCCTAAAACTCAAGGGGGGGTAAACCCTAGTTAACGATTATCTAAATTACTCGTTGTAAAATTCAAAATTTACGAAACTACTGACTCAGCTAGGCTAGTCCCAGACGTGGCTACTCTATAAAAAATAGGCAACCCTTACGGACCGTAAGGGTTATTTGTTACGGTCCGTAAGGGGGGGCAAAATTCAGGTATAAATATCAGACATTGGTACTTGAAATTTGACGTATGTTCGACGAAGAAATTCGTTTCATGCACCGATTTACATTCTGTTTACTACAATTAACACACACAGTGCACTAATCGACGCCGCAATCAGGGTAATAACTCGATCGCTGATACGATTCAACGTCTGATCGATTATAACTATCCAACGATTGTTTAAGTGCCGCTCAAATTGAGTTTATACTTTGTTATTCATCGTGATTTCGACTTGAATGTTTGAGTGCTGTTCGAACTCGGACTATACTCTGTCATTCGTTTTGAATCCGCTGAATTGTTAAGTATTGCACTAATAAATCGTTGTGAGGGTTTAATCTCGTGAATTGACGTAACTGCTGTATTAGTTACTAACCTGTTTGTGTGTGCATTATTATTTAAATTAGGTTAATCAAGGCTAATCAGTAGGCTTATACTCTGCTCGTTAAATCTACAATGTGAGTCGTTCTCTTTTTATCAATTGTTTTACAATACTCCAAATTATTTTCAAAGTTATAATTACAGTGATTAAGTTTATGTAATCACCAAATTACAGCCGGTATGTGGGGTATTGTGCACATTACTACTGTTGTTATCACTTTAGGCGGGCGAACCTAATTAGTGATATTCGTCACTCATTGGGGCAGCCAATGGTGATATGACCACAGTCACCGAAATGAGTCGAGTGACAAATACTGTGGGTAGTTGGTTTGATATCAGAAACATTGTAATATCTCTGAATACTGTGAATTATAACAAACGAGTCGTTTTAGTAAAAATGAATGATTCACTCAGTATTTCCTTGCTGACAAAACCTTTTTCAAACATGTTTCAGGTGATCTGTTGTGAGCACAGGAAAAGTGCCATGGAGCACTACATGCTTAGAAAAGTGGCTCAATGTAAATAAATAAAGAAACATGTTTTAAGAAATAAAGATTCTCAGTGAAATCACTTTATTGTAAATTATGGGATTTATCCCTATATTATATATAAACGAGCAGTTTTAATATTAATCGATCATGTTTAAAAATACTTCCGCTGTCATTTAATTAGATACCATCGGATTTCCTGCCTCGCGGCTCTGGACCGGGTCAAACCGGGGCCAAGGGCCGTGACAGGAAAAGGTGGTATCAGAGCCACTGATTTAAGCTTACTATTGATTTTAGCCTATTAAAATAATTGAGAGATACTTAGGAAATTTAATTGCTATTCTGTGAAAATATGTTTTATTAACTGATTAATTGTTGAGTTACAGTATGGGTAAACAAAAGATTTCTGCTATCTACCACAAGTTAGATACTGCACCCACAGAAAAAGGAACCTCTTCCTCCAAACACCCAGCAGATCTGGAAGAAGGGATTTTTGTCCGTAAAGCAAATTATGAAAATCCTCTTACCCAAGATAAAAGAAATTTGATTCTTAGAAAGGGACAGGAGAAAATAAAGAAACCCCAAGTCAAGAAAGTGAGGTTTAATTCAGAAATCCAGGAATTAGGCAATAGTCCACCTTGGGAAGATAAATTAGATGAAAAATGGGCAAACCTTTATATGCTAGCTACCGTAGCAGAGAATGCAAACCTTTAAAAATATCAATCAACCTGGTCTAGTAGAAAATTAATCTCCAGTAAATAAATAAAGTATAGTGTGTTCTCTTTCCTGTAGTCTTTTGTACAAATCATTATGCAATAAACTTTAATGTTTATTTGTAAAACTTTGTTCCAAAGTTTTAACTTAGCATTTTTGTGCATTTTGCATATATGCTATCCAGCATGAGTGAGATATCGGAAGCATTTCAGAATCTCAACCTCTACCTAGTACCAATTGAAGTCTCCCACGACTTTACTGGTTATATTGCTGATATAGAGGAACCTCTGGAATTCCAAGCTCCACCGCTGGAAAAAGCAAAACTTAAAAAGAAAAGAAGATATGTAGGATGGAGGAAAGTGCGCAGGAGAAAGCCGGCCACTAGAAAACTCCCTAAAATAGAAAACCCTATAGACAAAGGAAAAAGAATCGAAATCGGAGAAAGTTCTAATCCAGCAGAGATAGAAATCCGGAAAGATTCTAAACAAAAAGGAATAGAAATTGGAGAGAGTTCAAGACAATCTGAAGAAATCACATTTCAAGAGGAACTAGACCGTCTTCTAGCAAATTGTGATGTCATTTTCCCTATCCATAATAATCTATATCCTTACATAGAAACCCAACTTCCTGTAAATCTGGAACCAGCTATTCCAGACCCACTAATCCACACTCGACCTTTAGGCCAAATGGAAGAATGGTGGACAAATGACTGGCAATTCGAAAATATCATCAACAGTCCTTATTCTTTCCTTCCACAGTTTGATCCAGAACCTATCCCCAATCCTCCAATGAGCAACGAAAACTTAGCCGAACTCCGTCAGTTCGGTGAAGAACTGATAGGTACAGGGAATAGGATCCGGGAAATGGGGGAACAAATTTCCTGGAAATACGACGAAAGGGAGCGTCGCTACTAAACTGCCAGTTGACCAAAGAATAGTGGGGTTGGAAAAATGTCTGTAGAATAATAATAATAGTTAAATATAATTCTGTAAAATGGGAAATAAAACATTGTAAGATAAACAGTGTGTATGGATGCCTATATAATATATAAAGCAAAATAGAAGTCGAAACATCGACAATTTTGGATACATATATCTGTGTTGTAAGATTTTATGTGCTTCTGTGTAATTGTTTTATTTACAATCATTTAATACTAATAGTATAATTATAATAATTATCAGATGGAAAACGCTAGTAATGAACCAGTTAATGAAGGGAATCAATCTGAACAAAATCAGGAAAACCAGTATATGACTAGACAAGATATTGAAAACATCATCACTCAAGGGATAGCTAATGCTATTCCAGCAATCATGGCTGCTGCTCAGAAACCTGTTGAACCACAACAAATCATTCCTAGTAAACGTACTCAGGAAGATAATTTTAGTCATAGTGTAAATGGAGGCGGCAATCATGACGATAATAATCCACGACAGGCTCCACCTCCTAAGAAAATGAAAGCCGCAACACCTGGTTGCACTTTCAAAGAATTTCTTGCTTGTAAACCTGCTGAATTTGCAGGCAACGAAGGAGCAACTGCAGTACTGCGTTGGTTAGAGAAAACCGAAGCAGTAATTGCAATAAGTAAGTGTTCCGAAGAAGATCAGGTTATGTATGCGTCAAATTTGTTCAAAGAAGGGGCATTAGAATGGTGGAACACCGTATTACAAGCAAAAGGAAGAAGGATGGCTTATGCTATAAGCTGGGAAGAATTTAAAATTCTTGTAGAAAGAAAATATTGTCCTGAATATGAAAAGGAACAAATGGCAAATAAGTTCCTAAATCATCGTATGGTAGGCGTAGAGTGTCGCGGTTATACTTCGACATTCTTTGAATATGCTAGAGTGGTACCAACACTGGCTTCGCCAGAACCGGTACTCATTTCTCGTTACATTTGGGGACTGATTAGTGAAATCCGTAACATCGTTAAAGCTGCGAGACCTCGCACTATTGACGATGCTGTGGAACTAGCTAATACCCTAACTGATGAACTAGTGCGCACAAGAGAAGAAGATCGAAAGAAGGAATTGGCTCAAAAGATTACCCAAGGATTGCATGTGGGTAATGATAATAATAGGTTCAAGAAAAGAGCAAGGAGACAATCTGCACAACCGCCTTTTTGCAAAAATTGCAAAAAGAATCATTTTGGAAAATGCAATGTAATTTGCAACTTCTGCAAAATGACAGGACATCGTGAAGAAAATTGCAAAAAGAAAACCATAGTCTGTTATAACTGTGGAGAAACAGGACATTACAAAACAGAATGTCCTAAATTGATTAAAACCGCAGACAATAAAGTCAAATCAGCTGATGGAACAACAAAGAAGAATGCCCGAGCATTCCAGCTAACCACTCAAGAAGCTGAACTAATCCCTGACGTCATAGCTGGTACGTTCTTGGTCCACGACGTTTATGCAAAAGTGTTATTTGACTCTGGTGCAAACCAAAGTTTTATCAATACTTCATTTTGCCAAGCCCTTAACTTACCCTTAACCACCCTTAGGCAAATTTTTACAGTCGAAACGGCAGATGGAAATTCTGTTAACATAAATAAGGTTTTGCAAGAAGGAAAGATAGAACTGTTAGGCCATAAGTTTTCTGCATACCTGTTACCTATGAAATTAGCCGAATTCGATGTTGTGTTAGGAATGGATTGGTTAGTAACCAACCATGCTCGAATTCTATGTGATAAGAATTCCATAGAAATTCAGGCACCCACCGGAGAAGTAATTGTGATTACAGGAGATAAACCACGTAAGCCTATGAAGTTCATATCAGTAATGAAAGTTGCTAATTATGAACGCAAACAAGGAATAGTATATATGATTTCAGTAATCATTAGTACTAAGGGAAAAGAACTTAAGGAAATTCCTGTAGTTTCAGAAAACCCAGATATCTTTCCAGAAGAATTACCTGGGTTACCACCTGATAGAAAAGTAGAGTTTAGAATTCATCTGATTCCGGGTACTACACCAATAGCTAAGGCACCTTATCGATTAGCACCCACCGAAATGCTAGAATTGAAAAAGCAGTTAGATGAATTATTAAGCAAAGGATTTATACAACCTAGTTCATCCCCTTGGGGAGCACCAGTGTTGTTTGTGAAAAAGAAAGATGGATCGATGAGAATGTGTATCGATTATAGAGAACTAAATAAAGTTACAATTAAGAATCGATACCCATTACCTAGGATTGACGATCTTTTTGATCAACTTCAAGGCGCTAGGTATTTTTCTAAGATAGACTTAAGATCCGGATATCACCAGTTAAAAGTACAAGAAGAAGACATACCTAAAACTGCTTTCAGAACTAGGTATGGCCATTATGAGTTTACAGTCATGCCCTTTGGACTAACAAATGCCCCAGCAACATTTATGGACATGATGAATCGGATCTGTAAACCATACTTGGATAAATTTGTAATCGTATTCATTGATGATATACTTATTTATTCCAAAAGTCAGGAGGAACATTGCGAACACTTGCATGCACTCTTAACCTTGTTAAGAAAATAAAAGCTTTATGCCAAATTCTCGAAGTGTGAATTTTGGTTAAAGGAAGTGCAATTCCTAGGACACATGGTGAATCACGAAGGCATTCACGTAGATCCTGCTAAAATAGAAGCAATCACTAAATGGAAGGTCCCACAAACAGCTATGGAAATTAGAAGTTTTATAGGCTTAGCTGGATACTACAGACGATTTATTAAATATTTCTCTAAGATAGCTGTACCTTTGACTAAGTTAACTTGTAAAGCCACTAAGTTTGAATGGGGACATAGGCAAGAAGAAGCTTTTAAGATTTTAAAGCATCGATTGACAAATGCTCCAATTTTAGCATTACCCGAAGGAACAGAAGATTTTGAAGTATATTGTGAGGCTTCAAAACTAGGATTTGGATGTGTGCTTATGCAACGCAAGAAGGTAATTGCGTATGCTTCAAGGCAGTTGAGAAAGCACGAGGAGAATTATACGACTCATGACTTAGAATTAGGAGCCATAATTTTTGCCCTTAAAATCTGGAGACATTACCTGTATGGAAGTAAGTTTACTGTTTATACAGATCATAAAAGTTTAAGGTATATATTTGGGCAGAAAGAGTTAAATATGAGGCAAAGAAGATGGATGGAAGTTCTAAGCGATTACGACTGTGATATTCAATATCACGAAGGAAAGGCAAACGTAGTTGCAGATGCTTTAAGTCGTAAGTATCAGGAAAAACAAAAGCGAGTCCGTGCTCTTAGATTAAATCTACAAGTAGATTTAATGGAACAATTAAAGGAAGTTCAGGAAACAGCAATCAAGGACGATGCTAAAGGAATGAAAGGTTATATAAAGGAACTAGAGCAAGGAAATGATGGAATTTGGAAATTCCACAAGAAACGAATTTGGGTACCTAAGCAAGGGGAATTAAGAAATAAGATTTTAGAAGAATCCCATAAATCTAGGTATACTATGCACCCTGGAAACAATAAGATGTACCAAGATTTAAGAAAGAATTTTTGGTGGATAGGCATGAAGAAAGATATAGCTAGATATGTTTCTAAGTGTCTTACTTGTTCACAAGTAAAGGCTGAACATCAGAAACCTTCAGGACTACTACAACAATTGGAAATGCCTGTATGGAAATAGGAACTTATAACAATGGATTTTGTTACTAAGTTACCTAAAACAAGAAAAGGTAATGATGCAATTTGGGTAATTGTGGATCGATTAACCAAATCAGCTCATTTTCTACCAATGAAGGAAACTTTTAGCATGGAAAAGTTAGCCAAGTTGTACGTAGACGAAGTGGTATCTTTACATGGAGTCCCATTCTCCATTGTATCAGATAGAGATAGTCGTTTTACTTCTCATTTCTGGAAAAGTTTCCAGCAAGCAATGGGAACTCGACTAAACCTAAGCACAGCATATCATCCACAAACAGACGGACAAAGTGAAAGGACGATCCAAACTCTAGAAGACATGCTCCGAGCATGTGTAATAGATTTTGGTGGAAACTGGGATGATCATTTACCATTAATTGAATTCTCCTATAACAATAATTATCATTCAAGCATTGAAACTGCTCCATTTGAAGCACTATATGGACGTAAGTGCAGAACTCCAGTTTGTTGGGCAGAAATAGGAGAAAGTCAATTATCAGGACCAGAAATTGTGCAAGAAACTACTGACAAAATAACTCAGGTCAAGGAAAGACTGAAAACAGCTCGAGATCGTCAGAAGAGTTATGCAGATAATCGTCGCAAGCCGTTAGAATTCCAAATCGGAGATAAAGTACTCTTGAAAGTTTCTCCTTGGAAAGGAGTTGTTCGATTCGGTAAGAAAGGAAAGCTAAGTCCCAGGTACGTAGGACCATTTTCAGTAATTCAACATATAGGACTAGTTGCTTATCGTTTACAACTACCAGAAGAGTTAGCTGGAGTACATGATGTATTTCATGTATCCAATCTCAAGAAATGCTTATCAGATGAATCACTGGTAGTACCTCTTCGAGATATAGAGGTAAACGAAAAACTGAAATTTGTTGAGAAACCTCTTCAAATTGAGGATCGAAAGATCAAGTTTCTCAAACATAAACGACTAGTTTTAGTCAAAGTTAGATGGGATTCAAAGAGAGGAGTTGAATACACTTGGGAGCTGGAATCAGAAATGAAAAGAAAGTATCCTCATTTATTCCAATAAATCTCAAGGACGAGATTTTTATTAAGGTAGGGAGAATGTAACAACTCTCATCAAAAGTCCTAATTATTATTTTAATTTGACCAATAGGAAACCCTAATTGAGAAACCCAATTGATTCTGAACAAACCCTAAAATTTTCAGAACAATCGGAATCAGGATCAGGGCCCCTAAAACTCAAGGGGGGGTAAACCCTAGTTAACGATTATCTAAATTACTCGTTGTAAAATTCAAAATTTACGAAACTACTGACTCAGCTAGGCTAGTCCCAGACGTGGCTACTCTATAAAAAATAGGCAACCCTTACGGACCGTAAGGGTTATTTGTTACGGTCCGTAAGGGGGGGCAAAATTCAGGTATAAATATCAGACATTGGTACTTGAAATTTGACGTATGTTCGACGAAGAAATTCGTTTCATGCACCGATTTACATTCTGTTTACAACAATTAACACACAGAGTGCACTAATCGACGCCGCAATCAGGGTAATAACTCGATCGCTGATACGATTCAACGCCCGATCGATTATAACTATCCAACGATTGTTTAAGTTCCGCTCAAATTGAGTTTATACTTTGTTATTCATCGTGATTTCGACTTGAATGTTTGAGTGCTGTTCGAACTCGGACTATACTCTGTCATTCGTTTTGAATCCGCTGAATTGTTAAGTATTGCACTAATAAATCGTTGTGAGGGTTTAATCTCGTGAATTGACGTAACTGCTGTATTAGTTACTAACCTGTTTGTGTGTGCATTATTATTTAAATTAGGTTAATCAAGGCTAATCAGTAGGCTTATACTCTGCTCGTTAAATCTACAATGTGAGTCATTCTCTTTTTATCAATTGTTTTACAATACTCCAAATTATTTTCAAAGTTATAATTACAGTGATTAAGTTTATGTAATCACCAAATTACAGCCGGTATGTGGGGTATTGTGCACATTACTACTGTTGTTATCACTTTAGGTGGGCGAACCTAATTAGTGATATTCGTCACTCATTGGGGCAGCCAATGGTGATATGACCACAGTCACCGAAATGAGTTGAGTGACAAATACTGTGGGTAGTTGGTTTGATATCAGAAACATTGTAATATCTCTTAATACTGTGAATTATAACAAACGAGTCGTTTTAGTAAAAATGAATTATTCACTCAGTATTTCCTTGCTGACAAAACCTTTTTCAAACATGTTTCAGGTGATCTGTTGTGAGCACAGGAAAAGTGCCATGGAGCACTACATGCTTAGAAAAATGGCTCAATGTAAATAAATAAAGAAACATGTTTTAAGAAATAAAGATTCTCAGTGAAATCACTTTATTGTAAATTATGGGATTTATCCCTATATTATATATAAACGAGCAGTTTTAATATTAATCGATCCTGTTTAAAAATACTTCCGCTGTCATTTAATTAGATACCATCGGATTTCCTGCCTCGCGGCTCTGGACCGGGTCAAACCGGGGACAAGGGCCGTGACACATAACGATAGGGACTATAATTCACAATAGATAAAAGTTCAGGGACTGATCTTGCCAAGAGCCTAAAGTTTAGGGACGCTGGGTGTTACATTACCTTAGTGTCGCTTGGTAATTGACCTTTACCTTTTTTCAAGTCCGCCACTTCGGTTGCGAGTTGACCCATTTGGGTGGTCAATGTTTGAATCACTTTATCACGGGCCTCATCCTTTTGCATGCGCGCGTCATCCATTTGATATCTCTTTTGCATCTCCGCTTGCATGTTCTTTAACATCTCCATCATCTCATTTCCACCCGAAGACCCCCCTTGCTCTTGACCCGTTTGATATTGTCTTTGGTACCCTTGATTGTTCCCACCTTGGTATCCGCCTTGATTATTGTAAGGTTGACTCGAACCAAAGTTACCTTCGCTTCCTTGAAAATTCGGGTTAGCTTGATTTGAGGGATTCCCGTACCGAAAATTTGGGTGGTTTCTCAAACCGGGGTGGTAAGTGTTAGAATTCATGTTGTAGTTTCTTTCACCCCCTCCTTGGCCTTGCACAGCATAAACCTCTTCATATTGCCCCTTCACCTCCTTGGCAATTTTCAGCCGCATGACCTATCTCATTACAAATAGCACAAGCATCATAAATTTGATTAGACGTTTGAACATTACCATCGTCTACCGCATGCACTTGAGTTCGGGTAATGGCCGGTCATGCTCTCCTTGATGCTTGGGCTTTTCTTTTTGATGTGATTGCCATTTGCTCCAAAAATTCCCAATCGTCATGCTCGTAGTTTGTACCAAAAGTGCCATTGGTAATAGACATTAAATCTCGAGCATCTTCGGCACTTAACCCCTCATGGAAAGCATTTATTAATTCCCAAAGCTCTATCCCATGATGAGGACAATTCTTTATCATCATATTAAAATGTTCAAAGGCCTCATGAAACATCTCACCTTGTTGTTGTTGAAAACTTCTCAACCCATTTCTAGCATCATTCGTCTTTTGAGCGGTATAAAATTCATCTAAAAAGATTTGTTGCATCTCCGCCCATGTGTAGATAGATGCCGAAGGTAATGTGTAGAACCACTTCTTTGCCTTGTCTTCCAAAGAAAATTGGAATAGTACCAATTTGACATCATCGGCCGAAAATCCTTGACTCCCAAGAATGTTGCAAATCGAGTCGTAAGCGTCCAAATGAAAACAAGGCTCCTCCGTTGCTAGACCCTTATATGTTGGCAAGCTTTGTAATGAATTGGTTCTCACTTCAAATGTCATCCCTTGATTATTGTGAGGAATAACTACCGGTTAAGGATTGTGAGTGATTATCGACCTAAAATGCGCTTCAATGCCTCTCGTATGTTCTCTAAGATGTATTCTTGGTACACCCAACCGACCCCTTGGACGAATAGGACCCATTGGTCTTTGCATAGCCCTTGAGGTACATGTGGTTGAAATTGATGTTGTGGCATCGGTGGGTGTTGAATTGGCCTTTGGAATTGTGGTTGTGCATTTTGTGGACGAACTTGTTGCAATGGTGTAGGACGTTGCAATTGTGGCCCTTGAGGCCTTGGGCGAATATGTTGTGGTATAATTTGTTGTTGTGGAATCCCAGCAACACTTGGCATTCCTTGAGTTTGACCTTGTACATAAGTAAACTCCCCTTGATCTCCATCACCCCCATATGCATATCCTTCTTCCTCATATCCCTCAAACTCCTCATACCCTTCATCATATCCATCTCCTCCTATACCCAAAGATTGCCCAAATGGAAAAGATGAATATTGAAAACCCGATTGGTTCGATGGTCTAAATGTAGAAGTAGCATGAACAATGGTTGAATTTGGTGGTATTGAATAAGTTGAAGATGATTGACCCGAACCTGGGAAGAAATAGGAGAATGGTGGAATTGTAGTAGAAGGGTTAAAAGTAAGTGGAGGTTCATCTTGGGTGGTAATGGGTTGTGTAGTGTTGGTTGGTGTAACATCATGAGGTGGAGTAGGGTCGGTAGTGGTGTTAGGCATGGTGGTATTTGGTTAAGGTTGAGTTGATGATGGTATAAATGGTTGTATAGGCTCACCCATAGTGGGTGGTGGTGGTGGTGGATCCATGTATCTAAGTGGTGTAATTGGTGTAGTTGGTGTTGTTGGTGAACCGCTAATTATGTTTTCCCTTAACAAAATTTTGTTTCCTCTCAAAGTTCGTTCAATCTCTGGATCAAATGCCAATGGTGATAGCTTGTGAGAGCTTCTAGTACGCATGCACTTGTAAATACCTGCACACTAACACACCCAGGGTAAACCAGAAAAATATCAAACTTAAAAAGGATAAAAAAATATCACACGTTGCGCACTACTCCCCGCAACGGCGCCAAAATTTGACGTGATGTCGTGGTCACAATCAAATTTAATCCAAATACTACTAAATAGATAGTGGTAAGTGGGTATCGAACACAGGGAGTTTGTGGAATATGTGCTATTTAAATTGTTTCTCTAAATTAACTAAGGTAACTAAATTGCAAGAAATGTAAATTCAGAATTTGGTTGGTTGATTGAGTTTTAAAACAAAATTACTATTCTAATTGCAAAATGAAAGTGTTGGTTGTAAACAGATTAGAGACAAATGACCATCCCAGACTTCTGGTTTCAATCGACATTCATGTTTTAATTAAACTAGAAAGAACCACATAGAGATGGCTCATGTGAAATTACGTGTTCGTGATGAAAGGGAACTAAGTACTCGGATTCCTAGAACACGAGGTTGTTACCCGATGACCAATCATTCAACACCCAATCCTAATCCCTCCCATGATATCTCGATTGCCGACGGCACCAAGAACGTATGGTTTAAGTTATGATCAAAGCATCAATTAACTATTTACGAACAAATATCAACACACCATAACAAACAAACAAAAGATGCAAGTCTATTATTCTAGAAATCAAAACCAAACATGAAATGTCTCAAGCAAACCTTCTATCCAGGATGATTACAAAGTGTTTAGCCACTCATGGCCTGAACAAACATCATCAACAAAGTTTCAATGTTCAAAGAAAATCAAAAACATAAAATCAATGTTTTCCAATGTCTTCAAGCTCCAAGAAGTCCCAAAGTGCAGCCAAAATTTCATGTCTAAGTGAAGTGTAACCGAAATGGACATGATAGGAACCATAAAACATCATCATCAAGTCAATTAATGCCATAAGTTACATTTTCAACCCATACGGCGCCGTAAGCTACGGTGCTCGCCGTAGCTTACGGCGGTCAACAATATCCTGGCTGGTCAGCGCATCGCCGTAACCTACGGTGGTGACCGTAGGCTACGGCGCCAAGCCATTCCTTACTGGAAGTCTCTTCTGTCCTACGGTGGTGCACATGTGAAGAATTGAGAGCCGTAACCTACGGCAGAAGCCGTAGGCTACGGCGGCGCCTGATTTTTTTCTCTTATTCCCTTGTTCACTACTTGACTTCTCCAACTTGTTTCCCCAAACCTCCAGCTTTCATCCAAACTTCATAAAAGCATCCTTTATGCACTTTAGCACCTGTACAATCATAACAACTAGTAGTTACCATGTTCAAGCAAATAACAGTGTATAGCATGGGATTTTTATCTTTTTAAAGCACTTAAGGGTTGTCCTACGGACCACCCGTCATGTATTCCCGCGCGTCCTGCGGACACGAAGCAACTCCGAAAACCTGAACCCGCGTGAGGCGGGTTTTTGCACTCAAGAATGTAACCGTCATTTTTTAAACGAGTTTTTAAACTGAAATGAGATGATTATTCGCATTGATGATAATCATTATTTGGTCTTCGGTTTTGATTATCGGTTTCGAAACTGACTCAATGATGACCATCATTCGGTTTTAACTCATGCAATAATAGGCCAGATTTCGGTTATAGTTCAGTGACTATAAAACCAGATGTAAGCTGCTCAGTTGAAACACACCAAAAACCATCTCTTCTCTCTTGATCTCTCTGCAGCATTCTCCTGTCTTCTTTCAGGAAAGTGTTCAAGTCCGGCTGTAACACCCCGTGTTACGAAAGTCAAAGTCAAGATTGAAGTCAAAGGAAGAAAAAAATACTAATTGCGATCTGTCACTCCTTGGTTAATTACTGATTTGACTCTTTGACTTGTAATCGAATCTTTTATATTATTTGCTTTAGTTGTATTATGTGGAGTATCTATTAATAATCGAGGTTTAATCGATGTTTATTGCATGTTTTATCGCTTTATCGTTG
This sequence comes from Helianthus tuberosus, assembly GCA_030545235.1. Taxonomy (NCBI): domain Eukaryota; kingdom Viridiplantae; phylum Streptophyta; class Magnoliopsida; order Asterales; family Asteraceae; genus Helianthus; species Helianthus tuberosus. Next base: position 31,715,298 of record CM060430.1, read on the forward strand.
GTCGCATCGCGATCGCAACCCGAATTATGCGTTCTGGATATTGTTTTACGTGTGTGTGCTATTTATGTGTTACTTGTGCATGTTTATTTTATATTGGTGGTGACTATTCAAAACGCAATCTCAATTCTATCGCATCGCAACTTAATCGCAAACGCTAAACGCAAGTTATTTATGGTGATTGTATGTTAAATATAGGATTTGTGTAGATATTATTAATCTATCGCATTGCTTAATCGAAACACGCTTAAACGCATCACAACGCTCAACCCACAAAACGAAACGCCAAAACACAACTCGTCGGAGCCACTAGATCGAATGGCCAATCGATCAAATGGCCATCCGATCGAAGCGCCATCCGACCGGTGACATCCTATCTGACACTTGCCACTTTCCCTTTTTGGCAACCTATAAATACCCCTCCTGTCACATCAGCTCCCTAACTTGACCAGCTCGCTCAAGGCCTTCTTTCTCTCGATTTCTCGCGATTATTTTAAGTTTTCAACTCAAATCTTGTACTTCTATGATCTACACACACTTCTTCATCTTTTTCACCTTTGAATCTTAACTTTTAACCGTGAAATCAGTGGATTTGAGGTATTCTAGGGTGATGTCATCATGGAGTTCTTATGAACTTCAAGTTTTGGCCTTATTCCACCAAGAACAACTTAGATTTAAAAGATTTCCACATGAATACATAATAAAATAGTTGAAATATTCATTGAAAATCACCGATTCAAGTTGAGTTGTATGAAACTTCAACTGAAATTTAACTGAATTAGTTCAAAACTTATTAAAATCACATCGAAGTCAAACCACTGTTTTAACCCAACAGTTTCAAACATTTGTTTTCTCCACAAAACTCTGTTTTAACACAACAGTGGTTTTAAACCACCTTTTTTATCCAACAGTGGTTTCAACCACGGTTTGCTCCACAAAACACTGTTTTAACCCAACAGTGGTTTCAAACATCTGTTTTCATCCATCTGTTGACCCAACATTAGTTTCAAAACACTGTTTTAACCCAAAACAGTGGTTTCACTTTTTCTCCAAAAAACACTATTTTAACCGAATAGTGGTTTCAAACATCTGTTTTCATCCATCTGTTGACCAAAGTTAACAGATGTATCAACCACTGTTTATATTTTCTAACATCTGTTCACAACAAATATAGTTATATCTCCAAAAACCACTGTTTTAACCCAACAGTTTCAAACGTTTGTTTTCTCCACAAAACTCTGTTTTAACACAACAGTGATTTCAAACCACCATTTTTACCCAACAACGGTTTCAACCACTGTTTGTTCCACAAAACACTGTTTCAACCCAATAGTGGTTTCAAACATCTGTTTTCATCCATTTATTGACCCAACAGTAGGTTCAAAATACTGTTTTAAACCAAAACAGTGGTTTCACTTTTTCTCCAATAAACACTGTTTTAACCGAACAGTGGTTTCAAACAACTGTTTTCATCCATCTGTTGACCAAAGTCAACAGATGTATCAACCACTGTTTCAAACCACCTTTTTTACCCAACAGTGGTTTCAACCTCTGTTTCATCCACAAAACACTGTTTTAACCCAACAGTAGTTTTAAACATCTGTTTTCATCCATCTATTGACCCAACAGGAGTTTCAAAACCTTGTTTTAACCCAAAACAGTGGTTTCACTTTTTCTCCAAAAAACACTGTTTTAACAGAACAGTGGTTTCAAACATCTGTTTTCATCCATCTGTTGACCAAAGTCAACAGATGTATCAACCACTGTTTATATTTTCTAACATCTATTCACAACAAATATAATTATATACGGCAACTCTAACATCATCAAAAAGGCATCTTAAAGTGAGCTTCCCAAATAAAAGGTTATACGGCAACTCTAACATCCTGCATCACATCCAAATGAGGTGATTAGAACCCAAACCTAAATCAATTTGAATTCAAAATACTAAAATAATAATAATTCGAATTCTAATGAATTATATAAAAATTCAAATAGGGAAATGTGGATAGAACCTGGTGCGAGCAGCAAGCGGTGGAAATTCGAAGAGCGGCGGGACTAACACCATAGGCGGTGGTGGTTCTTTGCTCCATGAGCAGAAGTTACCCATCTCTGTGATAGTCAGTTTTAGTACAGTATATTTGTCTAGGGTTTAAGACAATCTTTAAGAAATTTGGAAGTTTTGTGTACAATGATAGAATTAGAACCTACCTTAACGGCGTCATCGTGTCACACCCCGATATTTCCACATATTACCGGTGGGCCCGGTGGGGAGTATCGTGACGTAGTTGATATCATCATAGACAATTTATCACAGTTTAATACACAGCGGAAGTCGAAAGATAAAAAAACATTACAAACCGAATGAAAGTAATATCAATTATTACAAAAACGGTTGTAAGGGATCCACAGGCGGATTAAAGGTAAAAGGAACATTGTTCAACAGATTTATAAACATCTAAGCTTGCAAGACTCTTTATTGATGCTAGGAGTAGCCAGCCTATTCCGCCTAGTACCTGCACTTAGCCTTTTTGGAAAATACGTCAGTTTACACTGGTTAATACAATTAACCGACTCATTTTGAAAATGTTTAAGAAAATTTATTTAAATGCACAAGGCACAAGTAATCTTTTATAACTTGGGATAATTATTTAAAAATAAACTTGTTAAAGAATTACATGTTTATTATACGTTCAGTAGCCCGGGTTGAAAACCGGGTTAAAGATTAATAGACACACCACATAATATATCCCGCGGCGAGTTATTCTCGAATAGGTGGGTACATTATTTTTACATACGCACCGGCAGGTGTATGCCTACACCCCGTGCTTAAGTCGTGGCCATTTCAATGAATGAGCCGAGGATATCCAGGACATGGTCATTAACCCTCCAAAGGCTTAGAATAAACAAAACAAATTAAATGGGTTATCTCAATAATCTAACCTTCATACGATTAAAAATTCAATACCCGACCAAGCGGTATTTTATATACCGTACCCCAAGCCCGTATAAGGGAAAATAAGTTAAAAGTATTTACCTGAGCAAATTATACAAATTTATCCCAGCCGTATAAATTAGCAAGTGCAAATATCTTTTACTAGGCTCTTAAATCTGGAACGAAGGTTTTAATAACCTATTAGATTCCTAACGGGTTTTACATAAGTTTAAACTTAGACCGGTTAGTTTTAAAGGTAGGTATACGGTTCAAAACGCATGATTAAGCAAAGACCGGATTAGAATGTGGTTTAGGCCCATCAAGTATGAAGAATTTTATAATATGGGTAAACTAAACACATTCTGGATTTTGAAGTGAAAATGATAAGGTTTGACCTGTTTCGGTTAAGTTATGCAAACTAGTTACATAAACCGTACCGAACGTGATAAATGCATAACGGGTAACCAGATGAGTCATGAACAGGTTTCCTAAGTTAATATGCCTTAAATATGTTGTGATATCAGTAGGATACCTTCCATTATGCCCAAAACGGATTTAAAATCAATTTAAGCCCCGAAGGGGTATTTTGGTCATTTTAAGGATTATAAAAGAGGTTAAATATTAATCTGAGGTTATGGTCTAAAAAGACCAGTAAAAATATTTAATTTAATAAGTTATATCAGTAGGGTATTGCGTATATGTGAAATTTATCATTTATAACCAAACTATGCATCGTAGGGGCATTTTGGTAATTTCACATAAGCTTTAAAGGTCAAATTTAGAAATCTGAGTTCAAAACTTTTGGTTACTGTTATAGTATAAAAAATTACTTAAAACATCAGTAGGTATTAAGTCTTATATGCCAAAAATAGTTTAACCCATACTATGCGTTTAAAACTCGTAAAAAGTCGGTTTTCGGTGATTTTCGGGTTATATTAGGAGAGCTGAGATTTTTATCAGCCCAGAAGGCTTAAAATATTTTATTTATCATATAAAATCAGTAGCAAAAGATTTGGTATCAATATGTTATGTAAAACTCATTTTATTAGCAAAAAGGGTATAACCGACAGTTACCGAATCAAAGCAAGAACCCTATGCCATGATCAGTTTAAAAATAAATAAAAATCTTCAAAAATCCCAAAATATTATATTACATCTGTGGGTAAAAATTTTGCTATCAAAATTTAGGTTTAGATAGGCTTTATGCAAATAATGTCGTTTAATTAATAAAAAGCTTTCAAATTACGATATTGAGCATAACTCTTAATTTAGACCTCAAACTGATGTGAAATTTTTAGGACATGTTTATAAATCAGTAACAAAGGTTTATATCCTCTCAAATTTTTATAAATCTCATTTTAAGGTCAAAAGGGCATAATGGTCAACATTTAAGCAATTAACGGAAATATGCAAATGAATCGGATTAATTAGGAACCAAGTTGTATAACCTCAGAGGGTTATACTAACCTATAACCTGGTCCTAAAGGAACTCTAAGGCATATCTAAACTAAGCTAAATCGGGTCAGAAGTGAAAGTCAAAGCAAAAGTCTACTTTTGCGACTTTCGGTTCCGAACCGAGCCTATGCTCAAAATTGTCGGGTTGAACATGCTTAGACATGTTCTTACATTAATTACCAAGTTATATAAGTGTTAAAACAGGTTTCATGGCTTCTACATTGTTAATTATGAGTTTATTTGTCAAATAGCTTTCTGTTGACTTTTTAATATTAAGTTTGACCCGACAATTGACCTAGTTAGAGTGGGAATCAGAGGGTGCCCTTTTAAGGGTTTATTACCCACATAATTACAAACTTATAGCCACTTTCAATTCAAGAAATGACTGGACCATTAGTGATTAATCACTAAGTCAAAGCTTAATTACGACGGCTTTGACTTTTGGTCATTAGACTAATAAAACATGAATTAAGGAAGCTAAGAATGCTTACAAAGGCTCTTAGCACGAATTAGAAGCTTAAGAAATCTTGCTTGAAGTTCAGAGAGCTCCAGAGAATAAGTTTAGAATGATTTTGTGAATGAGCAAGTTCATGGTTGCAACATAAGGTCCTTATATAGTGATTTAGATGCAACAAGATCAATCCGACAAGGTCTACACATGTTTCCTGATCACCCCAGGTGTCCCCTATGCATGAAATACCATTGGTGCAGCCCCTAAATTCGAAAACCATGCATCTAAGGTGGTGGAACCGGCTGAACCTGCAGCTGTCCACTATTTTCTGCCCAGATACAGGTCTTACGGACCTTAAGCTTAGGGCCTTACGGTCCGTATCTGCTTTTTAATCTTACTCGCCCAGATCAGCCACCTTACGGTCCGTAAGGTGGTCTCTTTGCGGTCTGTAAGACTTGGTCAGAAGACAAAAATTTTGAGAACTTTTGACCTTGACCATGCAACCTATAATACTTCGAATCTCCGGTTATTATTAGTAGCAAGGGCCCTCATGATCAGGTCAGAATCATTCAGAATGCATTCCATGCATTAGTGTTGTCTTGGAGTCTTGTGAAAAGTCCATTAATGTAGATTTGTCACATTATATACATGTGATCCCATTTCTTTGAATGTTGATTTATTTATTACAAGATTAACCGGATACTCATGAAATCCTTATAAGATTTTCATGAGAATGTAAAAATGTTAAAAGGTCACTCAGAGGTAATAATTTAACATGTTGACGCTTTTAATCACTTCATGTATCTTTTACTTGATCCGGGTTCATAACACACTTTAAATTTCATGACACGTGTCTTTATTATATTGGGCATGATTTTATGAGGTGTTACATCCTCACCCCCTTAAAATAAATCTCGACCTCAAGATTTACTGAAATAAAAGAGGGTACTTCTGTTTCATTGTGGACTCAACCTCCCACGTGTATTCGGGACCTCTACGGGCATCCCATTTAACCTTCACAATTGGTACGTGCTTCTTTCGAAGCTTCTTAACCTGTCGATCCTCAATCGACAAAGGTTTTTCAACAAACTTGAAGCTCTCATCTATATGCACGTCCTTTTGTGACATGGCTAGCAATTCATCGGCTAGACATTTCTTCAGATTGCAGATGTGGAACACATTATGAATTCCACTAAGCTCTTCAGGCAGGTTTAACTTCTAAGCCACTGTTCTGACACATTCGATGATCTCGAATGGTCCTATGTATCTGGGGCTTAACTTGCCTTCTCTTGCCAAATCGCATTACCCCTTTCCAGGGTGATACCTTAAGTAACACTTTGTCACCTACCTCGAATTTCAGAGGTTTACGCCTTTTATCTGCGTAGCTTTTCTGCCTGTCCCTGGCAGCTTTGAGACGATCACTGTTATGGGTGAAATTCTGATCCCATATCCTAACACTATATCTTGATTTTATGATAGCTAATTACGATCAGGATACCGGGTCAGGATACTAGTAACATCCTGAGGCAGTATCCTGACTATTACTAATAATTTGCTTGTAAACGTTGGTAACAAGGGACTAACGTTCATGAGGACCAAGTTATCCTGAAGACCCGCTCAAATTGGTTAGGATAAAGACGTTGGTGGCGGAAGAATAGCTCTTGTAACGGTCAGCATTGAAGAATGGCATATTTTATGGGAGTTACAGATGCTGGTCAAAGATATTAATGTTGTAACGGTTATGGAAGCTTAAATCCCGGATTTACAGTTAATATGCACGTGGAGAACGAGTTGAAACAGCCCCCTAACGTTCAGAAGGGCATATTCCAAGTATCCCGGATTTTTAGCATAATATCCCGGATTTTTAGCATAGTTAGTTAAACTTAGAAACTATATAAAGGGGATGCCAGATCCATAGGTCACACACTCTCGAGTTCACCTACTCATTTATTCTCTTTTCTAGCAGCAATCACGCACTAACACTCATCACTTACAATCATTGTACCACTTAGTAGAGATCTAAGCATTATCCTGCACTATATCCTGGTATTCAAGCAATAAGAAGAACATGGCAGCCGACGATTGTCAGCTCCCGAGGTATTATGCCGGAGATCTAGATTGATCAAGGGCTTTCCTCGTATATCTCGTGTCACCCTTTACTTTTTTGCTCATTGTTTGATCGTAGATACAGCTCGATATCCTGAGCCGTATCCTAAAAACTGTTTTTACAAACAACTTGACCAGCATATTTTTTATACACATTCTTAGCACACTACCTCACTTAACTAATTTGATCACTTAATAGCTTAGGTAATTTTTGACCAAAAGAATTTGGCACCCACCGTGGGGCAAGTGGTTCTATTTTTACTAAAAGCTTTTGCAAAATCATTACTTGGTTTTCTATTTTCAATTTTTTTACCACATTATTTTCAATGGCCTCGAGATCAAACATGAGCTCTTGCACCGTGTCTGCTACAACCTCTGCAACAATTGGTTCAGTGCTTCCTCCACCTCCTCCAAGGACGCAAGCCTCCTCATAGCCTCAGGATATTATACCTACTTGGAGTATTCAGGGATCTGCTCCTGTTTTGGCCTCTAATGAAGAAATTCTAACCTTGTTTGGTAGTGTACAGGAACAGATGAGGCAATAGCAGGAGACCAACTAAATGCTGATATACAACTCTTGAAATCCAGCTCAAGCAGGCCCGCTGAGGATACTGTCGCTCCCTTGCAACCCAGGGCTTTGAACTTCAGTTCTACAATATATACTGAGGATAACAGGGGGAATATTGTGCCTAGCCATTCCCAGGGTCATAATCCTGAGATACCCTCTTCGGTTAGGGTGTCAACTATGAGAAGTTCAGGATATGCTTCAGGATATGGCCAGAATCCTCAGACTGGTAACGTGTCTAATAATAATAATACTCTTGCTACTAATGGTATTGGATCTTTGCAGGATACATGTGTGACATCAGCTATAACCAGAGAGCTTCAAAAGTTGAAGGATATGATATCAAGTGTGCCTGGATAGTGCAGCCTATACCGGAAGTATCCCGGGATAGTCACAACATATCCCGCTTTGCTCACCCCATTTGTGATGCAGAAATCCCAAAGAGATTCCAGACTCCTAACATGAAGTTGTATGATGGGACGACAGATCCTGAGGAGCATATTGCCCAGTATAGGGAGAGGATGGAGATTAACCCTATCCCGCCAGATCTTAAGGAAGCATGCTTGTGCAAGGGCTTCGGCTCTACTTTAACAGGATCAGCCTTGAAATGGCTTCTAAATGTTCCACCTCATTCAATTACATCATTTGCTCATTTAGTTAATTTATTTAATAGTCAGTTTTCTTGTAGTAGAAGTTTTGAAAAACTAACAAGTGACCTCTACAGGATAACACAGGGACCTCAAGAATCCCTAAGGGATTATGTAAACAAATTCAAGAGGGAATCCTTGGATATCCCACACCTTGATGTTGCCACAGCAGTCCAAGCATTCAAGATGGGACTACAAAAGGATTCCCATTTTTATCAAGATCTTGTGATGAATCCTTGCAGAAACTTGGATGAAGCTCGAAACAGGGCCTTGAGATATATCAGGCTGGAGGATGATAAGAAAATTCAAGAGAGGATGAATGCATCCTCAACATATGAATCAACTAACAGGAAGTCAGAATCCTCAAACAAACCATATCGTTCTAAGCCATATGGCAGAAATGATAGCAAGAAAGTGAACGCTGTTGAAAAAGAGGATCCTGAGGAGTATCCTGAATTGTTAGAATATTGTTTTTCTGTTAATATACCTGAACTAATGTATGTTATGCAGGGTTTGGGAGATAAAGCGAGGTGGCCCAGAAACAACCAGCAAAAGGGTGATTGGAAGGATAAATCCAAGTGGTGTGCCTTCCATGAGGATTTTGGATATGTTACGGAAGATTGCATAGCCCTGAGGAAGGAAATAAGCTACCTACTAAGTAAAGGATATCTGAAGGATCTTCTGGGCAGAAAGAATAATAAGGGTCAGGATATTGAGAAGGATCCTGAACGAGCAGCATCACCTCCCACCGACGCCAAGATAATTAACTTTATTTCAGGAGGGTCCGATATATGCGGAACTTCTTATTCTGCAGCCAAAAGACATGCAAAGGAGGCTAAGGCCGAAAGGGGAAATAAGCCAACCAGGATGTCGACCCTCACGACTGATAAAGTGATCACGTTCGATAGTGATGACAGGGATACTGTCCAGGATCCTCACCATGATGCTTTGGTAATAACTTTATGTGTTGCTAATCATTTTATGCGCAGGATACTGGTGGATAATGGCAGCTCCGTCAACATTATTCAACTAGAAATGCTGAAAAGGATGAATATTTCCCCGATGGATATCACTTCAAAATCCACTATGCTTGTTGGGTTCAGCGGAGAAGCCAGGAATACTGTGGGAGAAATAAAGTTACCTGTGTATGTTGAAGGGGTCAACTCAATGCAACGCTTCTGTGTCATGGACTCCTTATCCTGCTACAATATTATATTGGGTAGGCCATGGATCCATGATATGAAAGCTATGCCGTCTACCTATCACCAGTGCACCAAGATCCCTACCCCTTGGGGGGTTGTCAAGGTGGAAAGTGATCAACAAGAAGCTAAGGAGTGTTACTCATCCTCGATGAAATCCTCAACCAAGCCCAATGCAGCATAGCAATTAAAGATGCGAGCCCAGGATATCGTGGAGGCTTCAGAACAGAATGTTAAGAAAATTATCCTGGACCAGGATAATCCAGATATCTCGGTGCTTGTAGGAACCAATATCCCTCAGGATACTGAACATCAGTTAATTAATTTTTGAAATGCAGGATGTCAACATTTGCATGGAAGCATTAGGATATGACAGGTATATCCAAAGATATTATCACTCACAAGCTTGGAATTGACAGGTCGTTCAAGCCTGTTCAGCAAAAGAGAAGGAAGTTTGCTCCTAAACGAAATACAATTATCCAAGAGGAAGTTGAAAGATTGTTGAAGTCCAAAATGATCAGGGAGGTCAAGTTTCCAAGATGGCTAGCAAATGTAGTTGTGGTGCAAAAGAAAAATGGCAAATGGAGAGTTTGTGTGGATTACACAGACTTGAACAAAGCATGTCCCAAAGACCCGTTTCCTCTACCTCATATTGATTCAATGGTGGATGCTACTGCTGGCCACGAGATGTTAACCTTCATGGATGCCTCCTCAGGATTCCAACAAATCCAAATGGAACCCTCGGATCAGGAGGATACTGCTTTCATGACACCAACAGGTATTTATTATTATACTGCTATGCCTTTTGGTTTGAAAAATGCAGGTTCAACATACCAAAGATTGGTGAACATGATGTTTAAAGACAAACTGGGGGACACCATGAAGGTGTACATTGATGACATGGTAGTAAAATCTAAGAAGGCCGATGATCACCTCCAGGATATTAAGGGAGCATTTGATGTCCTGGATCAGTATAACATGAAGCTAAATCCTGCCAAGTGCCATTTTGGAGTAGGAGCAGGAAAGTTTTTAGGGTACATGGTTACTAAAAGAGGGATAGAAGCGAGCCCAGAACAAATCAGAGCCATCTGGGATATCAAGTCACCTTGCAACATGAAAGATGTACAAAGATTAACGGGACGAGTAGCAGCATTAAACAAATTTATATCACGATCCTCGGAAAAATGCAAGGAATTCTACGATATCCTGAAGAAGAATAAGAAATTTGAATGGGGAGAGAAGCATGAAGCAGCCTAGCAGGACTTGAAGCAATATCTTTCAACTGCACCTCTATTGATGAAGCCCAAGGATGGTGAACCATTATCCCTGTATCTTACAGTGTCAGGGAATGCAGTAAGTGTTGTTCTTGTAAAGGATCATGAAGGTCAGCAGTATCATGTTTATTATGTTAGCAAAAGTTTGTTAGATGCTGAAACTAGATACTCACACTTAGAAAAATTGATATTAGCCCTAGTTATGGCATCGACCAAGCTTAGACATTATTTTGAGACATATAGGATTCTTGTTAAAACTAATTAACCTGTTAAAAATGTGCTTAGGAAACCTGAGATGTCGGGTAGGATGGCTAAATGGTCCGTAAAGTTAAGTGCCTATGATCTAGTATATGAACCTAGGAATGCCATAAAGTCACAGGCCCTAGCTGACTTTGTGGCTGATTTCAGTAGTGATATTCAAAATGAAGTAGACCTAGAAGTTCAACAACTAGGAGAAACCTCAGAATCCTGGACATTATATACGGATGGTGCATCCAACATAAGAGGTGTAGGATTAGGGATACTACTAAAATCGCCACAGGGGGACATATTACCCCAGGCTATTAAATGTGAATTTTCTGCTACCAATAATGAAGTTGGGTATGAAGCTTTGATAGCAGGATTAGAATTGGCTAAAAATATGAATATTAAATGTTTACAAGTATATGTTGATTCCTTGTTAATTACTAACCATTTCAATGGATCTTATGCAGTAAAAGGTGAAAAGTTAGCTGAATATCTTGAAATTGTTAAAAAAATTAGCAGGATATTTCGAAATTTTTACACTTGAACAGGTACCAAGAGAAAAGAATGCTGAAGCTGACACTCTAGCAAACTTAGGATCTACTGTCAGGATACCGCGGGGAACTCAGATACCAATAGTGCACATCTTGTATCCTGCAATGGAACATTTCAAATCTCAGGATAAAGAAGTAACATGTATCCAGTATCCTGGTGATGGATATCCTGAGAAGGATCCTGAATAGTGGATAACTCCAATTATGAAGTATCTTCAAGAAGGAGATACCCCAAAGGATGCAAATCCTAAGGCTTTTAGGATGAAGGTATCTCGTTTTACTATTGTAAATAATATTTTGTATAAGAAATCCCTTGCAGGTCCGTACCTAAGGTGCTTGGAAGATCCTGAAACCAAGGAGGTACTTCAGGATATACACGAAGGAGACTGTGGTAACCATACTGGGGGCAGATCTCTGTTCTTGAAGGTGTTGAGAACAGGATATAATTGGCCGACCATGAGAAAGGATGCCGCCGAGTATGCTCGGAAATGCGATGCATGTCAAAGACACGACAACATCCTGCATCAGCCTCAGAACCATTATACCCTATCGTATCCCCTTGGCCGTTTATGAAATGGGGTATGGATATAGTAGGAAAGCTTCTAAAGGCTCCAGGAGGAAAGGTTTTCATGTTGGCAATGAAGGATTATTTCTCCAAGTGGGTTGAAGCAGAAGCCTTTGCCCAAGTTAGAGATCAAGAAGTGGTATCCTTCATAAAAAGGAATATCCTGACAAGGTTTGGGGTACCAGCTGAGATAATTTGTGATAATGGCTCTCAGTTCATCAGCAAAAGAACTATTGATTTTTGTAAAAGTTGGGGAATTAAGATGATCACATCAACACCAGTGCATCCTCAAGCAAATGGACAGGCAGAATCCTCGAACAAGATAATCGTCAACAACTTAAAGAAGAGGTTAGGTTCCAAAAAAGGAAAATGGGCAGAAGAACTGCCATTTGTCCTATGGGCTGATAGAACAACTGTGAAGAATGCTACTGGGAAAACCCCATTTTCCTTAGTATTTGGAGCAGAGGAAGTAATCCCGACAGAGATGGTGATTCCTACAGCAAGATCCAACCTCCGGGATCCTGAGAAGAATCCTGAAGCCCTATGTCAAGAATTGGATACTATTGATGAGACAAGGGATGCGGCAAAGTTGAGAATGGCAGCATATCAACAGAGGATATCCAGAGCATATAACAAGAATCTAAGGTCTAGAAGGTTTCAAGTTGGAGATTGGGTACTAAGGAAGGCTTTTCAGAATACTATTAATCCTGCTGATGGAAAGCTAGCTCCTAAGTGGGAAGGACCTTATGAGATTGAATCGGAATCCGGAAAAGGAGCATACCGGCTTAAGAATATGGAGGGGGATATACTACCAAGATCCTGGAACGCTATACACCTCAAAGCCTACTTCAAGTGAGTTTAGAAGTTAATTTCTAACTCAAGATGGTATGAATTCTATCTCTTTTAAATATAATTCTATTTTATTTGAACCCAATACTGACTTAAGCATCGGAGGGGTGTTGGCCAAGCTAACACCCACCTTAGTTTAAGGTTGTTTTGCAGAATATGCTTCGGGATATAACTCCAGGATATACACTCAGGATAATTCGAAAGATTAGAGGATTGGCCCCCTCTCTCACGTTTAAGGGATCCTGATCCCTTCACGGGTTTAAAGGTATTCACCTTTCTCTCGAATTGGGTTTAAACACCCCGCCTGGAGCGCAAGTTATCCAGGGATAGTTCAAGATAGCGGGACCAGTCCATGTAAAAGTGGCTGACAATTTCGTTATTGTTGGCTATATCCTGGATCCTAAAGGTATATGAGGATTGATCACCCTCTCTCGCGAAAGGGTATTTTCATACTCACTAAGGTTTAAAGGTTTTCACCTTTCTAAGTCTTGGAGTTTATACACTCCTGCCTGTAGGGCACGAAAACGAGGGTTTATCCCTAGGATACAGGGTACTAAGAGTTTATCCCCAGAATATTAAGGGTTTATCCCTAGTGAAACTAAACTTTTTGACAAAGTTCCAAAGATATGACAAACTACAATTGTGTTTACACACGTTCTTCTGTTGGTGAAAAGTTACGAAGTTTAATCACTAAGTGAAGAGATACTCAAGTGTGTCATATATTGGTGCAATATCCTGCACAGACAGGGGACATCCATGCCGGGGACATTGCAAAGGATTCAAAGGTTGAGATTGGAAATTATTGCCTAAGTGTTTCTGGTATGATTTATTATTTTTTCAAGTCTTGAAATCCTTATCTAAATGATCTAATTTTTCTAAAAAGCCATATTCAACCAAGTTTTGACTAACATTTTGATAACAAAAGTATTGAACATTTCATCAGTATCCTGACCAGGATATTTGATCAGGATATTCAAAACATACCTTTCAAAATAAAAACATAACAACAACAAATAAGGTTAAAAGGTTAGTTTATTATTGGTCAAAAAGATTGTATTCTTGGTTTCATCTCAAAAAGAGACCCATCCACCAAGAACACAATTAGTTTTTAAAGCATATTTACATAAACAGTTGAAGGCTTCATCCTGAAAACACAGGATCCCTCCACCTCCAACTGATAAATTGTTCTAAGCATGCAGGAAATTAAAATTGTTCTGAGTACAGGACGACCAGATGATTTAGACCCTACAAAATACAGGTATCATTAAAGACAAACTAACCAGGATACAGGTTCAGTATATGTGTACGGGATACAGGATCTGGATATTTACCTTATTAGGGAAGGAGGTCATGGGCTCGATGGATTCCATGAAGCCAAGGTCATCATAAGAAAAACCTTTGGCAGCAGCTGCAGAGGGCTTAGAGCTGGTGGAAACAGATGGTTCTTTTTTCATTAGGACAGGCTTGGGGTAGCTATCAAGCTCCTCAAGGAATGTTCGAAATAGATATCCTTACCAGACATGTTGGAATGACTAAAAAATATATCCGTTGGAATCAGATATCCAACAGTTATACTTTTGGGGACAATTGTTATAGGTGAAATTCTGAGCCCATATCCTGACACTATATCTTGATTTTATGATAGCTGATTACGATCAGGATACCGGGTCAGGATACTAGTAACAACCTGAGGCAGTATCCTGACTATTACTAACAATTTGCTTGTAAACGTTGGTAACAAGGGACTAACGTTCATGAGGACCAAGTTATCCTGAAGACCCGCTCAAATTGGTTAGGATAAAGACGTTGGTGGCAGAAGAATAGCTCTTGTAACGGTCAGCATTGAAGAATGGCATGTTTTATGGGAGTTACAGATGCTGGTCAAAGATATTAATGTTGTAACGGTTATGGAAGCTTAAATCCTGGATTTACAGTTAATATGCACGTGGAGAACGAGTTGAAACAACCCCTTAACGTTCAGAAGGGCATATTCCAAGTATCCCGAATTTTTAGCATAATATCCCGGATTTTTAGCATAGTTAGTTAAACTTAGCAACTATATAAAGGGGATGCCAAATCCATAGGTCACACACTCTCGAGTTCACCTACTCATTTATTCTCTTTTCTAGCAGCAATCACGCACTAACACTCATCACTTACAATCATTGTACCACTTAGTAGCGATCTGAGCATTATCCTGCATGGTATCCTGGTTATTCAAGCAATAAGAAGAACAAGGGATTTCCTCGTATATCTCGTGCCACCCTTTACTTTTTTTGCTCATTGTTTGATCGTAGATACAGCTCGATATCCTGAGTCGTATCCTAAAAACTGTTTTTACAAGCAACTTGACCAGCATATTTTTGATACACATTCTTAGCACACTACCTCACTTAACTAATTTGATCACTTAATTGCTTAGGTAATTTTTTACCAAAACAATCACGTATCTGCACAATCTTGTCTGTCGTCTCTAGGACTATATCAGGTCCTGTTAGTTGGACGTCTCCAACTTCTGCCCAACAAATGGGCGTCCTGCACTTTCTTCCATACAAAGCTTCAAAAGGTGCAGCTTGAATACTTGAGTGATAGCTATTATTGTACGAGAATTCGATCAACGGAAGATAATCATCCCAACTTCCACCTAAATAAATAACACAAGCTCTTAACATATCCTCCAGAGTTTGAATTGTACGCTCCCTTTGATCGTCCGTCTGAGGATGATATGCAGTGCTAACGTTTAATCTAGTGCCTAGAGATTGCTGGAAGCTTTTCCAAAAATGCGACGTATACCTTGTATCCCTATCGGAGATGATAGACACTGGCACTCCGTGGAGAGATACAATCTCGTCCACGTACAGCTGAGCTAACTTATCTGAGCTGTGTGTTTCCTTAATAGGTAAGAAGTGGGCTGACTTGGTCAATCTGTCGACTATAACCCAATTAGTATCATATCCTCGCTTTGTCTTTGGTAACTTTGTGATGAAATCCATATTTACCATTTCCCACTTCCAGGTGGGAAGTTCAGGCTGTTGTAGCAAACCTGACGGCTTCTGGTGTTCTGCTTTAACTTGAGCACACGTCAGACATTTGGCCACATAAGTGGCTATAGATTTCTTCAAACCTATCCACCAGTAATTTCCCTTTAAATCCTGGTACATCTTGTCACTACCAGGGTGAACAGAATACTTGGAACTATGGGCTTCTTGGAGGATAACATCCCGAAGTCCTCCATAGATTGGAACCCATATTCGTCCATTCAATCTTAGGATTCCATCTCTGCCATATGATAGCTGCTCAGCAGTTACTCCCAACTTTTCATTCTGATAGTTGGCTTCCAATACAGCTTCCTTTTGAACGGCTAATATCTTTCATTTAAGTTGTTCTTCAATTCAATGCTCTTGGCATTGATTCTAATGGGCTTAACCCTTTCCTTTCTGCTCAAAGCATCAGCGAACACATTCGCCTTACCTGGATGGTATCGGATTTCACAATCATAATCATTCAGTGTCTCCATCCATCGACGATGTCTCATGTTCAGATCTTTCTGATTAAACAGATGTTAAAGGCTCTTATGATCAGAATAGATCACACACTTGGTCCCATATAAATAATGCCTCCAAAGTTTTAGTGCAAACACAACGGCACCCAACTCCAAGTCGTGGGTGGTGTAATTCTTTTCGTGCACCTTTAATTGTCGGGAAGCATAAGCAATAACTTTGCCCTTCTGCATTAGCACACATCCCATGCAAGTGTGTGATGCGTCACAGTAAACCACAAATTCTTCGTTCCCTTCAGGCAATGTCAACATAGGAGCATTGCTCAACTTCTGCTTAAGAATCTCAAAGGATTCTTGTTACTTAGGACCCCAATCAAACTTGATATTCTTCCTAGTCAACGAAGTTAGGGGTGCTGCAATTCTTGAGAAATTTTCAATAAAACGCCTGTAGTATCCTGCCAGGCCCAAGAAGCTGCGAATCTCTGTGGGCGTCTTCGGCTCTTTCCAATTCATGATAGCTTCAATATTAGCGGGATCCACCTGGATACCACACTCACTAACCACATGTCTAAGGAATTAGACTTCACGAAGCCAAAATTCACACTTTGAAAACTTGGCGTAGAGCTTTTCTTGTTGAAACCTTTGGCTAGTAAATCATCTAGCTGCGTCCTCAATTCCTTCATCTTTGTTGGTGCCAACCTATAAGGCGCCCTTGCAACTGGTGCTGATCCAGGAATAATGTCAATCCTGAATTCCACTTGCCTATCTGGTGGCAAACCAGGTAGTTCTTCAGGAAATACTTCGGGGTATTCAGAAATGACTGGGATATCTCCAATCTTGGGTTTCGGTTCATCAATAATCACCTGTGCCATGTAGATGACACAGCCCGTCTTCAAACACTTTGAGTCTTTGAGTATAGACATTTTCTCGGGCAGCCCATACTGGGTATCTCCCTGGATAGTAAGTGATTCACCAGACGAAGTCTTGATCCTCACTTGCTTCTTATTGCAAATAATCTGGGCCTGGTTATGTGATAACCAGTCCATACCCAAAACTATGTCGAAACCGGCTAGTTTTAAAGGAAGTAGGGACAAGGGAAAAGAGTGGTTCCTAAAGGATATGAAACATCCATCTAATAAGGTTGAAGCGGTTTCTAAAGTGCCATCTGCTAGTTCCACCTCATACTTCACACTTAAAGTCTTAACAGGTAGTTTCAACAATTCACAAAACTTATTATCTACAAACGACTTATCAGCGCCTGAATCAAATAACACTCTCGCATAAACATCATTTACGAGAAAGGTACCTGTTATCACGTTGTCGTCCTTGACAGCTTCCTTAGCATCCATCCTGAAGACCCTCGCATTGGTCTTCTTCCCCTCTTCATTCTTCCTTGTAAATTTTGGGCAGTTGGATTTGATATGCCCCTTTTCATTGCAACTATAACACGTTGCATCCTTTATTTTCTTGCACTCCAGGGTCTTATGCTCCGTAGACTTGCAAATCCCACAAGGCCTTGGCTGGTATTGGGATTTTGAGTCAAGTCTGCACTTTCCAAAATGGTGCTTCCTGCAAATTTTACATCTGGGTTTTTCACCCGACTGCTGACCATCTTTCTTAAATCCTGACCCCTTCTTAGAGTCATTGTTTCCCTTCTGCTTCTTGTCTGAACGTCGTGAGTTGTCGTCCTCACGCTTCCTTTTCTCGGTATCAGTTTTCCTCAGTGACCTCAGCCTGACAGCATCTGAGGTCAGAGACAACGATATGTCCGTTACTGACCGAAAAGTGGTTGGTCTGGAGGCCTTTACACTTGCTTTGATCTCCGTTTCCAAACCCCCGATAAAACGAGCTATACGTTTAGGCTCTAGAGTTACCAAATAAGGGACCAACCTTGACAAGGTATTGAAAGTAGTAAGGTAGGCCTGACAGTCCAGGTTTTTCATGACCAGCGCCAGGAAGTCAGATTCAATTCTCTCAACCTCATGTTGAGGGCAGAAATTTTCTTTGATTAGTGCCATGAACTGTTCCCAGGTCATGTTGTATAATGGGACTTTCCCTGTGGCTTGGATCAAAGATCTCCACCAGGCTAAGGCTTCTCCTTTGAAAGACTGCGAGACAAACTTCACAATGTCCCTATTATGGCAACCACTAATATCCACCACAGTATCCATTTCATCCATCCACGTCATGCAATCAACAGGTCCTTTTTCCCCATTGAAGTCTCTGGGTTTGCACGACACGAAGTATTTATAGGTGCAACCCCTATTACGAGGTTCTTGGTTCTGTACGACTCTTTGGGATGGATTACTCCTTTGATTCGAGGAGTGGTGAGAATTACTGTTGTGGGCAGTGTGGGTCCTGGAGGGTGTTCTAGTGTGTGATGCAGAATGGGTCCTCGTATGGGTACCACTTGATCCATGGTTTTGTCTATCCATAGCTCTATTAACCGCATTGTCTATCATAGCTTGCAACTCTGCACCCGCTACGTTTACATGGGCATTATCATTCACTATCCCTGGGTGACTGTTGACCTCGTTTGAGTCTGCCATGTATCTTGAACTGTAACACATTGGCAATAATTTATTGGTGAGTTTATTATAGAATTGTCTTTTATGGCAATTTTTATTAACCGTGGTAACATAGACCATATATGGTTAATTTATTACTCACTTTTATTTAGGATTTCTAATATAATTTATCCTAATTATAAAACAATAATAGTTTTTATTAGCACATAAGGCCTAGTCACAGGGACACTTTAGACTAATAGCTATGATTTCAGAGAATCAAGGCATGAAGGTTTGAACAAAATTCATTACCTTTATCAGACAGGGTCACAGACTAATACTGTCTTTTGTCTCATATGAAAATGAGAAGGGCCCGTAGGCATTCCATTACCAATGGATGGTAAAAAGAATTGATCATATTTATTAATGATTTAACCCATGATTCAGAGATCATTAAGTTGGGTTTAGAATCTTTAAAAGGATCCATATATAATAATAACACGTGTGTTTTTCACGAATCATGTCTGTCAGGAGTGTTAACATGTTTTCAGATGTTAACAGGGATTTGAATCTTTTTAACTAGTTTTACCATCCGGGCCAGGTCTTAAAATGACATGCAGGCTAGGTTATACTTTTAAGATCCTTAATTAAAATAGCTTAGGCAAATAGAGTTTTAAAAGGAATGATTTTGATTTATTTATTTCATGTATAATTTAATTATGTATAACATAGAAATGATGAAATTTATAAACTTACATTCCATTAAAACTAAAAGTAGTACATTTTGCCCTAAACGGGACTTTTCACAGAAACGGATGCCCACACAGGAGCTATACATATAATACATGTCCTCACAGAGACGGTCTACAAAAGTAAATGTCCACGCAGGGACTACTAGAGACAAGTCCACGTAGGGACTAAGTACAAAGATAGATGTCCACGTAGGGACTTGATTTAGACAAGGAAATACAACAATATATATATGGGGATTTAACGATCCCGTTTCTTCTTTCCCTTAAGCAGGTATGCCAAACCACTCATAAATCCCTCGTTCTTCCTACATTCCTTCTGGAAGTCTCGCTCCACTTTGGCCAGTCTTTGGCGGAGTTCCTCCTGCTCAGGAGGAGGAGCCCGTGGTGGCTGGTACTGTGGTGGCGGCTGAACAGGTGCTTGATACCCCCGAGCTGGGTATCCCATTCCCCAAGGGGGTCCGTATGGTCCCTCAGGATTATTATGGGCAAGGTAGCTTGATGCCACGTTGTAAGGATCATCAGCATAGTTATAGCCATGGTATGCTGGTGGTCCATATGGGTTGTAAGCCGCCGGAGCAGTATAAGCAGGGATTGGGTGGCCAAAACCCGGTGATGGCGGTACAATCGGTGCTGAATTCACCTCCGAAACTGGGACAGAAGGTCCACCCATCTGTGGGACTTCATGAGTAGGCGGGTAATGGCTGCCGCTAGAGTGTTGAGGAGTGTTGAGACGAAAATCAACTTCTCGTGCTGAGATCCGTGCACCAGTCCTCCTACGTCTTGGTGGCTCTGGAGGCTCTAGATGCACTGGCGGCGGTGGAGGCGGTGGCGTGACTGCCTCATAACGTGGATCCCCAGAGGGATCTTGCTGCTGCAGTGGCGGCTGCTGGTGAGGTGATGAGTGTTCCGATGGTGTATAGTACCACTCACACCGTTCGAACCGTGCCATGTGACTATCCGGACCCTGGTATGGTGTTCCGTGGAAAGACGAACCGTCTGATATCACGAAAGGATGGTTCAAGGATCCGGTTGAAGCCTCGACGGGATCTGTGTCCTCGTCCATATCTTGATCACCCGAAAAGTGATCCTCTGGTCCTAGTGGGTTAAAGCCCACGTGCTCTGGTAGGTACTCTGCTGGGTTAAACTGACCCTGAAAGACAGGAGTAGGGTCGCCAAAGAAATGTTGCGGGTTGTGGGGTTCGTTCTCTGACTGAGGCCCATAAGAGTCATGGTATGGAGGTGTTGAGGCGTGTGAAAAAGATCGTCTGGCAGAGTCTTCATATGTCCTCCATAGCTCCCTCGTTTCGTCATTCCTTGTAGAAGAAGTTCGTCGATATGAAGGCCCTGCCTCATGGTCATTAGGGGCGCTAGCTGGCTCCTTTCCTCGACCACCTCGTCTAAATCTTGGCGGCATTATTGTACCTGTTAAAATACACAAGGTAATAACAAGGAAAAATAAAGGACAAAATTTAAGTAAAAATAAAAATTTGAACAATTTGGATCATTCCTAAGTTCTTTGTCTAGACTCGAAGATTTAGGAATGTGCAATTGTGTAACTGAGATTAAACACAAAAGGTTAGTGTTTAATTCACTCAGCGTTGGCTCTGATACCAACCTGTCACACCCCGAATTTCCACGTGTCACCGGTGGGCCCGGTAGGGGAGTATCGTGACGTGGTTGGCAACATAATAGTCAAACAACACAATATATAAATGCACAGCGGAAGCAAAGTATAGATTTAATTCAACCAAACGCTATTGTAATATTTAGTATCACAAATAGTCGAATATAAATCCACAGGTAGATCAAAATAAAAGGAAACAAATGTTCAACAGTTTATGACATCCAAGCTGGCGAGACTTAATGTGGATGCTAGGAGACAAGCCAGCCTATTTCGCGTAGTACCTGCACTTAACCTTTTTAAGAAAATACGTCAGTTTACACTGGTAAATACAATCAACCGACTCATTTTGAAAAGAGTTTAAGAAAAAGCATTTAAGGCACAAATAATATTTTTATAACTTGGGATAATTATGTAAATATATAATACTTGTAAACGAATTACATGTTTCTTATGCGTTCAGTAGCCCGATCCGTAGACCGGGTTAAAGATCAATAGACACACCACTTTATATAATGAGACACTAACAGGTGTACGCCTACACCTGAGTGCTAAGGTCGTGGCCATTTCGTAAAATGATGCCAGGGATATCCGGGACATGGTCATTAACTCCCCAAAGGCTTTAAGTAAACAAAACATTTCAAAACAGAGCATATCAATGATTTAACCTCTATTCGATTAAAGATTCAATGCTGGACCAAGCGGTATTCTATATACCGCACCCCAAGCCCGTATAGGGAAAATAAGTTAAAAGTATTTACCTGAGTAAGTATAGTTCAAAATCAGCGAGTGCAAATATCTTTTACTGGTTCTCCTAATCTGGAACGAAGGTTTATAATAACCTATTAGAATCCTAACGGGTCTTTAGTTAAGCTTACGCTTAGACCGGTTAGTTTTAAAGATACGGTTCGTACGCACGATTAAGCGAAGACCGGATAGAATGTGATTTAGACCCGACAAGTTTGAAGACTTGCTTAATATGGGTATATGATACACATTCTGGAGTTTGAGATAAAACCGATAAGGTTTGACCCGTTTCGGCTAATTTATGTAAACTAGTTACATAAACCGAACCGAACGCGCATGAAGCGTATCGGGTATCCGTAAGAGTCCTAAACAGGTTTCCTAAGTTGACACGCCTTAAATAAGTTGTGATATCAGTAGGATATCACCCATGATGCCCAAAACGAGTTTAATCTCTTTATATGCCCCGTAGGGGTATTTCGGTCATTTTAAAAATTATAAAAGAGTTTAATTAGACGCCTGTGATCCGGGTCTGAGTTGATCAGTAAAATAGCTTATTTTAACAGGTTATAACCTTTGGTAATAAGTCTTATATACTAAAATAGTTTTAAACCCAAACTATGCGTTAAATACGCGTATAAAGTCGTTTTAAGCGATGTACGATTTAAAATACGATTCTGAGTTTTCTGATCAGTTAAACAGGTTCAAAACACTTAATTTATTATTTAAAATCAGTAGCAATTGGATTGGCACCATTTAGACTTGTAAAACTCATTTTATGGCCGAAAAGGGCATATTCGGTATTTACCGAATTAAGGCGCTAATCCAAGCTTATGATCAGTTTAAAAATAATTAAAAATCTTCAAAAATCCTAATATATTATATTACATCAGTGGGTAAAAGGTTTGGTGTCAAAATTTGGGTTTAGATAGGTTTTATGCTAATGACGCCGTTTAATTAATAAAAGCGTTCTTGATTACGTCATTAAGCATAACTCCTAATCTAGACCTCCGATTAACGTGAAATTTTCGGGACATGCATAATAATCAGTAACTAAGGTTATGGCACTTTCACATTTCCAAAAATCTCGTTTTATGGTCATGAGGGCATTACGGTCAATATTTAGGCGATTAACGGAAACATCGGACGATTAGGGATTCGAGTGGTATAAACGCAGAGGCTTATACACACATGCAACTAGGTCCTAATGGAACCTTAAGGCATGTCTAAACCTATATAAATCGGGTCAGAACTGAGGTCAACGCAAAAGTCAAACTTTTGCGTCTTTCGGCTCCGAATCGGTTCTAAATAGAAAGTTGTCGAATCAAACAAGCGTAGACAAGTTATTATACTTATTTTCAAGTTATATGACTGATAAAACAGGTTACACGCCTTCCGTATCATTAAATATGCGATTAAGGTTTCTGTTGACTTTTTCGGAAAACCTTTGACTCGACAAACGACATGGTTAGGATTTAAATCAGTGAGTGACCTTTTAGGGGTTTAATAACCATATAAATACCAAATTATAATGACTTTCGATTCGAAAAATATCTGGACCGATTGTGATTTATCACAAAGTCAAACCGTAGTTACGACGGTTTGATTTCTAGGCTTTAAACTAAGTATAAAGGAATTAGGAAAGGTTAATCATACTTACACACAACTAATGGATGATATGGAAAGCTTGGATCAGTTCTTGAGCTCTTGAAAATGTCCAGAAGATGAAATGTTCATGTATGTGGAAAATGTGACTTTTTATAACAACTTCAAACATCACGGATGATCAACAACTAAGTCTAGGGATGTTACCAAATTGCCAACATGTGTCCTACATGCTAAAAACCAGTTTAGCAAGCCCATAGAATCGAAAACTTGCATTTTAAGTCGGTTAGAACACATAACAGGCAGCTGTCTGTCTTTTTCGCATCTGCAGGCCTGACGCGGCCCGCGTCCCATTTCAGCATATCCCAAGCGGGCCGCCTGGGACCTGAAAACCTGATTTTTGTTTTTCTTTTATTGCATTTTGGTCCTTGGTCCCCCGAAAGGTCATTTTCACCATCCTACTTGCATATGAAGCTTGGTTATTTAACATATGGGGCTTTAATACTTATACCCACTTTGTTAAGTCCTCGGGTAACTTTGTGATCACCCGAAAAGCCCTAAATTTCAATGTTGACGATTCTAACCCTCACACACGAATTTTATCACAACTTGCTCATACGATAACGAAACTTCATGAAATTTTTGTGGTACATTCTAGTGAGCATAATTAATCGTTACAAGGCTTCGGGTTTGTCAAAAGGTCACTCAGAGGTATAACTTAAACATGTTGGCACATTTAACCCCTGTAGTTTGTAATCTCTCACTTTCTTTCACAATTCGCTTCGTATGATCCATGATCTATTCGTTTAAGGTTATAAACATCATGTAGGGTTATTGCAAAGTATATTTATTCATTGTTGACACTTTGAACCCTTATACTTTCACAGTTTCACTGTTTGTCAACTTTAGTCCTTCAAGAACATTATTTTACACGTTCAAACCTATGACACGTGTCAACACATTATAGGACGTAAATTTTCGAGGTGTTACATCCTCACCCCCTTAAAATAAATCTCGACCCGAGATTTACTGAAATAAGTAAGGGTATTTTTCTTTCATCGTGGATTCAACCTCCCACGTGAATTCGGGACCTCTTCGGGCATCCCATTTGACCTTTACAAAAGGTATATGCTTCCTTCGAAGCTTCCTCACCTGTCGATCTTCGATCGACAAAGGTTTTTCCACAAATTTCAAGCTCTCATCAATATGCACATCTGTATAGGGTATAACCACTGATTCGTTAGCGAAACACTTCTTCAGATTGCAGATGTGGAACACATTGTGTATACTACTGAGCTCTTCAGGTAAGTTTAACTTGTAGGCAACTGACCCGACACGTTCGATAACCTCGAAAGGTCCTATGTATCTCGGGCTTAGCTTACCTTTCTTACCAAATCGCATCACTCCCTTCCAGGGTGACACTTTAAGTAGGACTTTTTCACCTACTTCGAAGTGATAATCCTTACGACTTGGATCAGCGTAACTCTTCTGCCTATCCCGGGCAGCTTGGAGATTGTTACGAATCTGGACAATCTTGTCAGTCGTTTCGAACACGATCTCTGGTCCTGATAACTGGACTTCTCCAACTTCCGCCCAACAAATAGGCGATCTACACTTTCTACCGTATAATGCCTCAAAAGGCGCAGCCTTGATACTGGTATGGTAGCTATTGTTGTAGGAGAATTCGATTAATGGTAGGTTCTTATCCCAACTACCTCCCAAATCGATCGCACATGCACGTAGCATGTCTTCTAACGTTTGAATAGTACGCTCACTCTGACCGTCAGTCTGTGGATGGTAAGCCGTACTAAAGTTCAAACGTGTGCCCAAAGATTTTTGGAAACTTTTCCAAAAATGTGATGTGTATCTAGTATCTCGGTCAGAGATAATAGCTACAGGTATGCCATGTAGTGCTACAATCTTATCAACGTACAGTTGGGCTAACATATCGGAGCTGTAGGTCTCCTTAATAGGTAGGAAATGTGCTGACTTAGTCAGTTGGTCAACTATCACCCAGATGGTGTCATTTCCTTTCCTTGTCTTAGGTAACTTGGTGATAAAATCCATAGTTACCATTTCCCACTTCCAAGTAGGAAGTTCAGGTTGTTGTAGTAAACCTGACGGTTTTTGATGTTCTGCCTTGACTTGCGCACATGTCAAGCATTTGGCTACATGAGTGGCTACAGACTTTTTCAAGCCTATCCACCAATAGTTTGCCCTTAGATCTTGGTACATTTTATCAGCTCCAGGATGAACAGAATATTTAGAGCTGTGGGCTTCCTGGAGGATAACATCTCGTAGTCCTCCATAAATTGGAACCCATATCCGTCCATTCAATCTAAGAATTCCATCCTTACTAAGAGATAACTGCTCCTCAGTTACTCCTAGCTTTTCTTTAGGATAGTTAGCTTCCAACACAGCTTCCTTCTGTGCAGCTAACAACCTTTCTATCAAGTTGTTCTTTATTTCCATGCTCTTGGCATTGATTCGGATGGGTTTCACTCTTTCTTTCCGACTCAAGGCATCGGCGACTACATTCGCCTTGCCGGGATGGTATCTTATTTCACAATCGTAATCATTAAGAGTTTCCATCCAACGGCGTTGCCTCATGTTCAAGTCCTTCTGGTTGAACAGATGTTGAAGGCTCTTGTGATCAGAATAGATCACACATTTAATTCCATATAAGTAGTGCCTCCACAGTTTTAGTGCGAATACAACGGCACCCAACTCCAAGTCGTGGGTGGTGTAATTCTTTTCGTGCACCTTTAACTGGCGTGAAGCATAGGCAATGACTTTGCCTTTCTGCATAAGCACACATCCCATCCCGGTGTGTGATGCATCACAATAAACTACAAACTCCTCTATTCCATCAGGCAATGTCAGTACTGGAGCATTGCTCAACTTTTGTTTCAGAATATCGAAGGATTCCTGCTGCTTAGGACCCCAGTCAAACTTAATCTTCTTACGTGTCAGTGAAGTCAGGGGTGCAGCAATCCTTGAAAAGTTTTCTATGAATCGCCTATAGTATCCTGCCAAACCTAGGAAGCTACGAATTTCCGTAGGCGTCTTTGGCTCATGCCAATTCACGACAGATTCAACTTTAGCGGGATCTACTTGGATACCACGCTCACTAACAACGTGTCCAAGAAATTGGACTGCTCGAAGCCAGAATTCACACTTTGAGAACTTGGCATAGAGCTTCTCTTTATGAAGTAGTTCCAGTATGCAGTGAAGATGCTTCTCATGGTCAGCTTGGTTCTTTGAGTAGATGAGAATGTCGTCGATGAAGACGATGACGAATTTGTCTAAGTGTGGCTTGCAAACGCGATTCATGAGATCCATGAATGCGGCCGGTGCATTAGTGAGCCCAAAAGGCATCACTAGGAACTCGTAATGACCATAACGAGTCCTAAATGATGTTTTGTGCACATCTTCATCTCTAACCTTCAACTGATGGTAGCCTGACCTCAAGTCAATCTTCGAGAAGAAACTTGCCCCTTGAAGTTGATCGAACAGGTCGTCGATTATGGGCAAAGGATACCTATTCTTGATAGTAACCTTATTAAGCTCACGGTAGTCGATGCACAGACGCATCGATCCATCCTTCTTCTTAACAAATAAAACTGGTGCTCCCCAAGGAGACGAACTAGGTTTGATGAAACCTTTGGCTAGTAAATCATCTAGCTGCGTCCTCAATTCCTTCATCTCTGTTGGTGCCAACCTATAAGGCGCCCTTGCAACTGGTGCTGATCCAGGAATAATGTCAATCCTGAATTCCACTTGCCTATCTGGTGGCAAACCAGGTAGTTCTTCAGGAAATACTTCGGGGTATTCAGAAATGACTGGGATATCTCCAATCTTGGGTTTCGGTTCATCAATAATCACCTGTGCCATGTAGATGACACAGCCCTTCTTCAAACACTTTGAGTCTTTGAGTATAGACATTTTCTCGGGCAGCCCATACTGGGTATCTCCTTGGATAGTAAGTGATTCACCAGACGAAGTCTTGATCCTCACTTGCTTCTTATTGCAAATAATCTGGGCCTGGTTATGTGATAACCAGTCCATACCCAAAACTATGTCGAAACCGGCTAGTTTTAAAGGAAGTAGGGACAAGGGAAAAGAGTGGTTCCTAAAGGATATGAAACATCCATCTAATAAGGTTGAAGCGGTTTCTAAAGTGCCATCTGCTAGTTCCACCTCATACTTCACACTTAAAGTCTTAACAGGTAGTTTCAACAATTCACAAAACTTATTATCTACAAACGACTTATCAGCGCCTGAATCAAATAACACTCTCGCATAAACATCATTTACGAGAAAGGTACCTGTTATCACGTTGTCGTCCTTGACGGCTTCCTTAGCATCCATCCTGAAGACCCTCGCATTGGTCTTCTTCCCCTCTTCATTCTTCCTTGTAAATTTTGGGCAGTTGGATTTGATATGCCCCTTTTCATTGCAACTATAACACGTTGCATCCTTTATTTTCTTGCACTCCAGGGTCTTATGCTCCGTAGACTTGCAAATCCCACAAGGCCTTGGCTGGTATTGGGATTTTGAGTCAAGTCTGCACTTTCCAAAATGGTGCTTCCTGCAAATTTTACATCTGGGTTTTTCACCCGACTGCTGACCATCTTTCTTAAATCCTGACCCCTTCTTAGAGTCATTGTTTCCCTTCTGCTTCTTGTCTGAACGTCGTGAGTTGTCGTCCTCACGCTTCCTTTTCTCAGTATCAGTTTTCCCGTCAGAGACAACGATATGTCCGTTACTGACCGAAAAGTGGTTGGTCTGGAGGCCTTTACACTTGCTTTGATCTCCGGTTCCAAACCCCCGATAAAACGAGCTATACGTTTAGGCTCTGGAGTTACCAAATAAGGGACCAACCTTGACAAGGTATTGAAAGTAGTAAGGTAGGCCTGACAGTCCAGGTTTTTCATGACCAGCGCCAGGAAGTCAGATTCAATTCTCTCAACCTCATGTTGAGAGCAGAAATTTTCTTTGATTAGTGCCATGAACTGTTCCCAGGTCATGTTGTATAATGGGACTTTCCCTGTGGCTTGGATCAAAGATCTCCACCAGGCTAAGGCTTCTCCTTTGAAAGACTGCGAGACAAACTTCACAATGTCCCTATTATGGCAACCACTAATATCCACCACAGTATCCATTTCATCCATCCACGTCATGCAATCAACAGGTCCTTTTTCCCCATTGAAGTCTCTGGGTTTGCACGACACGAAGTATTTATAGGTGCAACCCCTATTACGAGGTTCTTGGTTCTGTACGACTCTTTGGGATGGATTACTCCTTTGATTCGAGGAGTGGTGAGAATTACTGTTGTGGGCAGTGTGGGTCCTGGAGGGTGTTCTAGTGTGTGATGCAGAATGGGTCCTCGTATGGGTACCACTTGATCCATGGTTTTGTCTATCCATAGCTCTATTAACCGCATTGTCTATCATAGCTTGCAACTCTGCACCCGCTACGTTTACATGGGCATTATCATTCACTATCCCTGGGTGACTGTTGACCTCGTTTGAGTCTGCCATGTATCTTGAACTGTAACACATTGGCAATAATTTATTGGTGAGTTTATTATAGAATTGTCTTTTATGGCAATTTTTATTAACCGTGGTAACATAGACCATATATGGTTAATTTATTACTCACTTTTATTTAGGATTTCTAATATAATTTATCCTAATTATAAAACAATAATAGTTTTTATTAGCACATAAGGCCTAGTCACAGGGACACTTTAGACTAATAGCTATGATTTCAGAGAATCAAGGCATGAAGGTTTGAACAAAATTCATTACCTTTATCAGACAGGGTCACAGACTAATACTGTCTTTTGTCTCATATGAAAATGAGAAGGGCCCGTAGGCATTCCATTACCAATGGATGGTAAAAAGAATTGATCATATTTATTAATGATTTAACCCATGATTCAGAGATCATTAAGTTGGGTTTAGAATCTTTAAAAGGATCCATATATAATAATAACACGTGTGTTTTTCACGAATCATGTCTGTCAGGAGTGTTAACATGTTTTCAGATGTTAACAGGGATTTGAATCTTTTTAACTAGTTTTACCATCCGGGCCAGGTCTTAAAATGACATGCAGGCTAGGTTATACTTTTAAGATCCTTAATTAAAATAGCTTAGGCAAATAGAGTTTTAAAAGGAATGATTTTGATTTATTTATTTCATGTATAATTTAATTATGTATAACATAGAAATGATGAAATTTATAAACTTACATTCCATTAAAACTAAAAGTAGTACATTTTGCCCTAAACGGGACTTTTCACAGAAACGGATGCCCACACAGGAGCTATACATATAATACATGTCCTCACAGAGACGGTCTACAAAAGTAAATGTCCACGCAGGGACTACTAGAGACAAGTCCACGTAGGGACTAAGTACAAAGATAGATGTCCACGTAGGGACTTGATTTAGACAAGGAAATACAACAATATATATATGGGGATTTAACGATCCCGTTTCTTCTTTCCCTTAAGCAGGTTTGCCAAACCACTCATAAATCCCTCGTTCTTCCTACGTTCCTTCTGGAAGTCTCGCTCCACTTTGGCCAGTCTTTGGCGGAGTTCCTCCTGCTCAGGAGGAGGAGCCCGTGGTGGCTGGTACTGTGGTGGCGGCTGAACAGGTGCTTGATACCCCCGAGCTGGGTATCCCATTCCCCAAGGGGGTCCGTATGGTCCCTCAGGATTATTATGGGCAAGGTAGCTTGATGCCACGTTGTAAGGATCATCAGCATAGTTATAGCCATGGTATGCTGGTGGTCCATATGGGTTGTAAGCCGCCGGAGCAGTATAAGCAGGGATTGGGTGGCCAAAACCCGGTGATGGCGGTACAATCGGTGCTGAATTCACCTCCGAAACTGGGACAGAAGGTCCACCCATCTGTGGGACTTCATGAGTAGGCGGGTAATGGCTGCCGCTAGAGTGTTGAGGAGTGTTGAGACGAAAATCAACTTCTCGTGCTGAGATCCGTGCACCAGTCCTCCTACGTCTTGGTGGCTCTGGAGGCTCTAGATGCACTGGCGGCGGTGGAGGCGGTGGCGTGACTGCCTCATAACGTGGATCCCCAGAGGGATCTTGCTGCTGCAGTGGCGGCTGCTGGTGAGGTGATGAGTGTTCCGATGGTGTATAGTACCACTCACACCGTTCGAACCGTGCCATGTGACTATCCGGACCCTGGTATGGTGTTCCGTGGAAAGACGAACCGTCTGATATCACGAAAGGATGGTTCAAGGATCCGGTTGAAGCCTCGACGGGATCTGTGTCCTCGTCCATATCTTGATCACCCGAAAAGTGATCCTCTGGTCCTAGTGGGTTAAAGCCCACGTGCTCTGGTAGGTACTCTGCTGGGTTAAACTGACCCTGAAAGACAGGAGTAGGGTCGCCAAAGAAATGTTGCGGGTTGTGGGGTTCGTTCTCTGACTGAGGCCCATAAGAGTCATGGTATGGAGGTGTTGAGGCGTGTGAAAAAGATCGTCTGGCAGAGTCTTCATATGTCCTCCATAGCTCCCTCGTTTCGTCATTCCTTGTAGAAGAAGTTCGTCGATATGAAGGCCCTGCCTCATGGTCATTAGGGGCGCTAGCTGGCTCCTTTCCTCGACCACCTCGTCTAAATCTTGGCGGCATTATTGTACCTGTTAAAATACACAAGGTAATAACAAGGAAAAATAAAGGACAAAATTTAAGTAAAAATAAAAATTTGAACAATTTGGATCATTCCTAAGTTCTTTGTCTAGACTCGAAGATTTAGGAATGTGCAATTGTGTAACTGAGATTAAACACAAAAGGTTAGTGTTTAATTCACTCAGCGTTGGCTCTGATACCAACCTGTCACACCCCGAATTTCCACGTGTCACCGGTGGGCCCGGTAGGGGAGTATCGTGACGTGGTTGGCAACATAATAGTCAAACAACACAATATATAAATGCACAGCGGAAGCAAAGTATAGATTTAATTCAACCAAACGCTATTGTAATATTTAGTATCACAAATAGTCGAATATAAATCCACAGGTAGATCAAAATAAAAGGAAACAAATGTTCAACAGTTTATGACATCCAAGCTGGCGAGACTTAATGTGGATGCTAGGAGACAAGCCAGCCTATTTCGCGTAGTACCTGCACTTAACCTTTTTAAGAAAATACGTCAGTTTACACTGGTAAATACAATCAACCGACTCATTTTGAAAAGAGTTTAAGAAAAAGCATTTAAGGCACAAATAATATTTTTATAACTTGGGATAATTATGTAAATATATAATACTTGTAAACGAATTACATGTTTCTTATGCGTTCAGTAGCCCGATCCGTAGACCGGGTTAAAGATCAATAGACACACCACTTTATATAATGAGACACTAACAGGTGTACGCCTACACCTGAGTGCTAAGGTCGTGGCCATTTCGTAAAATGATGCCAGGGATATCCGGGACATGGTCATTAACCCCCCAAAGGCTTTAAGTAAACAAAACATTTCAAAACAGAGCATATCAATGATTTAACCTCTATTCGATTAAAGATTCAATGCTGGACCAAGCGGTATTCTATATACCGTACCCCAAGCCCGTATAGGGAAAATAAGTTAAAAGTATTTACCTGAGTAAGTATAGTTCAAAATCAGCGAGTGCAAATATCTTTTACTGGTTCTCCTAATCTGGAACGAAGGTTTATAATAACCTATTAGAATCCTAACGGGTCTTTAGTTAAGCTTACGCTTAGACTGGTTAGTTTTAAAGATACGGTTCGTACGCACGATTAAGCGAAGACTGGATAGAATGTGATTTAGACCCGACAAGTTTGAAGACTTGCTTAATATGGGTATATGATACACATTCTGGAGTTTGAGATAAAACCGATAAGGTTTGACCCATTTCGGCTAATTTATGTAAACTAGTTACATAAACCGAACCGAACGCGCATGAAGCGTATCGGGTATCCGTAAGAGTCCTAAACAGGTTTCCTAAGTTGACACGCCTTAAATAAGTTGTGATATCAGTAGGATATCACCCATGATGCCCAAAACGAGTTTAATCTCTTTATATGCCCCGTAGGGGTATTTCGGTCATTTTAAAAATTATAAAAGAGTTTAATTAGACGCCTGTGATCCGGGTCTGAGTTGATCAGTAAAATAGCTTATTTTAACAGGTTATAACCTTTGGTAATAAGTCTTATATACTAAAATAGTTTTAAACCCAAACTATGCGTTAAATACGCGTATAAAGTCGTTTTAAGCGATGTACGATTTAAAATACGATTCTGAGTTTTCTGATCAGTTAAACAGGTTCAAAACACTTAATTTATTATTTAAAATCAGTAGCAATTGGATTGGCACCATTTAGACTTGTAAAACTCATTTTATGGCCGAAAAGGGCATATTCGGTATTTACCGAATTAAGGCGCTAATCCAAGCTTATGATCAGTTTAAAAATAATTAAAAATCTTCAAAAATCCTAATATATTATATTACATCAGTGGGTAAAAGGTTTGGTGTCAAAATTTGGGTTTAGATAGGTTTTATGCTAATGACGCCGTTTAATTAATAAAAGCGTTCTTGATTACGTCATTAAGCATAACTCCTAATCTAGACCTCCGATTAACGTGAAATTTTCGGGACATGCATAATAATCAGTAACTAAGGTTATGGCACTTTCACATTTCCAAAAATCTCGTTTTATGGTCATGAGGGCATTACGGTCAATATTTAGGCGATTAACGGAAACATCGGACGATTAGGGATTCGAGTGGTATAAACGCAGAGGCTTATACACACATGCAACTAGGTCCTAATGGAACCTTAAGGCATGTCTAAACCTATATAAATCGGGTCAGAACTGAGGTCAACGCAAAAGTCAAACTTTTGCGTCTTTCGGCTCCGAATCGGTTCTAAATAGAAAGTTGTCGAATCAAACAAGCGTAGACAAGTTATTATACTTATTTTCAAGTTATATGACTGATAAAACAGGTTACACGCCTTCCGTATCATTAAATATGCGATTAAGGTTTCTGTTGACTTTTTCGGAAAACCTTTGACTCGACAAACGACATGGTTAGGATTTAAATCAGTGAGTGACCTTTTAGGGGTTTAATAACCATATAAATACCAAATTATAATGACTTTCGATTCGAAAAATATCTGGACCGATTGTGATTTATCACAAAGTCAAACCGTAGTTACGACGGTTTGATTTCTAGGCTTTAAACTAAGTATAAAGGAATTAGGAAAGGTTAATCATACTTACACACAACTAATGGATGATATGGAAAGCTTGGATCAGTTCTTGAGCTCTTGAAAATGTCCAGAAGATGAAATGTTCATGTATGTGGAAAATGTGACTTTTTATAACAACTTCAAACATCACGGATGATCAACAACTAAGTCTAGGGATGTTACCAAATTGCCAACATGTGTCCTACATGCTAAAAACCAGTTTAGCAAGCCCATAGAATCGAAAACTTGCATTTTAAGTCGGTTAGAACACATAACAGGCAGCTGTCTGTCTTTTTCGCATCTGCAGGCCTGACGCGGCCCGCGTCCCATTTCAGCATATCCCAAGCGGGCCGCCTGGGACCTGAAAACCTGATTTTTGTTTTTCTTTTATTGCATTTTGGTCCTTGGTCCCCCGAAAGGTCGTTTTCACCATCCTACTTGCATATGAAGCTTGGTTATTTAACATATGGGGCTTTAATACTTATACCCACTTTGTTAAGTCCTCGGGTAACTTTGTGATCACCCGAAAAGCCCTAAATTTCAATGTTGACGATTCTAACCCTCACACACGAATTTTATCACAACTTGCTCATACGATAACGAAACTTCATGAAATTTTTGTGGTACATTCTAGTGAGCATAATTAATCGTTACAAGGCTTCGGGTTTGTCAAAAGGTCACTCAGAGGTATAACTTAAACATGTTGGCACATTTAACCCCTGTAGTTTGTAATCTCTCACTTTCTTTCACAATTCGCTTCGTATGATCCATGATCTATTCGTTTAAGGTTATAAACATCATGTAGGGTTATTGCAAAGTATATTTATTCATTGTTGACACTTTGAACCCTTATACTTTCACAGTTTCACTGTTTGTCAACTTTAGTCCTTCAAGAACATTATTTTACACGTTCAAACCTATGACACGTGTCAACACATTATAGGACGTAAATTTTCAAGTTGTTACACTGGTGCATTAGTGGGTCCGAACGGCATCACTAAAAACTCGTAGTGACCATAGCGAGTTCTGAATGCAGTCTTGTGCACATCTTCATCTCTAACCTTCAGCTGATGATATCCTGATCTCAAGTCGATCTTGGAGAAGTAACTGGCCCCTTGAAGCTGATCGAATAGATCGTCGATCCTGGGCAATGGATATCTATTCTTGATTGTAACCTTGTTCAGCTCTCGATAATCAATGCATAAACGCATTGATCCATCCTTTTTCTTCATAAACATGATCGGTGCTCCCCATGGAGATGAGCTAGGCCTAATAAATCCTTTTGCCAACAAATCATCCAACTGAGTTCTCAACTCTTTCATCTCAGATGGGGCCAACCGGTAAGGTGCTCTTGCAACAGGTGCTGCTCCAGGTATAATGTCGATTCTGAACTCCACTTGCCTATCTGGGGGTAAACCAGGTAGTTCTTCAGGGAATACATCAGGGTATTCAGAAATGATAGGTATGTCTTCAATCTTGGGGTTTGGTTCATCAATTGTTACTTGTGCCATATAGATGACACAACCTTTCTTCATGCAGCTTGATGCCTTAAGCATAGATACTTGTTTAGACAACCCATGTCGAGTATCTCCTTGTATGGTAAGTGGCTCACCGTACGGAGTCTGGATAACCAGTCCATGCCAATCACTATGTCGAACCCAGCTAGTTTCAAAGGAAGCAAAGACAATGGAAATGAGTGGTTCCTAATGGATATGAAACATCCATCTAACACGGTTGAAGCAATTTCTATGGTACTATCGGCCAATTCTACCTCATATTTTATGCTTAGGGTTTTAGCAGGCAGATTTAATAGCTCACTAAACTTATTATCTACAAATGACTTATCTGCACCCGAATCAAACAATACCCTTGCATAAACATCATTGATAAGAAAGGTACCTGTTATCACGTTATCATTCTAGATCACTTCTTGAGCATTCATTTGGAAGACCCGAGCATTGGTCTTCTTGCCTTCTTCAGGCTTCTTCGCATACTTTGGGCAGCTGGACTTGATATGCCCTTTCTCGTTACAATTGTAACAAGTTGCATCCTTAATCTTTTTACAATCCAACGTCTTATGCTCAGAAGACTTACAGATCCCACAAGCTCTTGGCTGTGATTGGGACTTTGATTCATACATGCACTTTCCCAAATGGCGCTTCTTGCAGGTCTTGCACTTGGGCTTTTCACCCGATTGTTGGTCCTCTTTCTTGAACCCTGAATTCTTCTTGTGATCAGAGTTCCCTTTGTGCTTCTTGTCTGAAGGGTGTGAGTTATCATCCTCACGTTTTCTCTTCCCAGCATCGGAATTCCTGAGCGATCTCTGCCTGACCGCATCAAGGGTAAGAGATAATGACAAATCAGCTACTGACCTTAAGGTAGTAGGTCGTGTTGCTTTCACACTAGCTTTGATCTCCGGGGCTAAACCCCCCAATGAAACGGGCTATACGCTTTGGTTCTGGTGTCACCAAGTAAGGAACCAATCGAGACATGGTATTAAAACTCGTGAGATACGCCTGACAGTCTAAGTTTTTCATAACCAATGTCAGAAAGTCAGTCTCGATCTTCTCAACTTCATGTTGAGGACAGAAATTCTATTTGATCAAAGCAACAAACTGAGCCCTTGTTAAGTTGTATAACGGAATCTTTCCAGTATCTTGGATTAAAGATCTCCACCAAGCTAGGGCTTCTCCCTTGAACGACTATGAGACATACTTCACAATATCTTTCTCGGCACATCCACTAATGTTAACCACCGTATCCATCTCGTCTAGCCACGTCATGCAATCAATGGCGCCTTTTTCCCCAGTGAAATCCCTTGGCTTGCAGGAAACGAAATACTTATATGAACAGGTCTTTGCACGTGGCTCTTGATCAAATATAATCTTCTTAGACGGGATACTGTGCTGGTTTGATGAGTGTTGAGCATCATCCTTTTTAGACTCATGAGATTTAGAAGGTGGCTTACTATGAGCCACATAGTGAGTCCTTGAGCGAGTACCACTAGATTCTCTAAATTGCCTGTCCATGGCTTTAGAAACAGCATTGTCAATCAATGCTTGAAGTTCCACACCAGTTACATGGATTCTGGTAGCATCATGATTCTCTACAGGGTGACTGTTGATTTCTTCAGATCCTGCCATGTAGCTTGATTGCTACATAAAATAATGGTAATGATTCATTCAGAATTCTATAACAGGATTGTCAGCTTGTTAATTTTATTAACCATGGTATTAATAAACCATATTGGTTAATTTATTAAGCATATTCATTCAAGATTTTTCATTATAATTATCCTCAGTCATAATTTATTAATATATTATAATGGCACAAAAGGCCAGGTCACAGGGACAATTTAAACTATATGCCATGATCTTATATGGTCGAGGCATTAAGGCATTGAATCATAGTTCATTACCTTTCTTGACAGGGAGTCATAGACTACAACTGTCTTTTGTCTTATATGACAATGAATATTGCCTGCAGGCATTACATCACTAATGGATGTTTAAAAATAATAAGAAAGGAATTGGAAGGATCTAATATAATGATGACTTATGTGATTTTATCGAATCACATTTGCCAGGAGTGTTAACATGTTTTCAGATGTTAACAAGGATTTTGAATCTTACAAGGAATTACCATCATGGCCCGGTCTTAAAATGACACATGGCAAGGTTTTGCCTTTAAGATTTTCTTTAATATATAATGGCAGAATTTAATTTTTAAAAGAATGATATTTTAATTTATTTCATATTTTATATTTATGCATATAATGACAAAAATGAAATTTTTAATTAAACATTCCACTAAAATTTAAAAGGGAGTACATATTTGCCCTAAACGGGACTTTAACAGAATGACTTGCCCACGCAGGGGCTAAACTGAAAATACAAGTCCTCGCAGGGACTGATTACATAAATAGATGTCCACGCAGGGACTTGATTTAAATAAAAAAATTACAATACAAATATATAAATAAGGAATCTTCAAAAATCCCTTTTCTTCTTTCCCTTGATTAGGTTCGCCAGACCTTTGAGAAATCCTCGGTGGCTCCAACGCTCTTCTTGAACCTCCCGTTCCACTTGAATCAACCTTTGAAGAATCTCATGTTGCTGCGGTGACGGAATCAGTGGTGGCTGCTGATGCTGCGGACGTTGAGGAGGTGGCGGGTATTGGTACCCATAGGGCGGGTACCCAGTCTGATATGGGACTCCATAGGACCCCTCGGGATGAAGAGCATTGTAGTTTGCCGCTACAAGGTATGGGTCAACTTTGGCGTAGTTGTAGTTGGTATGGGTTGGCTGCTCAAAAGGGTTATACGCCGCTGCACCGACGTATGAAGGAATTGGGTTATCATAACCCACTGGTGGTGGTGCGATTGGCGCAGAGTCCACCTCGAAAATAGGGTTTGAAGGCCCACCCATCTGTGGGTCTTTATATAGTGGCGGGTAATGACTTCCACTTGAATGCCGAGGGGTGCTGAAATGGAATCCCCCTCGCACGGACATCCATGCTCCTGATCTCCTACGCCTCGGTGGCTCCGGAGGCGGTTGCTTCTCTAGCGGCGGTGGTGGCGGTGGAGTGACCGCTACAAAACGTGAATCCTCTGAGGGATCCTGCTGCTGCTGCGATGGGTTGTAAGAGGGAGTAAACACCCAGTCGTATTGGGCAAACCTTGCCTCATAACTGTCTGGACCACGATAAGGTGATCCATGGAAAGACGACCCATCCGAAATCTTGATGGGGTGAGTCGGTGTCCTAGATGGTGGTTCGGCGGGATCCGGGTCATCATTCATCTCCATGTCCTGAGCTTCAGGGAAATGGTCTGTGGGGCCCAATGGGTTATGACCCATTGGTTCTTCAATCTGATTTGCCAGGTTAAACCGGCTCTGGAAATATGGGGTCGGGTCTTGAAATGCGCGGTGTGACCCCGACCGTTGCAGTGGTAGGTAGAAATGGCGTGAATGGTCGGACTCGTTGCCTTGATGGAGTCCGAAGGAATCATGGTAGGAAGGTGAGGAGCTAAGCGAGACAGAACGCCTCGCAGGCTCTAAGTAGGTCCTCAAGTCTTCTTGAGGACTGGTGCTCATTATAACAGACGGAGTTCGCCGGTGGGATGGTCCGGCCTCGTGATCGTTGGGGGCGTTGAATGGCCCCTTTCCTCGTCCTCCTCTTCGGAACCTTGGTGGCATTTTGTTGAACCTGTCAAAACAAACAAAAGATACAACAAAGGAAAACAATAAAGGACAAAATAAAAATAAATTAGGATTAGTCCTAAGTTCTTTGTCTAGACTCGGAAGTCGAGGAATGTGCAAACTGTGTCATTGAGATTAAACACGAAAGGCTAGTGTTTAATTCACTCAACCTGGCTCTGATACCAACCTGTCACACCCCGATATTTCCACGTATTACCGGTGGGCCCGGTGGGGAGTATCGTGACGTAGTTGATATCATCATAGACAATTTTTCACAGTTTAATACACAGCGGAAGTCGAAAGATAAAAAAACATTACAAACCGAATGAAAGTAGTATCAATTATTACAAAAACGGTTGTAAGGGATCCACAGGCGGATCAAAGGTAAAAGGAACATTGTTCAACAGATTTGTAAACATCTAAGCTTGCAAGACTCTTTATTGATGCTAGGAGTAGCCAGCCTATTCCGCCTAGTACCTGCACTTAGACTTTTTGGAAAATACGTCAGTTTACACTGGTAAATACAATTAACCGACTCATTTTGAAAATGTTTAAGAAAATTGATTTAAATGCACAAGGCACAAGTAATCTTTTATAACTTGGGATAATTACTTAAAAATAAACTTGTTAAAGAATTACATGTTTATTATACGTTCAGTAGCCCGGGTTGAAAACCGGGTTAAAGATAAATAGACACACCTGTTAGTGCATTACGTCTATTGACTTCGTCTTGTATCATGTAATAGGATAAGATTAGATAGGATATCCAGTGCACGAGGTTCGAGAAACGATTTTTAGAGGTTAAGGGAGTGATTTCGCTTTTATGGCATGTACACATAAGCGAAATCATCTCTACTATATAAGGTGCACTTGGTCATTCATTTGGTACGACTTCAGAACTGTAACGAAGTGCTGCCGGATTTCTGTCAAGGTTGTAATAGTTGTTAAATGCAATATAAGTGACAGATATTAGATTATCAAGCTGTTTCTGTGTCTAGTTCTCTGATTCCGCCTTTCAACTGGACTTAAAGCTCTTCTGATCGACTCAATTGGGTCATACATCGATCCAACAAGTGGTATCAGAGCTAGTGAAGAAGAGTTTAGCTTGATTTTGTTCTCATTCTGTCTTCTACACCTTCTTTCATCATTTCAGAGAAATATGTTGTTAGAAAATACAAAAACATTTGAAAATTTGAAAAAGTCAAAAACATAATAAAATTCAAAAATTGAGTTTTGTGTAAAAAGAGGAAATGATAGTACATCAGTAGACAGTTACAGTACGCTAAAGAATTGTAATGTTTAAAAAGCGTTAAACAGTTTCACTGATGATATGTCGATAGATTTTCGCACATTTAGTAAACTTTTTTCGGGATATAAACCTAAATTCAAACACTTGCTTATTTCGTGGGGAACACTACTTGGATATATAGGTAACCCCTGAAATCTCGTTTGAAAGGTCTCATAATCTGATACACTAGGTTTTTATACTCAATGATGTCTGGGGTATTATTCCGGGACTTCTGCTGAATGGAAGTTCTGACCTAGTCCTCGAATAATACTTTCTGCAAATGCTTGAAACACAGCATCACCCTCAGCATATATGATAAGACAAATTCTGATGAATCTGAAGAAATTCTGTGCAACATTGCTCTTAAACTGAAGAATTCTCCTGCAATGAGCATAAATGCAGCTAAGCAACAAATGAGTTTTCTTGCATCTGTTCTGGAGTCATATGAAGGTCTTGTAGCTGGCAAAATTGGAAACTCTGAATTGACCAAAGAAGACTACGACCAGATTGATCCGGAAGAGATGGAGCTCATTGACATTCGTTGGTGTTTAGCTAGTTGTATTCGAAGAGCTCAGAGGTATATGGAGATTACCGGGAAACAATCTCTTGGAGGTGCGTCAACAAAGCTTGGATTCGACAAATCCAAAGTGACCTGCTTCAAATGCAAGCAAAAAGGTCATTTCAAGAGAGAATGCACTAATTCTACAGTTGGTGGAAATGAACATCCATTCAACAATGACTATTATCGAAAGGCAATCTACCATCGAAGCAGAGAAGAGCCAAAGTTGATTGAAGATAAACCAAAAGAAAAGTCAAGAGCATATGCAGTAATCTATCCCGATGAAGGATTTGACTGGAGCACAGTTTGTCCAGAAGAAGATCGTTTAGAGAATGTTCGTAAAACAGCTAATGGGAGAGCTATGACAGAAGAAAGAAAGTTTGTTTTTGTTGCTGAGATTCAAGATGAAAACAAAGAAAAAGATACTACTGAAGACCATGAAGAAAAAGTTGAGATCAAAGAAAAAACTCGAGAAGAGATCTTGAGTGAGAAGACTTACAGAGAAAGAAACGTAGTCTACAACAGAATGGAGGATATGCAAGAGGAGTATGAGATGGTTGTCGGTAGCAAAATATGGGATAAAAAGAGAGAATGCTATTATAACAGAGAAGGAGAACCGGTTGTTCCCAAGAAAGACATAATCTTCGATGATGTTCTTCTCAAAGTCCCGTTGAGAACTGAATACTATAGAAATGTATTGAAAGATGACACATACGTTAAGAGATTTGAAAAGGAGATCAGATATGCTATGTTATCGTGTCTAAGAAAAAGGGATGAGGAGAGAATGAAGAAGAATGTTGAAGAAATGGTGAACAATCTGAAGAAAGCTGCTGAAGAGGTTAAAGCAGAAACTGTTGAAGTTGAAGCTGTGAAGGAAATCAAAAGT
Organism: Helianthus tuberosus; assembly: GCA_030545235.1. Lineage (NCBI taxonomy): Eukaryota > Viridiplantae > Streptophyta > Magnoliopsida > Asterales > Asteraceae > Helianthus > Helianthus tuberosus. The sequence goes on from CM060430.1 coordinate 31,757,044, forward strand.
GTAGAAGTTGTTGTGAATGAAGAGGTTGAGAAAGCTGTTACTGAAGAACAGCAGATTGAAGAAGAGGTGAAGAAAGAAGAAAAAGAAGAAAAGAATGAGAATGAGAAAGCTGATAATGTTGGTGATGAAATCGGTGTTGAAGAAAAGCAGAATGTTGCTGAGCAGACAGAGGTTGCTGAAAACACAGAAGTGCCAATCACTGAGGTAAATTCTGATTCTGAAAACTTGAAACTGATTCATCAGTGCAAGAAATGCATGAAATCGTGTAGAACTTGTACTGAAAAAGATGAGCAATTTAGAACAAGAGATTTTGAGTTCACAAAAATTGAAAAGATTTTCAAAGAAAAATGCAAAGAAATGCTAGAAAAAGAAAAAGTTTTTAAAGAAAATGATGAAAAACTTTCAGAAAAATGTAACAAATTAGAAAAGGAAAATGAAGTTTTGAAAGAAAATGTTTTGAAAATGACAAATGAATGTGAACAAAAAGAAATTGCTTGTCAAGAAATGAAAAAGGAATATGACTCTATGAAATTATCATATCATATTACGAAAGAGTCATACGAAAAAGTGAAAGATGAAATGAAATATGCTCAATCAAGAATGAATTATCTTTCTGAAACAACCAAAGAACTTAAACGAATGTATACTATAAAACAAGATGTTGTTAATTCCTATATTGAGGATGTTGCTAAGTTGAAGCGACAGATTGCTGATTTAGAACAGGATAACAACAAGTTAAAAAGTTATCACGTGTCGTCATATGTGCTTGAAAGAATTTTCAATATAAAACCGGGTGATGGTGAGTCTGAACAGAATAAGAAAGGCATTGGTTCAGAGTTTCATCAAGTTCCACCACCGGGAAAATTTGCATTTTATGATGAGGAAAAGGTCGAAAAAGCTTTCAACATGGTAGACCAATTGCCAGAAAACATTGACATAACCTATTCCAAATCTGATGATTCTCATTATTCAGAGGTGGTAGGTAAAGTCGTTGAGAGTGTGTTGAAAGAAGAGTCAGTTGTTACAGGTAAATCTGAATCACATGATGAAGATGAAGGAAATCTTCATGATGGATATCTGAAAAACACAAAATCCGAGAAAATTTTGAATGATGATTCAAAGGGATTGGTTTATACCATGATTGGATCAGACAAATTGTTCTTAGATGTTGTTTTCCCGATTCAGAATGTGATTTCAGAAAAGGTTGATAAAGTTTTCAAAATGGTTGAGATTGAGAAGTCTGAGATTTCAAAGTTTGTTGGTAAGAGTCATAAAGGTTCGTATAACAAACCTGGTTTCAAAAAGAAGAACATGAAGGCTGGGTTGGGTTATAAGAAGAAACAGAATCGAAACAAAAATGAAATGCCAAATTATCAGGCAAAAATGAGTTTTGTTCAAGGAGACAATTTAGAAAAAGAAAAAGAACTTAAAATTGGATGACAGTCTAATGCCGAGTTTGATGCACAAAAGAGAAAGCAACAACCACAGGTCAAAGATGTGTCCATGAGAACATGTTTCAAATGTGATCAAAAAAGACATCTTGCACGCAAGTGTCCTAATCTAAAACCTGTGGATGTTGACAAAAAGAAGATTGATGTTGAGAAACAAAAATCTGAGAATGTGAGACAAAGGTTAACCAGATTTGATTCAAAACAAACTTGGAGACACAACACAAATAAGTTTGATTCGAATCAAAATTGGAAATTAAACCAGAACAGGTTTGATTCAAAACAAACCTGGAATTCTCACACACCCAGATTTAGAACAACACAAAGTTGGCAAAAATCAGTTGATATGACAAAACCCCAAGAGTTTTGGAAACCAAAAAATGTTGTTCAAAATCAAAATGTTCAAAAAGATTCACATTTTTACAAACGAGGAACACCAAAAGGTCAAACATGGAGTGTTAAGAAACATGTTGAATTGGTACAAGATGAGAAAGTTGAAGTTAAAATTGCGAAAGTTTTTGTGAAAAATGACAAAGAATTTCCAACATTGAATGAAAATTATTGTGTTGAAATGCCTAAGGTTCAAAAGACCTGGGCTAAATTGTTCAAGTAATTGAGTAGTTTGTTTGTGCAGGTGCTCATGGAATTCAAAGATTGTGAAATTGGAGATTGGAGCAGCCTGGCACATCGAGAGGAGGCTGCTGCTGGACCCTGGTTTGGTTGAACAGGGAATTTATATGTTTTCTGTACATAAATAAACAATATTTTCAAAAATCCTAAAAAATTGAAAATTTTGAAAAACCAAAAATATGTTTGTTTTTTAATTTTTGTCAAATATTCAAAAATACAAAAATATGTGTTGATTGAATATGCCAAAACTCTCACGGCTAAACAAACATGATTACTTTCACCAGATTGAAAAACGGTTTTCAAACTGTAAAAATCAATGTGTTGTAAATCATGGGGGTATGTATATTTTCTGCAAATCAGAGCACGATAAGCAAAAAATGGATAGCGAGATAAAGCTATCAGTGTTGGTTGTCAAATTTTCTTTATATGATTTTGCATTTTAGGGGGAGAAATATGTTGTCAGAAAATACAAAAACATTTGAAAAAGTCAAAAACATGATAAAATTCAAAAATTGAGTTTTGTGTAAAAAGAGGAAATGATAGTACATCAGTAGACAGTTACAGTACGCTAAAGAATTGTAATGTTTAAAAAACGTTAAACAGTTTCACTGATGATATGTCGATAGATTTTCGCACATTTAGTAAACTTTTTCGGGATATAAACCTAAATTCAAACACTTGCTTATTTCGTGGGGAACACTACTTGGATATATAGGTAACCCCTGAAATCTCGTTTGAAAGGTCTCATAATCTGATATACTAGGTTTTTATACTCAATGATGTCTGGGGTATTATTCCGGGACTTCTGCTGAATGGAAGTTCTGACCTAGTCCTCGAATAATACTTTTTGAAAATGCTTGAAACATAACATCACCCTCAGCATATATGATAAGACAATAAAATTGCTTAGCAATGCTGTTGTAAAAAAGATCCTCTAAAGGGGACATACCCACAAGTTGAGTCATGATCTCTCTGCTGAACGGTAGTTCTGACCTGAGCTCTCATGATTCTTCATAAATTATTAACCCCTTACAGATATCATTTGTGTTATAATTACCTGTAAGACTGAATATTGGGATCTGGATACGGGAGTATATTCAAGAGGTGGGACACATGAATGAGTTTAAGTTCCTAAAATACCTAATTTGTATCCTGAATCAGTTGAAATTTGTATGAAAATTTAAGTGGACCAGTATATCGACAATCTAAGTGAATTGTTTAATTCTTAAAGTGTTATTAAGCTCAACGGTACTTGTGACTTGTCAAAAACTGATATGATCCTCTGACGCATACTCAAACAAAAATATTGTCTGTAAATATGTTTGTACATATTTCTTTACTGCTTTATATTTTCAGAAAATTCAAAAAGATTTTGATTTCACTTTATTTTCGACAACTGATATCTGAAATGCTGAGTTTCAAAATCTAAGTAAGCTGATTGTGTTTCTGAAAATAAAACAAGTTCATTAATTTGAAACTTAAATTAAAATTAAAAATTTCAAAAACAGTTTGTGATATCTCCAAGGTCATTAACTTGAACTTGGATGATAAACTGGGAGGGAGTTGGATTCTTTAATGCTGCTAGATCAATGAAGTTTGTTGATAGGGGGAGTGGATTAGAGAAGATTGATTGATAATATGAAAACATTGTATTTATGAATGTTTGAGTGATTGCAGATGTACCAGATTACAATCCCGAGAGCAGAGTCTAAGGGGGAGTCTGAAGACAAGTTTGAAGCAAAGAGAAGCTTGTAGATGGAAAGCTAGGTGTCGATCCCAAAGCACGAAAGGTTGACGAAAGGGGGTGCCTGAAGCTGATAGATGAAGAGAAAGATTGTTGGATGCTTACAATGTTACAACTTGAAAAGAAAAGACAGAATGATCAAGACTAAAGATGTGTCATATTGAAAATTAGTCACTGAAGACTTCGTCAATATCCGAGGGGGAGTCTGTTAGTGCATTACGTCTATTGACTTCGTCTTGTATCATGTAATAGGATAAGATTAGATAGGATATCCAGTGCACGAGGTTCGAGAAACGATTGTTAGAGATTAAGGGAGTGATTTCGCTCATATGGACATGTCCATATAAGCGAAATCAGAATCAAGTGATTTCGCTTTTATGGCATGTACACATAAGCGAAATCATCTCTATTATATAAGGTGCACTTGGTCATTCATTTGGTACGACTTCAGAACTGTAACGAAGTGCTGCCGGATTTCTGTCAAGGTTGTAATAGTTGTTAAATGCAATATAAGTGACAGATATTAGATTATCAAGCTGTTTCTGTGTCTAGTTCTCTGATTCCGCCTTTGAACTGGACTTAAAGCTCTTCTGATCGACTCAATTGGGTCATACATTGATCCAACAACACCACATAATATATCCCACGGTGAGTTATTCTCGAACAGGTGGGTACATTATTTTTACATACGCACCGGCAGGTGTATGCCTACACCACGTGCTTAAGTCGTGGCCATTTCAATGAATGAGCCGAGGATATCCAGGACATGGTCATTAACCCCCCAAAGGCGTAGAATAAACAAAACAGATTAAACGGGTTATCTCAATAATCTAACCTTCATACAATTAAAAATTCAATACCCGACCAAGCGGTATTTTATATACCGTACCCCAAGCCCGTATAAGGGAAAATAAGTTAAAAGTATGGGTAAATTACACTTTTCGTCCTTTATGTTTGTATCGAATTGCAATGGATAGCCTTTAACTTTAATAATTACAGTTACAGTCCTTTATTTGTAAAACTCATTACACAGTACGTCCTTTAACCATAACTTGGTTAAAATTTTCAGTTAACTATGACATGTGACTTGCACATAAGGGTATTTATGTCTTTTTACGCAATCTATTTAAATTATATTATCACCATCAACTATCATCATCATCATCATTACCGTCGCCATTTATCACCATTAAAAACTCACTCATCCCAAAATCCATTAAAACCCACTTTTTATCTCTTTGCTCTTATCTCTTATCTCTCTACCTTCAAGAAACCCACCCAACCAGTCACCTCTAAAAAACCACCGCCACCCACTACCCCAATCAGCCACCACTCTCTCTTTCTCATAGCAAGAACAACCCTAATATTGTCAACATCATCATCCTCTATCTTCCTCATTTACTGTCAAATTATGAGTATTTCTCCCTTTTCACACTAAAACAAAAAAAATGCTTCTTTTAATTTGATGTTTTCAGTAGGGGTTTTCATAAATTAGATGTAATCATTTTACCTTAATTTTTTTCCAGGAAGACGCCTATGGTGAAACGGTAGAATCCGAAGACGCCTATGTTTTCAGTAGGGGTTTTCATAAATTAGAAATACTCATAATTTGACAATAATGGCGTTAACGGCAGTCAACATCATCATCCTCTATCTTCTTCGTTGCCGTTTCCGGAAATACCGACGATTGACGACGATGATCCATTGTTATAGTCACCTTCACTGTCATCTCACCGAAACCCTAACTCGTTTAATTCGCTTCTAAAACCTCCTTCGTACGCCGACGGGGTGGTGTGAAGATGGGTAGTGGTGTGGTGGTAGTAGGTGATGGTGTGGTGGTGGTGGTGGTGGGGTAAGTGGAGAGGAAAGAAGAAAGGGGATCTGGGTTTTCAGGTTTCTTCTAGGAGAGATTGGGCTTTATTTATATATATATTTTCTATTTGTTATTTGTTAAAAGATACTTCTAAAATGACTAAAGTACCCTCATGTGCAATGCACATGTCATATTTAACTGAAAATTATAACCTGGTTATGGTCAAAGGACGTAGAGTGTAATAAGTTTTTCAAATAAAGGACTATAATTGTAATTATTGAAGTTAAAGGTTATCCATTGCAACTCGCTACAAACATAAAGGACAAAAAGTGTAATTTATCCTAAAAGTATTTACCTGAGCAAATTATACAAATTTATCCCAGCCGTACAAATCAGCAAGTGCAAATATCTTTTACTGGGCTCCTAAATCTGGAACGAAGGTTTTAATAACCTATTAGATTCCTAACGGGTTTTACATAAGTTTAAACTTAGACCGGTTAGTTTTAAAGGTAGGTATACGGTTTAAAATGCATGATTAAGCAAAGACCGGATTAGAATGTGGTTTAGACCCGACAAGTATGAAGACTTGTATAGTATGGGTAAACTAAACACATTCTGGATTTTGAAGTGAAAATTATAAGGTTTGACCTGTTTCGGTTAATTTATGCAAACTAGTTACATAAACGGTACCGAACGCGATAAATACATAACGGGTAACCAGATGAGTCATGAACAGGTTTCCTAAGTTAATATGCCTTAAATATGTTGTGATATCAGTAGGATACCTTCCATTATGCCCAGAACGGATTTAAAATCAATTTAAGCCCCGAAGGGGTATTTTGGTCATTTTAAGGATTATAAAAGAGGTTAAATATTAATCTGAGGTTCTGGTCTAAAATGATCAGTAAAAATATTTAATTTAATAATTTATATCAGTAGGGTATTGCGTATATGTGAAATTTATCATTTATAACCAAACTACGCACCGTATGGGCATTTTGGTAATTTCACATAAGCTTTAAAGGTCAAATTTAGAAATCTGAGTTCAAAACTTTTGCTTACTGTTAAAGTATAAAAATTTACTTAAAACATCAGTAGGTATTAAGTCTTATATGCCAAAAATAGTTTTAACCCATACTATGCGTTTAAAACGCGTAAAAAGTCGGTTTTCGGTGATTTTCGAGTTATATAAGGAAAGCTGAGATTTTTATCAGCCCAGAAGGCTTAAAATATTTTATTTATCATATAAAATCAGTAGCAAAAGATTTGGTATCAATATGTTATGTAAAACTCATTTTATTAGCAAAAAGGGTATAACCAACAATTACCGAATCAAAGCAAGAACCCTATGCCATGATCAATTTAAAAATAAATAAAAATCTTCAAAAATCCCAAAATATTATATTACATCAGTGGGTAAAAAGTTTGGTGTTAAAATTTAGGTTTAGATAGGCTTTATGCAAATAATGTCGTTTAATTAATAAAAAGCTTTCAAATTACGATATTGAGCATAACTCCTAATTTAGACCTCAAACTGATGTCAAATTTTTAGGACATGTTTATAAATCAGTAACAAAGGTTTCTGTCCTCTCACATTTTCAAAAATCTCGTTTTAAGGTCAAAAGGGCATAATGGTCAATATTTAAGCAATTAACGGAAACATGCAAATGAATCGGATTAATTAGGAACCAAGTTGTATAACCTCAGAGGGTTATACTAACCTATAACCTGGTCCTAAAGGAACTCTAAGGCATATCTAAACTAAGCTAAATCGGGTCAAAACTGAAAGTCAAAGCAAAAGTCTACTTTTGCGACTTTCGGCTCCGAACCGAGCCTATGCTCAAAATTGTCGGGTTGAACATGCTTAGACATGTTCTTACATTAATTACCAAGTTATATAAGTGTTAAAACAGGTTTCATGGCTTCTACATTGTTAATTATGAGTTTGTTTGCCAAATAGCTTTCTGTTGACTTTTTAATATTAAGTTTGACCCGACAATTGACCTAGTTAGATTGGGAATCAGAGGGTGCCCTTTTAAGGGTTTATTACCCACATAATTACCAACTTATAGCCACTATCAATTCGAGAAATGACTGGACCATTAGTGATTAATCACTACGTCAAAGCTTAATTACGACGGCTTTGACTTTTGGTCATTAGACTAATAAAACATGAATTAAGGAAGCTAAGAATGCTTACAAAGGCTCTTAGCGCGAATTAGACGCTTAAGAAATCTTGCTTGAAGTCCAGAGAGCTCCAGAGAATAAGTTTAGAATGATTTTGTGAATGAGCAAGTTCATGGTTGCAACATAAGGTCCTTATATAGTGATTTAGATGCAACAAGATCAATCCAACAAGGTCTACACATGTTTCCTGATCACCCCAGGTGTCCCCTATGCATGAAATGCCATTGGTGCAGCCCCTGAATTCGAAAACCATGCATCTAAGGCGGTGGAACCTGCTGAACCTGCAGCTGTCCACTATTTTCTGCCCAGTTACAGGTCTTACGGACCGTAAGCTTAGGGCCTTACGGTCCGTATCCGCTTTTTAATCTTTATCGCCCAGATCAGCCACCTTACGGTCCGTAAGATGGTCTCTTTGCGGTCCGTAAGACTTGGTCAGAAGACAAAAATTTTGAGAACTTTTGACCTTGACCATGCAACTTATAATACTTCGAATCTCTGGTTATTATTAGTAGCAAGGGCCCTCATTATCAGGTCTGAATCATTCATAATGCATTCCATGCATTAGTGTTGTCTTGGAGTCTTGTGAAAAGGCCATTAATGTAGATTTGTCACATTATATACATGTGATCCCATTTCTTTGAAAGTTGATTTATTTATTACAAGATTAACCGGATACTCATGAAATCCTTATCAGATTTTCATGAGAATGTAAAAATGTTAAAAGGTCACTCAGAGGTAATAATTTAACATGTTGACGCTTTTAATTACTTCATGTATCTTTTACTTGATCTGGGTTCATAACACGCTTTAAATTTCATGACACGTGTCTTTATTATATTGGGCATGATTTTATGAGGTGTTACACATCATCTGGTGCGGTGGTCATATCGACGCCTGCCTCTACATCAGGGATGCCTCCTCCGTACACCTCGTGCTCTTCTTCCTCCATCTGATTTCCTAACCCCACATGCCAAATACATATATATTACCTTTGCCAAATACATGTTTCACAACAAACAGAGGTTTCAACCGGTAAAACAAAAAATATGTTTAATAACTTATAGAGAAGTTTTGATACTCGAATAAGCCAGTCCGTTGAGATTCAGACCGCCCGATTTTGTTAGAACACAAACATAATGAATAGGCTACTCGTAGATGAAAATCATCGCAGATGACAATCACCCTGTGATAGCAGCTAGTATATCCCAAGTGACAAACAGACTCGTGCTTTACTGTCGTTATATTGCAAGTTCCCCAAAAATTGTCCACCACCTGCCATAACCAGCCTATGTCAATCATATGCAAGAAAAATAACTAAAACTAAAATGGGTTGAGCAAACAATTGAAATCTAATACAGACAACCACGTTAACTGGTTGATTCAAAAATTGAATTATCATTGTCATAATCAATTTTTTGAAAAATAATTATTCTAATAATTATTTGTAGAAAAAGGTTTCGGGTCAACCCATGTATTCAACCGACCATATAACATGTTACCACCACTGAAGCACAAGATGATAGACTATTTTTTTGGCATAGCATGCATCAAATTGGGAAGTTTTAGCAACAGAATCAAGTGTCTGTTAATAAAGTGAAAGCATTTAGACCTACCACTTTAGCTTGTAATTCTGAGGGACAGAAAATATAAGCTCTTCACTCCACACTGGATTCAAGTTGTTATTCTGTTTGTGCCCTCTAAGCCCAGCAACTTTGCACGTTCATCAACTGCACTACATTCTAATTGCGCATCTTTGTACTCGGTCCTCATAGAATCAAGTTCCACCTGGTCACACAAATGTCTAAAATACCCTTAATTTAAGTATACAAAACAGTTTATAATAGTTTTTTTTTTCCCACAACAGCTTATAATAGTTTTTTTTTATTAAAAAAAGAATCCAATTTAAGATAACACATTTTATAATAGATATTTATACATACCCAGGTGTGAACTGGTTCCATTAAAAACAGTGGGAAAGAAGAGCATGTAGCGACGTAATCGAAGAGTCAGATGTTATTTCGCGTTCCACAAGTCTAATTACTGGTCTGAGTCAACCTTTTTGTTTTCGGTACGCGTATCGTGGCGTTCCGGAATGCCGAATTACTCAAGCGGAAACACGTTTTCATATGATTTGCAACAAATTTAGTGACAATCGGGTACGACCAATTTTTCTGATCTAGATCGTGAACCCGTAGCGTTCGGTTCGATTCTGTAACCGATTCCGGTACGGGCAATTTGGTTCATGATACGTGGGAGGGTTCTGTGAAACCTGTGACTATGGACTATGGATTGAAATGGGTCAGCTCGGGTTGGCCGACACACTTTTTGTCCAATTCTTTATGTTCATATAAACAATCAGTGTGTCAAGTATCAAGTATGATTACAAAATTGATACTATCTAAAATGGTTCTATGATTTATAGAAAAAAAAAGAGTTAGGGGTTTATGGATTAAGAATATGCACTTTATCCATACAAAATGCCTATTTTTAAGTAAACACTTCTTACCTAAGAAATTGCCCTTTGTGGCTTTGTCTAGATGATTATGTGACCAGATGAGTACCTGTCACGACTTCTGTATCAACAGCTCCAGCTCCACACAGTTTTTTGTCAACAACAATAGAACCATCTATGGCTCTGGTAACCACCCTAGAATGACACCATTCTGTAGACAAAATAATGATAGTCAGGAGTAGTTCATCTCAATACAACTTGTTGTGAATTAGGCATTGTTGTAATCAAGGAGTCAACCATGTCACCTTTTGACCTTCAACCTCTGCCTAAACATGGGTTAATTAGCAACACACGTTAGTCGAAATTACACATGCAAAAGATAAAAAAAAAACAGATATGTCAGGATCATTGTACCTGGTAATATATTCCTTTCACTGATATGAAAGCCTTTCGCAATTTATGTGTGCGGGAGATATATAACTGCCACTCAAGGCTTAACCTAATGAAACATATATGCCATTATAACTTTTTTAAGAAAATTTTGATTAAAGTATCGAAAAAACAAAAAGTACAGCTATAAGAAATCTCAGTGAGACAACGCATACCCTCGACAGTTGTGGATTCTTCCTACTTGAATATTTTCCCTTTCTATAGCAGGTAAGGCAGCGAAAAGGTGCACCATTATAAGACAGTCATCCAAATCTCTTAATGCATCAACAAACTTTGGATATCTAAAGCCAGACACAAAATACATATCAAGAAAGCGATATATTAGACGAAACTAAAAAAAGCGAGTAAAAATGATAAAATGCCTTTGACTTTCATTTTTCGTTTTCCTTCACTTTTACAAGGATATCAAAAAGAGTTAATTTGGACTTGAAATTCCAAATTAATTAGACTTGAGGTAATTTCATAAGGATCTCAAATTTCTTTTCAAAACCTTTAACTGGACTTCAAATTGAAACAAAATCCATTACTTTGACTTTTTTTATCTTCTTCTTTATTCAGCTTGTCTGTTAAGAAAAAGTAACCCTAATTTCCATTCACCAGTCGTCACCAAGCTTTTTCTTTCACACACAAAATTCACCAGTCGTCACCAAATGTTTAATGCTCGAGTCTAAAATTCTATACTTGAGTAGTTTGCTGAAACCTGAGATAAAAAAGAATAATTACATAAATAACTCCTAATAGCATTACTAATCAATACAAGACATGAAAAAATAAATAAAATAACAGTACCTCGGTAGCAACATCACGTGCAGTGTGTCTAATTCACCAAGATTTGTTGGTAAAACCACCATAGCCACACGACCATCTGTAAAACAAAACACAGGAATCGGGTCCAAACATCACTTTATGTGACCGATCTACAAACGAAAAATTGGAAAACTTACCAGCATCATCACATACGGCTAAATAGGCATCTCAGGCCAACCAAACTCCATTTTCTTGTATAGATATGACAACGATTATACACGATCCCTTTTCAAAACCTTAATCACCAACACACCGTCAGCGAAGGTCATTCATGGTGAACTTGCAAAACATTCGCATTGTCAGAATGCCAGGCTCAGATTGTGCATAAAGATGACAACACCATGGCTGCAAGAGAGGTTGCATGAACAACTTGTCACACCCTGGCTTTGCGGAAGCGTGGTTAACTTTGGTGTGACTTCTTAATACCATAGCTTAATCATAACAAGCTATATGAAATTAAAAACCATGCAAGTCATCCATTAAGTTTTTGAAAATCAAATACAGTACCATTGTTTTTAACCAACAACCATGACCTTGTTCAACAACATTACAAACTGAAACATAACATAAACGTGGTTTAAGGACTGTGTCTTGTCCAGGAAAGAGACACATCCCCTAAACCCTGATGACTTCATGACAAGTGCAGCGGAAAACGTTCCATACCGTGCCAGATCTCGTTAATTTCCTGAAATACATGTGAGTTGAAAAATCAACAATAATGTTGAGCGAGTTCATGTGTAAGTGAGTGAGTAAAACACTTGTGAGTATAAAATAGTTGTGGTATGTAGCAGTTGTAAGAGGACTTGTGATCACCAATGGTTTGCAAGGCCACTGACATATGTGAAGTGCAAATAGGGAGACTCAAACCTAGCAGATTTCGCCACGGCAAAGTATGTGGACAAAGTCACCCCACGGTCCGTTTCTAGTTTGGCCGGGGGCTGGGCTCGCTACACCCAGATAGATCTACCGCTCCTGTCCCTCGGTCCCTCCATGAGGACTAATGGCCCCATGTGTTCCTATCCACTCACATGATCGTATAACACCTCCTTACGTTAAACATACCGTTGTAAAGTACTCGTAAATCATAGTAACATGTATTTCACCCCCGCGGTTAAGTAAACTGAAAACAGTTAGAGAAAAGGGGGACATGAACTCACAGTGAATGCGCGTCTCTACCAAGTGTCTCCAATACAGTAAGCTGTGCAACGACCTACAAGTGCTAATTCTATTAGACGGACGGCCGTGCCTTAGCTTTATAGTTTATGTCATTGGGAAATAGTTAGACAACTATTTCGTGTTTATGTTCCGTATACTTGGTAGTTATTCTTCTTCCCAAGGATGGGGGATACAATACATGTGCGTAAGTTACGTTTTATCAATCTTGGGGTAATGTAATTACCGGTGTAACTTATATGTTTGTGGAAGCGTTCGTAAAGTTTTGGAATCATTAACGCTTGTAAATATTATTTTCACTCTAAAATAATATTTATGTATTTCACAAAATAATCATAAACAGTGTTGTGACAAATATATTTATCACGTTAATCTTTGTGAAAATCCCACCTCCGAATATTTAGTAAAATATAGTGCTGGCGAAATTTATGTTTCGAAAGTATGTCCAAAGATAGTTCTAACACTTGTTGTGTAAAAAGTCTAAGTGTTAGGTTTTTAGAAAATTTCGCCAGAGTTTCCTCTGTAACTGGAGGTGGCCACGCTTTCAAGCGTATCATTTTCTTTTAACAAATCAATTCAACAACTTCTTTATTCAATCAAACAATTTCCGACACATCAAACTAGTCGACAAGTATGTAAATTTGCAAAATCGCATGAACTTGTAGTTTTTCCGAATCTATAGTGTAAATCCCCTTTATATATGTAGATCTTTATATAAAGTAACTTCAATCTTGTAAAAACCTCGTGTTTAGAGAAATCTGTCTTTACAACTTCTAGTAACAAGTGACAAATATACTTCTTTGTCGGATCTCTTTGTTTCACAAGTGTCTACACACTTGTGGTTTATAAAATCATATTTATTAGTGTAAGATCCATCTTTAGAAAAACATGATTTCTTTAAAGTGTGGTCTATCAAAAATACCACTTGCGGATACGTAGATCCGCTAGTTTTAAACACCATTTTACCGGTTAAATCACTTTTACACAAGTAAAATATTTTCACACAAGTTCATGTATCTTGTGTGGTAGAGTTTCACCTTTAACCCTTGTATTTAGTCAAAAACGAGCTTATGTGAAGATACATGATCTTACAAAGTCGGGTTAAACGGTGATCCGAGCTACCACATCATAGATCGGGTCTCAATAATCACATATTTCAAGTCCTACGACTTTTACACAAGTTATATGCTATTAACCACCACTTTTATAGTTTTTACTAGACTTTTGATCATCATCTTTCATTTTAACAAGATTCAACCGACATAACTTCTTTTAACCACTTTAGATGAGTGTAAAAACAAGTTTTAAACATTATACCTCTAGCTCAAGGCTAGGGAAGATCTTTGGCGAAAAGAGGTGGATAAAAGCTAACGGTAGAGGTCCTTCGCGTTCCGAGTGCACAAGAGCTCCAAATACGTGACCCGTGAAGCTTGAATGATGATGGAATGTTGAGAGCTAGAACCGAAAGTATGGTGGTTGGTGGTGGGGTGTTCGGCCGAGAATGGGAGGGCAAGAGAGAGAGTAATTTTTGTGGTGATTTGTGATGAGGATTATGTGTGAGTTATGTGGTGTATTTATAGGAAACTCTAAGATGGTATTACCCAATGGTTAAGGTGTCTTCAAGATACTAGACACCCAAGATTTTGACAAGATCACAAGTACAAGGGGTGCCCCCTAGGTAACCGGTTCGGTTTGGGGGGGGGGGGGTCCTTGGTCCGATTTTAAGTAGGTGGTTAGGACAATTAGTTTAGTTAAGTAAGTTACCCAAGTATTTAACTTAGTTTGTTGTATGTTACACGTTATGGCGGGTGTTAGGGTAATCAGGGACCCTAACTGGCTCAGAAAAATAAAAATAGTGAAAATAGTAATATTTTCATGTTCCGGGTAAAGTCCGGGTGTCCGGTTGGATAGAAATCCGTTAAAGTGTTACAAAAGCTTTAAAGTGTCGTTATTACATTTTTAGTGACACATTTTGTTTCCAACACTTTAGAAAGTGTCTAGTGTTATTTTCTCATGTTCTGGCACTTTATTAGTCAGCTAGAAGCTGGTTTAATTATTAAAGTGCTGTGTTTGGTACTTAAAGTACGTTCTTGGCACATCCGAATCAGTGTATCTTATCCCTAGAGACGCGGTACCACAACCCTTATATTCCTACACTCACTACCAGTGTAGCCAAAATATTTGAGGCTCTTAACAGGCCTTAGAGGCAGTGTCTGCCTGATGCTGGTTATATCAGCATGTTCACTGTGTATCCGTTTAGTGCTACTGTGCTTTTTGTGCATCATGTTTGTCACTAGGGTCCAGTATGTAAATAATGTAGTGACAGCAAATAAAGTATGATGCAAGTAAGTGCATGTATCAGTATGCAGGTAGCAGTTCATCAGCTAGTTCAATCAAGCACAGTAATCAAGTAGTAATTAATCATTAATTAAGTTGTACGGATACCTGGTTTAGTGCGGGTTGTCACATTCTCCCCCCGTTAAATAAATTTCGTCCCGAAATTTAAGTTCCGCTCGTAGATGCAGAGTTCTTAGGAAATAAGTGGGGGTATTTCTCTTTCATCCGGTCCTCACGTTCCCATGTGAATTCAGGACCATGTCTGGCATTCCAACGTACTTTGACGAGTTTGACACTGCTCCGGCGGGTCTTGTTAACTTTCCAATCCGTGACCTCAACAGGTTCTTCAACAAAGTGGAGCGTGTCGTCAATATGAATCTCGTCGATAGGAATGGCAACGTCAATTTGAGTTGGACTTTTCTTTAAATTGGATACATGAAATGTATCGTGAACGCCATTCAGTTCAGTAGGTAGGTCCAACTTGTATGCTACTGTCCCGATTCTTTCCAGAATTCTGAAGGGACCAATGTAGCGCGGATTTAACTTTCCACGCTTTCCAAAGCGTGCCACCCCTTTCCAGGGTGATACCTTCAGTAAAACCATTTCTCCGACTTGGAAGTCCACATGCTTCCGGTTTGGATCCGCGTAGGCCTTTTGTCTGTGGCGAGCGGCTTCGATGCGTTTAAGAATTTGCGCGATCTTGTCTGTCGTCTCTTGGACGATTTCGGGACCAGCAAGCTGCCTATCACCTGCGTCAGACCAACATAGTGGTGATCGGCACTTGCGTCCGTATAGGGCCTCAAATGGCGCGACACCAATACTGGTGTGGTAGCTGTTGTTGTATGAAAATTCGACCACAGGTAAGTGTTTATCCCAGCTACCGCCTAAATCCATAACACATGCCCTCAGCATGTCTTCCAACGTTTGTATCGTTCGCTCGCTCTGGCCGTCTGTTTGCGGATGGAACGCAGTGCTCAGATTCAATTGTGAGCCAAAAGATTCTTGGAAAGATTGCCATATTCTTGACACAAATCTTCCGTCTCTATCAGAGATGATCGAGAGTGGTACCCCATGACGTGCTACGATCTCTCTCATGTAAATTTCCGCAAGTTTACTAGTACTGTCTTTCTCCTTGATTGGCAGAAAGTGTGCGGACTTTGTTAGGCGGTCAACAATCACCCAAATCATATCATGGCCTCTTGGCGTTCTTGGCAGTTTTGTAACAAAATCCATTGAGATTTGTTCCCATTTCCACTTTGGAATCTCAGGTTGTTGCAGAAGTCCCGAAGGCTTCTGGTATTCTGCCTTGACCTTAGCGCACGTTAAACATTTGCTCACGTAGACAGCAACGTCGCCTTTCATCCTAGGCCACCAATAGTAATCTTTGAGATCCTGGTACATCTTATCCGATCCAGGGTGGATAGAGTACCGTGACTTGTGCGCTTCGTCGAAAATAACTTCCCTTAATCCACCAAACAGAGGAACCCAAATCCTTTTCTCAAAACATAACGTCCCTTCCTCGTTTGGTGCCAAAAGCTTCTCCATTCCACGGAGATATTCTTCCTCAAGGTTTCCCTCCTTGAGAGCTTCCTTTTGTGCAGCACGAATGCGCAAGGAAAGATCGGTTCGTATAATCATTTCCAAAGCTCTAACCCTTATGGGCTTGATTCTTTCTTTACGACTTAGGGCATCGGCAACTACATTCGCCTTCCCTGGGTGATACTTTATCTCGCAGTCGTAGTCGTTTAACAATTCAACCCATCGTCTTTGCCTCATATTCAATTCCTTCTGGTTGAATATATGCTGTAGGCTTTTGTGATCCGTGAAGATTGTGCACTTCGTACCATACAGGTAGTGTCTCCAGATCTTTAAAGCAAAAACCACTGCGCCAAGCTCTAAATCGTGTGTGGTATAATTCTTTTCGTGCACTTTCAGTTGGCGTGATGCGTAAGCAATGACCTTTTGGCGTTGCATCAACACACAACCCAATCCTTGACGCGATGCGTCGCAGTATACCACAAAGTCGTCAGTGCCTTCTGGTAGAGCTAAGATTGGCGCGTTACAAAGCTTATCCTTCAATATCTGAAACGCTTCGTCCTGTTTGATTCCCCAATCAAACGTCTTGTCCTTCTGCGTGAGGAGCGTCAAAGGTTGAGCGATTTTCGAGAAATCCTCGATGAACCTTCGATAGTAGCCAGCCAGACCCAAGAATTGTCGAATCTCGGTTGGCGTTGTAGGCGTTTCCCAATTCTTGATTGCCTCGATCTTTGTGGGATCAACATGAATTCCATCCCCATTAACCACATGTCCGAGAAACTGGACTTCGCGTAGCCAAAACTCGCACTTGCAGAATTTGGCGTACAGCTGTTCCTTCTTTAGCAGCTCCAATATGGTTCTAAGATGTTGTTCGTGTTCAGCCTTCGTCTTTGAGTAAATCAGGATGTCATCGATGAATACAATCACGAACTTGTCTAAGTATGGCTTGCAAACCCTATTCATTAGATCCATGAATACCGCAGGCGCGTTTGTCAAACCAAATGGCATAACGAGGAACTCGTAGTGTCCATAACGAGTTCGGAAGGCTGTTTTCGGGATACTTTCCTCCTGTATCCTTAATTGATGGTATCCAGATCGAAGAACGATCTTAGAGTAAAAGCTTGAACCTTGAAGTTGATCGAACAGATCGTCGATTCTTGGCAGAGGATATCTATCCTTAATCGTTAGTTTATTCAGTTCTCTGTAGTTGATGTTTATTGAAAATCATCGTCCTTATTTTAGATGGGTAAAAGATGGAATTACCCCAAAAGGAAATTTTGGTCTGTTATCTTCCTTCTCTAACCATTGCTAACACTTCTATGTCAGTCCTTGCATCTCCGAAAATGTAAGTTGCTATGATGCATCGACTACGGGTACAGTGCCTGGAATTAAGTCGACGCGGGATTCGACTAATCGTGAGGAGATGATTTCGGCAAGTCTTCGAGGAAGACTTCGGGGTATTCTCCAATCACAAGGATATCTTCGAGTTTTGGTTCTTTGACTTCCTTTTCCACGACATGAGCCAAGAATGCAACACATCCTCTGTGCGAGAATTTTTGGGTCTTCTTAGTCTGATAATTCGTAGGAGCGTATCCTGCTCCATGAGTTACGATAATTTCTCCGTTCGTTTTCGGGGCGCGGATGACAATCTCCGCATGGTTGTTTGTCAACCAGTCCATCCCAATCATCACGTCGAAGCTTCCAAACTCAACTGGCAATAGATCTTGCGTAAACTTACGCTCTCCGGGTTCTATCGTGCCGATTCCAGTTACTGCGTTGACTTCCACTAGTTTCCCCCAAGCTAGTTCTAATGGGTACTGGAATAATTACTCACTCGCTACGTAAACCAATTATGTCCTTGAATACTAGAATTGTGAATCGTAAAATTTGCAACAGTAGTTGGCAATACAGATGCATAATATTGAGTAATGTGGGACGTACCGCTATCCATGCTTGGATCTCTGGCGTGCCTCCCTAGCTCCGACGGGGAGCTTTCATCCTTGCGCCTGATTGTCTTCGGGCAATATCTTCTGAAATGCTTTTTGCTTCCACAGTTTAAACATCCTCGAGCACGCTTCTGTTCATCACTCATTCTGCCTTGACAATTAATGTTGTCGTTGTCCCCTTCGTGATTCTCACTACCATCCTGGCCCCCATTACTAAGTTTAGTATTTTGCCAACAAGTTTCCTTGACATGTCCCACCTTGCCACAGTTACCACAATTTCCATATTTGCATCGCCCGACATGATAACGTAAACAATTGTCGCACTTAGGTAGGATACCCTTGTAATCTTTTCCCTGTGGGCGACTTCCAAAACCACCACGGTTATTATCTTTATTCCCAAATCCTCCTTGGCCTCCCCGACCGGCAGGGGCCCAACAAGTGTCCTTCAAGTGACCACGTTTCCCACATACTTCGCATGTTTTCAGTCCACATTGGCCAGAATGATGACGCTGGCATGTGTTACACTTGGGCAGAGTGCCCATATAACCCTTTCCTTTGTTCTCATTATTCGTTCGGGTACCTTCAGTGAGCTTCCTTTTGTTCTTTCCGGATGACTCTACCTGAGTCTCCTTGTCAGGGTCTGCAAGTTTTTCTAGTCTAATTGCTTCCGTAACGAGTGCCAAACCCATCTTACTTGCAACAATGGTTGTTGGTGGCGTAGATGCTGTCATCAAGCTCAAGACTTGAGGCGCCAGTTCCCAAATGAATTGTTCCAATTTCTTCAGTTCTGGTTTTACCAGGTATGGAACAATTTGTGACAGATCATGGAGTCGTTGCACGTACTCCAACACCTTCGGACCTTCCATCATTAGGCTCCGAAATTCATCTTCCCACTTCTGGGTTTCCGTGTGGGGGCAATACTTCTTATGCATCATTCCTTTCAACTCATCCCAAGTTAACGCGTATGCTGTAGTTAGGCCCATTATTCGAACCTGAAGATTCCACCATAATCGAGCTCCATCTTGAAACAACTCAGAAACGTATGGGACCTGTTGTTCTGGCGTACAGCCACTCATTCGAAAGATGGATTCCATACTTTCAATCCATTTTACAAAAGTTATGGCACCCCCAGTGCCGTCGAACTTCGGAGGCTTGTAGTTGAGGAAGTGCCAGTAGGAACAACCGTTATTTTCTGAGGTACCTTTGATTGGTTCGGAGCGTAGGGCCTCGTGCTGTGCTATAGCTGCAGCAATTATCTCTTTAAGTTCTGCCTCAGAGGTGGGCATGCGCATTTCGCGTCTTGGTGGCATCTTCTAAAAGATGTTTCACATAGGTTAGGTCATAGCAAGTGAAGTGTACGTATGCATTCAACAATACCAACACATAACATCTCATGTTATCAACAAGTCGATCACATAACCTCTTATGCTATAGGACATATACAATTGATTGAACATCGCATGTGATGAGAATACTGCGATTGTATTGCCACAATTCGAGACCACAATGTAAAGCTCGCAAGTATACTACTATATCATACTACATCAATGACTTAGTAGGGGACGACCCTAGACAAGTCGTGCGATCGCTGGTCATGTTCAGGAGTCTCTGGTTCGTCCTTTCTCAAATTTCAGGACTCCACGTCAAGTTTCTGAACTTCTGTCCTAAAACAACATTTCTTCTCAATCGTTTCCTTGAGCTCGTCCCAGCTCAGTGCATAAGCAGTGTCTGTGCCAAGGGTCTGAACCTGGAGGTTCCATTAAGAGAGTGTGCCATCTAGAAATATCCCTGAGATGTAGGTAACACTCTGTTGGGGCGAACAGTTACTCATTCTTAGAATGGAGTCGATCTTTTGGACCAACGAACAAATGCAACGGTGCCTCCGGTTCTGACAAAGTTCAAAGGCTTGCAGTTCAGGAACTGTTTATAGGTGCAGCCAGTTGGAGGGTTATCTCCAGTAATGCCATCGTTGTACTTAGAGTGGAGGGCTTCATGTCGTGCATTTATCTGTGAGACGCGTTCTTGCAGCTCGGCTTCTGTCCTTGGCAATGTACTGGTGTTTGTGTCACGCCTGGGTGACATTCCCTTTTTGTCGAAATAGCGTGAAGCGGGTTGGACAATGTTTCAATTGTCTATGGGGTATATATATAGCAACGTAAGCCATCATGTAATCACCCCATTTCACACGCAAATATACTCACTGTATGAGTGGGGAGGTAAATTTCTGAGCCTTCACATAGGCTTGCCAATTTGGCTTGTTGCTTGTAATAGAATGAACTCGAGGCTACATCGCCTTGGTCATTCGTGTTTAGGTTATTTCCTGCTGCATGGGTTATCATTAGCTTGACCCGCAGAGTCCACCAGGATTCCTGTGCACTACAAATCGTTATTACGTGGGCCCCCGTAATAATAAATTATCTTGCACAGTTACCCCAAATTTTCTCTCATCCAAGCAGATGATCAATCAAGGAGCAACAGTAGGTGCATTGGCATGAACAGGGTCATGCTCCAATGCGGGGTCAGGAGCAGCGCCTGGCTCAGGGGCCACGGTCGGCTCCGGATCAAAAACTCCATCTCAAAATCAGCTGGATCAACAATCACAGAGGTTACAGGATCCCCCAAGGGCTGGTCTAAGTGCATGAACTCAATGTCATGGTCTGGATTCAACACCAGGCGGAAAAACAGAATTGTCCTCATTATCGCGATCAAACTCAAATCTGCGTGCGGGATCCGGTGCAGCTGGTGATGCCATATCAGGGTCGGCGTCGTGTAAGTAGTGCAGCATTCCCTGTATGTGCGAAGATGCGGATGTCAGAGACTTAAATGAGTCTGGGATAGGGAAATGAGTTTTCCCCTACAGGAGTGTCCGCATGCAGTAGTCTAATGCCAGCAGCAATAGGGCCTTGCCCTCAAGTGGGTCCTCCTCTTAATAGTTCGACATCGTCTTCAGAGACAACGTCGGGGGCATATCAACAACGAGATAAGCGGCAAGGGGCACAGGAGCAGGGATCACTGCCAGTGGCAAATTCCCAACAAGATGGCCATCAGTAGGCTCTGCTACGACTTCAGGCAGTGCACAAAGGGCTGAAAGTCGTCTGTGCCGGTAGTATCAGAAATGTACACCTCGTGCTTCGTTGAACTATGTCGTCTGATACTATGGGGTTCGTAGTGCCCATCTTTCTAGTACTTGATGAAAGCATAACGTTTGTAACACAAACATATATACGTATAATAATCAATCATATAATCAGTTAATCACATAAGTCACCAAGTAAGGTATCACATACTTCTCCTAGTCTTACTAGCCAATTTCATCCAGTCTACAAGACTGCTCTATCCTTCACTTAAACCAAACCTCGATCCTCCAGATCGATCCTATAACAAACCAACGTGCTTAACTACCTCGATCACCTTGGTCCTCCAGACCGATCCTCAGCCCTCCAAGCTGAGCCTATAAATAATAAAATGTGCTCAACATTTGTTTGTAAAAAGTTGTGGATCTGGACTTAAGTGGTATGCAGAAAAATGTTTTCGTGAGAGCCCTAGTGATCATAGTCTAGACTCGAGAGAGAATCCTAGTTCGCTATGATCAGAGCTCTGATACCAAGCTGTCACACCCTGGCTTTGCGGAAGCGTGGTTAACTTTGGTGTGACTTCTTAATACCATAGCTTAATCATAACAAGCTATATGAAATTAAAAACCATGCAAGTCATCCATTAAGTTTTTGAAAATCAAATACAGTACCATTGTTTTTAACCAACAACCATGACCTTGTTCAACAACATTACAAACTGAAACATAACATAAACGTGGTTTAAGGACTGTGTCTTGTCCAGGAAAGAGACACATCCCCTAAACCCTGATGACTTCATGACAAGTGCAGCGGAAAACGTTCCATACCGTGCCAGATCTCGTTAATTTCCTGAAATACATGTGAGTTGAAAAATCAACAATAATGTTGAGCGAGTTCATGTGTAAGTGAGTGAGTAAAACACTTGTGAGTATAAAATAGTTGTGGTATGTAGCAGTTGTAAGAGGACTTGTGATCACCAATGGTTTGCAAGGCCACTGACATATGTGAAGTGCAAATAGGGAGACTCAAACCTAGCAGATTTCGCCACGGCAAAGTATGTGGACAAAGTCACCCCACGGTCCGTTTCTAGTTTGGCCGGGGGCTGGGCTCGCTACACCCAGATAGATCTACCGCTCCTGTCCCTCGGTCCCTCCATGAGGACTAATGGCCCCATGTGTTCCTATCCACTCACATGATCGTATAACACCTCCTTACGTTAAACATACCGTTGTAAAGTACTCGTAAATCATAGTAACATGTATTTCACCCCCGCGGTTAAGTAAACTGAAAACAGTTAGAGAAAAGGGGGACATGAACTCACAGTGAATGCGCGTCTCTACCAAGTGTCTCCAATACAGTAAGCTGTGCAACGACCTACAAGTGCTAATTCTATTAGACGGACGGCCGTGCCTTAGCTTTATAGTTTATGTCATTGGGAAATAGTTAGACAACTATTTCGTGTTTATGTTCCGTATACTTGGTAGTTATTCTTCTTCCCAAGGATGGGGGATACAATACATGTGCGTAAGTTACGTTTTATCAATCTTGGGGTAATGTAATTACCGGTGTAACTTATATGTTTGTGGAAGCGTTCGTAAAGTTTTGGAATCATTAACGCTTGTAAATATTATTTTCACTCTAAAATAATATTTATGTATTTCACAAAATAATCATAAACAGTGTTGTGACAAATATATTTATCACGTTAATCTTTGTGAAAATCCCACCTCCGAATATTTAGTAAAATATAGTGCTGGCGAAATTTATGTTTCGAAAGTATGTCCAAAGATAGTTCTAACACTTGTTGTGTAAAAAGTCTAAGTGTTAGGTTTTTAGAAAATTTCGCCAGAGTTTCCTCTGTAACTGGAGGTGGCCACGCTTTCAAGCGTATCATTTTCTTTTAACAAATCAATTCAACAACTTCTTTATTCAATCAAACAATTTCCGACACATCAAACTAGTCGACAAGTATGTAAATTTGCAAAATCGCATGAACTTGTAGTTTTTCCGAATCTATAGTGTAAATCCCCTTTATATATGTAGATCTTTATATAAAGTAACTTCAATCTTGTAAAAACCTCGTGTTTAGAGAAATCTGTCTTTACAACTTCTAGTAACAAGTGACAAATATACTTCTTTGTCGGATCTCTTTGTTTCACAAGTGTCTACACACTTGTGGTTTATAAAATCATATTTATTAGTGTAAGGTCCATCTTTAGAAAAACATGATTTCTTTAAAGTGTGGTCTATCAAAAATACCACTTGCGGATACGTAGATCCGCTAGTTTTAAACACCATTTTACCGGTTAAATCACTTTTACACAAGTAAAATATTTTCACACAAGTTCATGTATCTTGTGTGGTAGAGTTTCACCTTTAACCCTTGTATTTAGTCAAAAACGAGCTTATGTGAAGATACATGATCTTACAAAGTCGGGTTAAACGGTGATCCGAGCTACCACATCATAGATCGGGTCTCAATAATCACATATTTCAAGTCCTACGACTTTTACACAAGTTATATGCTATTAACCACCACTTTTATAGTTTTTACTAGACTTTTGATCATCATCTTTCATTTTAACAAGATTCAACCGACATAACTTCTTTTAACCACTTTAGATGAGTGTAAAAACAAGTTTTAAACATTATACCTCTAGCTCAAGGCTAGGGAAGATCTTTGGCGAAAAGAGGTGGATAAAAGCTAACGGTAGAGGTCCTTCGCGTTCCGAGTGCACAAGAGCTCCAAATACGTGACCCGTGAAGCTTGAATGATGATGGAATGTTGAGAGCTAGAACCGAAAGTATGGTGGTTGGTGGTGGGGTGTTCGGCCGAGAATGGGAGGGCAAGAGAGAGAGTAATTTTTGTGGTGATTTGTGATGAGGATTATGTGTGAGTTATGTGGTGTATTTATAGGAAACTCTAAGATGGTATTACCCAATGGTTAAGGTGTCTTCAAGATACTAGACACCCAAGATTTTGACAAGATCACAAGTACAAGGGGTGCCCCCTAGGTAACCGGTTCGGTTTGGGGGGGGGGGTCCTTGGTCCGATTTTAAGTAGGTGGTTAGGACAATTAGTTTAGTTAAGTAAGTTACCCAAGTATTTAACTTAGTTTGTTGTATGTTACACGTTATGGCGGGTGTTAGGGTAATCAGGGACCCTAACTGGCTCAGAAAAATAAAAATAGTGAAAATAGTAATATTTTCATGTTCCGGGTAAAGTCCGGGTGTCCGGTTGGATAGAAATCCGTTAAAGTGTTACAAAAGCTTTAAAGTGTCGTTATTACATTTTTAGTGACACATTTTGTTTCCAACACTTTAGAAAGTGTCTAGTGTTATTTTCTCATGTTCTGGCACTTTATTAGTCAGCTAGAAGCTGGTTTAATTATTAAAGTGCTGTGTTTGGTACTTAAAGTACGTTCTTGGCACATCCGAATCAGTGTATCTTATCCCTAGAGACGCGGTACCACAACCCTTATATTCCTACACTCACTACCAGTGTAGCCAAAATATTTGAGGCTCTTAACAGGCCTTAGAGGCAGTGTCTGCCTGATGCTGGTTATATCAGCATGTTCACTGTGTATTCGTTTAGTGCTACTGTGCTTTTTGTGCATCATGTTTGTCACTAGGGTCCAGTATGTAAATAATGTAGTGACAGCAAATAAAGTATGATGCAAGTAAGTGCATGTATCAGTATGCAGGTAGCAGTTCATCAGCTAGTTCAATCAAGCACAGTAATCAAGTAGTAATTAATCATTAATTAAGTTGTACGGATACCTGGTTTAGTGCGGGTTGTCACACAACTGCCATCCTACAACCTTTCCATGCCATGATGCTATCTTCATTCAATTTTTAATCAGATCTACAAAATCATCATAGCCTCATCTTGAAAGGACAAGAAAAATGCACTTTGCATTCATTTTTATTCACCATCACAGTCAACCCTAAATGATTCAGGGTGTAATCAATACATAAACAAAAACCCAACTTACGAAAAAACCGCAAATCAAATATGGAAACAAAAAACCCTAAATGATTGAGGGTATAAACATATTACACATCAAAATTTGAACGAAAACTTAAATAATCAAATTCATACCTGGTAACGCTTCAATAGATCCATTTTCACCAGGAGGTCGACAGCGGCGAGTTATCGACGAGAGAACTGGACTGGTTCCTACCTATTGCTAACGATTGTTCTTACTCGAATATTCGATCAACAGCCAGCATAGTTGCTTTGAGGAATTCCTTTTGGGTTTCAAGTCTAGCGAGAGATCGCAATCGGCCCAATCCTTCATCATGATCATTGACTGCAGATTCAGAGTCAATATCTTGTGATTTGATGAGTGACCCATCTTCATCTGCTTCTTCAAGAGGAAACCACTGTAATATCAAATCTCACAGGAAAACACACATTTAACTCATGATCGCACGATTTTGACCTAAACGAAGCTTCGACTGCACTAATGTAAAACCAAATGTGAGAGAGAGAAAGAGAGTAGAGATATGTTTGAAATTTGAAATGTCTGTAAAACCATTAATTGAGCCCCCTACTCAAAATCCCCTTTCTTTATTTTGAAATTCAAATTTGAAATTCAAATAAAGATGGTGAAATTATTTGTGTATTTTAAATAAATGAAGTTATATTTATGATGTAATCTTGACATAAGAAAATCCTAGTTGGCATAGATGAGAAGTCGACACCTCAGCTTTGCTTAGGCCAGCAGCTAATCTCCTTTAATAGATTAGTAAGATTTTGTGGGATGGACCATCCTCCCAAGGATGGTAATGTGGCGCCTAGGTGGCGGATCATCCTCCAAGCCTTCAAGGGAGGATCATCCCCATACCATGTAGCCTTATGAAATCATTCCCAAATCCAACTATGTTGATGATAATGTGTTTGTATTAACTGTTTACCTTGAATTTTCATATTTGTTCTATCTTTTAATAAAAAAACACACACATCACATTCTCTTAGATCGTAGAGAGTATAATCATTCCACTCTCTTATTAATAGAGTATAATTAAGAAGAAGAAGAAGAAGCGGTTGTTAGTATTTTGAAATTTGATTAAGATTAACGATAATGATCATAACAATTTGAATAGATATATTAAAAAAAAGTTTATTTTTTAACGGCCAACGAATCCTTCAAATGGGCTACTCGCGAAATTCACCACATCGTGATACACTCGCCTTCAAACTGAGGGAAATCCTCACCTAAGGCCGAAGCCCGTGAACACTCGCCCAAAGGCATGACAGTGTGGTGAGACAAAACCCGCCCAGTTTAAGGATCGAACTAGCGATCGCCGCCTACTCGTCTAGTCTCCCATCATCAACAGGTGCCGCCGAAACTAAATGGTTGGACAGAAATCGAACCTATGTCACTTAGAACACCAGATCTCTCCCTTACCCCTCCACCACCAGCTTAGGTCTTTTAAATTAAAAAATAAACCTTAAAGTTAAAAATAAAAAGTAAAGAAATTAAGTGAGTTAAACCTTGAAGTTATAAAAAGAAATCAAAAGTAAGGAAGTAAAAAAAGTGAATTACAATGAATATAATGTAAATTAAAAGCTTAAACTGAAACCATAGAAAAGGTAATTAAAGCATGCCATTTGGACTCAAGTTTTAACTTTATGAAAATCCAACCTAATGAGAAGAGAAGTAAAGGAAAAAAAAAATTGGACTCAATAGAAATGCTAAGCTACGAGTTTGTCAAACAGAACTAACTAACCTATAAAAGAAGACTTAATTACACTATTTATTGAAAATGTCATTCCTATTTATTGAAAATTTCACTATTGGTACTAATTTTTACAAATTGTTTCACCACCAGTACCTCACATGTACTAACTATTTAATTAATTCTATAAAAGATTTTAACCATAGGTACTAATGGTGAAAACATTTATAAAAGTTGGTACTAATTGTGTAATTTCCAATAAATAGGTATGGAAATAGCAAAATAAGTAAATCACATGTACTAACCATGTATTTGGGTTAATGGATTTAAACACCCCCAACTATGGCCATTTGGCCGATGGCACTCTCAACTTTGACTTTGGCTCCTACCACTCCCAACTTAACACATTGTTTGTCATGGCACCCCCTCGTTAAATAAACACTAACCTGGTTAGGAAAAATTAGCATACGTGTCATTTTAATCTGATGTGGCATGTATGACGTGGCCACTTTTTGATGAAGTGGCTTGTTTCAGATTAGGTGTCATGCTGACGTAGCCCCTATCTCTCTACATCTCTTCCCCACCTCCCTTTCTCCACCAACTTCCACCAAAAACCATCACCGCCCACCACCGAACCCCCTGCCACCATTAACCACCATCATCATTTACACCAGCCGCCATTTAACTTCACCATTTAGCACCACCCACCAACGCCCTACCATTTGGTTAAACTGATATATAATATATAAACTGATTTTTATATATATAATATATAAGTTTTCATCATCAGCATGCCACCTCATTAAAAAAATGCCACATCATCTAAAATTAGCCACGTAGGACAACAAAACTAACCAAGTTAGTGTTTGGTTAACGACGGGGTGACACAGCAACTCAAGTGTTAAGTTGGGAGTGGTGGGAGCCAAAGTCAAAGTTGAGAGTGCCATCGGCCAAATGGCCATAGTTGGAGGTGTTTAAATCCATTAACCCTTAATTCTTTAGTTTATACAAATAAAACTTCCAACATATAATGTAGTGGTTTCATGTCTTGCAAGTATCACGGATAAATACTTTGTTTTAAAAAACCGAAGCATCCTCAAGTCAAAAAAGAGCAAACAATTGGACAACCCAGCCAGAATTACAATTATCATGTTCATGGCGTAAGATTAGTTTTTCAGGCATCACTTCAGGACGTAATTTGGAGGTTATAAAGTTTTCATGAATGGTCTATAATCGCAAATTGTGTATAACCATGTACACAGGGGCGGACCCACATGGTCCGGGTTGGGGTCCACATACCCCAATCTTTTTTTAGAAAATAGTAGAACCGGTATGTTTAATTTTTTCAAGGACCCTATAAAATAAATTAATTGGACCCCATAGTATTAAAAGCAAAGATGGTGTGGTGGTAACTCCCTTTGTGTTCAACAAATAGATCCAAGTTTAAGTCTTACATGCCTTGTTTTTATAGTTTCTTTTTTTCCATCAAAATTAATCTAGTGCTTTAAAACAGCACAACCACCCGTTGATCCTCTAATTTGTTTCTTTAAAATGATAAATTGAATGTCGATTTTATTTAACACTTGATTACCAAATAAAACTTCCAATATATAATGTAGTGGTTTCATGTCCCGGACCCGACTACGATGACCGGCCCGAAAATTTTAATGTTTGGTTGTGAAATCCTAGCCCCAACCCGACTACGATGACCGACCGAAAATTTTAATGTTTGGTTCTGAAAAATCTTTACACAAAAAATGGACCCTAATGAAAAAAAATCCTGGGTCCCATGTTGCGTTTTGAAAATATTGGTCGAGAGAGAACCATGGCAAGCAAGGCCTTCTATCAGGGGTGCAGGATGTGTCTGAATTCAGGGCCCAAATCAATATAGGACCCGAAAAATTTTTAAATTTATATATATATATATATATATATATAGGGTGGGAGTTGGCTAAAAACTCCATTTTTCCTACAAAGTGTAAAAAGTCATAAAACACCATCATGTCAACTATAAAACACACTCAAGACCCACAAATAACAAAGTGAAGATTACTAAAACGCCATATTTGTTGGTTTTGTGTTGTGTTGTGTTGTGTTTTGGATGATAAGGCTTTGATTAACGAATCACTAACGTTATTGTGTTTTATGTTGATTATCATGTTGTGTTTTATATTCATAGTTCTACGATGTTGTGTTTGAAGTTTTTATGGACTGTTAGGGTTTGGATACTGTGTTTTAGTGATCTTCACTCTGTTATTTGTGAGTTTTGAGTGTGTTTTATAGCTGAAATTGTAGTGTTTGATGACTTTGTACACTTTGTAGGAAAAATGGACTTTGTAGCCGAACCTCACCCTATATATATATTTAAAAAAAAATTCTGGATGTTTGTATAAATAAGGGTCTGCTAAAAGACCCAAAGTTTTTTAAATAAGGGCCTGTTTAAAAGTTTAAAAAATGGCCCAATTAACAAGCCAAGTGACTAGTTTAAACAAAAATAAGAGCCTGCTAGATCAGGGAAAGGAAACAAAATGTCGCACTGTCACAGGCAGTATAGTATATCGCACAGGGAATTGGGACGAGGGAAACTAGAAACAAAACGTCGATCATCATTCGATCAGATCAAGGAATTTCGCAGTGATTCAGTCGCAGCACGGCAGCAGTGAGGAGATTTGCGAATAGGGCCCAAATTTGTTTTATCTATTTCATAACAATTATCGTAGTATTATGGGTTTTTAGTATTTATATATTTGATTGAATGATTGATAAGTTTATATTATATGAAGATTTGCGAACAGGGCCCAAATTTTTTATTTCGAACAGGGTCAAAAAAATTTTTGTGATTTTCGAAGACGGCTTGATAACAAGTACTCTATGAAAGTTTACATGGGCTTTGAAGTTTTTGTTGGGAAGCTTAATGACCTGCAATTGTAGTCATCTTTATTTATTTGGTATGTGCTACTCACGTGATCATGTATTGCTCGTGATCATATGTTATGAAATTGCATTCATGATCATGTATTGCTCATATGTTTTTTATTTTGCGAACTGAAGCCATGTTTTTACCCTTTAATATTTTACCTTTCTTCTTATTTAATTTAATAATATGTAATTTCATTTATATTTCGATTGTTTACAGAGTTATGAATTATTTACATTGTTTAACCCGTGTAATACATGGGATAGTAACCTAGTTAAAAGTATGAACTAATTAAGCTATTAAATAAAGTAATATAAATTCAATAAGAGTTAATTGCTTGGTTGGTTCCATGTGCTTTGCAGATAGTGTACCAGTGATCCTCAACGTTTAATAATTACACGACTGATCCTTGTGCTTTGCAAGTTTTCCCTATTTTTGAGTTTTCATAACATTCATCCTCAACGTTTAATAATTACACGACTGATCCTTGTGCTTTGCAAGTTTTCCCTATGTTTGAGTTTTCATAACATTCATGGAGCTTATCAGTTATCGTCATTAAATTTTCCAGTAAAGTCATGCAAATTGACCAAACTACACACAATATTGAAAAACAAAATTAAATAAAACAAAAAAAATATATATACATAATAAAACTTATTTAGATATAACATCAATAAATTAGACAGGCGCCACTGTCACCATCACCACCCCACCACTCCCCCTCCCTGGATTCAGACTTGGAGGGGGAGACATGGATCGATCCAACATGGAGTTGACCACTACGCTTGGTCTCATGGTTAGCGGTCAGCGGTGTTCATGCGGAGATGGGCAATCGGTGGTGGTAGTTGCGCGTAGATGGACAACGTTAATTTTGAAAACAGTCACTTTAAAAAAATTAACTTCAAAAATTTACAGTCATTATTCCAATAAACATTTGTTAACTTCGCAGACCATCTGTATACTTTCTAAATTAAATAATTAGGAATTAGAATAAACGAGCCTAGCTTAAAAACTTACTTATGAGCCGAAATCGAGCTTTAGAAACAGAGCTCTAAACGATCCAGACTCGAGCTTAACTCGCTTACACCTAAAATCACAATAACCGACAAAAGAAAGAGAAAACTTGGTAAAGATAGAAACATCCCCATTTATTCCCAACTACACTAACAGATTCTCATTTCTAGCCTTTATATTTTCTAAACTAACAGGTTCTCATTTCTATTTCTAGGCTTCAAAAATCTACATAACCTTGTCCACATTCCACAAACCTCATCTTCCCTTCTTCCCTCAACTGGTGGAGCCTTAAACTTAGCTTTCTCACTCAGTTCTTCGAATGCCGCAACCAAATTTCCAAGTCTTGCAACAAACTCGATCAAAAGCGACGTAAACGTCACCAACGAAAGCACACTCGCGCTCTTATAAGTATCCGCTTCATCTAGAATCACCATTCTTTCAGGTTTAAGCGAGAATTGTCGGGTCAATGACCTGTGCAGTAGACCATTTGTTCCCTCAAAGGGTAAATTCGTCGTACTTCCACTTTCGTTACTCACAGATTTTCCAAGATCGAGCAGTGTTTCACTAAACGAGTGGTACCCGTGGTATGCATACGGGTCTTCAATCTTTGAGAAATCTTGTGGATCGTGAAGCTCGATTGGTGGTTTCCCGATTTCCCAACTGTTTGAGTCAACAAGAAGGTATGACTTTCGGTCGACCTTTTTTTGCAAGTCTTCAGCCGCTTTAATAACTTCATCGAGTATATTTGACGTCCCTAATTTCTCCATTTTCTTGACTTTGTTACCGAGTTCACGTAACACTTTAGCACCAGCTGTGCCTACTCTTTGAAGTTCGTCTCGGAAAACCAGTCTTCTATCTGCAGGAGCCTGCACATCGCATAAAAAGATGGTAAACAATCCGCCTTTTTATGTCCATCTTTAAAATGCTTCTATAAATAATTCAAGAATCAAACAAGTTATGAGGTTGCATGCACTAAAAAAACATTTGGGGTGATTTTCAACCAGTTTGAGGATGAAAAACAGCGGGTCAAACAACCCACCTCCAGCAACAAGAATAATGTTAGATGATAAACCCTCCATGTCATAAGAGTATTTATAGTATATCAAGAAATGATATGTATCAACACTTGCTTCTTGATTAGAGCTGGTAGGGCTGTAAACGAACCGAACGGACACGAACAAGGCCTTGTTTGTATTCGTTCGTTAAGGATATTATGTGTTCACGAACGGTTCATGAACACTTACCGAACGAGATTTTTTGTTCGTGTTCGTTCAAGAAATGAACGTGTTCATGAACGGTTCACGAACACAAACGAACACAGATAAAATCGACGAAGTTCAATTGTATTTTTCGATGTGAATAATAAGAAAGAAAGGTGGAGGTAGGGTTTCCTATTTTATTTGTTTGGGTAATGAGATAAATAAGAATTAAGGAATATAAAAGGTTTGGATAAAATAAATAAATGCTAAAAAAATATTTAATGAACAACATAAACAAACGAACATGAACGAATGTTCACGAACACGTTACCGAACGTTCATGAACGCAATTGAACGAACGAGACAGTTGTTCGTGTTCGTTCATTTAACTAATCGAACGGAATTTCTTGTTCATGTTCGTTCATTAACTAAATGAACGAACGTAAACGAACTTCCCGTCGAACGGTTCACGAACTGTTCGCTATAAAAAACGATTACAAATAGCTATAAAAATAATGATCCATCAGCAATGATATATAATTGACCGTTTCACATGAATACCTGTATTTCAGATAGTATGCACCCATGCAATGCCATGACCATAAAAGCGCAATGTCTTAGAGCACCGCTAACTTTCACAAAGTTTCTCCAAGGATGATGCTTCTTGTAAGCACCATGGGGTGGTTCCCAGATAGCAAAGCCCAACTAAAAAAAAGCAAACACCAAATCACATATTTTGACTTTTCAAAGGCAAACAAATTACTTTTTAAGTTCAAAATAGCTCTGAATTCTTCGTTTCTTTAACTAAAATTCTTTAAAATCAACAGGGAAATCATGACAAAACATATAATTTTGGAAAAAACAAGTTTTGAAGTGTAAGATACCAAATCACATGTTTTGACTTTCATAGTCATACAAATTACTTTTCAAATTCAAAATACTTCTGAATTCTTCGGTTTCTTTGATCAAAAACAGGGAATCATGTGTGATATATTAGTAACAAAAAATGAGTTTGGAGAAAACAAGGTTTCAAGTGTTGGATACCAAAGTATCCTCTTGACTTGTGGATTCCACAGCCGATCTATAGCCGCTATAAAGCCGGTCTTCATGAGCCTGGTAAGTAAGGATTTTTGAAGGAATTCTTTTATACTCAACACAATCAAGATACTGATTAATACAACCTGAAAAAAAAAGCCAAAAAGAAAAAAAATTGGAATCAAATTTCATAAAAAAGGGGTATACTTCTAAAGTCAAAAGAAACACTTGAATAAAATTTAAGATAAAGACTAAATAGCAGAATGTAGTAACCTTCTAGAGAGTTAGCAACACCGTAGAAATTCTTAACTACCAAATTATGCAAATCTTCACCGGCCCATATTGGATAGATGCCAACATTCACAAGCAGACTGACGCCAGCACCCAACGCAATTAGCAAAAACCGACTTACGGCTGTGTCTATAAACTCATTTGTGCGATACCCAGATGCGATTATGTAACAATAAGTCAATGTGAACACTCGGAATCCATATTCATAGGCCTTCCATGTGGGAAAAAGCTTTGCATAAGTTGCAAGTGATCCTACAAAAGATGTGTGATATATTACGAAATATATATAATTATCATCATAGATGCAAATCTAGTACCAAAAGATGGGTAATTTAGACCCATTTATGTTTTTTCACTAATATGTCAAATGTGTAAAAAAAAACTAGATTAAAGTACACGAATGGTCGGTGTGGTTTACCAAAATTTTGGATTTGGTCCCTAACTTTTCAAAACTACACGGATGGCCCCTGTGGTTTGCACTTTGTAACACATTTAATCCCCATTTTTTTCCAAAAGTACATGCATGGTCCATGTGGTTTGCACTTTGTAATGCATTTAGTCCCAAACTTGGACTTGCTAAAACCTTTAGATTTGTTGGTTGGGGACTAAATATGTTACAAAGTGCAGACCACAGGAACCATCTGTGTACTTCTGGAAAGCTAGGGACCAAATCCAAGATTTTGGTAAACCACAGGGACCATCCGTGTACTTCACTCAAATAACTAGCTTGAAACAAAACGATCGAACGACCAAGATGGGTCAAATGCCCCCAAAGTGTATTTTTGATGCACAAAACCTCATATATAAATTATTTCAAAATAACGAATTATTACTAAGATAATACAATTTATACAATCATATTTGACACATTAACTATTTTTGTGAACGATATTTGACACATTAACCAGTCAATAAAAATTAAAACTTTGGACAAAAAATTGTTCCGGGTCAACACAATGAGACCTGGTCTGTTTGTTTTGATAAGTCACCCAACCCATACATATTGCCAGATGACGGTGATTACCTATGGTAAATATGCTGACGACAATAACAACTTCATCCCATGGCTCCCCAGCGCGTTCACACAAGTGAGCAAACTCAGCCATGGCAAGAGCAAGTCCACCAGCCGACAAAGTTCCCAGTGCACGGTTAAATCCTTTGCTAAAAGTTGCTCCTGTATAATAAGTAACCAATCAAGTGATTATTATGACTCGAAGAATATTTTAATTAATTAACAACCATACAATCATAATCATGAATAGTTTTAACCACACATCCAAACACCCCAAAATTGCAATAAAAAAAGTAGGGTAAGAAACAGTCAGAATACAAAAAACAAGGAGACATGAAACCCGGGTATGAAGAACACCTCATATCATGAATATCAATAATAATCAACCTAAAATTTTGAAACGCGTTGAAATTAGATTAAAGAATATGTACATTAAAGAGGAACATCTTAAGACTAATTTATTTATTTATTTATTTTTTTGTTTTAAATGTGGATAGGGTATAACAGGTCACACATTATCTACCCCACCACCCTATATGCCAAACAAACACATTTATGACAATTTATCTTGATTTTGGATGCCATTAGGTTTCCTAACATTTGTTTAAACTATATTTGAGTAACTTGCTTCTGCTCATTATAAGGCTAAATAACAGCTTTGATTCTCGGTTTTAAAACACATGAGGCGCTCAAGGTGTTTACTCGTTTAGGTCCCAAAACCTGAGGTGTGAGGCGAGAGCTTCACGTACACAAGGCATTGATCTATGTACACCCAAAAGCTGCATCTCCCTCATCTCTTTTACACGTCAGCGTCTTAATCTAGTAAACCATTTATAATCTCTTCAATGTTTTGCACACTTCATTATTTGACCAATCTTGGCCCACATGTACATGAAGCACCGCCTCAAGGACCCAAGGCATATTTCTGATCGCCTCACACCTCAGCCAGAGACCCAGAGTCATGCTTTTTAAAACAACTAATCATCAAAACACAAAGTGAAAGTACATTTATACCCTTCTTCAATCAATAATTTCTAGAAAACCTCATAATTGACCAAACACTTAGCAACATAGAAAATTCAATCAGCAAAGTCAGAACCATGAAAAATCAATATCCCAAATCTATCCCCACCTCCCATTTAACATCACTTTCACCCCCACCCCCCCCCCCCCCCCCCTAAAGAAATTCATATCAAATTTCATATATTGAAAAAAACACTAGCTTAACATCAAGATTCAATATTCAGACCCTCAAAAGTCAAATCATATCAAATTCCTCCATTGAAATCACTAGGCTAACACAAAGTGAAAGTACATTTATACCCTTATTTAATCAATTATTTCTTGAATCCTCATAATTCCGAGTACTCCCCAAATAGTCGCTACAAGGTAGAGGTTGCCGAGGCGACTTTCTTCAACTCCACCTAATTACTCGGAATCGATCAAACGCGGTCAACTCGGCCCGAATCGGATCTAGTAGGTCAACTCGGGCTGAGTTTGACTTAAAAAAATAAACATAATTTATATGCCTGTCATATTAATAAATGAATATCATTTTCACAATTTCACGTATTTTGTTATAAAATTTATGTTATTCGACATACATTTAATTTCCAAAAACTAATTTCTTTATAATTAAACATGTCTGAGTACTCCCCGAGTACTCTCCGCCTAGGCCGAGTACTCTCAACTCCCCAGTCGACCAACTAGGAAGCACCTAACGATTTTTGCAATCATGCAACAATGTAAAAAATTCAAGCAGCAAAGTCGGCACATCCCCAATCTATCCCCCACCTCTTATTTAATACCACAATCACTCTCAAAGTCTCACCCCACACACAAAAATAAATAAATAAACACTTTTTTAAAGAAATTCATATCAAATTTCATATTTGGAAAAACACTAGCTTAACATCAAGATTCAAAATTCAGACCCTCAAAACCCAAACCCATATCAATTCCTCCATCAAAACCACTTAAAAAAAAAAAAAAAAAAAAACTTTTTCAAGAAATTCATATTTAGAAAACCACTAGTTTGTTTAACATCAAGATTCAAACTTTAAGCCCTAAAAACCCAAACCCATATCAATTCCTCCATCATCAAAATCACTAGATTAACACAAGCACCCAAATTAAAACAATAAATCAAATAAACAAAAACACAACATGCAAAAAACCCCACCAACACTTACCTATACTGAACTCAAAGACAACCACAACAGTAAGTATAGCCCACACATAATGCTCACTAATATCCGGAAGCGGCTCTTGCCAAAATATCAACAACGAAATCAGAGACAACGCCAGCCCTAACTTGGCCGAGAACACCACTTTCCTCGGGTCCGATCGCCCCATTTCGTAAGCCCTAACCGCCACCGTTCGCAACACCCCCCATAAACCCCCAAATTTCCTAAAAGTCGACCCAAAACAACCCCTGTTTTCACCATCACGTACAACACAATCGTTTTGCAATAACGCAGATGATGCCATTCTGTCTCGTTCTAAACTCTCTAACAGCCCCTGTTTAAAGTGGGTGAGTGAAATTGATGAATTTTTATGCTCAGTTTTGTGTGGGTTTTGATTGGAGACACCATTTTTGTGTAAGATTGTTCATATTGATGGGGTTAGCGTACGGAATATTATTCTAGAGGAAAAAAAACAGGAGGTGATAGTGACGCGAATGTAGCAAACAAACGATAGTTTCGAGGAAAGAGCACGAAAGAATGAACCATTCGCTTAAATTGACTATGGCCACACCGAATTTAGAGATTTTTTTTTTTTTTTTCAAATAAATAATTATTATTGATAGTGATTATCAACTTTTCTTTTGGTTATGTTATTTTAAAATGTTAAGTTTGGTTTAAGATAAGTGATGCAGATAATTAATTTTAGTTAACGTGGAAAGTTTGGAATATCCATATTTTGATGTCATCAACGGGTGGATTAGGTGAATCTGTGGATTTTTTTTTATATATATTAAACAAATGGTAGTGTAATGAGGGTAAAGATGCGGTACAAAAAGTTCTTAACCTAGGAAGTGTAGGAAATCGGGTCAAACGAACTCCGATTGAGCTCATTTCAGCGGCGTTGGAACCGGCTAGTCGAAACCTAGCCAGAAACCCTAACCCCTTAAACCTAAACCCTAAACCCTAAAAAAAACCCTAAAGCTAAACCGTAAGGATAAACCCTATGCTAAACTCTATGCTAAACCCTAAAATCTAAATTATAAACCCTAAAAGCTACCCTAAATGCTAAACCCTAAGGCTAAACCCTAAATGCTAAACTCTAAAGCTAAACCCTAAATACTAATGTCAAACCCTAAAACTAAACCCTAAAGCTAAACCCTTAAGCTAAAATCTAAAGCTAAACCCTAAAAGTTAAACTCTAAACCCTAACAGCTAAACCCTATATATATTTGAATAGGATTCGACGAGTCGATTCTAACGCCGCTGGAATGAGGTTAATCGGAGTTCGTTTGACCCGGTTTCCTACACTTTGTAGGTTAAGATTATTTTGTATTTGATCCTACCCCAATGTAATGAACGGGTGGACTAGGTGAATCTGTGAATATTTTTTATATTATATATATTAAACAAATGGTAGTGTAAACCTACTTATGTCGTCTTATTTCACAACATGCATGTCCACTGCCGCAACCCCCGACCCCTTGCCTTGGGAGGTGGGCGGCCGCGAGCTTCGCACATTCGGTGGTATCGGTGTTTATTTAATTTGGTAGCGGAATTTACATCAGGACCGTAGTTAGGAAATATTTTATCAGAGTAAAACACCTCATTTTATAAATATTAAACACATGGGTAAACCCCAAGTTTCCATTCATAACATGTTTGTAGGGATAAACCCTAATTTATTGAAATAAAACTTCTTCTTTATTTAGGTAACTTTTAAAGCCACTTTTCCAAGCCTTCAGTGCTCTCTAGCTGGCTTCTATTTGGCTTTCACATTTTGTTACCTGAAACGCGTTTAAAACATTTTTGTCAGTGGAAAATACTGGTGAGTGAATCCCAGTTTACATCTACCTTAATTACCACCCACGGTACTGTCAATCCTGACTTGTGGTCATGCTACTACTCATAGTGTAGTAACAAATTTTGTATACAAAACCCCAACATACCGACGATAATTATAGAATCACAAATACTCAATCACTGTTAAATATAATTTAAAACAATTGAGGTTTTGTAAAAACAGTTTACAAAAAGAGGAATTACTCACATTGCTAGTTTAGGTATTTCCTTATGACTTCCTGGTTATAATCTATTAATTTAAACAATGCACACGCGTTAGTATAATAACCCAAATTTACATTAGCTATACCCTCCCCGAGATAGAACTCCAACGACTAAGTCAGGTAGAGCCTTGACATGCGTTACGGATCACTAGATCAATCGGATAGCGTAACTAATATGTAACCGGGGATTATAATACTTATATCGAGACAGAGCTTCGCTATTTTAGTAGGTATAATACCCGAAAATTATTATTGCTATTCAGAATTGAGAGAGAGAGAGAGAGAGAGATTGTGAACGAATTGAAAGTGAATACTCGAACTCTCTATATATAGGGCCTGACAGGGGGTTCCTGGCGGCCCGCGAGAGAGAACAAGGGGGTCTTCACGGCCCGCGAGCTAGGTATAGTAGGCTCTAGGGTTGCTGAGTTGACCCAGTATGTAACACCCTAGTTTCTATTTAACGGTTTTGCATGTAAATACCAACAATTTGATGTGTAATTAAGATTACACATACTATAAAAATATGGATTTATTAAAACTTTTTCGCAAATCAATAGTTATTCGACATAACGTGATCAGATTCGTCGTTTAAAATTTATGACGATGCAATGTGCGGAAGCATGTATCTTTATCGTGTTCGGTTCTTCGTTGAGCTTGATCGTCTTCCGGCATCCAAAGAGTACCTACATTTCATAAAAATGAAATGCTTTAGTCATACGGGGTTTAAAACGTATCTAAACGAGTCCGGGAAACAAAACTGATTAAAAATATATTTTTGTACAGGGTCTACCGTAAATTACGGTGTCTACCGTAATTTACGTTAGCCCTGTTTTAACATACCCCTACCGTAAGGCAGGGGATATCTGCCGTAAGGAATTCAGCCCCCACCGTAACTTACGGTGCCCACCATAAGTTGCGGTGGCTTCTGTAACAAGCCATTCCATTTTGCCGCTTTTGACACGAATACTTTCGTATCTTTCAATCCGCTTGTCCATTTGACCTACCGTTTCTTCCTACGTGTTTGTAATTTGATTCTCCATCATATGGAGTTAAAATCTGACATCCGACTTAATAAATTTTGAGACTTTTATGCCTTCGGCTTATTACCCTTTTACAAATTTTGACCCGTTTACGCATTTATCAAGCAAACATATTTGTTTGATCATTATTTCGCAAGAACCACTTCAATTCAATATTTTCTACCATGTTAGGTTCTAATTGCGGGTTTCTTATATATTTTAACCCGTTTTCGCTCGCATGTTTATTTTGACCCGTTAAAGGTATTTGAGTATATTTTAAACATGATTTGCTTTCATTTGTATCTAGCTTTATATTTCCACATTTCTTACCGAGTAATCTTTCACCACAACTATATTTGTGGTGGATTTAATGTGGAGATCTATATAATCCGAGTTTTACCCCTCGAATTATCATTTTACGGCAAAGACTCATATGAAGTCTTTCGACCCAAGAATTTACATCTTTCACTACCTATACTCATTCTAAGCATTTATTTAATCATAAGACTCGTTTCCGAACCACCTTTAAGGGTTGTTCCTTCGAATTAGCTTACAAGGGCAGTTTGGTAAAATTTCATCCTTCTTTTACTACAAGGACCTTTAAATACTTGTTTGACTCAAAATTCGACCTTTTAACTATAGTTCTTGTTTGTAAACCCATGTGCTTCTAAAACACTATAATCATAACTCAATTTATTCGGCTTACCTAAAAGATAACCGAATATCTATATTTTAAATTTGTCTAACTCTTATAAAACTCCAAATTCTACATGATGAGTTGTGTTATTATACATACCTGGTTTGGATCAATATATTGACCCGTTTCAATACCTTGCCTTAGTGGCTGCTAAATGATAGCGTTGTAAACATCCATGTGCTATTTACTCCCTATAATCATACAACTCGACAACCCATTAGTCGATATTGTCAAGGGTGATAATTTCACCTTTTGACCCGTTTGGTCTAAATGACCAATTATATTAGCGAGATGACATTTATTACCACCTCGTGTATATGACTCGCTCCGATTTACACCGTGCGGTCACTTTACTTATAATTCCATTTCTTAAAACTTTTTGGCCTACCATGGCTTACGTCATAATTGTCTTTTTTCGTAACACGACAAAAGGATATTCTAAAATATATGACTAGTGTAAGATATACTTACCTTGCATCCGAATTACGCTTTTCCTTCATACTTGCTTCGTTTGACCCGCTTCCTTTCCAAGCCTCTACCTAGCTTATCAAGTGTCAAACTATCATCACAATTCGTAAGACGGTTAGATTAGTCATCATTAATTATGACTATTCCATCTTACGGGTTTTACATCAAAATTCACCATTTGATTTCATTTTGGTCAGTTTGACTTTTAAAGGTCAAACTGCCTATTAACATAAGTGATTATATTATAAACCTCGACAATTCATTTAAGCACTTTGTCAAGTATCCGATAGGCATTATTCTTGCGCCACCGTTTTAACTACTTTTCAAGTCTAAGTTCATGCTATTTTTAACACCAATTTAACTTAGCTCTTGATTATCAAAGTTAATTATTCATTTGTTAA
Source organism: Helianthus tuberosus (assembly GCA_030545235.1). Taxonomy (NCBI): domain Eukaryota; kingdom Viridiplantae; phylum Streptophyta; class Magnoliopsida; order Asterales; family Asteraceae; genus Helianthus; species Helianthus tuberosus. The sequence continues at coordinate 31,798,628 of CM060430.1, forward strand.
GCAAGAACTAAAGGTTTCTATCTACATGTAAAAACCCGTTTCATCATAGCATTAGACATTCATCCGAACATCTAATATAATCAACTTCTACAAATTAATTAGTAGACATCATGATTCCAAACACCTATTTATATGAACAAAAACACTAATTTCATCATAATATACAAGAACCCATTTCAAGTCACATATGAGCATTCACTCGAACTTATAAATTGTTCAAGTATTTTGCTCCAACTATCAAATATGATGATTCTAAGCACATGCATATCATCATCTTCACTATTTAGTCAAAACCCACTTGACTCATACTTGGTTAATTGACTAATCACTAGTTTATGGCACAATTTTACAAGTTTGCATCTAGGGTTTGTTTCTAGACATAGATTCAACCCAATATCAATCATATATACAACATTCATCACCTAAATTTCGATTTTTGGTGTTCATCATGAATTCAAAACATCACCAAATTACACAATTTGACATACCTTGTGATCTCCTAGCTTAGGTGATCACGAATTTGTGTTCATGCATTGATTTGGGGCTAGAATCCATCTTCAATTTGATGTATTTGATCAAGTTAGGGTTTGGCTCCTTGGAGCCCTCCTGGTCGTACGCACACACACACACTCTTAGTGTGTGTGTTGTGTTTTATTATTTGTTTTAATTAAAATAAGTTTCTCCACTAGGCAACCTTAGTCCCCCCATGTTTTATTTTAATCTAGGAAGCTATAATTCACGTATTTATCACTTAATCACCAACTACTAAGTAGGTTAATTATTCCTAGTTAACTCTGTGGGTTCGGAAAATTATAACTCGTTATATTTTAGGTCCCGTGAACTCGGGCCTTTTTATCCTTTTTATTTTCGTGGAATCTCTTATTTGTTTTTAATTAATATTAGGATTATTTATTTAAATCCTAATATTTACCGGATTACTTTCACTACTAACGGTATTTTACCCGTGTATTAGTATTAACGGGGTTTGATTACCAAACCCGTTTTCGGGGTGTTACACAGTAGCCTTGACACGCACATGCAATGTAGCGGCACCGGGCTAAGCCTGGTGGCCAAGCGGTCGCGCCTCGCGACGGACCAGGAGGGATATGTCGCTCCCCGCGAGTGACATGTAATATTGTTTTTATTTGATTTTTGTAAAAATTAAGGTATTTGGGGCCCACTTTTCGTATATGGGGTGTATTTTATGGCGTATGGGACATGTTTAAGGGTTTTGGAAGAGTTGTTATATCCTCCCCCTTGTTTTAGAACTCGTCCTCGAGGTCTACTGGCACAGGTGTGGATATTTCCTCTGCATCTCCGATTCAAGCTCCCAAGTGTACTCTGGTCCTCTCTTGGAATCCCATTTTACCTTGACTAGAACTAATCTCTTGCGTTTGAGATTCTTGATCTTTCTGTCTTCAATTTGTAGTGGTTTCTCTACAAACTTAAGTTTATCATTTACCTCTATGTCCTTAAGAGGTATTATTAATGATCCATCTGCTAAGCATTTCTTGAGATTACATACATGGAATACATCATGGATTCCTGCCATTTCCTCTGGCAGTTGTAGCTGATAAGCTACTGATCCTATTCTTCTAATAATCTTAAAAGGTCCAATATACCTAGGGCTTAGATTTCCTGTTTTGATAAATCTAACTACTACTTTCCATGGAGAAACTTTTAATAACAATTTGTCTCCTACTTGGAATTCCAACGGTTTTCTCCTGCTACCAGCATAACTCTTTTGTCGATCGCGTGTTGTTTTTAATATTTCCTTGATTTGAATAATCTTGTCTGTTGTTTCTTGCACTATCTCTGGTCCAGATAATTGCTTTTCTCCAATTTCTGCCCAACAGACTGGGGTTCGGCACTTTCGTCCATAAAGTGCTTCAAGTGGTGCAGCATTGATACTGGTGTAATAGTTGTTATTATAGGAAAATTCTATTAGTGGTAAATGATCGTCCCAATTTCCTCCGAAATCAATTACACAAGCTCTAAGCATATCTTCCATTGTCTGAATTGTCCTTTCGCTTTGTCCATCCATTTGAGGATGATAAGCTGTGCTTAGATTTAACTTGGTTCCCATTGCTTTTTGTAAACTAGTCCAAAAATGAGAAGTAAAACGGCTATCTCTATCAGACATAATAGATAAAGGAATTCCATGTAATGAAACTATTTCATTTACATATAACTTGGCTAATTGTTCCATACTAAAAGTTTCCTTCATTGGTAAAAAAATGAGCAGACTTGGTTAATCTGTCTACAATCACCCAGATTGTATCATTACCTTTTCTTGTCTTGGGTAATTTGGTAACAAAATCCATTGTTATCAATTCCAATTTCCATACAGGCATTTCTAATTGCTGTAATAAACCTGAGGGTTTCTGATGTTCAATTTTAACTTGTGAACAGGTTAAACATTTGGCAACATAAGCTGCTATACCCTTTTTTCATTCCTATCCACCATAAATTCTTTCTTAAGTCTTGATACATTTTATCACTACCGGGATGTGTTGTATACTTAGACTTATGGGCTTCTTCTAAAATTCGGTGGCTTAGGTTTCCTTGTTTAGGTATCCAAATTATTGTCTTATAGAATCTCCAAATTCCATCTGTTCCTTGTTCTAATTCCTTAATCATTCCTTTTAATTTCTCAGTATCGTCCCTGATTACTGATTTTTGTATTGCTCTAGTTTGTTCATTTAAATCTATCTGTAGATTTAATTTGAGAGAACGTACTTTTCTTGGCTTATCATGATACTTTCGACTTAAAGCATCAACTACTACATTAGCTGTTCCTGCATGATACTGGATACTACAGTCATAATCACTAAGGATTTCCATCCAACGTCTTTGTCTCATATTTAACTCTTTTTGCCTGAAAACATATCTTAAACTCTTATGATCGGTGAAAATGGTAAACTTACTACCGTAAAGGTAATGTCTCCAAATTTTAAAGGCAAATATTATGGCTCCTAACTCTAGATCATGGGTTGTATAATTCTCTTCATGGTTCTTAAGTTGTCTAGAGGCATAGGCTATAACCTTTTGACGTTGCATTAACACACATCCATAACCTAACTTAGAAGCGTCACAATAGACTACAAAGTCTTCAGTTCCTTCTGGTAACGCTAGTATGGGTGCGTTAGTTAATCTTTGCTTAAGGATTCTAACGGCTTCTTCTTGTTTTGGTCCCCATTCAAACTTAACTGATTTACAGGTCAGTTTTGTTAAAGGAATGGCTATTCTAGAGAAATCTCGGATAAACCGTCTATAATAACTTGCCAGTCCAAGAAAACATCTCACCTCCGTTGGTGATTCACGGACTTTCCATTTAGTAATCGCCTCGATCTTTGTGGGATCCACATGAATTCCTTCATGATTAACTAAATGTCCAAGAAATTGTACTTCTTGTAACCAAAATTCACATTTTGAGAATTTAGTATAAAGCTTTTCCTTTCTCAATAATCTAAGAAGTGCATGCAGATACGCTGCATGTTCTTCTTTACTCTTAGAGTAAATGAGAATATCATCTATAAAGACAATTATGAATTTATCCAAATATGGTTTGTTGATCGGTTCTGTTTAGACATGAGGGAAAACATGAAAACATACCTGTCACAACAGACAGTGCAGTAGAGAATCCAATGATGGAAGAAGCCATGGAGTTCGACATCTTTGTCAATGTGATCTGGTTCCTCCTTAGGGTGCTAACTGATGATGGTGATTATTAAACCGAAAAGGGTAATCGGTTATTGGAGAGGAGGTCGATGATGATGATGTTATGATTATTAGGTTATGTCTAAGTGTGTAACCATTTAACCTCTACATAATTCTCCTTATATAAGCACCCAGGAGGAAACCTAATTAGTTAATAAGGGTAATATGGTCCATCAACAATTACCAACTAATTATTTAATAGGTTATTACATATTTTGATCTATATTATGTAAATGATTATAATGGCTACTAGATTAAATATTAATACATAATATGTTTAATCTTACATTCTCCCACTTAGCCGAGTAATCATTTACCATGAGTATTAGATAAGCCTGATCAGGAGTTAACACTCATTTTAGCCTTAAACAAGTACTATAGCAGAGAAATACAGCCGTTGAATCATTATGCGACTCAGGACCCCCATTAGTCATACTATAGCCTTAATTTAAAACCTAATCGTCATGATCAAAATACGCATAAGCCCTTTGTTTGATTTGTAACTTTATTTGTCTATATGCCATTATGCCGGCTTGACATATTCTCAGAGACATACAAAATCAAACTGATGAGGAAAATTAACTAATAGTTAGTCATTCATAGTCCGATATGCAATTGCGCACGACCGTTAATTAATACCTGTCTATGAGCTCTCTTAATAAGACTTATGGGTAATAGCCCTTCAGTTATAGGATCCTTAAGCATATCATGAATGTATTCGATACAAAACTTAGTTTCTTCAATTCGTTTATAAACGAATAATTAATTTGTGTATCGAAATTTAATGCAACACCTCTTGAACTGTTACTGTTCAAGGAGTCATGGTAGCTGACTTTATCACACTAAGTCTTCAAAACATTAATTATATGGAGTTAAAAAACTTATGAGTCCACTGATAAATTTCCAACAACTTTTAGTGACTATATTATGTCGTTATAACTTAGGTTGTTGATATCAGTCTATTATGACTCCTCCATGAGATAGGTTTTGTCTGCTGACATGAAGATATACCCGAAATAACATTTTGTCATCTTTGAACATTACAAAGTTAAAGTAATAAACCGGTATGAGTTCTCACTTCTTCTTCAAATCATAGCCTCTCGTTTCTTTTAAAGATATTGTAATACTCTATTAAATGCTTCATGTTAATCTAGACATATCTAGTGTGTTGCAATGTGAGTAATATCTAAACGAGTATAGACTTGAAATTACATAAGGCTTCTAATTAATGAAGCGTAAGTAAATAATCTCATTTATCCTATTATCCTCTAAATGAGAGCAGTATTTTTTGTTACATATGTAATGACCCATTTAATGTTAAACTTATGGAACGGAACTAAAGTCCCATTTGGGTCTATCTCAGCATGTTATGATATCTATCATGTAAGAGATATCTCTGAGATCAATTATATCAAAAGTTGTGTTAACAATGCTTTGACTTATGTAACATATACTTGTCAAAAGAATATCATCTATATAGACAAGTTTATCTTAGTTGCTCCCACTCATTTTGAGGTAGGTACATTAATCCACTTGATTCTTGATGAAAATAATTGCGTTAAGATTTCATCACATTATTATGTTTGCATTAACCCATACATGGATTTTGTTGGCTTATAGACAAACTGTTCTACAACCTTAAGTTCAGAATTTTCAGGTTGTTATCTAATGAACATGTAAATATGTCAGCCATTTATTAGGGAAAATTGTTTTTAATGTTCATCTAATGCAGCTTTAAACTATTATAAGCTACTAGAACATTGATGATCCTCAAAGAAATCTTCTTTAAGATAGGTAAGAATGATTCTTTGACAATTTATCTCTTCCTAAGTATGACCTTTGACAATCAATCATGCTTCTTCGTGTCTTAACGCTTATATCAGGATTTGGTTTAGTTATGAACACGCTTAGGCAATTCAATCAAATCCCAAAAGTTATACGAACACATAAAAACAGTTTTACTAGAAAATTGTTTTATCCCAGTTAGATGATTGATTGACGCTAATGGCTTAATTTAAAGAGATAGGATCAGTAAACTTTTCCAAAATCCATTTCAACTTCAGTTAGGGAGGTTATGTAATCATCAAAGTTAGTAGGTTTTTAAACCTAGATGACCTCATGAGTTGATTATTGGGGTTGTTAGAAGTTTCAGTTTTATGGATTAGCCCTTGTTTAGGTTGCTATCATTTTCAGGATTCTAAGTTTGTAAGAGTTGGTGCAGTATGGTGCACAAGAGGTGTAATCGGAGTTAAATTCGAAGTGAAATTTACTGACACCCCCCCCCCCCCCGCCTCTTGTATTCCTTGCAAATCATGATAAGGACTTTGACTGCTCCCACTGACCTTAGAAATCTTTAGGAACTCAGCATGCTTAGGGTCAGTATTTAACGACCAATAAATTCTAATAGAGAAAAAACAAATTTATGACGTTAGTCATTGTAGTTTCTCTTGTTTGAGGATTATGTTAGTTTAGGTAAGAAATCTAAGTGTGCCCACAATTAAGCAACAATGAAACTTTTGTAAGAGTAGATTTAGATTTAAGGAGACAAGTTTTGATAGAACAGTGCCAAGATGGAGTAGTGTCTTGTACAAGAGGTGTAAATTGAAGTAATATGAAATTTTCACTCCCCCACCTCTTGCAACTATTGCAAGTTATTATTAAGACACTTAATGCTCCCACTGATCTTTAATATCTCTAGAAATGCTACAAGAGAAGTTTCAATGAGGTACGTGACGTGGGAACCTATCATATATATGTTAGACTTTATTGGATTTCCTTGATGTCCAGATGTCATAAGAAACTTTAAGGACATATTTAATAGAAATCTTATTAAGTATATATATATGAATAGATTTCTTTTAAGACCGTGGGCCATATGCTACAAAATTTAGATACAAGTTGATAGCCTTTTAAATGATAAATGAATTATTTCTGAATATTCCTTTTGGAATAAGTTCCACGAATGTCAATGAATGACTTATGATGGACCCATACTTATTCCTTAAGCCAATTCATATTTTAGGGCTTTAATGTCATGATTTAAAATCACTTAGAATGAGATTAGATGAAAATCATCCTCATTAACCATGTCATGATTTCTCATGAATTTCGGTTATAATGGATGAAATTTATAAGTCTCATTTTCCTTTTGTCAAATTCTCATTTGCATGATAACAAAAGTTGTGAAAATGTAAGGTATCATCTAGTTTCATCTTAGTAATGTTTCTATCCAGATATTTAGAACAAATAAAATGAGAGTTTAAGGTAAGTGTGACTTTATGTTGACTATGCAAACCTCACAACGTTCATAACACTACTTAATTATGATACTATATTCTGATTAATCTTCAGAATATGTAAGGTATCGAAAGGCGTTGTTAGAAGACTGCTTATTATGGTTCTTATAGCCTTAACATTTAATTTTGTCACTAACTCTCATGTTAGTTATTTGCTGACTTCTGGTAAGGAAACGTTTAAAACTAGAGTCAACTAATCATGTGTTAATTGGAATATTAAAATTACCAGACTTAAATATCACTGGTAAGTGACTATCTAATTAATTTATCCAACTATTCTTTAGAATAATGGATAGTCTCGTTGCTTATGTCTAGTCTAATGGCATAATTATGCAATGAGATTTTCCCTTGAAGAACCTTAGAGTTGGAATTTTTACTTGTAATTTGTCTATGGACCTTAGAACAATCCTCTTTTAAACTTTTAAGTGGTTGTAAGGTGAGTAACAACTTATTTTACAGCTTCAAACATTTATTTCTTTGTACATATGTTGCTTATCAACACACTCATTATACTTTGGTACTTTTGAGTGTTATAGTTGATTTATAAGGCATCAAATTTGTACAAGTGAAAATCGTAGTATGTAATGTACTGGAAAAATGTACTTATTTCCATGCGTAAACCCTTAACTTTATGGGTCATGCTATTGTACATTATAATTTATTCACATGTACCACTTAAGTTTAGAATTTTAAATGAAGGCATGCATCTTAGGAATTCTTGTAATTATTCCACAGATAATAGATTAGTCTTAGGAAAGACTTAATCTGGAATAACTTTAGTGATAGCATTTATGTTAGAGAGATCTTGATTATCATAAGAGACATCATGTTCGATTTGTCCTATTAATCATGCTCTATTTTTTTCTTCTATAGTACCTTTATCAGAAGATAGCAGTAGGATTATCGTGTCTTAAGAGATAATCAAGGATTTTTATTTAAGAGCTAATTCTTATAGAAACTTTAAACAAGGCAAAACATATTAGGTTTAGGAATTAGAGTGGATGAGATACTAAATTATTGAAGTAAATTACAGTGAGTAAAGTTATGGGTATGTAAAAATTAAGGCAGACGAAATGATCATAAAAATTAATGAAGGATCATTAATATAAGGATCATTATGTGAAGAGGTTGTGATATGTCTATTACTAACATCAAAATAATAGACTTATTTAAAATTGTACTTAAACGAAGACAAATCAGCTTTGGCCAGAAGTGTAATCATTTAAGCATGTGTGCAAAGTAATCGTGACAAATCAACTTTGGCCAGAAATGAGACAATCACTTTAGTTATGCACTTGTTAAGTATGCTATCTATGAAGGAATTAAATCAGCTTTGGCCAGATATTAAGACATTCATGTTTATGATGCACACTTAACATAGCTTTCGTAATACTTGAATGATAAGTAGATGTATCAAATCAGCTTTGGGCAGAAATGATATATCAAAAGCTCATTCAAGTTAAGCCATTTTGGTTTTTGTAAAACATTATCTGATTTTGATTAATTAACTAAGTATTTACAAAACCAATTATTTAATAGCAAACCACATGTTAGCGCGGTGAGTTCGTTGGGGGGTGCAAGGGGACAGCGTGCCCCCTACACAGGTTTCGGGGCGGAGCCCCGAGCCAAATTTTAGTTCATATTAACAGCTTAATAAAGTAATAGGATTTCGAATAAGTCTTGAAATTTTATGAACACCCATGATTTCGGATGATCTCGGATGATTTCGGATGTGTCCAAGACGCGTGATTTCGGATGAATTATGTCTTGGATTCATCCGAGATGGTGATGCTTAGTCCGAGATGATCCGAAATGATCGGGCAGTTATTGATCCGTAATGGACGAACAGATGTTCATCCGGAATATTCATCCGAAATGATCCGAAATGATCAGACAGTTATTGATCCGTGATGGACGAACAGATGTTCATCCGGAATGATCATCCGGAATGTTCATCCGAGATGTGTTCCTCAAGCCACACAATCCTTAATTTAAGCAGTTATTAATTGATAAGGTTCAAAATCCGAAATTTTTGGGATTATGGGATTATGTTTCCTGTTTAAATGTTAATTATACTTATCTGTTTATTTCGAAAATTATACCCATTAATAACAGATTTCAAAAATTGTTTAGTAGATAAAATAGATCAAAACAGAAAAAACACCCAATAATCCAAATTTATTCCAAAACTAAAGGAATTTTTCGAATTTTCTTATGAACATGTGATGAACCCTAAGATAAAATATTCAAACATTCATCCGCAATGCATCCGTAATGATAAAAACCCCACATATGTAATGATCCCTAGTGATCCGTAATGATCCGAGATGCATTCGAGATGATAAAACCCAGATCCGTAATGATCCGTAATGAAGATTTCGGATGGCAAAACGGAATTTTATTAGGGTTTTCAAAACTGTTTTCCAGTTTTATACCAGATTTTTGGATACAAAACAGAACCGACTAATCAACATATGCTCTGATACCACATGTTGATCGGTTCTGTTTAGAGATGAGGGAAAACATGAAAACATATGATGTGTGCAAAATACAACATATAAATTACATCAATTGTGGCATAAAACTAACCCTTTTTTAGTACTAATGTTGGAAAAAGTGTGCTTTTGTCTTCCTTTTGTATTTTCAGGATTAAATAAGCTCAAATTAACAAACGAAGCAAAAAGGCAGCTAAATCTAACATAAATACAAGCAAAGGAACAAACGTGGCATGCCCGACCTCTCCGAAAGCATCTTCCCAAGCAAAACAAGAGAACAGAAGGCTGAACACGCCCCGTGCTCAGCGAACACGGGGGCGTGCCCAAGTGTCAGCAAAGTTATAGAAGCTTCCATCGAACTACCACGGGGCCGTGCTCAGCGGACACGGGGCCGTGGTCAACTATAAGATTCGCAGAATCCAGGCAAATCTTGATAGTACAGATACGCTTCTGCACACGGGGTCGTGCCCAGCGGACACGGGGGCGTGGTCAACTAATGCAGACAAACTGCAATTAATGAAGACAGATAAGAGGATGGACACGGGGCCGTGCACGAGCTACTGTTCAGGCTATAAATAGGGGTGCTTGGCTCATTTGCAAACCATCCCTTGGCACACTACCTCTCTCACACTTCACCCACCACCAACCACCATCACAACACCATCATCCACCACCATCATCCATTGTCCATCATAGAGTGTGTGAGTCATCTCGGGATCCAAGATTGATCGTTAAAGTTCTTGACAATCAAGGCCATGTTTGCCTAAGTCTCTTACATCACTTGGTGAAGACAAAGTGTCTAGTGTAATACTTTTCATTTTTAATCTTTTCGCACTTTTTACTTGGTTATGTATTAATGACTTTAATAACTAGTTTCTTATGTTGAAGGTGATTCTTCCTTATCGTTTGTCCGTGGTGTCTTGGCATTATTTTACTGTCTATATAAAATAAAAGATTTTCACCATTCATATCTCCACGGTCTATATGGAGGTATGTTGGCTATCTGGTCGGGGGTTAAGGGAACGGTTTGGTAAGAGTCTTGCCTTGTTCAGTGTATAGATCCTGCAAGGACCTGGGTCAAATTTAGTAGGACCTCCTTCAATACCCACCGGTATTGGATGGCGGGGTCCAAACTCTTTGATCCCCTCATATGTAAGCTACTATTAATACTTTAACCCGGCTACTTAGGACTGTATCCCTGCTGACTCAGACTACTTAGTCGAGGGTAACGTCACCTTCAAAAGAGGGGCCTACCATAATATGCATTAATAACTTAATTAATTATCTTTCAATAATCCAACCCTTTAGGATTGTATCCTTGCTGACTCAAACTACTGGGTTGAGGGTAACGTCACCTTCAAAAGAGGGGCCTACTACAATAACTAAGATAATCTCTTAAATAGTGCAAAAGTGCGGAAATAATCAAAGGTTACACTAAACACGAGTCGGAGCCAAGTGATTCATCTTGTCTATCTATTTTTATTTTTATTTTTTAGCATTTTAGTTAGTTTTTATTTTTTTCTAGTTTAAAATCTTTTTCTAAACTTTTGATTTGATTAGACGTTGAGGATAAACCGGTACTAAAAGCTCTTGTGTCCTTGGACGACCTCGGTATCTTGCCAACACTATACTACGCTCACGATGGGTGCACTTGCCCATATGTGTGTTTAGTGTTAGTAAATATCGTGTTTTATAAATTTAAAACTTGGCTAAAAAGTATTAAAAAGGGCTTAACATATACATTAAAAACTAATAACACTCACGCACATCAAGTTTTTGGCGCAGTTGCCGGGGACACAAGGATTTTAAGAAAGTTGGGAATCAACGGCCTAATCGTTTTTCTTATTTTTCTATTTTTTTAGGATTTTTCATAGTTTTTTTTCAGTTTCTGCAGAACTCAGCACGGGCCGTGCCCGCTGAACACGCCCCGTGCCCAATCATTGGAACTGGCAATCCTGTTTTAAGTCAGACAGTAAGCTGAACACGGGACCATGCCCACCCAACACGCCCCGTGCCCAAGATTCAGTTACTGAAAACAGAACCGTAAGATCCCGACGGTTGGTAATTTCTGACACAAACATGAGTGATAATGATATTTTTTACTTTCGGCACTCTTATGGTACGTGGTGTCAAATATGTGGTGGTTCTCATAAAGAATTAGAATGTTATTTTCTAAATTATAAGCCCCACTATATAGACCCATTGTTTTCATGTAGCCTTAAGAGGGGCGAAAGTAAAAATAATCCTTATCTCTCCCTCGAATGCTCTCAACCGGATCTTCTAGGAGAAATGCTTCTTGATGAACTATTTCAAATGGAAGATCTAATTCTTAATTGGTTAGAAGAACTTAGGATAGATTTCAATAATCTATCTCAAGACGATAACCAAGAAGAATTGTTGGGATCGCATGAAAACAACTTCGTTGTTACCAACGTTACCTCTAACTCTAGTGAGGACTTGAGCGATAGTCGTCCCTGTGTCGATTGTGTCGTGAAGGACTCCCCATCGACTTCGTTCGATGCGTACATAGACCTGAGCGATTCGACATACACCTTCTTTAATAAGAGCCCGGGAAAGGGTTGGACTTGTCCACCTACATATAGCATAGGAATCACCCTCACCGACAACCTCTTGCGTTCTTGTCTTAATCTAGAACAATTAAGGTATCTTAGGCACTTTGGGGTTGTTCCATCCAGTAAGGAACCGCCCGATCCAGAAAAGTTCCTTAAAAGTAGACAAACTCCATAAGACAGCCTCTAGACACGGGGCCGTGTCCAGGTCAACACGCCCCCGTGTCCACTCAAAGATTCCCGTCTGATGTCGTGTCAGAATACGGACAAAATGTGTCAGGATTCCACCTGAACACGGGGCCGTGTCCATCCGATACGGGGCCGTGTGCAGCGTACTGTCGTTTTCTATAAATGCAGCCAAGAATCCTGCACATTTGAACCATTCAAGGGACAGAGATTTGGGGAATATTCTCACATACCATCCTAGGTATTTTCTAAAAAAATTTCTCAACAACCTTCTTGTCCTTTCCTCTTTTTTCCACTTTCTTCTTCTTCAATTTTTCATTCTTCCATTAAAACTTGAAATCTCCACAATTTTAAGCTTTATTGAGATGTTTGTTAGATTTTTATTCATGGGATCTTGTTAAAAATAAGTTCTACAACAATGTTTTAAGTTGTTTCTGCTAAAAAACGTTTTAAACATCATAAAAACAAATTAAAACTCCATGATCCCTTGTCCTAAAAATCTGCAGACATCTGAACACGGGCCGTGTTCATTGAACATGGGGTCGTGTCCGAAGCACTGATTCCATAAAGTTGAACTCTTTTAGGTATGTTTTCTCAGAATGGCGAGCAGAACTAGCGGAACATCTTCATCACACTCCAGAAACAACCGACAAGGGAGAAGAACATCAACGGTTGAAGACTCTCTTGTAAACTACGTTTACGCCTTAAGAGAGGCCATTGATGAGATGACGGGGGTGGAAGAAGCATTGGTTGACCGTATTAATCATTTGACGGTGGGACTAGAGGGATGTCTTCGAGAGGTCAACCTTTTGCACCAAAGGTTGAACATTATCGCCTCTCCTCCTTTGGTTCCAATCATTACCCAAAGGGCATGGAATGTGGTTCCCGAAGTCATCATACCGGCGAATGGTACGCGATACATCCCGAGCCCCCTCGGGACGTACTACAAGGGGTTCCTGTTGGTATCTCTCCCCCTCCACAAGATGTTGAAGAAAACGACCCCGCCTTCTTTCTCCCAAGAGAGATAGAAGAATGGCTCTAGCAACATCTAGGGAATACCTCTCGGCTAGGAGTTCTACAAAACTTTTAGATACCGGAAAGCTATTTCCAGAATTTTGGTTATTATTGTATTGGTAGAGCTCCTTAGGATGATTTTACGTATCACTTGACCTATCTAATTTAGGACCCTTAAATTTTAATTTTTGCTTTTAGGATTATTTTGTAATTCTCTCTATGACTTAATGAATGATGGTTTTAGTTAATTTGGTGTTTGGATGATGTTGTAATGAGTAAGGCACACTCGGGATGGTGAAGGATAACAAGGGAAACTTGGACCAGCACCCCATACACGAAAATAGGGCCATCCGACAAATTTTCCTCATTACAGCAGGTTCAGCACGGGCCGTGCCCGCCCAACACGGCCCCGTGCTGCACAGTCTGCAGAAAATACCCAGTTCAGGTAAACTGGACACGGGCCGTGTTCACCCAACACGCCCCCGTGTCCAGGCTTCTGTTTCTTTTGTTCAACTTTTTGTTACTGGCACCTGAACACGGGGCCGTGCCCGGACACCACGGGGCCGTGTCCAGACGCCCAGTAACATAAAATTTTGCTTTTTCACACCTTTTACATATTCAATCAACCTAAAAACTTATTTTTGGGACACATTGAGGACAATGTGTAATTTAAGTGTGGGGGGATGCTAAAACTTTGAATCTTGCAAGTCCTAATTACAAGCCTTACACAAAACTCTATTGGAACCGCTAATCACTCCAATTTTTTTTCAAAAATTTTCAAATTTTTTTACTTGTCTAGGTTTAACTTGGGAATTTCAAATTCTAAAAAAAGTTATATTTTTACAAATCTACAACCGATAGCGTCGTGATAAAAAGAACCAACGTAAGAAAATTATGAAAAGACATGACAAGCTTAGTTAAAATTTAATTATATATACTTGATCACATAAAAACCCATTCCCACAAAAGTGAGTTTTGAGCCTTTATTGAGCATACAAATACATATCTTTAAACTAAATGCTCATTTTTCGTTTCTTGTGTGAATAGCCGCTTAGTTCTTACAACTCTAGAACTTGTCACGACGATACATTCCCGGTCCTTACCAACTTAAACCTGAGTACGTAAATGATGGAGGCATTAGGACTAACCCTTTTTATTTCTACACCATTATTTTTTTTACCACCTACCCAAAATCCCCCTAGTTAACCCATTTGAGCCTAAACCTTTTCATTTCTTAACCCAAACCAAACACCCTTTCACCCACCAAAACCTTTTTTTTATTTTTAACCCTTTATTTTAGTAACAAGCTCGGTTTTCGTATGACTTTTCAAAAAAAAAAATGTTGATGATGAAGCAAAAGAAATAAACAAACAAGTTCATCAAAAATAACTTTGTTTGAATAATAGCTTCATTAAAAAAAATTTGCAAAAAATAAAAAGTCTTACGAAAACCGACGCTTTTTCGCCCTTTTCTACTAACCACTAACCCAACCACCTACCTTTAACCCAAGCCTAACCCTTCACCCAAAAGTCCTCTTGATGTTTACAAAGGTATAAAGTTAAAAAGGAGGAGGATTGATTGCTTGGCAAGCCTATGGTAGGAGTAAGTTTCATGCCGCTCTCGAGTGATTCACTAAAATACATCTTCGGCCGAGTGTTGAGTGACCCCCGTGAGGTATGTGAACTTGTATATAAATAGAATTTTAAAGAGCCATGTTATGCCCTAATAAGTAATTTATCTTATGAAAAGTTTTAGATAAATCATGACGAATATGATTGTAAATAAATAAAAATAAAACTTAATAAAGAATCTTGGAAATCCCGACACTCTATGACAAGTCCAAAAACCTTCTCTTCTACACATTCCATTTGGGAGTGCAAAGCCATATTATAAAGAGTTTTGCTTGAGGACAAGCAAAGATTTAAGTGTGGGGGTACTTGATGTGTGCAAAATGCAACATATAAATTACATCAATTGTGGCATAAAACTAACACTTTTTTAGTACTAATGTTGGAAAAAGTGTGCTTTTGTCTTCCTTTTGTATTTTCAGGATTAAATGAGCTCAAATTAACAAAAGAAGCAAAAACGCAGCTAAATCTAACATAAATACAAGAAAAGGAACAAACGTGGCATGCCCGACCTCCCCGAAAGCATCTTCCCAAGCAAAACAAGAGAACAGAAGGCTGAACACGCCCCGTGCTCAGTGAACACGGGGGGCGTGCCCAAGTGTCAGCATAAAAGACAATGTTGTAGAAGCTTCCATCGCCCACCACGGGGCCGTGCTCAGCGGTCACGGGGCCGTGGTCAACTATAAGATTCGCAGAATCCAGGCAAATCTTGATAGTACAGATACGCTTCTGCACACGGGGTCGTGCCCAGCGGACACGAGGGTGTGGTCAACTAATGCAGACAAACTGCAATTAATGAAGACAGAGAAGAGGATGGACACGGGGCCGTGCCCGAGCTACTATTCAGGCTATAAATAGGGGTGCTTGGCTCATTTGCAAACCATCCCTTGGCACACCATCTCTCTCACACTTCACCCACCACCCACCACCATCACAACACCATCATCCACCACCATCATCCATTGTCCATTATAGAGTGTGTGAGTCGTCTCGGGATCCAAGATTGATCGTAAGAGTTCTTGACAATCAAGGCCATGTTTTCCTAAGTCTCTTACATCACTTGGTGAAGACAAAGTGTCTAGTGTAATACTTTTTATTTTTAATCTTTTCGCACTTTTTACTTGGTTATGTATTAATGACTTTAATAACTAGTTTCTTATGTTGAAGGTGATTCTTCCTTATCGTTTGTCCGTGGTGTCTTGGCATTATTTTACTGTCTATATAAAATAAAAGATTTTCACCATTCATATCTCCACGGTCTATATGGAGGTATGTTGGCTACCTGGTCGGGGGTTAAGGGAACGGTTTGGTAAGAGTCTTGCCTTGTTCAGTGTATAGATCCTGCAAGGACCTGGGTCAAATTTAGTAGGACCTCCTTCAATACCCACCGGTATTGGATGGCGGGGGTCCAAACTCTTTTATCCCCTCATATGTAAGCTACTATTAATACTTTAACCCGGCTACTTAGGACTGTATCCCTGCTGACTCAGACTACTTAGCCGAGGGTAACGTCACCTTCAAAAGAGGGGCCTACCATAATATGCATTAATAACTTAATTAATTATCTTTCAATAATCCAACCCTTTAGGATTGTATCCTTGTTGACTCAAACTACTGGGTTGAGGGTAACGTCATCTTCAAAAGAGGGGCCTACTACAATAACTAAGATAATCTCTTAAATAGTGCAAAAGTGCGGAAATAATCAAAGGTTACACTAAATATGAGTCGGAGCCAAGTGATTCATCTTGTCTATCTGTTTTTATTTTTATTTTTATTTTTTAGCATTTTAGTTAGTTTTTATTTTTTCTAGTTTAAAACCTTTTTCTAAACTTTTGATTTAATTAGACGTTGAGGATAAACCGGTACTAAAAGCTCTTGTGTCCTTGGACGACCTCGGTATCTTGCCAACACTATACTATGCTCACGATGGGTGCACTTGCCCATATATGTGTTTAGTGTTAGTAAATATCGTGTTTTATAAATTTAAAACTTGGCTAAAAAGTGTTAAAAAGGGCTTAACATATACATTAAAAACTAATAACACTCACGCACATCAACATACCTGTCACAGTAGACAGTGCAGTAGAGAATCCAATGATGGAAGAAGCCATGGAGTTCGACATCTTTGTCAATGTGATCTGGTTCCTCCTTAGGGTGCTAACTGATGATGGTGATTATTAAGCCGAAAAGGGGAATGGGTTATTGGAGAGGAGGTCGATGATGATGATGTTATGATTATTAGGTTATGTCTAAGTGTGTAACCCTTTAACCTCTACATAATTCTCCTTAAATAAGCACCCAGGAGGAAACTTAATTAGTTAATAAGGGTAATATGGTCCATCAACAATTACCAACTAATTATTTAATAGGTTATTATATATTTTGATCTATATTATGTAAATGATTATAATGGCTACTAGATTAAATATTAATACATAATATATTTAATCTTATATAGTTTACATATTCTGTTCATCATGTCTATAAATGCGGCTGGGGCATTGGTTAGACCAAATGGCATGACAGTAAATTCATAATGGTCATACCTTGTTCTGAAGGCAGTTTTAGGAATGTCCTCTTCCTGTACTTTCAGTTGATGATATCCTGAGCGTAAATCGATCTTAGAAAAGAATCGAGCTCCTTGCAGTTGATCAAACAGATCATCGATTCTCGGTAATGGATACCGATATTTAATCGTGACTTTGTTCAATTCTCGGTTATCAATGCACATACGCATTGATCCGTCTTTCTTCTTGACGAACAAGATTGGTGCTCCCCATGGTGATGAACTAGGTTGTATGAAACCTTTCTCTAGAAGTTCATCCAACTATTTCATTAATTCTTGCATTTTTGCTGGTGCCAAATGGTAAGGTGCCTTGGCAATCGGTGTTGTTCTTGGTAGTAGGTGAATTCAGAATTCAACTTCCCTATCTGGCAGTAGTCCGGGTAGTTCTTCAGGAAAAACATCTGAGAATTGAGATACTATGGGAATATCTTTCAATTCTTTTCCTTTAGTGTTAATGATTATGGAAGTCATATACACTAATGATCCTTTTCTTGCATAACTTGCGGTTTTCATCACAGAGATGAATTTCGTTGATCTAGTTGGCTTATCTCCTTTAATTGTGATCTTTTCACCTTTTGGTGAATTTACTTGTATTGACTTTTGATCACATAAAATACTGGCTTTATTGGCTACTAACCAATCCATCCCTAATACAATATCAAATCCAGCTAGGTTCATTGGGTAAAGGTTAGCAATAATATTATGGTTTAGAATTTCTATTCTTGCTCCCCGCAAGATTTCAGTGATCTTAATGGATTCTCCATTTGCTGTCTCCACTAGACATTCTTGTTGAAGTTTAGTTATTGGTTGATTAAGAATTTTGCAAAATGAAGTACTAATAAAACTTTGGTTTGCACCAGAGTCAAATAATACTTTAGCAAAAACATCATTAACTAAAAATGTACCGGCAATCACATCCGGAATCATCTTGGCTTCTTCTGCTGTTAGAACAAAAGCTCTAGCATTCTTAGTAGTCTTGTTGTTCATGGCTGGAGATAGTTTCAGACAGCTCGGTTTAATATGCCCTTTTTCTCCACAATTGAAGCATACTCCATTACTGGGTTTCTTCCTGCAGTCTTCTTCCTTGTGTCCAGGTATCTTGCAGAAGTTGCAGTAAGTAGAACATTTTCCCGAATGTTTCTTCTTGCAAGACTTGTAGTAGGGTGCAGAAGTAGAACCTACATTCTTCCCACGGTTGGAATTACCATAGCGAAATTCTTGGGTAAGCTTCTGGACTAGGTTCTTCCTCTGGTTCTCTTCTTGTGTACGTACCAATTTATCGATCAGGGTATTTGCTATTTCTATAGCTTCTTCTATGGTTTATGGTCTAGCTGCCTTGACTACATGTCTAATCTCACTGATTAATCCCCAGATGTAACGGGAGATTAATACTGGTTCTGGTGAGGCTAGGGTTGGCACTATTCTAGCATATTCGAAGAATATGGTAGTGTAACCCTTACAACCTACTCCAGTCATTCTAAGGTTTAAGAACTTATTAGCAATTTGTTCTTTTTCATTGGGAGGACAGAATTTCCTTTCGACCATGTTCTTAAACTCAGTCCATTCCATATTATAGACTTTGTCACTTCCCCTAGATTGGAGAATAGTATTCCACCATTCTAAGGCTGCATTCTTAAAAAGATTGGAAGCAAACATGATTTTGTCTTCCTCTGCACACTTGCTTATTTTTAAGACAGCCTCTGTCTTTTCTATCCAGCGTAGAGCTGCAATGGCTCCTTCATTGCCAGAGAATTCTATCGGTTTGCAAGACCAGAATTCTTTGTAAGAACAACCATAAGACATGGTTCTTCTTCTTTTCGGAATAGGAAATTGAAGTAACAGTCCATTGTTTACGTTGTGACTGGGTTCAGTAGGTGGTCGTTTACTTCCACTATTACTTTTATTATTTTCTGCTTCTTTAACAGTCTGGATGATATATGGCATAGCATCTCTAATTCCTTGTGTTACTATGTGTCGAATGGCACTGTTATTTATTTGGTTATCATTATTCTGGTTTTCCTGATTTCTTTGTTGTCCATCTGGATTTACAACAATTAGCAGGTATTAATATCACAGAATAAGATTTAATGCCAACAATTGCACAAACAAACACATTGGTCAAAACCGTCGATCATTGCGACATTTACTCTATTTTATATATATGCATCTGTTACAAACTATAACTAGAATTTAAAACATACTACTAGTTATGCATCAGTAGGTATTAGATTATCTATTTTAGTTTTTTTTCAAACTACTTGCGTTTATATATATATATATATATATATATATATATATATATATATATATATATATATATATTATTTCTAAGGGTTCATCCAATACTGCACATTTCGCTCGTCATACTTCCAAACGAGCTTTTCCCCTATTTGCCTGATTCTATCTCCTTCATCAACTAACTCCTCACCAAAACTGCGAAGTTCCTGCACATTTTCGGTACTCATTGGTGGTGGCGGTACGGGTATTGGTTCAGGGTATGGTGGTAAAGGGTCTCCATACGGGTATGGGTTTTCTAGTATTTCCCAAACATACTGGTCAGCATCCCAATATTGATCTAGAGGGTCAAGATTTGGGTATGGTGCTACAAGGTTTGGTATGGGTTCCTCTTGTGGGTATAGTTCTTGATAATCCCTATGGTCGTCATTCCACGGATCATATGCTAAGGGATTGGGTGTTGGAACTCTAGGTATCTCATTTGGGTTAAAAGTTGGTATGGGAACTGGTTCTTCTTCGTTGGGTTCTATTTCCATAGGCTGAGTGGGAAACAGTGGTAGTGGCTGTGGTGCAATAATTTTTCTAAGTTCGGGTCTGCGGCAGTGGTAGCTAATATGTGAACGTTGGCCAATCGCCTATTGATTATGTTTTGGGTCTGGGTGTTCATCTCCCTATTTGCTGCTGCTAAAGCCTTTTGTTGCTATAATTTCCTCATTCTTTTCCTACTCTCATGTGCTCCCCGACTGAAGCATCCTCTCTTTTTGGTAGGGAATGGTTCTGCGGATTGCGCTTTAAAGATGAATATCCCTTCTTCGGTGTCAGCTGAGTACCCCGAAGGAGTAGGCTGGGAGGAAGTTCCTTCATTTCTAGGAGAATTAGAGAGGTGACGATAGGTGTCAGATGGTCCTTGATCACTCATACTGTAAACTAACAGATTGTCAAATAACACAAAATAATAATATACACGTATGCACATGGTCACACATATTAATTCCTAACAGAATTGACAATTTCAATGTCAGCAGAACACTTCTGTGGCTGAAATCAGTGGCTAAAACTCTGATACCACCTCCTGTCGCAACCCCCGACCCCTTGCCTCGGGAGGCGGGCGACCTCGAGCTTCGCACATTCAGTGGTATCAGTGTTTATTTAATTTGGCAGCGGAATTTACATTAGGACCGTAGTTAGGAAATATTTTATCAGAGTAAAACACCTCATTTTATAAATATTAAACACATGGGTAAAACCCAAGTTTCCATTCATAACATGTTTGTAGGGATAAACCCTAATTTATTGAAATAAAATTTCTTCTTTATTTAGGTAACTTTTATAGCCACTTTTCCAAGCATTCAGTGCTCTCTAGCTGGCTTCTATTTGGCTTTCACATTTTGTTACCTGAAACGCGTTTAAAACATTTTTGTCAGTGGAAAATACTGGTGTAGTAACAAATTTTGTATACAAAACCCCAACATACCGACGATAATTGTAGAATCACAAATACTCAATCACTGTTAAATATAATTTAAAACAATTGAGGTTTTGTAAAAACAGTTTACAAAAAGAGGAATTACTCACATTGCTAGTTTAGGTATTTCCTTGTGACTTCCTGGTTATAATCTATTAATTTAAACAATGCACACGCGTTAGGATAATAACCCAAATTTACATTAGCTATACCCTCCCCGAGATAGAACTCCAACGACTAAGTTAGGCAGAGCCTCGACATGCGTTACAGAGCACTAGATCAATCGGGCAGCATAACTAATACATAACCGGGGTTATAATACTTACATCGAGGCAGAGCTTCACTATTTTAGTAGGTATAATACCCGAAAATTATTATTGCTATTTAGAATTGAGAGAGAGAGATCGATTGTGAATGAATTGAAAGTGAATGCTCGAACTCTGTATATATAGGGCCTGACAGGGGGTTCCTGGCGGCCCGCGAGAGAGAACAAGGGGGTCTTCGCGGCCCGCAAGCTAGGTATAGTAGGCTCTAGGGTTGCTGAGTTGACCCAGTAGCCTTGACACGCACATGCCACGTGGTGGCACTGGGTTAAGCCTGGTGGCCAAGCGGTCGCGCCCCGCGACAGACCAGGAGGGATATGTCGCACCCCGCGAGCGACATATAATATTGTTTTTATTTGATTTTTGTAAAAAATTAAGGTATTTGGGGCCCACTTTTCGTATACGGGGTGTATTTTAGGGTGTATGGGACATGTTTAAGGGTTTCGGGAGAGTTGTTATATATACGTAATTTGGGAGTATGAAAATTGCGGTTCGGTTTAGCTTTTACCTTTAACTATGTTATCATCAGCGGCGGACTCACATAGAGTGGGTCGGGGTCCCCGTGTAACAATCCAACTTTTTAAAGTCAAAGTACAAGTCAAAGTCAAAGTTAAAGGAAGAAAAGATTGTTAATCAGATCTGTCATTTCTGACTTAATTATTGCTTGTACCCGTCGACTTGATAATCGATACTTTGCTTGGCGCTATCTTGTTTTTACGATTTATTAATGTGACAACCCGAACTTTGAAGGTCTTTTCATCGACACGTTATTTGTTTCACAGCTGCGTTTTCATGATTCGCTGCATTATGATTTGTACATGTTTGGTATATGATTAATGTGTTGCATTATGGTCTAGTATATGATTAATGTGTTTAGTTTTGAACTGTTTAGAAGTTAAGAAACTATGCTCGATGAAACATTAGTGTTTCTCCGCAAGCCATGCTCGATGAAACTTAGGAGTTTCGCCGGCCCAAATCCCTTCGGCCCACACTTGAAGCCATAGGCCCGAACCTTTTAAGCCGAGCCCAACTCATCATGTACGCACATCTGTATATTAGGGTACGTAAGTATAGTTATAGAAACACTCTTAACCCTAGAGCTCTCTTGGAGTGACGGCAGATCATCCTCGCGAAGCCATCCCTACGGTTTCTACATCTTGTGCACAATAGGTTAGTATATTCTTGATATCTTGGTTGTTATTATTCACCTTGAGTGATCATGTTTTGAATCATGTGAATTGATGTCTATGCATACTTGAATGTTAAAGTCTCGCTAAACCCGATCTAAATGGTTAATAAGGATGATTAATACTTATGAGGTGAATGTTCGAAGTTTTCTTTAATATTGATGATTTGATTTATCCATGCTATGACATTAACGGTTTCATGAATGAACACAGAACTGGTTTTTATCCATGTTACATGATCCGACTGAATAACTAACTGCGGATACTAAATCTTGTTGATATAATTGCTAGTCGAGGATATGTAACTGAATTAATGTTTGCAACTGTTAGAGAATGGTAAGGGCTGCATGTAAATGATGAATATACGTGTGTCAAGAATGATTATGTAAATGATTGAAACTGATTAAATGATAACTATGAATGAAAGTGGCGGCCCATATGTTTGATCTAGTCAAACAATAATGTTTGGTTTGCATGTGATATAATAGCAAAGGTTGTCGGCCATTTACTTGAGTGGCTGTTGGTGCATTCATCTGTCGTCTTCGTCTTATATCGAGTCACAGTCTCGTTGCGGATCTGCAAGAGGATGATGTCAACATCTTGGATGATGACATCATAATGGTGATGTCATTATTACATCATCTCACATGAGACAAAAGCATTTATGATGAGAAGTGGCTGATTTCGTTCATACGTACATATATTAGAAGTGATTTCGTTCTTGTGTCAGTTTCATGATTTCGTTCATATGTCAATAGGTGGTTTCGCTTTTTTGTCAGTTAGGAGATTTCGCTTTTATGTCATACCCTATATATAGACACATAAGCGAAATCACACATAAGAGTTAGAGGTGTGTTCTTCCGGTGAGCCACGAAGTGCTGCCGAAGTGTTGATTTGTTTGTAAACGTCATTCAGATTAATAGAATCAACATATTAAAGTGAATTCTCGCTGAATTGTACTCGGTTTATCTGTTTCCGCCATTTAAACTGAGATAACCTCTTCTAAGCGACTCGTTTAGGTCCGAATTCGATCCTACAATTGGTATCAGAGCCAGTTAAGAAGAGTTCTACACAATTCAGCCGATAATTCTGTTTCTACACTATTCTTTTCTAAAAATTAAAAATTTTTACGGTCAGAATCGGTTTAAATTCACACAGTGTGCTCGGAATCATGAAGTAACAAAGCCTTGAAAGTTTCATAACTAAAATCGACCTAAAACCTTGGATTTTTGAGATTTCGTTCATACGGACTTGTGATATTGATGATGTCATCAGCTGATTCCGCTCTTTTGATCAGTTTGATTCCACTTATGTGAACAATTTGATTCCGTTTTTTTGAATAGTTTGATTCCGCTTTTATGAACATAAGATTTCGCTCATTTGAACATAGTGATTTCGCTGATAAGGTCATTGATAGTTGGAAAAAGTGATCATGTGACTTGTATCAGTTTGCACGAGGTTGTATCGGTTGAGCAGACTTTGCATGTGATTTTGATTTGATCAGTCGTTTAGTCAACGTTATTAAAAGTATCAAGTGAATAATCAGATTGTGCATGTGATCTTTATTAAAGGCTGTCGGCCATTGGGTTTTACTACCGATATAGGGCACGTGAACGTGTGATGATTCATTGTTCCAACCCATGTGAATTAGTCTCGGTTCAAGTTATTAAATATTAGAGTTGCTGACAAGAGTTGTTCCAATCCATGTGATTCATTATTTTTAGCGGCCCAATCAGAATTGAAAATTGTGTTTTTAAAAGATGTCGGCTTAGTGATTTTGAGTGGTCCAATCATGTGCAAGTGTTGACTGTCCACTAAAGGTTCAATAGATTTGTTTTGGATTTTAATATTGTTGGTTTAGTGGATCAACGGCCCAATCATAGTTTGATATAACAAATCGTTGTCGGATTAGTGTATCAAATTGTTTGAACCGATTTTGAGCAGCCCAAGTTTTGAAGGTCCAAACAGTGTGGTCAGTTCGAGTGAAAAAGTTCAATTCATTTGAAAGATAGCCCAGTACATTTGAAAAGTCTATTTTGTGATCATTTAACATCGAAACATGGATTTTGAAGAAGTGTTGGCATATGTGTATCATGAATCTCAGCACTATATTCCGATAAAGCAAGAAGGAGAAACAGTCTCAGCAAAAGAAGTTGTTGAAAAAGGTCCGGTTTTTTATTATTCGTCTGATGAAGAGGGTGACAAGTATGAAGAAGAAATCCAAAAACTTGAAAATCTTAAACAACAACTTCCATCTGATCAACGTAGTGGAAAGTTATTTTATGCCGACAAAATTGAAAGATTGAAAGAAAAACAAAATGCAAAAAGAAAGAATCAAAAAGCAGTTGTTGTTAAAGAGGAGATCAGAGCTGATAAAGAACTAAAAGCAGCAACAACAGAAAAGCAAATCAAACCTAGTGAGAAAAGACAGGTTAAACAAGTTCCATCGGTCAAGATTAAGAAAGTAGAATCTGAAAAACCTGTATCTGTGAATCCTGAACCAGAGTTAAAGAAAGAGATTGCAGAAGACGCGCCTATCTTTGATCATTCATCAGAAGAAGAGAGTAAGGATGAAAGTGTTCATGAGGAAAAGAAACAGGTTGAAAATATTTCAGCTTTAAAGGTTGAGACAAAAGCTGATGATAAACAGATTCTTGTTTTGCTGAAAAAGTGTGAGAAGTTGACATCTGAAAATGACAAACTCTTGAAGGAAGTTGAGAGTTTGTCATTAGAAAACAAAAATCTTAAAAAATCAGAAAATGTTTTGAAAAATCAAATATACAATTTGGAAAATGAAAAATCAAAGATTGAAAAAGAATTTCAAAGTCAAATAAAAATTTTAGAAGATGAGAGAGATTTGTTTGGTAAAAACAATCTTGAAAAACAAATTGCAATCAATTCTCATCTTGAAAAGATTATTCGACTTGAAAAGGAAGCTGAGTGTGCTCAAAAGAAAATCAAGGAATGGGAACAAAAGTTGAAGGTGTTTGTGAATACTTCAACTATTCCTTGTCCAAAACCTATTAATTCAGTTCCAATAAGTGACAATGTCACAAACTTTGACAAAGTCAAAGTTGAAGATTGCGATGAGAAATCTGATGATGAAAATGAAAAAATGAAGAAAAAGAATTTATTTTTGAAGTTAAAAGAAAAGTTTCAAGAAATTGTTCCGCAATCAACTGAAAAGGGAGAATGCTCTAAGTAAAAACCTTTGAAGAAGAAAGTGGAACAAAAACAAAAAGAGAAAATTTTGAAAAATGTACAAAAAGATAATAAAAGCTCATCAGATCGATCATCCAATCGCAATGAAAAATTACAAAAATCGAAAAATGAAAATTCAAAAATTGTTGGCAATAAGTGGTGCAGGTCGGACCACAGTGCTCAAAAGTCAAATCCAGCAAACAAGAGGAGCAAGGATTATCACCAAGCCAAACAATGCTATGATTTGAGCATTTGGGCTGAAAATGGTGATTGGTACGATAACAGAGTGTGTTACCGATGTGGTTATCAAGGACACATTGCTGTTAACTGCCAAGGTTGGAATTATGAGACGAGAAGATGCTTTAATTGCAACATCAAAGGTCATATTGCCAGAGATTGCTTAAGGAGATCAAATGAAAGATTGAGGGTTAATTCTCACAAAATGGCAAAGAAAACAGTCAATGTCAAAGAAAAGCCCAAGGAACAGAAAGTTCAAGAACCTAAAGTTCAAGAACAGAAAGTTCTAAAACCGAAAGTGAAGCTTTCGCAGGGGCAAAAAGACAGACTGAGGAAGAAGAGGAAGAAGGCGAGAGAGTATCTCAAAAGGATTTTGTCCTCGGATACAACTGGTAAAACAGATAAAAGTTCTGATAAATCGTCTTGCTCGCCAAATACTGACAAATCAAGCAAAACGAATTCTTCAGATACAAATCTGAGGACAGAGGAGAGAGTAAAGAAAGAGAGAAAGATGAAAAAGAAAGTTGCTGGTGATGAATTTGTTTCTTCAGAAACAAAGGAGCCACATGTCGGCGATGAATCTGACAGATCAAAGTCAGACAAGCCATGTGCAGGCAATGATTCTGGTTCGTTAAAGCCAGAGGAGTCTTTGGTTGAGGTAAAAATGGAGAATTCAGGTTTAACAATGGATGATGCAAATTTTCCTCCATTGTTGAACAAGAATTCAAAATCACCCAAGGACAGTCAGGCTTGGGTGAATCTGTTTAAATGAAAAACCTGACTTGCCGGAGCTCCCAGGTTGGTAAGTGTGGAGCAGGTATCGGCACATTTCTTGAGAAATTCACGAATGTGATATTTCGACTTACAAGTGGTAAATCAGGGACATTAAGTTGTACTTGATTTTCTACAAGTGATATTTGAGGTTTGATCTTAAAAATTGTTAGTTTTTACAAGTGATTAAAGAAAACAAGGTGATGAAAGATCCCCATGTTTGTGAATAGACACACAAAACTTATTTTCCGGAAAAACCATTTTGATTAAAACAAACTTAAGTGTTTTGAAATCACTATGGGAAAATAGTTTGTTGTCAGGGGGAGTTCTGATTGTTCAAGCCAAGTGAATGGAGAATTGAAGTAATTCTCATCATGTTGTCATATTTCTTGTACAGTTTGTTTTCAAATTTTCCCAGAAAATCAAAATTGAAACATATTTTGATTTTAGGGGGAGTAAAAATTTTTAAAAAATTAGAAAATTTGAAAATGTCAAAAACATTGAAAAATTTAAAAATGAGTTTTGTTGTGAAAAAGAGGAAATGATAGTAGATCAGTTGGACTGTCACAGCATGCTAAAGAAATGTACAGTCTAAATGTGATAAACGGTCTCATTAAAGATGTGACGATAGGCTCAGCTAGACTAGTAGATTTGCGATAACGATACAAACCTAAAGCAAAAAGCCTATTTCTAGTGGGAAACATGATTGAAAGCATAGTACTTAGTTTTGTCCTTCTTGATTGTGTGCCTACTCGGTAATCGCTGATTGTCGAAAGATATAAAACTGGTTAAGTTTGTGAACTTTCACAACTTTGCTAAAAAGTCGCTGTGATTGTGCATTTTATTTTGCAAAGATTTAAACTTGTTTTATTTCTTTATTTTGTTTAAGCATCGGACATCCTCTTCGTATACGTGAGTATCGACCTGGATGTTGTTGCCTAAACGTTCTGCTTTATTTTCTTTGGTGTTTCGTTTAAGCTTTGGACCTCCTCTGCGTATACGGAAGTATCGACCTGGTGGTTAAAGCCTAAACAACTTCAACTTGTTTTATTTTTCTTATTTTGTTTAAACATTGGACTTTCTCTGCGTATACGGAAGTATCGACCTGATTGTTAATGTTTAAACATTCTGCTTTGTTTTTGCACAAATCACAGTTGATAAAAGTTTAAAGGCATTACTTGAGTTAGTGTATTGCATGATGAGGGGATATGCTGAGATCGTGGGGTCCATAAGAATTTAGTGCTATCTAAATATACCTAATCGTATCGGTAAGCATTTCGAAAGTTTTTAGATTGAGCTTAAGTGGACAACAATATCGTCAATCCATGTGAATCGTTTAGAGCTTAAAATGTTTAAAGCTTAACGGTGCTTGTGATGTGTCTCAAAAACTGATATGATCCTCTTGCACAAACTCAAAAAAATAGTGTTTGTACATATTTCATTTCTGCATTTAATTTATGTTATTGCATTTTTGTTTCATATTTTGAAAAATCCAAAAAGATTTTCGACAACTGATGTTGGAAAGCTGATTTTCAAAATTCCAAGTGCTAAACATGATGAACTGGTTTAGGAGTGTGTGTATTGAATTGAGAAATTATTTTGAGAAAGAAGTTGAGATTAGTTAATCAGGGTCATTAATTTGAACTTGATGTAACTATTTCCAGTAAGTTTTTCTTATTATTTTTAAGTAAAAACTTATGTGGTGGTGAGAAAATGTGTGCAGGAGTTGAGCTGAACAGAATTAAAGCCAGGATGTGATCTCAAGGTGATAGCTAATTCCAGATAGCGATCCCATCATGATGAGAGGGGGAGTCTGAGGAGGTTAGAGCCAAAGAGAAGATCCTGGTATATGCTAAGAAAGAAAAGAGACTGATAAAGACTGAAGATGCGAAGACTCGACACTTAAGACTCGTCAACATCTGAGGGGGAGTCTGTTAGTGCATTCATCTGTCGTCTTCGTCTTATATCGAGTCACAGTCTCGTTGCGGATCTGCAAGAGGATGATGTCAACATCTTGGATGATGACATCATAATGGTGATGTCATTATTACATCATCTCACATGAGACAAAAGCATTTATGATGAGAAGTGGCTGATTTCGTTCATACGTACATATATTAGAAGTGATTTCTTTCTTGTGTCAGTTTCATGATTTCGTTCATATGTCAATAGGTGGTTTCGTTTTTTTGTCAGTTAGGAGATTTCGCTTTTATGTCATACCCTATATATAGACACATAAGCGAAATCACACATAAGAGTTAGAGGTGTGTTCTTCCGGTGAGCCACGAAGTGCTGCCGAAGTGTTGATTTGTTTGTAAACGTCATTCAGATTAATAGAATCAACATATTAAAGTGAATTCTCGCTGAATTGTATTCGGTTTGTCTGTTTCCGCCGTTCAAACTGAGATAACCTCTTCTAAGCAACTCGTTTAGGTCCGAATTCGATCCTACAGTGGCCCAATTAAATAAAAGGTCCAAATACATTTTATAACCTACAGTTGTGTGGTCCAATAGTAGTTTAGATCCATTAAATAAAAGTCGGCCATTTACTAAATTGATTTGATCAATCAAATCAGATTACATGCATCATTACGTGAAAGAGTTGAAAAGTGTGATAAGCCCATGTCACCACAAAGGGATTCGGCCCAATCACAACTAGAGGGATCATTAGATATCTTAATAATGTTTTCAGTAAGGATATTATGTGTATTCAAGTTTAGGTGATGATTGAAACCTGTGCATTAAGAAAATAGTGTAAATTATAAACATAATGACGAAAGTCTCCTCCTCGGCGAAACATGCATGTCGACGAAACATATGTATTTCGTCACCACTTGCCCTCGACGAAATAGTGGTGTTTCGTCACCTGTGATTGTTTGTCGAGGATGCTTGGTCAGAATAGTTTATGCACTATAGGATGTGTATGATGTTAAATGAAATCATATAATGTGTATGATGTTAAATGAAATCATATAATGTGTATGATGTTAAATAAAACCATATAATGTGTATGATGTTAAACGAAACCATATGATGTGTATGATGTTAAATGAAATTGTGTGATGTAGAATGAAACTGTGGTGAATAGGGTAGTTGGATTATAAGAGCCTATCTGTTGCATGGTAATAGTGTTAACCTGGACTTAACCTGTATGAAGAAGCAGTATATCTGTGAATGTTGATATGTGTCATAAACATGGGGCGTGGACTGGTTTGGGAACAAAACACTCGTTGTGTGATTTTATGACAAACGTTATAGATTAATGGAGTGCATGATTAACAGTTACGACTTGTATAAGCACGTGTGTCTTACTTGTATGCTACTCGCATAACGTGTATGTTGGATACGTGATATATATGAACAACGTGAATGTAAACTGATTTCGTGTACATGAACATCATAGGCTTTGACTGATTAAGTGAGAACAAGTAACTAATCATACCAAGCAAACCAAGGCGAGTTCACTGCTCTTTTTCCAAGCATGCGTCCCGAGGAGGGACATCTGGTAAACGTTTCGGGGAGGAATGCCGGGTAATTGGATTTGACTGGAATGTTAAACCTGGGTTGTTGGTTAATACATGTCTATATCTATCACTCAAGTCCCTTCTACCGATTGTTGCCGGGGAGGCAACGGGGTATTAGTTAGTAGCGCTACTTAGGTTTGGTACCCTCACACCGCACCGGGGAGGTTGGTGATGAACTAATGACCCCCATCATGACCATTGCTTTGATAGAGGCATTGGGGTTTAGGGCAAAACATCTGGAGCCATCTGTGGTAAGCGTGTGACTAACAACATCGAATCTGTGAAACGTTTTAATATGGTAACTGGTATCTAAACACGTTAACAAAACTTTGAACTCACCAGCGTCGTATAAGACACTTGTCTGCATGCTTGCAGGTCTATAGGTTATATCATGTGGAACTTGCTGTCTAGGATGCTGGAGTGGTCATGGGTCGAGATACTTGGAATCGCAAGACAAGTCTAACGGTTTTGTACATGTGGTTTATGAAACGCTTAGCAAATGATTTATGCTTCCGCTGTATACAATGAATTACGTTTAATGTTTTGTAACACTTTATGATAATGAATGAAAGTTTTTATTTAAATATATGCTATAGTTCAATGTGATTGGTGGCTAGGATCCTGGTACGTCACATGTCCCGCGGTGTTTCCGCATGTGGTATTTTGGGGGTGTGACAGTTTGGTATCAGAGCCACTGGTTATAGTGAACTTGGTTTTAAAAATGTTTTTATAAAACCAGACTATAACCGAACAGTTCTGAAAACAAGAATACGACCATGACACTCAGCCCCAGATAGCAAGGTTCGTCTCCCGTTTACTCATTGTACTGCATAACTAGTGGGCACATATATATGATATCGCATGTGATTGCACGTTTAGCACAACAGTATGGATTGTGTTACTTGCATATGTTAAGAGGTTGATAGTGTGGTGTTACCTTAGACATTCATGACTCATGTTTTGAGATGTTCTTGTTTGTTTGCTATTCGAGTCTGAGGAACCATTTGACATGTGTTAGGAGGAGCTGAGATGAGCATGCAAATGACAATATTATTGTGGGTGCACACATAATAATAATGTGGGGTGCCTGCGAGTCCCAGTGAGGCTTAACAAGTGAAAAAGGGGTTCCGTTCCCTTATTTGGTCGATGTGAAACACAGCAGTCTATAGGAGTCATAGTAGTGATTGTCTCCTACTTGAATGTGATCTTTTCATTTCCCTCTGAAACCTTTCAAATCTTGATGCTATCGAGTGTCACCTGAACACCCATCTGAACACCTAGCGAACTGTGTAGAATGTTAGGTGCTTGTTCGAACGTCCCTGAGTTGGATGTTGCAACTTCAATAATTGGTCTATACCTCTCACACTCCTCTTTGGTTGCTGGAACCCAATGTACTGACGTCTTAGATCCCAAAGTGCGATCACTTCTGCAACACTCTAGCAGCGTACCGTGTATTACTCAATCAAATTGCTAGATCGATGGACAAGAGGATAAGCGCAGTACTTTGCCGGTCCTAGTATTTGGACAACCCTGATTACCGGCAACGAACACCAGCAAATTGGCTTCAATCAGATCATTAACCCTAGTTAGCGACTTATGGGAGTCAACTCTTACGAATTGATCGGGATATAAATGATGACAGTGTTGGGAATCCACGTTACTGTAACAACACTGGTAGTGGTGCTTGTGGAAGGGCATTTAGGATTGGCGTGGACGACGCCAGGATAGTAGCAGCGTGGTAGCTCGTGTGGGTAGCAAATCGCTTCGTCTCGGTTCTGCTTAACCCTGACGCTTCTTAAAACCGAACCTGTTGTGGAATCGGCTGATGACAAGACAAATGGAACCTCATATATTTGTTGGGATGCAAACTCGACCTCGTGGGACAAGTATTCGACATCGAACCTTGATGGTCTTAATGCAGTAGTCAGTGTGGATTGGTTATCCAGAGATCGCGTAGATATACCCTGTGAGGAGAAGATTTTGCGTATCCTTCTCCCTAGTAGAGGACCGTTGTCTATTCTAAAGCGTCAGAGGGGTGCAAGGGTTAGCGCCATTCCAGCTATGAAGGCCCAGAAGTGTCTACGGAGGGATGACCCCGCTATGTTAGCAACCGTTTCTGATGATAAGGCTAAGGAAAATAGGATCATGGATCCACCGATTATTCGTTACTCCTCTCAGTGTGCTATTTGAGGAACTTCCAGGTTTACTTTCACAACTGTTAGACAGAATCTTAGTTGATCTCACGCCAGAGGTAGCTCTGAAAACTTGTACTCTTACCGTCTTGCACTAGGAGGGTTGCAAGAATTGTCTAATCACCTACAGGAACTGTTGGACAGGAGTTTATCGGACCTAGTTTTTCGCTTTGGGGAGCCCCAGTTATATCCGTAAAGATAAGACTTTTTCCTATGTGTACTGATTATCAAGAACTCAGCAAGGTGACAGTCAAGAACCGTTCACTTCGACCACGTAGTAACACCCAGTTGACCAGTTGCGAGGGATAAGTTTCCATTCGAGGATTAATTAACGAACAAGCCATTATCAGATGGAAGCCCAAGGGGAGAATGTTTCTGGAACGGCATACCGAATGCAATACGTGTAACACCTCGAAAATTTATGTCCAATAATGTATCGACACGTGTCATGGACTTTAAAACATGTAAAGAATTACTTAGAGGGATTAAAGTTAACAAACAAGGAAAGTATGTGAATAAGAGGGTTTAAAGTGTCAACAATGGATAAATATATCTTTCAGCAACCCTACACGATGTTTATACCCTTAAACGAATGAATCATGCATCATACGAAGCTAATTGTGAAAGAAAGTGAGAGATTACAAACTACAGGGGTTAAATGTGTCAACATGTTTAAAGTACACCTCTGGGTTACCTTTTAGCAAACCCGAAGCTTTGTAACAATAAAATATACGCACAAGAATAAGTGATAAAAATTTCACAAGGTTTCGTTAAAGTATGAGAAAGTTATGATGATATTCGTATACGAGGGGTTAAAAGCATCAACGTTGAAATTTAAGGCTTTACGGGTGATCACAAAGTTAACCGAGGACTTAAAAGCATCAACGATGTTTGTTTATACCTTGGAGTCCTTAAAAGTCAAGTTAGGGGGCCAAAAGTGCAAGAAATGAAGTGAAAACCACGTTTAGAAGGACCAGGGGACCAAAAATGCAATATTTGCAAACTTGTTGACCGGTTCAGAACCGAAAGTCGCAAAAGTAGACTTTTGCTTTGACTTTCAGTTCTGACCCATTAGAGCATAGTTTAGAAATGTCTTAGAGCCTTATTAGGACCAGGTTTCATATAAGTATAACCCTCTGTGATTATACAACTTGGTTCATTAGTTATCCGATTCATATGCATATTTCCGTTAAATGCCTAAATGTTGACTATTATGCCCATATGACCTTAAAACATGAATTTTGAAAATGTAAAAGAGTAGAAACCTTAGTTACTGATTTATAAACTTGTACC
Organism: Helianthus tuberosus; assembly: GCA_030545235.1. NCBI lineage: Eukaryota > Viridiplantae > Streptophyta > Magnoliopsida > Asterales > Asteraceae > Helianthus > Helianthus tuberosus. Next base: position 31,832,531 of record CM060430.1, read on the forward strand.
TAAAATTTGACATCAGTTTGAGGTCTAGATTAAGATTAACGCTCATTAGCGTAATTAGAAAGCTTTTTAGTAATTAGACGGTGTAATTAGCGTATAGCCTATCTAAACCCGATTTTTGATACCAAACTTTTTAACCACTGATATAAAATAATATTTTGGTATTTTTGGAGATTTTTATTTATTTTTAGGCTAAGCATAACATAGAGTTCTAAGCTTGATCCGGTAATTGTCGGTTTTGCCCTTTTAGGCTATAAAATGAGTTTTACCAATCATTTTGATACCAAAACTTTTTCTACTGATCCAATATGATAAATAGAATATTTTAAGCCTTCTGGAATAATAAAAATATCAGCTTTTCTTATAAAACCCGAAAATCGCTTAAAATCGCCTTTTTACGCGTTTTAAGCACATAGTATGTATTAAAACCATTTTAGATATATAAGACTTGATACCTACTGATGTTTTAAATAAATTTTTATACTTTAGCAGTAAGCAAAAGTTTTAAACTTAGATTTCCAGTTTTTGACCTTTTAGGCTTAAGTGAAATTACCAAAATGCCCCTTCGGTGCATAGTATGGTTAGAAATGATAAATTTCACACATAGGTTATACCCTACTGATATAACTTAGTAAATTAAGTATTTTTACTGATTACATCAGACCCAAAACTCAGATTTATATTTAAACTCTTTTATAACCTTTTAAATGACCAAAATGCTCTTACGGGGCATAATTTGAGTTTAAATCCGTTTTGGGCATAATAGAAGATATCTTACTGATGTCACAACATATTTAAGGCATATTAACTTAGGAAACTTGTATATGACTTATATGGTTACCCGTTACGCACTTTTCGCGTTCGGATCGGCTTATGTAACTAGTTTGCATAATTTAGCCGAAACGGGTCAAACCATATCATTTTCATCTCAAAATCCAGAATGTGTTTAAGTTACCCATATTAATCAAGCATACAAGCTTGTCGGGTCAAAACCACATTCTAAACCGGTCTTCGCCTTATCATGCGTTTGAACCGTATTTTCCTTTTGAAAACTAACCGGTCTAAGTTTAGACTTAATTAAAGACCCATTAGGATTCTAATTGGTTATTAAAAACCTTCGTTCCAGATTAGGAGCCCAGTAAAAGCTACGTGCACTTGCTGTATTTGATTTATACTTTGCTCAGGTAAATACTCTTAACTTATTTTCCCTATACGGGCTTGGGATACAGTATTATAATAATACCGCTTGGTCGGGTATGTAGTCATTTAAATCGTATTGTGATTAATGTATTTACATAACTCGTTTTATTCTGTATTATTTGGTGTATGGCCTTTGGGGGTTAAATGACCATGTCCCGGATATCCTTGGCATCATTCAAAGAAATGGCCACGACCTAAGCACGGGGTGTAGGCGTACACCTGACAGTTGCATATGTAAAAACTGGTAGTCCACTTAAAGGAATCAACCTTCTGGGTATTATACCTGTCGCATGTCAGTTAATCTAGACCGGCCCTACAAACCGGCCCTGACGGACGACAAATAAGTAAAACTGTATACAAGATTATTTTTAAATAATTGTCCCAAGTTATAAAAGATATTTTTGCCTAAGTGCATTCAAATCAATTTTCTAAAACATTTTCAAAATGATTCAGTTAAATTGTATTTACCAGTGTAAACTGACGTATTTTCCAAAAAGGCTAAGTGCAGGTACTAAACGTAATAGGCTGGCTACTCCAGGCATCAATAATCAAGTCTCGCAAGCTCTAGATGTTAAAGTCTGTTGAACAATTTCCTTTTTCTTTCGATCCACCTGTGGATCTGTTTCAACTATTTTGTGATACTTAATATTACAATTTATTCAGTTGAAATAAATCTATCTTTTGCTTCCGCTGTGCATTTAAATTTGTGTTGTTTGACTATGATGATATCAACTACGTCACGATACTCCCCACCGGGCCCACCGGTAATACGTGGAAATATCGGGGTGTGACAGGTTGGTATCAGAGCCAATACTGAGTGAATTAAACACTAGCCTTTTGTGTTTAATGTCAGTTACACAGTTGCACATTCTCGAGTCTAGACAAAGAACATAGGACTAATCCTAATTCGTTTTATTTTGTCCTTATTTGTTTCCTTTGTTATTTTCTGATTAGCCCCTGCATGGGCAAGTCATTTCAATTAGAAGTCCCGTTTAGGGCAACCATGTACTTGTTTAAATTTTAATGGAATGGTTAGACTTAAAATAACATTCCTATTATAAGATCTACCATTATAATAAAATGGCAAAATCTAAAAAAGGACAAGACCTAGCCATGTGTCACCTTAAGACAGGGCCAAGATGGTAGTCCCACAATTAGATTCAGATCCATATTAACATCTCAAATTAGGAGTGTTCTGCGTTTAAATATTAAAAAGAATCTTAAGGGTAAAACCTAGCCTAAATGTCATTGCAGACATGGCCAAGATGGTAAAACCTATTCAAAAGATTCAAATCTTTGTTAACATCTGAAGATATGTTAACATTGCTGGCAAAAATGTGATTCGATAAAATCGCATAAGTCATCCTCAAATTGGATTACTCCGATTTTCCTTATTAAAATAATCATCCCTCTAAAGATGAAGTGCCTACGAGCTATAATTAACGTCCTCTGAGACTAAAGACAGTGGTAGCCTACAACTCCTTGTCAAGAAAAGGTAACGAACTTTGATTCAAACCTTAATGCCTTGATTCCATAAAATCTGGGCTTATAAATTAATCTTGTCTACGTGACTAGGCCTTTTTGTGCTATTATTAAATTATAATTAGGGATTATAATAAAGATCCTGAATATATGCATGCTTAACAAATTAACCAAAACAGTTATTAAAGACCATGGTTAATAAATCGTCAAGAACGATTGTACTATATAGGCTTCTAAATAAACCTTGTCCTTATTTTCTTTTATGTAGCAATTAAAGCTACATGACTAGATCAGAAGAGGTAAACAGTCAACCGGTGGAAAACCATGAAAATGCTAAGATACATGTGACCGGTGCGGAGCTGCAAGCATTAATAGATAATGCTGTTACAAAATGTATAGAGCGGCAGTATAATGAATCTAGCAGGACTCGAAGTAGGACCCTATCCGCACCGCATTCTAGGCCTAAGACTCATTCAGAGGCTCACAGCAAGCCACCCTCTAAGAAAGATGAACCAAAGAAAGATGATGATCGACACTCATACAATCAACACAGTGTCCCATCCAAAAGGGTAGTATTGGATAATGAACCACGTACCAAGTCCTGTACTTACAAATATTTTGTCTCATGCAAACCCCGTGATTTCACTGGGGAGAAGGAGCAATCGACTGTATGACTTGGTTAGATGAAATGGACACCGTGGTCCATATCAACGGTTGTGCTGAAAGGGATGTGGTAAAGTATGTATCTCAATCATTTAAGGGGGATGCACTGGCATGGTGGAAGTCTCTCATTCAAGCTGCTGGAAAGATCCCACTCTACAATCTGACATGGAATCAGTTTGTTGCTCTCATTAAGGAGAATTACTGCCCTCAACACGAGGTTGAGAGGATTGAATCAGACTTTTTATCGTTGGTGATGAAGAATTTAGATTGTCAAGCTTACCTCACCAGTTTCAATACCCTGTCTAGGCTGGTTCCGTATCTGGTAACACCGGAGCCCAAGCGAATTGCTCGTTTAATTGGGGGTTTAGCCCCAGAAATCAAGGCAAGTGTTAAGGCATCTAGACCTGCTACTTTTAGGTCAGCAGATGATCTATCTCTGTCTCTTACTTTGGACGCGGTTAGGCAAAAATCGCTGAAGAACTCAGAAGACAGTAAGAGAAAACGTGAGGACGACAACTCACGATAGTCTGAGAAGAAGTTTAAGGGAAACACGGACCACAAGAAGAAGTTTGGGTCTGGAAAGGGTAGTCAACGAGAAGAGGAGAAGCCAAACTGCACGACTTGCCAAAAACGCCACTTTGAAAAATGTAGGCTTGAGGCCAAGTCTCAGTCAGGACGACCTGCATGTGGGTTGTGCAAGTCTAAGGAGCACAAGACAGTAGACTGCCAGAAGATTAAGGATGCTACGTGCTACAATTGCAATGAAAAAGGGCACATTAAGACCAACTGCCCTAAATACGCTAAAAAGCCTGAGGAAGAAAAGAAGACCAATGCAAGGGTCTTCCGTATGGATGCACGAGAAGCTTTTCAGGAAGATAATGTGATCACAGGTACCTTCCTTATAAATGATGTCTATGCAAGAGTGCTATTTGATTCAGGAGCTGATAAATCATTCATAGATAACAAGTTTTGTAAGTTGCTAAACCTACCTGTTAAAACCCTAAGCATAAAGTATAAGGTTGAATTAGCTGATGGAACCATAGAAACAGCATCAACCGTGTTAGATGGATGTTCCATATCCATTAGGAACCACTCTTTTCCATTAACCTTACTTCCTTTGAAGTTAGCCGGTTTCGATATAGTTGTAGGCATGGATTGGTTATCCCACAATCAAGCTCAGATTGTGTGCAACAAGAAGCAAGTGGTGATCAAGACTCCATCTGGTGAACCACTTACCATTCAGGGAGATACCCAGAATGGACTGCCTGAGCAAGTGTCTATGCTCAAGGCATCTAGATGTTTGAAGAAGGGTTGTGTCATTTATATGGCACAGGTGACTATCGATGAGCAGAAGCCAAAGATTGAAGATATTCCCATCATTTCTGAGTACCCTGAAATTTTTCTTGAAGAACTACCTGGTTTACCACCAGATAGGCAAGTAGAATTCAGAATTGACATCATCCCTGGAGCAGCACCTGTCCCGAGAGCACCTTATAGGTTGGCACCAACAGAGATGAAGGAGTTGAGGACACAACTAGATGATTTGTTAGCTAAAGGTTTTATTAGACCTAGTTCGTCTCCATGGGGAGCGCCAATCCTGTTTGTCAAGAAGAAGGATGGATCGATGCGTCTATGCATCGATTATAGCGAGCTTAATAAAGTCACTATCAAGAATAGGTATCCTTTGCCCAGGATCGACGATCTGTTCGATCAATTGCAAGGAGCAAGCTACTTCTCTAAGATCGATTTGAGGTCGGGCTATCATCAACTGAAAGTTAAAGATGAAGATGTGCACAAGACTGCATTTAGGACTCGTTATGGTCATTACGAGTTCCTAGTGATGCCTTTTGGGCTCACTAATGCACCTGTCGCATTCATGGATATCATGAATCGCGTCTGCAAGCCCTATCTGGATAAATTCGTCATCGTCTTCATCGATGACATCCTCATTTATTCGAAGAGTCAAGCTGACCATGAGAAGCATCTCCGTTGCATTCTTAAGCTGCTTCAACAGGAAAAGCTCTATGCCAAGTTTTCAAAGTGTGAATTCTGGCTTCGTGAAGTCCAATTCCTTGGACATGTTGTTAGTGAGCGTGGTATCCAAGTAGATCCCGCTAAGGTTGAAGCTGTTATGAATTGGCAAGAGCCAAAGACGCCTACGGAGATTCGTAGCTTTCTAGGTTTAGCAGGATATTATAGGCGATTTATAGAAAACTTCTCAAGGATTGCTGCACCCTTAACTTCATTAACACGTAAGAATATTAAGTTTGACTGGGGTCCTAGGCAGCAGGAATCCTTTGACATCCTTAAGCAAAATTTGAGTAATGCACCTGTGTTGACATTGCCTGATGGAATTGATGAATTTGTAGTATATTGTGATGCATCACACACAGGTATGGGATGTGTGCTCATGCAGAGAGGCAAGGTCATTGCCTATGCTTCTCGACAGTTAAAGGTGCACGAGAAGAATTACACCACCCACGACTTGGAGTTGGGTGCCGTTGTATTCGCACTTAAACTACGGTGGCATTACTTGTATGGAACCAAGTGTGTGATCTATTCTGATCACAAGAGCCTTCAACATATGTTTAATCAGAAGGACTTAACTATGAGGCAGCGGCGATGGATGGAAACTTTAAATGATTATGACTGTGAAATAAGATACTATCCAGGCAAGGCAAATGTGGTTGCCGATGCCTTAAGTAGAAAGGAACGAGTGAAGCCTGTAAGAATCAATGCCAAGAGCATTGAATTAAAGAATAGTTTGAATGAAAGGTTGTTAGCTGCGCAGAATGAAGCTGTATTAGAAGCTAACTATCCTGATGAAAAGCTAGGAGTAACAAAAGAGCAGTTATCCTATGGAAAAGACGGAATCTTACGATTAAATGGATGAATATGGGTTCCAGTTTATGGAGGACTTCGGGTTGTTATCCTCCAGGAAGCCCACAGTTCTAAGTATTCCGTTCATCCTGGAGCTGACAAGATGTACCAGGATCTGAAAGCAAATTATTGGTGGATAGGCTTGAAGAAGTCTATAGCTGTCTATCTAAATGTTTGACGTGTGCGCAAGTCAAAGCTGAACATCAGAAGCCGTCAGGTTTGCTACAACAGCCTGAACTTCCCACCTGGAACTGGGAAATTGTGACAATGGATTTTATCACCAAGTTTCCAAAGACAAAGAAAGGAAATGATACTATATGGGTGATAGTAGATAGACTGACTAAGTCAGCACATTTCCTACCCATTAAGGAGACTTATAGCTTCGACATGTTAGCCCAATTATACGTAGATAAGATTGTATCTCTGCAGGGCGTACCAGTGTCAATTATCTATGACAAAGATACCAGATACACATCACATTTTTGTAAAAGTTTCCAACAATCTTTGGGTACGCGCTTAAATTTTAGTACGGCTTACCATCCTCAGACGGACGGACAGAGTGAGCGTACAATTCAAACGTTGGAAGACATGCTTCGTGCATGTGCTATTGATTTAGGTGGTAGTTGGGATAACCACCTGCCATTGATCGAGTTCTCCTATAACAATAGCTACCATACAAGCATTCAGGCTGCACCTTTTGAGGCATTATATGGTAGGAAATGCAGAACGCCTATTTGTTGGGCAGAAGTAGGAGAAGCTCAGTTATCAGGACTTGGTATAGTCCTTGAAACAACGGACAAAATTGTCCAAATTCGTGACCGCCTGAAAGCTGCCAGGGATAGGCAGAAAAGTTATGCTGATAAAAGGCGTAAACCTCTGAAGTTTGAGGTTGGTGATAAGGTTTTGCTTAAGGTATCACCCTGGAAGGGAGTGATGCGATTTGGTAAGAAAGGTAAGTTAAGCCCAAGGTATATAGGACCATTCGAGATCATCGAATGTGTAGGAGCAGTGGCTTATAAGTTAAACTTACCTGAAGAGCTCAGTGGTATTCATAATGTATTCCATATCTGCAATCTAAAGAAATGTCTAGCTGATGAATCGCTAGTCATACCACATACGAATGTGCATATAGATGAGAGTTTGAAATTTGTGGAAAAACCTTTGTCAATCGAGGATCGACAGGTAAAGAAGCTTCGAAGGAAGCATGTGCCAATTGTGAAAGTTAAATGGGATGCCCGAAGAGGTCCCGAGTATACGTGGGAGGTAGAGTCCACAATGAAAGAAAAGTACCCTCATTTGTTTTAGTAAATATCGAGGTCAAGATTTCTTTTAAAGGGGTGAGGATGTAACACCTCAAAAATTTATGTCCAATAATGTATCGACACGTGTCATGGACTTTAAAACGTGTAAAGAATTACTTAGAGGGACTAAAGTTGACAAACAAGGAAAGTATGTGAATAAGAGGGTTCAAAGTGTCAACAATGGATAAATATATCTTTCAACAACCCTACACGATGTTTATACCCTTAAACGAATGAATCATGGATCATACGAAGCTAATTGTGAAAGAAAGTGAGAGATTACAAACTACAGGGGTTAAATGTGTCAACATGTTTAAAGTACACCTCTGAGTGACCTTTTAGCGAACCCGAATCTTTGTAACAATAAAATATACTCACAAGAATAAGTGATAAAAATTTCACAAGGTTTCGTTAAAGTATGAGAAAGTTATGATGATATTCGTATACAAGGGGTTAAAAGCGTCAACGTTGAAATTTAAGGCTTTACGGGTGATCACAAAGTTAGCCAAGGACTTAACGATGTTTGTTTATACCTTGGAGCCCTTAAAAGTCAAGTTAGGGGGCCAAAAGTGAAAGAAATAAAGTGAAAACCACGTTTAGAAGGACCAGGGAGCAAAAATGCAATATTTGCAAACTTGTTGACCGGACTAGACATTGACACGGGCCGCGTAAGGTCAGGCCCAATCCTTACGCGGGCCGCCCGAGTCTCCCAGATGCAGAAAATAAGCACAGCTGCCTGTTCAGCCTGTTTAACTGACTTATGGAGCTTGTTTTTGATACCAGGGGCTTGTTTGATGGTTTATTATGGACTAGGGACATCTGTAATGATCCCATAACACTTATAGGCTTGCATGTCATGATCTTGGTGATCAAATTTTACTATATAAGGAGCTCCATTGTTGCAACATTGAGCACACCCACTTGCAAACTTCACAACTTCATCTCTGAAGAATTTTGGAGCTCAAGCACCCTTCCTAGGAGTCACTAGTCGTGCTTAGGACTATTGTAAGTGTCCTTAACTTTCTTTAATTCTGTTTAGCTTAGTTAATTAGCCTAAAGTCAATCCGTCGTAATTAAATTTTGACTTCGTCATTAATCTTAATTTATCCACTCAAATTCTAAATTGAAAGTACATATGAGTTGGTAATTATGTGGGCAATAAACCCTTAAAAGGGCACCCTCTGATTCCCACTCTAACTAGGTCAATTGTCGGGTCAAAGACGATCCAAGACCATCTGACAAGGCTACTTAAGCTGAGCCAAAGGAAAAACAGGCTGAGGTATCCAAGAAGAAGAAGCGCAAAGCCTCTCAAAACTACGCCATAACTCCTTAAGACAAACAGGTTGCACCAAACCAGCTAGCACAACCTCGCAAAAGGCAAAACTATGTTGGTACCGCACCTTTGTGCAATAAATGCAACCGTCATCATCTGGAGCATTAGCAATGCTACAAATGTACCCACTGTGGGCGGTTGGGACATTTGATCAATGTTTGCCGTTATGCCAATCAAGCTGCTGCAAACCCTGCTGCTGTTCAAGCACGGTTCCCACCGGGGTCATGTTTTAACTGTGGTGACCTCACTCACTACAGAAACAATTGCCCAAGACTTGTTAACATACCTCCAGCGTGTGGACGAGTGTTTAACATCAATGAGGCAAACGTGAACAATGATGCAGCAGTGAACAATTAGTGTTTTGTTATTTCCTTTGGTTGTTATCTTTTGACATTTAAAGACAAGCCAGTTGTTATATAATTAAAAATTCGTCGTTTTTATTTTTTGCAAAACTGATACGATTGTGTGAATGTTTGATACAACCTTATGATGCCAACACAAGGACAAACTACTCGTGTGGTTCTGTCATTTTTATTATCACTTGTGATCTCCCCAAGAATCTTAAATACTCGTTTCTTTTAAGAAACAAAGCTAATTTCCTCTTAAGATCTTTCTATCTCCATAGTTAGATTCTTGTGTCTAAGGTGCCAAATGAAATCCATGGGTTGGATTCCTGGTGTGCTTTAAGTACCCGTATCCAAAGATAACAAATTAAAAATCGAGTTAATTAATTTTGTGACTATGTGTTTTGTGCTTATGTGTTCTCTTATATGTTTTATGTTTATATGTGATCCATCCAAATCCTCATAGAATCCTCTGTATCTCATATGAGAGATTCATAATAGGATATCCAAAGGTACTATCTTAAATCCTTAATGGACTTCAACATTGTAGTTAATTCCCTTGGGTTATAAAGTGCTATTCTATAATTGGACCTCTTGAATGGTCTGGTTAAACAGATTGATTTTGAAAATCTGGTTAGGAATAACATGAGATGATATAATTGAAAAGACCCCTTTAAAGTGGTCTATTTAAAGAGATTATACAACGGTCTAGTTAAGAAGATCATGTGTTGATCTAGTTAAAAAGCTCGTTCATTGATCTAGTTAAGAAGACCCTTTGGTAGTCTAGTCAAGTCGCTTCATGTTTATTCAATTGATTTTTCCCCCCACGCATCGCATTATGAAATGAACTGTGCGGACTGTGCAAGGAATTACGTAATTATGGAGGCCTACATAATTATGGAATTCAGTGCACAGAAACCACAGGGAGTTTTGTCATGTGTTAAGACCTATAGTGACAAGAGTAAATGATACGAGAGAAGTCTTGGACCTTGACCAATGTCATTTATTCTTACACTCCCCAATTCTGATCTCAAGCACACACCAAGTTTCCTATGATAAATCTTCATGAGATACGTTCTTTGGTCCGTAGTCCGAAACTCCATGTTTTGCTACTACAAAGACTTCACTTTGAGGGTTGGCAATTTCGCTAAGAATCCAAACCTGGCCCAGAGTTTTACTTAAGGGTTAATAGATTTATTTGAAAGCGAAACCGTCACAGCTATCTTCACAAGTATCCTCTAGAATTAAATTTCGGGATGAAATTTCCTAAAGATGGGAGACTGTGACACCTGTGTCACTTCAACCATCAAACAAATGACTAAACCAATGAAATATTGTATTTCATACTTTGGATTTGTATAAAAATGTGTATCGTTTGCACATATCAATTCTTGTTCGATTTCTGGCTTTAAATCACTTTCTGGAAGGTTATACGCAAAACTGGTGCACAATCGCAATCAGTTTAACGCGACGTACACTCCGAAACTGTGACGTGAGACAAACATACCATAAATATCCTTTACATAACTTAGAAATAAGTTTCGAAGGATTCGGTATGGCAAAAACATGTTTATTTGAACTAAAGAACTATTTACGACAAAACTGCGAAACTAACGCTGGTGACCGCCCGGATAATATTTTAAATCCCAAAAATATTCTGTTATGATTAAAATTTTATTTTTAATCAGGTTCGTGTTGAAAAATAAATTAAAACGCCTAAAAACGTTATTTTTCAAGTTTAAGAGCGTACCGTGTATTTCTGCGCGACACAGTGCTTCTACTGCAAAACGCAGACAACACAGCCAGTCTTGGCAACTAAAATTTATTTCAGTAATATTTTGGCGAGTTTATTTTTATAGAATAATAAAAATAATTTACAACGCCATAAACCGGGATTTAAACGCTAGATAAAATACCCGGCATCCAATTAAACACCCGTTTTAGCCTACATATAGCATGTTTATATAAAAACTTACACTTGGACCCCTCCCCCATATACATATACGGTTTTCATATAAGTGAGGGACCCACCAAAATATTTACTATATCTTGAAAGATCTAATTTGATATTCCTTGATTTCTTTTGATTTCTTGGATTTTATTTTGATTTCTTTGGATCCTATTTAGATTTTGCTTATAAATATCACCCTACTTCTTACACAACACTCCATCACTCCTTCTCTCTCCCTCACCCAAACCGTCCCCATCTCTCTCTCTCTCTCTAACTTCTCTTCTTCAATCCTTCAAGCTTGTTCATCACCTTCAAGCACCATTCTAGCAACCTTCAAGTTAGTATGAAGATACAAAGGTGTTCCCAAGGTGTTGTCAAGTGATTACAAGCTTCCTATCATCAAAATCTCATCTCACAACCTACTTGAATCTTGAAGGTATAACACTTATGTTTAAATCATACTTTAGATTCATGGTTGTTCTTGATGATTTGAAGTTTCTCTTGGATCTTGAAATTTTCACTAAACTTGAAATCTAAAATGAAATGGGTCTTGAAACTAACAAAAATGGTGGTGTACATATATGTATATATAACCGTATATATGTATATGAGTTTTGAGCTTTATCTTGTTAAGTACTTGTTTATGTTGTTACATGCTATTTAATGGTGGTAAAAATGCAAGTATTTGGTGATTTATGTAAGATATGTTAAATATAAATTACATCAGCAAATACATCTGAATATATCACATATTTTATGCATCTAAACCCATATAAAAAGATGATGAAATGTTAGTATGCTTTAGGCACTTGTACATGTGAAAATATGTTGATTTAAAACTCAAGAAGTGATGAAAAATGGTTAAATGACAAAAACTGTTTTAGATCTGGTTATAAACACTAAAAATAATATTATTTGATGTGTTATAGTGGCATGAAATTTTGACATAGGTTTGATAGCTTTGCATGTTGTACATATAGCTTAAAAAGTGGTAAAATATGTGAAATTTGCATGATTTATGTACTTTGTTTAAGACCTGCACTATCATCAGTATAACTATTATTTTATTCAGTAAATAACATGGGTTGTGTCAAAATTTCAAGTCGTTTCAATTTGGGATGGTTCGGGTAACGTTTGATGCAAAACTATGTGGTAAAACGGTCAAAAATCGCGTTTTCGAAGGACTTTTATAAAACTGTTTTAGATCAGAAACCAAACTGATATATTTGGTATAAAAATAAGTATTTTAACTTATATTAAGTTTACTTGGTGATTAGCTAGTCATACGTGACTTCCGACGCCCAAAAATGTTACCGAATCGCAAAAATAAAGTGTTTTTCGACATACACTAGAATGGGTTGTTCATGGGTTATTTTATGTGTTACAATGTGCTATGTGTTTTAAAATATGTGTATAATAATGTGTTAGTGTCAACAAGGTTATGTGTATTACGCTCGAGTACATATATACAAATACACCAAAATAATCAAAAATAATAACTTTTCGAGAAATCTCAAGGTTATGTGAAAATTCCAAGTATCGGAGAAACTCATGTATTTTTGTGAGTTTTGATTATTAAATCATTCTTATCTAATTTAGGACAAATAAACAATTTGAGGGATTGCGTTAACGTATAAAAACACACCCAAATGTGAGTACATAGACCCCTCTTTTACTGTTTTCAATGTTTGGGGTGAAACATGTGTACATATCTGTTATGTTCATGATTTCAAAGTATAATTGATTATACGTAGTAGTACTTATCTTTTGACAAACTGAATGATTATTTATGGTTTAAACACTGATTTTCAAAGATTATGAAATAAATGTTTGGAATAGTACTTATTTTGTTCACCGGACCGGTTGGTAGTATGATATAGCGCTATAGGACTAGACACCCCATTCCTGTTGTCATGGAATGTCGGAAACCAATTTGTTTCTCCATCCAAATAAGGATTGCCTTTGTGGTATCCTTATAGTCTCAAAGGTGTAGTTTGATGCACTAGGTCTGAATGAATTCTTAAATCACACTTTTATTGTATATTTTGATATACTCCCAAAAGTATAGTTTGATATACTCTCATGTGTGGTATTGTACAAAGCCAACATATATATTTTGTTAACAAACCAAAACATATTTTGATATGTTATTTATCAAATCCAAAGCATATTTTGATATGTTATTAACTACCAAAACATATTTTAAATATGTTATTTATTCAACCAAAACATAGTTTAATATGTTATTCATAAATCCAAAGTATACTTTTGATATACTATCAAAAACGATTATTTTGACAACCAAAGTATATTTAATATACTATTTGTTTAACGATTTTGGAACCGAAATATATTTTGATTTATTGCCTATTCGACTTTCTTAAAACCAAAGTATATTCTTATATATACTATAAACCTTTTTATCAAAATATTGTTGTTCAAACAATATACTTTATACAAACTCATTTCACTTACTTATTTAATTTCCTATGTGTTATTATTTTATACTATCTGATTTCTTATAAATGATTTATAAAAGAAAACCTTTTTCAAGGATCATGACTACTCTTATTAAAACATTTTCTTTAAACTCATAAGTCATGAAACCTAATTACAATTAAAACATATGTATCTCACAGGCATTTTTATGTTGACGTACCTATTTTTACACATGTTTCAGGTGCTGCTTTGTGATTACTGATGCTACACTTAGGATGGACTCGTGCCTTAGCGACTTTAAAACTTGAAAGATAATAGTTGTACTTATCTGATTGTATTAAAACAATGAGTTCATTTATTAAATAAAACGAAATTATTTATTCCATGGTTGTGAAACAATAATTCTGTTACAACACTCCCCGACATTTCCGCCACGTTTTGTTGTTTTACGTGGTCGGGGTGTGACATATAACCCTTTGTGATTATACAACTTGGTTCATTAGTTATCCGATTCATATGCATATTTCCGTTAAATGCCTAAATGTTGACTATTATGCCCATATGACCTTAAAACATGAATTTTGAAAATGTAAAAGAGTAGAAACCTTAGTTACTGATTTATAAACTTGTACCTAAAATTTGACATCAGTTTGAGGTCTAGATTAAGAGTTATGCTCATTAGCGTAATTAGAAAGCTTTTTAGTAATTAAACGGTGAAATTAGCGTATAGCCTATCTAAACCCAATTTTTGATACCAAAATTTTTAACCACTGATATAAAATAATATTTTGGGATTTTTGGAGATTTTTATTTATTTTTAGGCTAAGCATAACATAGAGTTCTAAGCTCGATCCGGTAATTGTCGGTTTTGCCCTTTTAGGCTATAAAATGAGTTTTACCAATCCTTTTGATACCAAAACTTTTTATACTGATCCAATATGATAAATAGAATATTTTAAGCCTTCTGGAATAATAAAAATATCAACTTTTCTTATAAAACCCGAAAATCGCTTAAAATCGCCTTTTTACGCGTTTTAAGCACATAGTATGTATTAAAACCATTTTAGATATATAAGATTTGATACCTACTGATGTTTTAAATAAATTTTTATACTTTAGCAGTAAGCAAAAGTTTTAAACTCAGATTTCCAGTTTTTGACCTTTTAGGCTTAAGTGAAATTACCAAAATGCCCACTCGGTGCATAGTATGGTTAGAAATGATAAATTTCACACATAGGTTATACCCTACTGATATAACTTAGTAAATTAAGTATTTTTACTGATTACATCAGACCCAAAACTCAGATTTATATTTAAACTCTTTTATAACCTTTTAAATGACCAAAATGCTCTTACGGGGCATAATTTGAGTTTAAATCCGTTTTGGGCATAATAGAAGATATCTTACTGATGTCACAACATATTTAAGGCATATTAACTTAGGAAACTTGTATATGACTTATATGGTTACCCGGTACGCATTTTTCGCGTTCGGATCGGCTTATGTAACTAGTTTGCATAATTTAGCCGAAACGGGTCAAACCATATCGTTTTCATCTCAAAATCCAGAATGTGTTTAAGTTACCCATATTAAACAAGCATACAAGCTTGTCGGGTAAAAACCACATTCTAAACCGGTCTTCGCCTTATCATGCATTTGAACCGTATTTTCCTTTTGAAAACTAACCGGTCTAAGTTTAGACTTAATTAAAGACCCGTTAGGATTCTAATAGGTTATTAAAAACCTTCGTTCCAGATTAGGAGCCCAGTAAAAGCTACGTGCACTTGCTGTATTTGATTTATACTTTGCTCAGGTAAATACTCTTAACTTATTTTCCCTATACGGGCTTGGGATACGGTATTATAATAATACCGCTTGGTCGGGTATGTAGTCATTTAAATTGTATTGTGATTAATGTATTTACATAACTCGTTTTATTCTGTATTATTTGGTGTATGGCCTTTGGGGGTTAAATGACCATGTCCCGGATATCCTTGGCATCATTCAAAGAAATGGCCACGACCTAAGCACGGGGTGTAGGCGTACACCTGACAGTTGCATATGTAAAAACTGGTAGTCCACTTAAAGGAATCAACCTTCTGGGTATTATACCTGTGGCGTGTCAGTTAATCTAGACCGGCCCTACAAACCGCCCCTGACGGACGACAAATAAGTAAAACTGTATACAAGATTATTTTTAAATAATTGTCCCAAGTTATAAAAGATATTTTTGCCTAAGTGCATTCAAATCAATTTTCTAAAACGTTTTCAAAATGAGTCAGTTAAGTTGTATTTACCAGTGTAAACTGACGTATTTTCCAAAAAGGCTAAGTGCAGGTACTATACGTAATAGGCTGGCTACTCCAGGCATCAATAATCAAGTCTCGCAAGCTCTAGATGTTAAAGTCTGTTGAACAATTTCCTTTTTCTTCCGATCCGCCTGTGGATCTGTTTCAACTATTTTGTGATACTTAATATTACAATTTATTCAGTTGAAATAAATCTATCTTTTACTTCCGCTGTGCATTTAAATTTGTGTTGTTTGACTATGATGATATCAACTACGTCATGATACTCCCCACTGGGCCCACCGGTAATACGTGGAAATATCGGGGTGTCACAGGTTGGTATCAGAGCCAACACTGAGTGAATTAAACACTAGCCTTTTGTGTTTAATCTCAGTTACACAGTTGCACATTCTCGAGTCTAGACAAAGAACATAGGACTAATCCTAATTCGTTTTATTTTGTCCTTATTTGTTTCCTTTGTTATTTTCTGATTAGCCCCTGCATGGGCAAGTCATTTCAATTAGAAGTCCCGTTTAGGGCAACCATGTACTTGTTTAAATTTTAATGGAATGGTTAGACTTAAAATAACATTCCTATTATAAGATCTACCATTATAATAAAATTACAAAATCTAAAAAA
Organism: Helianthus tuberosus; assembly: GCA_030545235.1. Lineage (NCBI taxonomy): Eukaryota > Viridiplantae > Streptophyta > Magnoliopsida > Asterales > Asteraceae > Helianthus > Helianthus tuberosus. The sequence goes on from CM060430.1 coordinate 31,849,049, forward strand.
GGACAAGACCTAGCCACGTGTCACTTTAAGACAGGGCCAAGATGGTAGTCCCACAATTAGATTCAAATCCCTATTAACATCTCAAATTAGGAGTGTTCTACGTTTAAATATTAAAAAGAATCTTAAGGGTAAAACCTAGCCTAAATGCCGTTGCAGACATGGCCAAGATGGTAAAACCTATTCAAAAGATTCAAATCCTTGTTAACATCTGAAGATATGTTAACATTGGTGGCAAAAATGTGATTCGATAAAATCGCATAAGGCATCCTCAAATTGGATTACTCCGATTTTCCTTATTAAAATAATCATCCCTCTAAAGATGAAGTGCCTACGGGCTATAATTAACGTCCTCCGAGACTAAAGACAGTGGTAGCCTACAACTCCCTGTCAAGAAAAGGTAACGAACTTTGATTCAAACCTTAATGCCTTGATTCCATAAAATCTGGGCTTATAAATTAAACTTGTCTACGTGACTAGGCCTTTTTGTGCTATTATTAAATTATAATTAGGGATTATAATAAAGATCCTGAATATATGCATGCTTAACAAATTAACCAAAACAATTATTAAAGACCATGGTTAATAAATCGTCAAGAACGATAGTACTATATAGGCTTCTAAATAAACCTTGTCCTTATTTTCTTTTATGTAGCAATTAAAGCTACATGACTAGATCAGAAGAGGTAAACAGTCAACCGGTGGAAAACCATGAAAATGCTAAGATACATGTGACCGGTGCGGAGCTGCAAGCATTAATAGATAATGCTGTTACAAAAGCTATAGAGCGGCAGTATAATGAATCTAGCAGGACTCGAAGTAGGAACCTATCCGCACCACATTCTAAGCCTAAGACTCATTTAGAGGCTCACAGCAAGCCACCCTCTAAGAAAGATGAACCAAAGAAAGATGATGATCGACACTCATCCAATCAACACAGTGTCCCATCCAAAAGGGTAGTATTGTATAATGAACCACGTACCAAGTCCTGTACTTACAAATATTTTGTCTCACGCAAACCCCGTGATTTCACTGGGGAGAAAGGAGCAATCGACTGTATGAATTGGTTAGATGAAATGGACACCGTGGTCGATATCAGCGGTTGTGCTGAAAGGGATGTGGTAAAGTATGTATCTCAATCATTTAAGGGGGAGGCACTGGCATGGTGGAAGTCTCTCATTCAAGCTGCTGGAAAGATCCCACTCTACAATCTGACATGGAATCAGTTTGTTGCTCTCATTAAGAATAATTACTGCCCTCAACACGAGGTTGAGAGGATTGAATCAGACTTTTTATCGTTGGTGATGAAGAATTTAGATTGTCAAGCTTACCTCACCAGTTTCAATACCCTGTCTAGGCTGGTTCCGTATCTGGTAACACCGGAGCCCAAGCGAATTGCTCGTTTAATTGGGGGTTTAACCCCAGAAATCAAGGCCAGTGTTAAGGCATCTAGACCTGCTACTTTTAGGTCAGCAGCTGATCTATCTCTGTCTCTTACTTTGGACGCGGTTAGGCAAAAAATCGCTGAAGAACTCAGAAGAAAGTAAGAGAAAACGTGAGGACGACAACTCACGATAGTCTGAGAAGAAGTTTAAGGGAAACACGGACCACAAGAAGAAGTTTGGGCCTGGAAAGGGTAGTCAACGAGAAGAGGAGAAGCCAAAGTGCATGACTTGCCAAAAACGCCACTTTGGAAAATGTTGGCTTGAGGCCAAGTCTCAGTCAGGACGACCTGCATGTGGGTTATGCAAGTCTAAGGAGCACAAGACAGTAGACTGCCAGAAGATTAAGGATCCTACGTGCTACAATTGCAATGAAAAAGGGCACATTAAGACCAACTGCCCTAAATACGCTAAAAAGCCTGAGGAAGAAAAGAAGACCAATGCAAGGGTCTTCCGTATGGATGCACGAGAAGCTGTTCAGGACGATACTGTGATCACAGGTACCTTCCTTATAAATGATGTCTATGCAAGAGTGCTATTTGATTCAGGAGCTGATAAATCATTCATAGATAATAAGTTTTGTAAGTTGCTAAACCTACCTGTTAAAACCCTAAGCATAAAGTATGAGGTTGAATTAGCTGATGGAACCATAGAAACAGCATCAACCGTGTTAGATGGATGTTACATATCCATTAGGAACCACTCTTTTCCATTAACCTTACTTCCTTTGAAGTTAGCCGGTTTCGATATAGTTATAGGCATGGATTGGTTATCCCACAATCAAGCTCAGATTGTGTGCAACAAGAAGCAAGTGGTGATCAAGACTCCGTCTGGTGAACCACTTACCATTCAGGGAGATACACAGTATGGACTGCCTGAGCAAGTGTCTATGCTCAAGGCATCTAGATGTTTGAAAAAATGTTGTGTCATTTATATGGCACAGGTGACTATCGATGAGCAGAAGCCAAAGATTGAAGATATTCCCGTCATTTCTGAGTACCCTAAAGTTTTTCTTAAAGAACTACCTGGTTCACCACCAGATAGGCAAGTAGAATTCAGAATTGACATCATCCCTTGAGCAGCACCTGTCGCGAGAGCGCCTTATAGGTTGGCACCAACAGAGATGAAGGAGTTGAGGACACAACTGGATGATTTATTAGCTAAAGGTTTTATTAGACCTAGTTCGTCTCCATGGGGAGCGCCAATCCTGTTTGTCAAGAAGAAGGATGGATCGATGCATCTATGCATCGATTATCGCGAGCTTAATAAAGTCACTATCAAGAATAGGTATCCTTTGCCCAGGATCAACGATCTGTTCGATCAATTGCAAGGAGCAAGCTACTTCTCTAAGATCGATTTGAGGTCAGGCTATCATCAACTGAAGGTTAAAGATGAAGATGTGCACAAGACTGCATTTAGGACTCGTTATGGTCATTACGAGTTCCTAGTGATGCCTTTTGGGCTAACTAATGCACCTGCCGCATTCATGGATCTCATGAATCGCGTCTGCAAGCCCTATCTGGATAAATTCATTATCGTCTTCATCGATGACATCCTCAATTATTCGAAGAGTCAAGCTGACCATGAGAAGCATCTCCGTTGCATTCTTAAGCTGCTTCAACAGGAAAAGCTCTATGCCAAGTTTTCGAAGTGTGAATTCTGGCTTCGTGAAGTCCAATTCCTTGGACATGTTGTTAGTGAGCGTGGTATCCAAGTAGATCCCGCTAAGGTTGAAGCTGTTATGAATTGGCAAGAGCCAAAGACGCCTACGGAGATTCGTAGCTTTCTAGGTTTAGTAGGATATTATAGGCGATTAATAGAAAACTTTTCAAGGATTGCTACACCCTTAACTTCATTAATACGTAAGAATATTAAGTTTGACTGGGGTCCTAAGCAGCAAGAATCCTTTGACATCCTTAAGCAAAAGTTGAGCAATGCACCTGTGTTGACATTGCCTGATGGAATTGATGAATTTGTAGTATATTGTGATGCATCGCACACAGGTATGGGATGTGTGCTCATGCAGAGAGGCAAGCTCATTGCCTATGCTTCTCGACAGTTAAAGGTGCACGAGAATAATTATACCACCCACGACTTGGAGTTGGGTGCCGTTGTATTCGCACTTAAACTATGGAGGCATTACTTGTATGGAACCAAGTGTGTGATCTATTCTGATCACAAGAGCCTTCAACATCTGTTTAATCAGAAGGACTTAACTATGAGGCAGCGGCGATGGATGGAAACTTTAAATGATTATGACTGTGAAATAAGATACCATCCAGGCAAGGAAAATGTGGTTGCCGATGCCTTAAGTAGAAAAGAACAAGTGAAGCCTATAAAAATCAATGCCAAGAGCATTGAATTAAAGAATAGTTTGAATGAAAGGTTGTTAGCTGCGCAGAAGGAAGCTGTATTAGAAGCTAACTATCCTGATGAAAAGCTAGGAGTAACTGAAGAGCAGTTATCCTATGGCAAAGACGGAATCTTAAGATTAAATGGACGAATATGGGTTCCAGTTTATGGAGGACTTCAGGATGTTATCCTCCAGAAAGCCCACAGTTCTAAGTACTCCGTTCATCCTGGAGCTGACAAGATGTACCAGGATCTGAAGGCAAATTATTGGTGGATAGGCTTGAAGAAGTCTATAGCTGCCTATGTAGCTAAATGTTTGACGTGTGCGCAAGTCAAAGCTGAACATCAGAAGCCGTCAGGTTTGCTACAACAGCCTGAACTTCCCACCTGGAAGTGGGAAATGGTGACAATGGATTTTATCACCAAGTTGCCAAAGACAAAGAAAGGAAATGATACTATATGGGTGATAGTAGATAGACTGACCAAGTCAGCACATTTCCTACCCATTAAGGAGACTTATAGCTCCGACATGTTAGCCCAATTGTACGTAGATAAGATTGTATCTCTGCAGGGCATACCAGTGTCAATTATCTCAGACAGAGATACCAGATACACATCACATTTTTGGAAAAGTTTCCAACAATCTTTGGGTACGCGCTTAAATTTTAGTACGGCTTACCATCCTCAGACGGACGGACAGAGTGAGCGTACAATTCAAACGTTGGAAGACATGCTTCGTGCATGTGTTATTGATTTAAGTGGTAGTTGGGATAACCACCTGCCATTGATCGAGTTCTCCTATAACAATAGCTACCATACAAGCATTCAAGCTACACCTTTTGAGGCATTATATGGTAGGAAATGCAGAACGCCTATTTGTTGGGCAGAAGTAGGACAAGCTCAGTTATCAGGACCTTATATAGTCCTTGAAACAACGGACAAGATTGTCCAAATTCGTGACCGCCTGAAAGGTGCCAAGGATAGGCAGAAACGTTATGCTGATTAAAGTCGTAAACCTCTGAAGTTTGAGGTTGGTGATAAGGTTTTGCTTAAGGTATCACCCTGGAAGGGAGTGATGCGATTTGGTAGGAAAGGAAAGTTAAGCCCAAGGTATATAGGACCATTCGAGATCATCGAATATGTAGGAGCAGTGGCTTATAAGTTAAACTTACCTGAAGAGCTCAGTGGTATTCACAATGTATTCCACATATGCAATCTAAAGAAATGTCTAGCTGATGAATTGCTAGTCATACCACATACGGATGTGCATATAGATGAGAGTTTGAAATTTGTGGAAAAACCTTTGTCAATCGAGGGAGGAGCCACTCCGCGCAAAGTCTTGTTAAATGTAATTTCTGGGTTCGAAAGGTACCTTTTGGACATATAATCAGCGAAGTGGGAATACACATTGATCTCGCTAAGACCCATTTTGGTTAAAACCAATCGACACCAAAGATTTCTGCGGGGATACAGCGATTCCTTGGTTTCGCTAAATACTATCGCAGATTCATCGAGGGATTTTCAGAAATTGCGCCGCTGTAACCTCTTTAGCACAGTAGGGTGCTGTGTTCGTGGAAGACAAACATGAGGACGTCTTTTTAGCTTTCGAATCGCAACTCTGCAATATACTGAGCATCGTCTTTACCCGAGGGTGTGGGTGATTTGGTGGTATATCATGATGGTTCGAATCAGAGTCCCAGTTTCACACTGACGCAACACGAGAAAGTGATAGCAACGTAATAGACTTACAAGAAGAATTACACGATACGCAACTTGCCAATGGAAACCATGGTCTTTGGGTTAAGTGGGAGGCATTACTTGGACGGTACCAGATGCACTACTTAGACCGATCACAAGAGCCTCCCGTGTACTCTGGCTTCGAAAGAGTTAAATCAGGTAATGGCATCACTGGATGGGACTTTTGGGTGATTCCGACTGTGAAACCTGAACGTGCACGAGCTTTGCCGCTCACTATCGACTCTAACCTACCGGATTAAACTCGCTCTGTTCAAACTAGAGAACTGAAGGAAGAATATTTTCAAGTTGAATCCATGCGGGGCATGGAGAAGGAACCTTTGATAGATCGAATGATATTCACCACCTCAAGGAGCGAATGGGGATCTAATTATACGACAACTTAGCATATCGGCTTCCATATTCTAACTGTCTGGATTTTGATGAGAGATATTGGGATCTATAAATCTTGCACTAGTGATCGGGAATGAAGGCCCACCTAGCAATGTTTGTGACTAATGTTTGACTTCTGGGAGAGTCAAGGTGAGTATCAGCAACGTTTGGGAATAGACTACCACGGATTTTGTCACTGGACTACCTGGAACTCAGAACGGAAATAACTTCATTTGGGTGCTCGTTGATTGTTGCATGTAATCGGTACACTTTCTCGCAAACAATGAATATTGTCAAGTCTTCGCATCCTCTAAATAACTAATTATGAAGGGCGGTTTTAGGCACGAGGTGCCAACTGCTGTTACCTCTGATTTTGATCTATACCTGGTCATGTTAGGCATTACACAACACTCTTGGTTCACGTCTAGACATGAGCATTACTTATCACCATAGGGCAAATGGTCGGAGTAAACGAAACCCCCCTGACACTCAAAGACATGCTGCGAGCATGTGTGGGATTTACTTGGTGAAAATTGGAAGGACATCTACCTTTGGTTGAGTTCTACTTCAACAGTCACCATTTTGGTATTTAGACAGCTCTGTTTGAGGCATTGCGTGGACGATAATGCCGATTTCCTTGTTGGACTAAGGTGGGTGGCAACCTAATCACAGATCCAGGATTTGTACTCAAACCACTTGGGAAGATTGTTTAGATCGAAAATCGTTTGGCTGTAACGAATGACCGTCAGGAAAAGCTGATGAGCTTAGGAAACACTGGGAGTTCGTTGTAGGCGAACGTGTCATAATCGAAAGTCTCACCCTGGGAGGGTGCGGTACGCTATGGAAAAACGTGGCAACCTTAGTTTACGATACGCTGGGACATTTGGAGTGCTGGAACGAATTGGTAGCATGGCTCACGAACTCGAGCTACCTGACGAGTTAGGTAACGTTCACGATGTCATTATGTCTCAAAACCTATGGGAATGTTTTGCCCGAGGAAACATTTGTGATACCTTTATCAGACAAGTTGCAGTTGTCGTGGAGTCTATCGAAAACATGTACGTGGAAGTCAAGGTTTATTAGTATAGTCGAATCCCAATCGTGAGGGTTCGTTGGAACTCAAGACGTGGACCGGAGTTCATGTGGTAATGTAATGATCAGAGTAAGCTCTTGTATCCTCAGTTGTTCAAGCGATGGAATCAACTTTTGATATCATTGGCGAATTTCGGGACGAAATTCCCTTTCAAGTTGGGGATGATGTGGCACCCAACTGACTTTGCAATCCTGTTTTTACAATTTGGTTTATGTTGGTGCATGCGTCTGTCGACTTCGTCTTGTATCGAGTCTTGTATGTATTTAGATAGATCAGGGCACGAAATACGAGAAAATGTCAAATATAGGGTGTGTAGTAGTTTCAAGCGAAATTAGAATATGTGATTCCGCTTGAAATGATCATGTCAAGTTCAAGCGAAATCACATATGTTAATTCCGCTTGAAGTCATTTCAAGCGAAATCAGAATCCTATATATACCCTTGTGCCTGATTTCGTTTGTAACGATTCCGGTCAGAGCAACGAAGTGCTGTCGAAGTGTCGTCTCGATGTATAACGTCATCAAGTCAATATAAACGACAGTTTAAGTGTATATCTTGCTGAATTGACCTCAGAATGTCTGTTTCCGCCTTTCATTCTGAGTAAAACTCTTCTGATCGACTCATTCAGATCTGAAAACGATCCTACAAGTGGTATCAGAGCTCAGGAAGAAGAGTTCTTACCAATTCAGCTGCAAATTCTGTTTTCTACACCTTCTTTTTCAAAACTTACAACTTTTCACGGTTAAAATCGGTTAAATTTCTCACATGTTGTTCGTAATACTGTTTTAATAAAACCTTGAAAGTTTTGGACCTAAAATCGATCTAAATCTAAGAAATTTAGTAATTCCGCTTGAAATCCATGCGAGATTGATGACATCAGCAGCTCTTCAAACGGAATTAGTCTCTTATTTCGCTTGAAACCAGTGTTTTCGCTTGAAATTTGGGTTGATTCCGTTTGAAAACATAATTTCGCTTGAAAGTTCTAGTAATTCCGCTTCAACAGGTATTTCGCTTGAAAAGGTCAAAAGGGATTCCGTTTGAAAGTGCTTATTCCGCTTAAAAGGAGTGTTTCCGCTTGAACTTGGTTATTTCGCTTGAAGGGTATCTCGTTTGAAGTGCTATTTCGCTTGAACTGATTGTTTGATAATTTTTGAAAACCAAAACATGGACGAGGAATTCCACAACGCATTCGCTACACCAGTTACTCCGATTACTCTCGCACAGAACACGATGTTAGAAAACAAAACGTGGACTATGCAAAAACCGCCTAAACTCTTGAACATCGAGGAGTATAAAGGTTGGGAAGGACGGTTTGAGAATTGGGTACAAGCAAACTACTTAGATGCTTGGGAATGTGTCGAGACGAAATACGTTAGAACGATGAATGATGATGAGGAGATTATTGCTATTAAGGATCTGAGTGCTGAAAATCGAAAGAAATATAAAGATGAGAAAATAATGCTAAGTCTACTACAACAAGCTGTGAAAGAAGATATCTTGGTCTTATTGCAACACAATGGAACTTCTTATTCGATTTGGAAAGCGTTAAGATCAAAGTTTGTTGGTAGTCAAGAGATGGTTAAGAACAAGAAATCACTTTTGAAGAAAGAGTTTGATCTGTTTCGTGGGTTAAAAATGAAAGTACAAAACAAATCATTGAGAGATACTGCAATTTGCTAGCTAATATGAAGAGGTTGAGCATCGAGAAAGATAATGAAGAATTGATTGAGAAGCTAGCTGATGCATTGCCATATGAGACTTGGGGCACATATCTCATGATGTTGAGAAATAAGAAAGGTTTTAGCAGTTTGACATTGAGCAGGTTCATTGAAAAGATTGAGGCTCAGGAGATGGAACAGAGAAAGATTTCAAGAATGAAAGATTTTGACGGTGAACAAGACATCAGACTTTATTACAAAGGTGGTGTTAGTGATAAATCCACCAACAATTCACCAAAAATCCAAACTGCTTTCAATGCAAAAGATTCATCGGGTAGTTCATCCAAAGGATCAAACAACAACACAAGTTTTTCATCATATCCATCTTTTGATCCGAACATTTCAACAACAAAGAATGGCAAGAAGTTACAATGCTATATTGTACTGAATCTGGAGAATGATGAGGATTATTTAGCAGAAATTGCTAAGAGTCACATGTCTTTGTTAGGAACTGTGTTGGAATCATATGGTAGTTTTGTTGCAGGTCGGATCGGGAATCCAATGCTTACAAAAGAGGATTACGATCAGATCGATGCTGAAGAGATGGAACTGATGGATATTAAATGGTGTTTAGCAAGTGTATTAAGACGACCTGAGAAATTTAAGCAGATCACAGGAAGAGATGATTTACGTGAAGCTAATGTTTCTACTTTGGGTTTTGATAAATCTAAAGTCACTTGTTTTCGTTGCAGGGAAAAAGGACACTTCAAGAGGGAATGCAAAAACCGCGAAGCAAGTGGAGCTCAAAATCCGTTCAACAACAACAATGATTACTACCGGAAGGCCATCTATCATCAAGTTGCACAACAACAACAAGAACCACAAGTGGCACATGGAAGAAAAGTGATTGAAGAATCTTCAAAGAGAGCTTGTATGGTGAATAAGGGTGACAATAAGCCAACAAAAGGATTCAGTTGGGACAAATATATTTCAGCTGATAGCAAAGCATGCCTGATAAACGAAGATGATGAAAAGTTACCAGAAGGATTTAGCTGGGCAAATTTCAATTGGGATGATTATGATCCAAACAAAGATACAAATCACAAAGCGTATGTTGCTCAAGTTGAAGAATATAGTGATGATGATAGAGAGTATCATGCAAGAAGTTTGGTAGCTCATTTCAAAATGATGGCAGAAAGTGATAGTGAAGATGAAAAAGTCAAAAAGAAAAAGAAAAAGATCAAAACACCGGTCAACAGTGATGATGAAGCTGTTCCTGTGATAAAGAAAAAGGTGGAAGTTCTAAAGTTCAAAATTGATGCAGAAGTTAATGCTAAAAAGATTCCGGTGCTTTGTGAGAATTGTGAGATTATCAAGAAGAAAAACAGTGAGTTGATGAACAACATGAACAGGCTGAAGGAGTCTTATGATGTTCTGAACAAAGCTATGAATCAGTATAATCAATCAAGTGAAGAACAAGCAATAGCCATGAAGACACTTCAAGGAGCTTTCATGATAAAGCAGAAAGTTGTGAACAATTACATTGAGAAGTGTGCTGTGCTAGAACAGAAACTTGAAACACAAAGAATTGAAACTGAAAGAGTTAATCGTTTGTTGAAAAGTTACTCATGTACTTCTTATGTCATTGACAGGATTTATCCAACTGTTGAAGGCATGAAGGCATTTGAAGATGATGAAGTAACTGAAGAACAAAAAGTTTCTGAAGATAAGACTTCTGAAAAGAAGAAAGATAAGAAGAAGGATTTTAAAGAAAAGACATCTGGTAAGAAACAAGGTTTCAGTTACAACAAGTGTCCACCCCCGCTTGAAAATGGATATTCTCCGAGAAATCCAAATTCAGAAAGAGTCGAAAATGCAACAAATTTACAGTGAGAGTCAAAGTCTTCAGTTAACTTGCCAGATAATATTGATGTCATGTTTACATCATCTGACACTGATCATGAGTCCGAGTTAATAAAGAAAGTAGTCGATCAGGTGTTGGATAAAGATGAATCCGAGAAGTCAAAGTCGGAGTCTATGTCAGAGTCAAAGTCTGAGTCCAGCATTCCGAGTCAAATCGACAAACAAGGCAAAAGAGTTTACAATAAAGAATTCCTGTTATCAAAGTCTAATTTGAATGATGAAACATTTAAAGTTGCATATACTTTGAATGATTCTGACAAATTATATTTTGATGAGGAATTTCCAATAAGAGGCGTTAAACCTGACATGATTAAAAAGGTTTTCAAACTAACAGAAATTAATATTTCTGAAATAAAAGATGTAAATCTTTTTGAAAAACCTAAAAAATACACCTCAAGAGTTAAACAAAGAGAAAACAAGAAAAAGGGTTACAGTTCTGGTTCTGGCTTTCATAAGAAACCAAACCATAATGGTAATTTCAAAAAGAAAGGTCTTGGTTTTATTCCTCCAGAAAATCATAAAAATGAAAAATATGTTTGTGATTTTAAATCAAAAATGATATTTGTTTCAGGTACATCTAGTGAAGAGGAAAAAGAAAATCTATTCAGAAATCAGCCAAACAAAGAATTCCTTGCAAAGAAGCAAGAAGAGATGAAGATGGCTGATCAGATGAAAGAAACGAGAACCTGTTTCCAATGCAACACTGTTGGTCATATTGCCAAGAATTGTTCCAAGGCAATAAAATCAAAACAGGGAGTTTCTCCTAAACTGAAAGATAAAGAGGTTGAGTTTGAACCACCAATTGATAGAACAAAACTTTTCAAAAATTCAACTTTTGAAATTGGTGAAAGTTCAAACAGATTTTACAAGAAAAGAGGAAATCTTGACAACCAAAAATGGGTTGTTAAGAAGTCTGATGATAGTTCTAGCAATGATTCTGATTCATCAAAATCAGAGGAACTATTTTCTGGCGATGAATCTGATTCCACAAAGTCAGAGGAGCCACAAATTAAATCAAAATGTGAAAACTCAGTACCGATTGTGGATGATGAGAATTTTCCATCACTTCGGGCTGAAAATTTTAAGAAGAAAATTGGAAAAAATTGAGATATCAAACCAATTTTTCTCGGAAAAAGAAGAGTTTGATGTTGAGAAAGCCTTCAATTCCAAAGTTCATAATATTTTTGGAAAAATGGTTGACAGGAAGGTAAAGGGAGTCAAGGAGTTTTACGAGAAGAAAACGAAGAAGCAAGGTAAAGTATTATCCCTGGTTTGTGATTGGGATGGTACCTACTATGAACAGTAAAATTCCGGACTTGCCGGAGCTCCCAAGTTGGTAATCGCGGAGCATAAATAGGCATCATTCTTATGTTTTTGAAAGATTGAAAATTAGTCACTAGTATGACTTGCCGGAACTCCCAGGTTGGTAAGTGAGGAGTAGATATTGGCATCTTGAGAATTCAACTTACATGTGGTATTGGTTGGTAAGCCATGTGGTTGAAAAAGGTTTTTATCTACAAATGGTTAATCAAGGTCATTAGGTTGAACTTGATTGGACTATTCTTACAAGTGGTTGAAAAACAATATGATGAACCAAATTCCTAACCTACAAATGGTAAAATCAGTCAACAAAACTTATTTTCCGGAAAAACCATTTGATTAAAACAAACTTAAGTGTTTTGAAATCAATGGGAAAATAGTTTGTTGTGAGGGGGAGTTCTGATTGTTTATACAAAGTGGATGGTGAATTGAAGTGATTCGATATCGGTTGTCATTTTACCTGTATAGTTTGTTTTCAAATTTCCTAAAATGTGTTTGCATTTTAGGGGGTGTAGTTTTTTCAGAAAATCCAAAAACGTTTGAAAATTTGAAAAAGACAAAAACATGATAAAATTCAAAAATGAGTTTTGTTGTCAAAAAAGAGGAAATGATAGTACATCAGTAGACAGTTACAGTATGCTAAAGAAATGTAATGATTAAATAGCGTTAAACGATCTCACTGATGATATGCCGATAGGTTTTTACACATTTAGTAAACTTTTTCGGGATATAAACTTAAATTCAAACTTGCTTATTTCGTGGGGAACACTACTTGGATATATAGGTAACCCCTGAAATCTTGTTTGAAAGGTCCCTCTTTCTGAGATACTAGGTCTTTATGCTCAGTGATATCTGGGGTATTATCCCGGGACTTCTGATAATGCGGAAGCAATGGCCTAGTCCCCGGAGAATACTTTATTGTTTGCTTGAAATATAGCGCTGCCCTCAGCATAAAATGATGAGACAATAAAATTGCTAATCAATGCTGTTGTAAAAAAGATCCTCTAAAGGGGACCCACCAAAAGTCGAGCCGTCATCTCTCTGCTGAACGGAAGTTCTGACCTGAGCTCTCACGGTTTCGCAATTTAACCCCTTACAGATATCATCTGTGGTATACTCACCTGTAAGACTGAATATTGGGATTTGGATACGGGAGTATATTCAAGAAGTGGGACACATGAATGAGTTTAAGTTCTTAATACACCTAACTCATATCTTGAATCAGTTGAAATTTGTGTGAAAATTTAATGTGTAACTAAGCTCAACGGTACTTGTAACTTGTCAAGATCTGATATGATCCTCTTACACAAACTCACAAAAATATTGTCTGTAAATATTTCTTTACTGCATTTCATTTCACTTAAAAAATCCAAAAAGATTTTCGGTGTGTTTTAGCATAAATTTTGAAAAATAGAAAAAGATTTTTGACAACTGGTGTTGAAGAGCTTATTTTCAAAATTCCGAGTGCTAGACATGATGAACAAATGGTTTGGGAAAGAGTTGAACGTTTAGTGAAGGGGAGTCTGTTTGAAATAAAATGAGAAAAATCTTTGAAAAGACAAAAAGTTATTCCTACAAGTGGTTCATCATAGACTAAATGTTAAATCATTCTAAAATTTGTTTTACAAGTGGTAAAATTTATTGTGAGGTAGAGATTGTGCAGGTAAGCCAGGTTTCGATCCTGAGCAGGAATTGAGCCAGGTTACGTTTCTGGAACTGCTGATGCTGATAACCGAGGAGAGGAATCTGTTGGTGCTGATGATAAGAGCCAGAGATTCTAGATGAAAGAGAAGAGAGAGATTTGAGGATGCTTTACAGTGTCAAGATACTTCAGAGAGTTCGAGAAGACTGATAAAGACTGAAGATGCGAAGACTCGACACTTTAAGACTCGTCAACATTCGAGGGGGAGTCTGTTGGTGCATGTGTGTGTCGACTTCGTCTTGTATCGAGTCTTGTATGTATTTAGATAGATCAGGGCACGAAATACGAGAAAATGTCAAATATAGGGTGTGTAGTAGTTTCAAGCGAAATTAGAATATGTGATTCCGCTTGAAATGATCATGTCAAGTTCAAGCGAAATCACATATGTTAATTCCGCTTGAAACATGATTCCGCTTGAAATCATTTCAAGCGAAATCAGAATCCTATATATACCCTTGTGCCTGATTTCGTTTGTAACGATTCCGGTCAGAGCAACGAAGTGCTGCCGAAGTGTCGTCTCGTTGTATAACGTCATCAAATTAATATAAACGACAGTTTAAGTGTATATCTTGTTGAATTGACCTCAGAATGTCTGTTTCCGCCTTTCATTCTGTGTAAAACTCTTCTGAACGACTCATTCAGGTCTGAAAACGATCCTACAGTTTACGTGATGTCTGTGCAGTTATCTGGATGATTAGTGATTGTGTGTAATGATTGACTATTATTTGGGTAGTGTTACATATAATTAAATTAGGGTTTCTATCGCTTCACTCCTTTGTATTACTTGTCAAATTTCGGGACGAAATTTCTTTCAAGTTAGGGATGATGTGACAACCCGAACTTTCAAGGTCTTTTCATCGACACGTTATTTGTTTCACAGCTGCGTTTTCATGATTCGCTGCATTATGATTTGTACATGTTTGGTATATGATTAATGTGTTGCATTATGGTCTAGTATATGATTAGTGTGTTTAGTTTTGAACTGTTTAGAAGTTAAGAAACTATGCTCGACGAAACATTAGTGTTTCGCCGCAAGCCATGCTCGACGAAACTTAGGAGTTTCGCCGGCCCAAATCCCTTCGGCCCACACTTGAAGCCATAGGTCCGAACCTTTTAAGCCGAGCCCAACTCATCATGTACACACATCTGTATATTAGGGTACGTAAGTATAGTTATAGAAACACTCTTAACCCTAGAGCTCTCTTGGAGTGACGGCAGATCATCCTCGCGAAGCCATCCCTACGGTTTCTACATCTTGTGCACAATAGGTTAGTATATTCTTGATATCTTGGTTGTTATTATTCACCTTGAGTGATCATGTTTTGAATCATGTGAATTGATGTCTATCCATACTTGAATGTTAAAGTCTCGCTAAACCCGATCTAAATAGTTAATAAGGATGATTAATACTTATGAGGTGAATGTTCGAAGTTTTCTTTAATATTGATGATTCGATTTATCCATCCTATGACATTAACGGTTTCATGAATGAACACAGAACTGGTTTTTATCCATGTTACTTGATCCGATTGGATAACTAACCGCGGATACTAAATCTTGTTGATATAATTGCTAGTCGAGGATATGTAACTGAATTAATGTTTGCAACTGTTAGAGAATGGTTAGGGCTGCATGTAAATGATGAATATATGTGTGTCAAGAATGATTATGTAAATGATTGAAACTGATTAAATGATAACTATGAATGAAAGTGGCGTGCCCATGTGTTTGATCTAGTCAAACAATAATGTTTGGTTTGCATGTGATACAATAGCAAAGGTTGTCGGCCATTTACTTGAGTGGCCCAATCAAATAAAAGGTCCAAATACATTTTATAACCTACAGTTGTGTGGTCCAATAGTAGTTTAGATCCATTAAATAAAAGTCGGCCATTTACTAAATTGATTTGATCAATCAAATCAGATTACATGCATCATCACGTGAAAGAGTTGAAAAGTGTGATCAGCCCATGTGGTGACAAAGGGATTCAGCCCAATCACAACTAGAGGGATCATTAGATATCTTAATAATGTTGTCAGTATGGATATTATGTGTATTAAAGTTTAGGTGATGATTGAAACCCGTGCATTAAGAAAATAGTGTAAACTGTAAACATAACGACGAAAGTCTCCTCCTCGGCGAAACATGCATGTCGACGAAACATATGAGTTTCGTCACAACCTGGCCCCGACGAAACATATGTATTTCGTCACCACTTTCCCTCGACGAAAGAGTGGTGTTTCGTCACCTGTGATTGTTTGTCGAGGATGCTTGGTCAGAATAGTTTATGCACTATAGGATGTGTATGATGTTAAATGAAATCATATAATGTGTATGATGTTAAATGAAATCATATAATGTGTATGATGTTAAATGAAACCATATAATGTGTATGATGTTAAATGAAACCATATAATGTGTATGATGTTAAATGAAACCATATGATGTGTATGATGTTAAATGAAACTGTGTGATGTAGAATGAAACTGTGGTGAATAGGGTAGTTGGATTATAAGAGCCTATCTGTTGCATGGTAATAGTGTTAACATGGACTTAACCTGTATGAACAAGCAGTATATCTGTGAATGTTGATATGTGTCATAAACATGGGGCGTGGACTGGTTTGGGAACAAAACACTCGTTGTGTGATTTTATGACAAACGTTATAGATTAATGGAGTGCATGATTAACAGTTACGACTTGTATAAGCACGTGTGTCTTACTTGTATGCTACTTGCATAACGTGTATGTTGGATACGTGATATATGTGAACAACGTGAATGTAAATTGATTTCATGTACATGAACATCATAGGCTTTGACTGATTAAGTGAGAACAAGTAACTAATCATACCGAGCAAACCAAGGTGAGTTCACTGTTCTTTTTCCAAGCATGCGTCCCGGGGAGGGACATCTGGTAAACATTCCGGGGAGGAATGCTGTGTAATTGGGTTTGACTGGAATGTTAAACCTGGGTTGTTGGTTAATACACGTCTATATCTATCACTCAAATCCCTCTTACCGATTGTTGCCGGGGAGGCAACGGGGTATTAGTTAGTAGCGCTACTTAGGTTTGGCACCCTCACACCGCACCGGGGAGGTTGGTGATGAACTAATGACCCCCATCATGACCATTGCTTTGATAGAGGCATTGGGGTTTAGGGCAAAACATCTAGAGCCATCTGCGGTAAGCGTGTGGTATCTAAACACGTTAACAAAACTTTGAACTCACCAGCGTCGTCTTACACACTTGTCTGCATGCTTGCAGGTCTATAGGTTATATCATGTGGAACTTGCTGTCTGGGATGTTGGAGTGGTCATGGGTCGAGATACTTGGAATCGCAAGAAAAGTCTAACGGTTTTGTATATGTGGTTTATGAAACGCTTAGCAAATGATTTATGCTTCTGTTGTATACAATGAATTACACTTAATGTTTTGTAACACTTTATGATAATGAATGAAAGTTTTTATTTAAATATATGCTATAGTTCAATGTGATTGGTGGCTAGGATCCTGGTACGTCACACGTCCCGCGATGTTTCCGCATGTGGTATTTTGGGGGTGTGACAATTAATATGTGAAGTAACAATGCGATAAACGTAAATAAATGCTAATCTACTAAACGCTATCACATCGCCCCCACATCGCAATTCGAATCACGGGTTATGGATATTAATTTATGTGTGTGTGTTATCATGTGCTTTACTTGTGTGTGCTTATATATATATATATATATATATATATATATATATATATATATTCTGGGATGTTATTCGCAAACGCAATCACAACTCTATCGTATCGCAACCCGAAATACAAGTTACTTTTATGATTGTTAGGTTGGTTATGTTATTTGTGTAACTAATGTGTAATACTATCGCATCGTTTACTCGCAACACAATGCAACGCTCAACGCACGAAACGGAAGTCAGAAACTAACTCACTCGAGCCATCCGATCGAATGACCCTTCGATCGAATGGTCATCCATCCGGATGACCATCCGATCGGATGGCCATCCGATCGAAAGGCCATTCGACCCACTTATATCCACCGCCTTTCTCCTCCTTCCCCTATAAATACCTCACCTGTCATATCACTGTTCACTTGATGTGACAGCTCCCCTCCGACCAGCACGCTCTCAGTCTCTTTTCTCTCGATTCCTCGTGATTCTTGTAAGTTTTCATCTCAAATATTGTACTTCCTTGATCTTTACACACTTCCTCATCATTTTCACCATCAAATCACAACTTTTAACTGCGAAATCTTCGGATTTGGGCTGTTCTAAGGTGATGTCATCATGGAGTTCTTATGAACATTGAAGTCTGACCTCATCTTATCAAGAGTGGTTCGGATCTAATGGATTTCCACATGTTTTTACATCATTTTCAACTAAATCTAAACATCTTTCAAGTGTTTCAAACTTTTCTTCAACATCCTTAACTTTTCACTCAAAACCGTTAGAATCTGGACTCGTTCGGATTCACTACTCATTCTCTAGTGGAGACCCGGACTGAGAATGGATTTCTAACGAAGAGATGACCGATTCACGGGTTAAACATGAAACTCCATCAAGAACAGTTAAGTCTGGACGAACGGGTGATTCCCATCCGATCAGATGAGTTGGACTTGATGTGGTTCCCTTTGTTTGGCACGTTGTCATACTGCCTCGATAAAGTCTTTCAACTTAACTGTTTTACAATGTCTTCAACCCGAAACAGTTGCTCGGTCGAACAGCCATCCGACCGAACGGCTATCCGACCAAGTGACTTATAATTTTTAAACAACTTAAACAAATTTTAAAAATTTCAAAGTATGCTAGTCTCCATTCGGATCACCATCCGAGCGGACGACCATCCGTCCGGATGACCGTCCGACCGGACGACCTGAGGAGTAGAGACATTTCATGCTTCTTAAAATGCTACAACGAAAACTTCAAAGTTCAAACCATACATAAACACATCCTTCCCAAACGGACAACCCTCCGACCGAATGGTCATCCGTCCGGACGGTCGTCCGACCGGATCATTGTTCGTCACTCAAACACTCCGACGCACTGCTTAATTTAACGCCCTATTTTTTCACCCTTTTTAAACATTATAAAAAGATATAAATTTTACAAAAATTTGGGCATGACCCATTCGTAACATAGACAATTTCCTGCTTGACAATTAAACGCCTTAACTTAAAAGACCCATTTTCATAAACTAAAGAAAAATAAACATGTTAAGTTGTCTTAATACAAAAGCTTCTAACTAACCAAGTTTTACCCAAATCATAAGGACACCAAAAAGATTACATATGTTAAAAGTGCATATGACCAAAACTAAGACCATACTAATTTGACATATTCGGAAGCGCTAGATGGGTGTGATATCGAGTGTGTTCATTCCGAGTCGCCAAGCTATGAAGTCAAGGATTTACCTACATCAAACATCATGTTTAAAACTCGTTAGTTACATCATTTCTAGACTAGTAATACAACTTTAATCCCATTCATGCATTCATCTTATACAAGCATTATCTCACCCCCATGAAACGGGTCAAAGCATACAACTTCAAAACTTGAGATATATCATGCCATACTTGTCCCGTTGGGACGGACACTTTCATTCGTACATAACATTTACATACACTCAAACCCGTGAATGACGGATCGAGTTAAATTCCATTCTTTCATAAATTATCCGTTATGACGGATAATATCATTCATGATCAAACTTTCCTTCGGTTCGTTTACAACGAACGAATTCTTTTCCCTTTATGCTTACTTTCTCCTTACCCCGTTATCCCATAAGGCACCGGTCATAACATATTTTCATTTACAAATCTACGGTTCATGTAAATCATTCAAAACGGATTTAACCGTTTACTATTGAGCTAACACAAATAACAAATGTAATTTTGGCATAAATAATAATTTACTAATAGGAGTTAGTATGCATAGTAACATACATCGGTCTTGTGCGTTTTCCGTCTTCGTAGCACTTGAACTTCCTTCTTTCATGCCTACATTAACATATTCATTCTATCATTTAGACCCTCCGAACATCATTTCATCATTCGCATAGTTTATTATATGACAATATTTTCACAATCTTTACAATTTCACATGTATATTCACTTAAGCATTTCATCGAACACTTGGCGGGTTTCGCATTAGTAGGACACTATACATCATTATCCTAGGACATAATTTTAACTAGTTCTTTTTAGAAATTCATCAACAATCAAACGAGTTCATATGATCCCTTCATTCTACATGAATTCATTTAGTGTCCATGTATCATAAACAAGATCAATCATCAAGAACTCAAGGCTATACATGATTACTTCAAATTTTGATCATCCTACTTTCATATAATTTCAAGTCAAATGGGTTTATACTAAGATCTTTCGATTGACTTAAAATCAAACATGATTCATGTCCTAGAGGGCAATCCTAACTCCATTGTACACAATTACTTGCATAAACTCAAGATTGGGTTATGACCCACTTCCTACAAATCATGATTTCAAGAAATTGGACTTACCTCTTTAAAAATCGAGTTTAGATGAGTGTAGATTTGAGTTCATGCAGTTGATTTTCTTTTAATCTCCTACCCAATTGATTGAATTTGATAAACAAGGGTTTCACCCTTGTTTCCCCCGCCTTGTTCGATCTCAGACACGCACAATGTGTGTGTTTTTGGGTTTTCGCCTTCTAATACTTTTATTTTATCATTGCCCATGTTTAACCCCCATAGAGTTTACATATTTTCAATTAATCACTTTCCATCCTTTAACTAGCTTTTGTAATATTTTTACTAACTAAGTTAATTCTTTTAATTATTTAACCTATTTTCATGTTAACCCTTTTTGGGGTGTTACAAGTCTACCCCCCTTAAAGGAGGTTTCGTCCCTGAAACCTGAACACATAACAAATTTTAACATTTACATACCGAAAAGAAAAGGGTAGTGCTCCTGCATCTCATCTTCCATTTCCCATGTAAGCTCCGATCCTTTCCGGTGTTGCCATTGAACCAAGACTTGTCTAATGGCTTTATTGTGAAGGTTCTTTACTTTAACATCTTTAATGGCTATCGGTCTTTCGACATAATTTAACCCCTCATCCAATTCAATGTCGTCAAGAGGCACAAACGCCGTTTCATCGGCAAGGCACTTTCTTAATTGCGATACGTGGAAGGTATCGTGAATCCCGACTAGAGTAGACGGCAACTCTAAGCGATAAGCAACCTTCCCGACTCGAACTATGATTTTAAACGGTCCAATATAACGAGGACCCAATTTTCCCCGTTTACGAAAACGGATTATTCCCTTCCATGGAGATACTTTTAGTAGAACATAATCTCCGACTTGAAACTCGATGGGACGTCTTCTCTTATCCGCATATGCCTTTTGCCGATCTTGAGCCGCTTTTAGTTGAGCTCTAATCATATCGATCTTTTCATTTGTCAACGCTATCAATTCATTGGGCGCAAGCTCCCTTTGCCCGACTTCACCCCAACATACGGGAGTTCTACATTTCCTCCCGTATAGTAATTCATAAGGAGCCATTTGGATACCACTATGATAACTATTATTATAAGAAAATTCCACTAGTGGTAAATGGTCATCCCAATTGCCCCCAAAGTCTAAAGCGCACGCCCTCAACATATCAATAAGGGTTTGGATAGTTCTTTCCGATTGCCGTCGGTTTGGGGGTGATAGGCAGTGCTGATGTGTAACTTCGTGCCCATATTTTCATAAAACTTTTTCCAGTAACGGGAGGTGAACCTCGTATCCCGATCTAAGATAATTGACACGGGTACCCCGTGTCGAGAAATTATCTCATTCACGTAAACTTCCGCCATCCTTTCTGATGAGTAAGTCTCTCGAATGGGCAAAAAGTGGGCACTTTTTGTGAGTCGGTCAACTATTACCCATATTGTGTCGTGCCCTTTCTTTGTTCTAGGTAGCTTGGTCACCAGATCCATCGTTATCTCTTCCCATTTCCATACTGGAATTTCCAAAGGTTGTAATTCTCCGTATGGTTTTTGATGTTATGCTTTCACTTGGGAGCATGTCAAGCAGTTCGCGACATACTTAACAATATCGCGTTTCATACCCGGCCACCAATAATTTGCCTTTAAGTTTCGGTACATTTTTGTTGCTCCGGGGTGAATTGAGTACCGTGACTTATGAGCTTCCTCAAGCTACGCGGTCTTGACTTCGCAAAATCATGGTATCCAAATTCGACCGAACCTAGTTTTGAGCCCGATCGAGTTTTCTTTCAATTCTTCGGCTACACCTTTCGTTCTTTCCTTCTTTGGGTCTCCCGCCTCTAACGAATTTATTTGAGCTTTTCGAATCATATCAAGGAGGCGAGATGTAACTATCATCTTCATTGACTTTATTTGAATCGGAGGTGGATGCTCTTTTCGACTTAATGCGTCCGCTACGACATTTGCCTTTCCCGGGTGATAAAGGATATCGCAGTCGTAGTCTTTAATAAGTTCCAGCCATCTCCGCTGCCTCATATTTAGATCTTTTTGTTCGAAGAAATACTTGAGGCTCTTATGATCTGAATAGATTGTACATTTCGACCCGTACAGATAGTGCCTCCAAATCTTTAAGGCAAACACCACCGCTGCCAATTCTAAATCGTGGGTTAGGTAATTTACTTCATGTTGTTTTAATTGCCGTGAAGCATACGCAATAACCCTTCCTCTTTGCATCAAAACACACCCTAAACCCTGTTGTGAGGCATCTGAATAAACAACCAGGTCTTCTGTCCCATCCGGTAATGTCAACACCGGCGGACTCAACAGTTTCTCCTTTAACATTTGAAAGGCTTCTTCCTGTTCTTTACCCCGCACAAACTTCTCTTTCTTCCTCATCAATTTTGTTAAAGGTAACGCTATCTTCGAAAAAATCCTGTATGAACCTTCTATAATACCCAGCGAGGCCTAGAAAACTTCTTATCTCTGTTGAATTTCTCGGGGAAACCCACTTCATTACGGCCTCAATTTTTTGATGGATCTACTAAAACACCTTCCGAATTTATCACGTGACCCAGAAACTGCACCTCTCTTAGCCAGAAGGCACACTTTGAGAATTTTGCATAAAGTTTTTCCTTACGGAGAATTTCAAGTACTTCTCGCAAGTGCCTCGCATGTTCAGCCTTGCTTCGCGAATAGACTAGAATATCATCTATGAACACGATCACAGATTTATCTAGCATGGGTCGGCATACACGGTTCATAAGATCCATAAATGCCGCTGGCGCGTTTGTCAACCCAAAAGACATAACTAGAAACTCGTAATGTCCATACCGGGTTCTAAACGCAGTTTTTGCAATGTCTTCTTCTCGTACCCTGACTTGATGATATCCCGAACGCAAGTCTATCTTAGAGAACCAACTCGCCCCTTATAATTGATCAAAAATATCGTTAATTCTAGGTAAAGGCTAGCGGTTCTTCACGGTCAGTTTATTTAATTCTTTGTAGTCGATGCACATGCGCATCGACCCATCCTTTTTCCTAACAAAGAGGACGGGCGCTCCCCAAGGTGACACACTTGGGCGTATGAAGCCCTTGTCGAGAAGATCCTGCAACTGTGTCACTAGCTCTCGCATCTCGGTGGGGGCCAGCCTGTATGGAGCCTTAGCTACCGGTTTCGCACCCGAATTTAACTCAATTCGGAACTCTATTTCGCGCTCGGGAGGGAGTCCCGGTAATTCCTCCAGAAATACGTCCGGAAATTCATTCACTATTTCGACATTTTCAAACTTCGGGAGACTTCGTTGAGTATCCACTACGTACGCTAAGTGGGCTCTACTTCAGTTAATTACATACTTGATTGCTTGGGCAATTGTACAAAGTTTCGTTCCTATGTTTCTTTCCCCTTGAATTTTTAATTGTTTTCCACTTGGAGATTGGACAAATATAGTTTTATTCTCACAATTAATCTCCGCATGGTTTCGGGACATCCAATCCATACCCACTGTTACTTTAAATTCCCCAAAAATCATTGGTACGAGGTCAATATCAAATTCCTCATCTTCTATGGTTAGCTTACAACTTCTACAAACTTCGTGCAACAAATAATTCTAACTATCAGCTATTTCAACCTCTAAGGGTGACGACATTCTTTCAATCCTAAATGAAGGGTGTTGCACTACTTCACTCGAAATAAATGACATAGTGGCTCCGGTATCAAACAATACATACATTGGCAAGGAATTTAATAAAAAGATACCTGAAACCACATTCGGATGGGCCTTAGCTTCTTCGGATGTGATTTGAAACATCCTCCATTTCGCCCTAGAGCCTTCCTCATTTCTTCCCTCCTTCTTTGATGCTTGCTGAAGTTTAGGACACTCCGACTTAACATGTCCCTTTTGAAAGCAGTTGAAATAAGTCTTCAGATTGTTAGGGCATTTGTAATACTGGTGTCCTTCGTCACCACATTTGTAGCACCCCTTCTTGCCTAAAAGGCATTCCCCAGTATGAAGTTTCCCACATGTCTTGCAAGGAGTAATACCACCCTTCGACTTATCCTTCCTTCCCTGATCTTGGAACCTCTCCTTTTTAGAAGGACTTGCATTTGTCCCCTTTTCTGTCGACCTCTTTTCCCCACGTTCCTCCTGTCTTTTAATCTCAAGTTCTCTATCCCGAGCCCAATTAATAAGCTCATCAAGGGTTTCACATTTTGAGGGAGTGATGAACTCCCTAAATTCTGCCTTTAGTATACCATAAAAGCGATTGATCTTCATTCTTTCCGTCTTCACAAAATCTCTGCAGAACTTCATCTTATCCAAGAATGTGTTTGTTATTTCGTTTATCGTCTCGTTTTTCTGTCGGAGGCTTAAGAAATCCTCCCGAATCTTATCAATAGCTGACTGAGGACAGTGATATCTCATAAAAGGTTCCTTGAATTCCTGCCAAGTCATCACTTGTAGCTTGTCCTCACCAACTTCCTTACTATACGCATCCCACCAATCCTTCGCTTGAAAGGTGAGCTGACCAGTAGCGAACATCACTTGATCTTCCTTGTCACACCGACTTCGTATAAACACCGCCTCTATGTTTGAAATCCATCTTTGGCATGCTATCGGATTTATTTTTCCATCATACGTTGCAAGGTTGCATGCCATGAAATCCTTATATGTGCACCTTCATTCCTTGCCCTTACTTCTAGACCCCTCAATCAACTCCTTTAACTCCTCAATTTTACTCGTCATCATTGCATCTACCACCCCTAAGACACGACTTTCAACTTCTTGAGCTAACTGGGGAAGGTTAGCATGTATAACCTTTTCTGCCGCTTCCATAACCTTATTATCGAATGCTTCTTGTCGTGCTACTTCAGCATCGTTTACAATTCCTGCATCCGCCATCTACATAAAACATTCATCTCATTCGTTAAAGTTCTTTTTCATACTTCTCCTTGTCAAATTTAAACTCATGTTATCATTCCACATTCGGTTTTACATTTCATTCTTTATACATTTTCATCATTGACAATCATCATGTATGATTACGGGGCCTTAGAAATTGGTTAAAACAAGTTCCCATATTCGAATCAGCAACATGTAAAATTTTTTGTTAGCTTCTTGGTCCCTGGCGGGCCGCGAAAGCCCAGGCTGGGTCTTAAGCGAGGCGCGAGAAAGCCACCGTAAGCTACGGTGACTACCGTAGCTTACGGTGCTGACTGAATCCTTACGGTGGATTCATACTGTCTTACGGTAGCCCATTTTTGCCCAGTGTACACCGTAGCTTACGGTGGCTACCGTAAGCTACGATAATGCCCAGCTAAAAAGACCATTTTTTTATATTTGAAACTGTTTCGAACCGTTTTCGAGTACGGTTTTAATTCTGCCATTCCCTGAAGATCATAATACACCATCCACCTTTATAGGTACATTTTAAACTCCTTCTAACCTCTCTATTACTTATTAATTCATTACAACATTTACTATAAAAATTTTCTTAGAAGATTTACCTCTTTTTGCGTCTCGGAGCGAACACACCCATTCTTACGAGCTTTCGGTTTGAGTCCGAACACTACATTGTGTTCAAATCCCTCAAACCTAGGCTCTGATACCAACTTTTAACGCCCTATTTTTTCACCCTTTTTAAACATTATAAAAAGATATAAATTTTACAAAAATTTGGGCATGACCCAATTATAACATAGACAATTTCCTGCTTGACAATTAAACGCCTTAACTTAAAAGACCCATTTTCATAAACTAAAGAAAAATAAACGTGTTAAGTTGTCTTAATACAAAAGCTTCTTACTAACCAAGTTTTACCCAAATCATAAGGACACCAAAAAGATTACATATGTTAAAAGTACATATGACCAAAACTAAGACCATACTAATTTGACATCTTCGGAAGCGCTAGATGGGTGTGATATCGAGTGTGTTCATTCCGAGTCGCCAAGCTATGTAGTCAAGGATTTACCTACATCAAACATCAAGTTTAAAACTCGTTAGTTACATCATTTCTAGACTAGTAATACAACTTTAATCCCATTCATGCATTCATCTTATACAAGCATTCTCTCACCCCATGAAACGGGTCAAAGCATACAACTTCAAAACTTGAGATATATCATGCCATACTTGTCCCTTTGGGACGGACACTTTCATTCGTACATAACATTTACATACACTCAAACCCGTGAATGACGGATCGAGTTAAATTCCATTCTTTCATAAATTATCTGTTATGACAAATAATATCATTCATGATCAAACTTTCCTTCGGTTCGTTTACAACGAACGAATTCTTTTCCCTTTATGCTTACTTTCTCCTTACCCGGTTATCCCATAAGGGACCGGTCATAACATATTTTCATTTACAAATCTACGGTTCATGTAAATCATTCAAAACGGATTTAACCGTTTACTATTGAACTAACACAAATAACAAATGTAATTTTGGCATAAATAATAATTTACTAATAGGAGTTAGTATGCATAGTAACATACCTCGGTCTTGTGCGTTTTCCGTCTTCGTAGCACTTGAACTTCCTTCTTTCACGCCTACATTAACATATTCATTCTATCCTTTAGTCCCTCCAAACATCATTTCATCATTCACATAGTTTATTATATGACAATATTTTCACAATCTTTACAGTTTCACATGTATATTCACTTAAGCATTTCATCGAACACTTGGCGGGTTTCGCATTAGTAGGACACTAAACATCATTATCCTAGGACATAATTTTAACTAGTTCTTTTTAGAAATTCATCAACAATCAAACGAGTTCATATGATCCCTTCATTCTACATAAATTCATTTAGTGTCCATGTATCTCAAACAAGATCAATCATCAAGAACTCAAGGCTATACATGATTACTTCAAATTTTGATCATCCTACTTTCATATAATTTCAAGTCAAATGGGTTTATACTAAGATCTTTCGATTGACTTAAAATCAAACATGATTCATGTCCTAGAGGGTAATCCTAACTCCATTTTACACAATTACTTGCATAAACTCAAGATTGGGTTATGACCCACTTCCTACAAATCATGATTTCAAGAAATTGGACTTACCTCTTTAAAAATCGAGTTTAGATGAGTGTAGATTTGAGTTCATGCAGTTGATTTTCTTCTAATCTCCTACCCAATTGATTGAATTTGATAAACAAGGGTTTCACCCTTGTTTCCCCTGCCTTGTTCGATCCCAGCCACGCACAATGTGTGTGTTTTTGGGTTTTCACCTTCTAATACTTTTATTTTATTATTGCCCATGTTTAACCCCCATAGAGTTTACATATTTTTAATTAAGCACTTTCCATCCTTTAACTAGCTTTTGTAATATTTTTACTAACTAAGTTAATTCTTTTAATTATTTAACCTATTTTCATGTTAACCCTTTTTGGGGTGTTACACTTAACGCATTGTTCAACGTTTACACTATCGTTCTCTGATCATGCTAACTCTCTAGCGCTCCCTTTCAATCCAAGCTTGTGTTTATTTACTAAACACGAACTGTGAGTATACTCGATCCCTTTTTGCTTAACGCACTTTTGGGTGTTACATACATTACCTATGTTAAATCACATCAATCACACAACGCAAACACTTTTTATACGCTAACCGCTCTCGCTTGTTATACGTGTTATTCGATGAATGCTAGTATGTTATGTTTACACAGTGATTGTTGCCTGACACCTTAGCAACGATAGTACTATAGTTTGGACTCAGCACCTGTCGTGGACAGGGGTTGTTAAGGGGTTTTCTTCACGTGTCACAGTGGTGATATGTTGCGCATTCTACAACTCGCAGTCATGTCTGTGCATATTTCATTGTCTATAACTTACCTGCTTCACAATTCTACGTGTTACATGCTGGTTATACGTAAATCGCTTTCGCTACTATTATGCTATTAAACTTGTATGCTCACCTTTACACTATGTGTATTGACTTTTATTTTAACGTATGTGACAGGTTTTTAGGATGCTTAGCTATGCTTGCTGTTATGGAATCAAGTTAGGAGGTCTAGAAACGTCACATTTAAATCTGAGTTGTCGAAACAATTTATTTGTCTTTGAGATACTATGTCTGTAATAACTACTTTTGCTTGATGTGTTATGTTATGATACGTAATGTTAAATATCTGGTAATATTAGCTGTTATGGATTTCTCCTGGACAATCGGTTTCGCTCAGTGCCGCGCCCCGATGTTTCCGCCATCGGTTGGGGTGTGACACCCCGGACCCAAATGTTCTTAAAAAAATTGGTAGATCCGGTATATTAAATTGTATAAGGACCCCATAAATACAATTAGGTGGATATCATAGAAAGAAAAGGAAACCTGGTGTAGTGGTAAATCCTTCTCTTTACCAATACCAATAAGAGGTCATGTGTTCAATCCTTGTATAGTTTGTTTTTCCTCTTTTTTTTTTAAATCTAGTTCAAACCCGAATGAGGACTGA
Source organism: Helianthus tuberosus (assembly GCA_030545235.1). Lineage (NCBI taxonomy): Eukaryota > Viridiplantae > Streptophyta > Magnoliopsida > Asterales > Asteraceae > Helianthus > Helianthus tuberosus. The sequence continues at coordinate 31,877,604 of CM060430.1, forward strand.
CCCGGAAATTTTAACATTTTCTTATGAAAATTTTGTACACCAAAAAAATAGACCTCATTGAAAAAAAATCCTAGGTCCGCCACTGGTTATCATAATAACTAAGTTTTGGTTATGCATAATTGCTTATGAAGCTCGGCATGGTTTGGTTTTGATTAACTTCGGTTAATTAACAAAGTTGGGTTAAACTAAAGTTTATACTAAATGAACATGTAAAAAAGAATTGGCTAACATATTCTCAACCACTTTAACAATGAAACAAAATTTAAATTACTCGGTCCAAACATATTCTGAATTATCAAGGTTTTTCGTTACAACAAATACATATTCATCTTGACATAAGCATGCATTAAATCTTTTCAGGCTCGGTTAGCATTCGGTTATGGGATATCCTTAACCACAATCATAGGTTGATCCTTGTCATTGGTTAATTCGGTTCGACGGTTTGGTTTACTCATGTAACATCGACCGAAAAACGTGTCTTAGAAAAGTCGGGCCGTTTTGAAAATCGAATACGAACCCTTTGTAAATCGGTTCGAACCATTATAAATAAAATATATTATATTTAATCTTAGTATGTTTTTTATGAAACTTAAGTAATAGGGTAATTACACTTTTCGTCCTTTATGTTTGTAGCGGGTTGCAATGGATGACCTTTAACTCTAATAATTACAGTCACAGTCCTTTATTTGCAAAACTTGTTACACCTTAGGTCATTTGACCCTAACCTGGTTAAAACTTTCAGTTAGGTGAGGTCATGTGGAACACATGTGAGGGCAAAATAGTTATTTAATAAAAAAATATCAAGATTTAAAAACTAAACCTAAACCATCTTCATCATCATCTCCCTGTACTCTCTCTCTCTCTCCCCTGTAGTCTCTCTCTCTACATAACACTTCTACAACCATCATCATCAGGCCACCACCACCACCGCCCACCAACACCGTCGACCACCTACACCACTGCCTCCATCCAACGGTCGTGCTAAATATTCACGCACAATCGTAAATTAAGCGCCTCTTTCATATGTATATTTATGAACCCTAGATCCAAATCACCTGAACCCTTTTGTTTGTTTAATGAGTGATTTCTTTAGAGAAAACAAGAATTGCAGGTTTAGGGTTTCTCAATCAAATCAAATTGCAGAGTACAAAACCACACACCATACATCGGCTGTTTCAAATGTCTGAACTTAAAAATCCCTCTTCGAGTATTTAGAGTTTTTCAATCAACCTGATGTCGTCGAGATTCACCAGGTTCGACAATCAATTTATCCTTCTTCCTTTCAATTGTACATTACAAAATCGCACTATACATCAGTTGATATTTGATTTGTTTTGAATCAAACAAGAATTTGCAGGGTTTTGTGAGAATTGCGAATTTAAGGTTTTTCAATCATGGAATTTAACGATCATCTGACGTGTTCTTGGTCTGCTGTAGAATTAATTAATCTTCAAGTTTCTTCTGCAAGGGTTTATGATAATCTTGATCATTAGAAATTGTTAATTTTCTGGGTTGATTAGTGATTAGATCTGCAGGGTTTGTAAAGATTCTAGATCTTTCTGAAATTTTTAAACAAATCGCAACTATTTTCTCTTGTTTTTCAGCCTTTTCCTTTGTTTTGAACTTGACTTCTAAACTTATTTGATTTTGTAGTTTTGTGAAAGGGTTGTTTTATTTAATTGATCATGATGGTGTGGTGGTGTGTGTGGCGGATTTGGACAGTTCTAAACTGTTGCATACAGTTTATACGGTGGTGGTGGTGCTGTTTGTTTAGAGAGAGAGAGTTCAAAGTGTGTGAGAGAGAGAAAGTATGAAAGAGAAAAGGGTTTTTATATTTGATTTTATTTTCTTTAATTTATACTATAAATAATTAAGTAGAAAGACTAAACTGCCCTTAAGTGAATAAATTTAACTTAAAATTGTAACCTTGTTAGTGCTAAAGGACGAAAGATGTACTGAGTTTTCCTAATAAAGGATTGTGACTGTAATTATTAAAGTTAAAGGCTATCCATTGCAATCTAATACAAACATAAAGGCCGAAACGTGTAATTTATCCTAAGTAATATGATAGAGAAAAATACGCTAGTCCCAATGGTATATTCGTATTTTTATAAAATGTCATATTTTTCGAGTTATATGAGAAAAACGAGTTAAGAAGTTGAATTAATTTTAGAGTAAACTGCCATTTTGGTGCCTGAGGTTTGGTCACTTTTTTCTCTTTAGTCCAAATTTGAAACATTTTACATCTGGGTCCCTGTGGTTTCACTTTTATTGCCATTTTGGTCCAAAAATGAAATCAGGTCATATGTCACACCCCAACCGATGGCGAAAACATCGAAGTGAGACGAAATAGATTGCTCAAAGACTTCATAACATTATGTGTAAGATACTTACATGTTTTATACAATTTACATATAGTTTTCGACTATAATTGTTATGTTTATGCTTTCACATACTTTACTATATACGTATTTCTTAAAAACTTTTAAGAAATAACAATTCAACATTTTACAAAACATTCATCGTTTAAAAACATGATGACGAAACTTTTCGCGGAAGCTTGTATTCTTGATCGTGTTCGGTTTCTCGATGAGCTTGATCGTCCTCCGGTACTTTACATAATACCTACATTTCATAATACATGAAATGAGTTAGTCATTTAGCGTTTAAAACATGTCCAAACAAGTTCGCGAGTCGAAACAAACAACAACAATGAGTTTCAGCAGCCTTTGCTGACTTAAACACTCGTCGCGTGCCGCCACAGGATTTCAAGTTTACTATCGCATGACGCGACGCCTGTTGTGGGCTGTGACGCCAAATGGGGTTCTCTGTTGTGTGACGTGAGGGCCCTATTTCGACAGAATGGTTGTTAACAGCTGCTGCATATTTCCAGCCAAACCAAGTTTTACGAAAACGAACATAACTCATTCGTTATTGATCCGATTTAAGTCATGTTTCTTCCTACGTGATCGTAATTTAATTCTCCATCATATGGAGTTAAAATCCGACATCTGGATTAACAAAAGTTGAGACTTTTAAGCCTTCACCTTAATATATAATTACCGATTTTTGACCCGTTCATGATTTTATCAAACTTAAACTAGTTTGTTGCATACAATTTATCATGAACCTCATTTTATATCAGTTTGCTATTATTCAAGGTCCAAACCACGGGTTTCTTACGTATTCTTAACTCGTTTTCGCTCATATGCTTGTTTTGACCCATCAAGGGTATTTAAGCATATTTTAAGCACGAACAGTTTTCATTCGTTTCTAGATTCATATTTCCACATTTTTTATCAATTGATCTTCCACCACAACTATATTTGTGGTAGATTTAACGTGGTGATCTATATATTCCGAGTTTTACCCCTCGGATTATCATTTTACGGTAAAACGCATTTTAAGGATTTGACTAACAAGAATCATACCTTTCACTTTTATACTTATACTAAGTATTTATTTGATCAAAGGACTTATTTCTAAACAACCCATAAGGGTCGTTTGCTTGATTTGCCGATCAAGGGCATTTTGGTCCATTTAATCCTTTCATTTACGACGAAGGAGTTTTAAAGGCATGTTTGACCAAAATTCCACTTTTTTAAACTATGACTTGTTTAAATAATCATTATGGTTTCAAACCACAATGATTATAATTTAGATCATTCGGTTTACCTAAAAAGATAACCAAATGTCCATTTTGACCTTGTCTAACTCTTATAGAACCTCAAGTTCTAAATAATGAGTGGAACCATTTTACATACCTGACTCGGAACAATATATTGACCCGTTTTAATACCTTGGTTTAATTATCACTAATTAATAGTGATGCAATTATCCTTCCTTTATTCACTCCTGTGAACATAAGACTCGACAATATTCATTAGTCGATATTTTCAAATGGTGATATCTTCACCATGTGACCAGTTTGGTCTAAGTGACCATTTATCTTTGTGAGATGAATTTATTACCATCTCATCTACATTAATCGCTCTGGTTTACACCGTATGGTCATTCTACTTATAAAGCATTTCTTAACTCTTTTGACCCATCATGGCTTACGCCATAAAGTGTCTTTCAAAACTAACGGTTATCGTCAACGTGTGATCGAATTACCGTTTTACCCTTATTATTTATGTTGGTTTACCCTATAAGGTAACCACTCGAAACTCATTATCTATTAGTCATTGCATGACCAAATAATCGTATTAGTCCTTTTCAACCATTAAACATGGCTTATTATCATTGTCTTTTGTTCTGAACCGCACATGTTGTGTCGGAACATCATAATTCAAACATGACTTTCTATTATTCATAACCTATAAAACCAATAGGTATTAAAAAAAGGTGTAAGCTTTACTTACCTTGCATCCAAATTAGGCTTTTTCTTCATAATTGATTCGTTTGACCCACTTCATTCCCAAGCTACCACCTAGCTTGTTAAGCGTCAAACTATCATTGTAATTTGTAAGATGGTTAGATTAGTCATAATCATTTACGGCATAAGTATAGTTTAAATACTTAAACACCTAAATTGTTCAAGTATCATCTTATTAATATCAGATATGATGATTCTAATCATAATTATATCATCAATTTCATCATATGATAAAAACCCACTTATCCTAGTGTGGTAAATCATATAATCATTCAATTCATAGCATCATATGTATAATTTTCACTTAGGGTTTTGTTCCTAAGCAACTATACATCATAATTTAGCCATAGCTTCAATAATTCATTCATAATTCACGATTATGATGTTTATTCAAATTTCACAACTTCACAAATCATCAAAAATTTACATACCTTATGATCCCCTAGCTTGGATGATCATTAATTCACGTTCAATTGTGAATTTGGGCTTCATTTAGACCTTCAATTTGATGATTTAGTTGAAATTTAGGGTTTTGGCTCCTGGGAGCTTCTTGGGTTCGAACGAAATCACCCAGAACACACACTAAGTGTGTGTTTTGTTTCAACTTTTATTTTTATAACATAACTTTCAAGTTATCCCGATTTGGCCCCTCTTGTTTGGTTAGTTATTAAGTAAGCCACAACTTACTTATTTCTAACAATATTCTCACTTATTAACTAGGTTAAATATTCCTAGTTAATTTAGTGGGTTTGGGGAATTTATGACTCAGTTTGTTTTAAGTCTTGTTAACTCGGGCCTTCTATAAAATTTATTTCCAAAAAACATTCTTTTTCCCCTTTTTATTAAATATTAGGTTTACCTATATAAATCCTAATATTTTCCGGGTTAATTTTACCACTAACGGTACTTTACCCGTCTTTTAGTATTAACGTGGTTTGATTTCCAAACCCGTTTTCGGGGTGTTACAGGTCTATCCCCCTTAAAGAGGTTTCGTCCTCGAAACCTTTATTACATAGTTCATTGAGTTTTAAACCCAATGCATTTGACCTGAGTAATCTTTTAAGCATTACTCATACTTTAACCAATTGTTAGTATTACCATAAAAGTGTGGTAATATCTTTTTGGTTACAAATCATATACGTATCTCATACGAAATAATACAACTAAAAATAACGTAATCTCGTTATTTCGACCGGTTTAGTTAACTTAGTGAAATCTATCGCTTTTATACTTTCGGACTCTTCATGAATCCGTTATTTTAACCTGTTCAGAGGTCTTTTAACAAACAAACTCCTTTGTTTGTGAACTTATAGCCTTATGATCCCTCAAAATAGGTAATCAGTATTTTATGTTAGTGAGGTCTCATGGGCCGTCACTTTTATCTTGTATCTATATACCCTTGTTGTTTACTTGACCGAGTCGCCAATTTGGCCACTTGATCATATAAATCTTATTGATTTTGTTTATTCCACGCTATTCTCATAATAAATAGCGTATTAACCAAATTCTTATTTTGAATCTTGACCTTAACCGGTCCCACTAACTAGACTTATTAGTCCAGTTACTTTATACCCATTACTAAGGCTACAATGTGATTATATTTCACATCACCTTTCTTGACCGTGACCGCGTCACGTCATATTTAGGTTTATTTCAACCTTTCATTATCGAAAATATTTCTTTTTGAATATATCGTCTTGCACCTATCAGTGTCAAGACCTGTATCTTTAATATTTACACATTCAATTCCTAATTCCCCTTTTTACAATTTAAATGTTTTGGGGTGTGTCATGTGTCAGTTGTTTCGCTAATTCAGTTTATTTTCAGTTTCAAATACACGCAACTCAATGTGTAATTATGTGTTATATTATGTTTGTTGTTTATTTGTTTATCGCTTTATGTCACAATCATCGCATATTATCTGACGATTGATTTGATTGATTTGTAATACTTTGCTGGGTTTGACTTTGCTGAGGTTGTGACTGCTGTTGAAATTGTTGAGATTATTAAGTTTGAAGTGCTTGTGTCTAGGCCTGGCAAAAGAAACCCATACGTCTTATTTTGGGTCACTTTGGGTCATTATAATATCCTCCTGGGTTGTTTTGGGTTTTATAATATTTCTAAAGGGTCAAAATGGGTGAAAATAAAAAGAGGAAAAAGCTGGAACAGGTTCGAATGGGTCAAGGTAAAAAAAGAAGCGGGTGAAACTGGGTAGAAGAAAAATTAGAACGGTTGAACGGGTTGGTTATCTGCATTAAAATTTCCTTTGTCAGACATTCGGATCAGTTTGGTCTTCTACAAATCTGCAATCGTCTTTCATAGCTCACAATCTCTTTTCGATCTCGCATCTAAAATTGTCTGAAATCGCATTGAAGACTTTAGCGATCTTCGGTTGGTTGATTCACATCTGAAATCATCTCAGTCATAATTATCTTCTACATCAATCTCGTCGATTCAAAACTCTTCGATTCCAATCAATTTCTCTTCCAATCGTTCCAAGTTGACTATTCACAGGTTCATACATCTTATGCAATTAGTTCTTTTTTTCTCCATTGTTCTTATGCAATTCATCATTTATTTTCTCTAGTGTTTTCCGATGGATTTTACTTCTTCAATCATTCTTCTAGGCATTCACAAATTCAATTTTGATATGGCTGGGGAAACAAGGTTTCTTTAGTCGCGATTATGGAGTGTACTGTAAGATTATATATATTATGATTTAATATTTAATCTAGTAGCCATTATAATCATTTACATTATATATATCAAAATATATAATAACCTATTAAATAATTAGTTGGTAATTGTTGATGGACCATATTACCCTTAGTAACTAATTAGGTTTCCTCATGGGTGCATATATAAGGAGACTTATGTAGAGGTTCTAAGGTTAGACACATAACCTTATTCTCATAACATCAAAATCGGCCCTCTTCTCCATAACCGATACCCTTTCGGTTTTCATCATCACTATCATTAGTTTGCACCCTAAGGAGGAACCAGATCACACTGACAAACATGTCGAACTCAATGGCTTCTTCTCTGACCGGATTCTCCACTGCACTGTTTGCTGTAACAGGTATGTTTTCATGTTTACCATCATGTTTAGAACAGAACTGATCAACATGTGGTATCAGAGCATATGTTGATTAATCAGTTCTGTTTTCCTATCCATTATTCTGGGGTTGAAATCTAGAAAACAGAAAATTTTGAAAGCCTAATAAAATTAACAGCCATGTTTCGGGTCATTGTTCTCGAAATTACTGTTTTGAGAAACAGAAAAGAATGGTTTATCATGTGACTCGAAATCAAAATGGGTAAAATAATGTCCGAAATCTGTCTAGAAAAGCCTTAAAATTCAGGTTTCGGGTCCAAAATTATGTTTTATATTTTTAGGGTTCATCATGTGTTCTTAGGAAAATTCGAAATTCCTTTATGTTTTGGAATGTAATTAGGATTATTGAGTGTTTTTTCCCGTTTTGATCCAATTTTATCTTCTAAGTTTTTGAAAACTGTTTGTTGAAAATCAGATTATAATTTTCGAAATATTTGATAAAATTAGATCAGCACTAAAATAGGAAATTACATCTCAAAATCCCTAAGGATTCAAATTTTCAGTTATGTTTACACGATGACAGCTGTTTACAGGAGGTTCGAGATCATCCTTGTTGGCGCATATGTCTGTCGACTTCGTATTGTTTCGAGTCTTGTATTAGATTAGAAATATCAGGGCATGAAATTCAAGAATAGTGTGTTTGTGACCATTTCGCACGAAATGGACAACGAAATGGGTCTTGTTCATCTCGTATGAAATGCTCAGCCTATTTATACCTGTCCTGTTCATTTCGTATGTATCTTTCTGATTCCAGAGCCGAAGTGCTGCTGAAGTGTCTACTCGCTGTAAAACGTTGTTATATTAATAAAAAAGACAATTATTGTGTATATCAAGCTGTTTCTAAGTCGATACGTTTGTTTTCGCCTCTCGTATTGATAAGAACTCTTCTAAACGACTCGTTTTGGTCGTGCAAACGATCCTACAAGTGGTATCAGAGCTCAGGAGGAAGAGTTCTTACCGATTTCAGCTTGATTTCATCAAAATTCTGACTTCTACACCCTCTTTTTCAAAATTAACAAGAATTTACGGTTAAAATGGGCTAATTTTCACATATTATAAGCGAAACACTATTTTAACAAATCCTTGAAAGAATTAGACCTAAAATCGGCTTAAAACTTGATCAATTTGACAAAATTCCGGCCGATAGTGTGACATCAGCATTTCATTTCGCACGAAATGAACTATTGAGACATCATTTCATACTAAATAGCTCATTTCGTGTGAAAGCATCTCCATTTCGCACCAAAGCATCATTTCGCTTGAAATTGCCTCCATTTCGCACAAATTGGGAAATAGTAGATTCATTTCGCACGAAATCGTCCATTTCGCACCAGATTGTTCATTTCGTTTGAAATTCAGTCATTCCGTACGAAGTAGTTCAGCATGTCATTTCGCTTGAAACCATTCCGCACCAAATCCATTTCGTGTGAAAGTCTCCAGTTCGTTTTGATTTTGTCCATTTCGCTTGAAGAGTGTCATTTCATTTGAAAGCTGAGTTTGTGAAATTTTTGAAACTGAAACACGGAAGAAGAGTTTTACAACGCGTTTGCTACTGCCCCGAATACTCCTGTTACTATTGCTCAAAGTGTGAACATGGAAAATGAAACAAGAACGTTACAGAAACCTCCAAAATTGATGGGCATTGAAGAGTATTATTGTTGGAAAGACCGATTCGAAAATTGGGTTCAAGCAAATCATTTGAGGTCTTGGGAGTGTATTGAGAAAAAGTATGTTAAACCTCGTACAGATGTGGGAGTTATCAAAACTATTTCTGAGTTGTCGGATAAAGATAGAGATATGTATAAGGGAGAAAAAATGATGATTAGTCTACTTCAGCAAGCCGTGAAAGAAGATATTTTCATACTACTTCAACATGATGGTACTTCACGTTTGATTTGGGAAGCACTTCGAATTAAGTTTGAAGGAAGTACGGATATGATCAGGAGTAAGAAATCGTTGTTAAAGAAAGAATTTGATCTGTTTACTAGCTTGCCAGGTGAAACACCAAAGAAACTGATTGAGAGATATTGTCATTTAGTGCGTTCAATGTCATTGTTAGATATAAACAAAGATCGAGAAGAATGGGTTGACAAATTAGCTGATGCTTTACCACAGAAATAATGGGGTACATATTTGATGATTTTGAAGAACACTGGAGAATATGATAAATTGAAAATTTCTCAGTTCATTGAAAAACTTGAAGGACAAGATCTTGGACAACAAAAGATTGCCAGAATGAACAATCCAAGTGGTCAACAAGACATCAAGATGTATTACAAAGGGAATGTTCAGAATGTTGAAGCAAGTCCGAAGGTCCAAACCGCTTTCAGTTCAGAAAACTCATCTGGATCAGTTAATAAAAGTCCAATCAGCAACAGTGGATTTTCTTCATACTCAAGTGTTAATCCGAATGTTTTAACTCCAAATCATCAGTTCCAAAGCTCAAACAACAGTAATGGTCATGTAATACACTGCAACATCGCGTTGCATCTTCAGAACGGTCAAAATTTCTCTGAAGAGGTCGCTAAAGGTCATATGGCATTACTAGCTACAGTGTTAGAATCATATGAGGGTTTGGTTGAAGGAAGGATCGGAAATCCTATGTTGACAAAAGAGGATTATGATCAGATCGATGCTGAGGAAATGGAGCTTATGGATATTAAGTGGTGTTTTGTGTTGAGGAGAACTGAGAAATTTAAGATGATTACAGGAAGAGATGACTTCCGTGATGCTAATGTTTCTACTTTAGGTTTTGATAAATCTAAAGTTACTTGTTTTCGATGCAGGGAAAAAGGACATTTCAAGAGGGAATGTACCAATCGAGAAGCAGGAGGAACTCAAAATCCGTTCGGGAATAATGATTATTATCGGAAAGCTATATATCAATAAGTTGCTCAACAACCATCATCATCAAATGCTATTGAAGATGGAAAGAAGAAAGCTTATCTGGTTAATCAAGATGATGAAAAAATGGCAGAAGGTTTTAGCTGGGACAAATACATTCCAGCTGATTCCAAGCTTGGAGCTTTCATTGCACAAATAGTTCAAGAACCAGATTTGATGAAGGAGTGGATGGATGTGATTATCAATAATGAGAAAAGTCAAGATGAAGAGTTTGTTTCTTCAGAAGAAAACTCAGAAAAGACACCAGTCTTTGATCAATCATCAACTGATAGCAGTGATGATGAAGAAGAGATACAAATAAACATTGGAAAAACTCAATTATCTCCTGAAAGTTTTAAATTTTATTTTGCAGATAGATTGGAGAAACTAAAGGAGAAGCGAGCAGCAAAAGAACAGAAAAAGGTAAAATGCGAGAATGTTGCTCAGGAAGAAAAGCATGAAAAGTGGAGTTAAAGTTGCTGAGAAGATGGTCGAAGTTGAAAAGATAGTCGAAGTTGAAAAGATTGTTGAAGTCACAAAACCTTGTCTAAAATGTTTGGAACCGTGCAAACAATGTGAAGAAAAATATGAGAAATATAGTGAACTTGACAAGATGAAAGAAAAATTATTATTCGATGTGAAGTATGTAAAAGAATTATATGATGTGTTGAACAGAATGGTGAATAGTCTGCAAAAGACAAATTCTGAAAGAGAAGATGCCTTAACGATGATGAATGCAGTGATGATGTCAAAACAGAAGGCTATCAATCACTATATTGAAGAATGTGCAAAGTTGAAGCAGGAGTTGGAGACTGAAAAGATAGAGAATGAAAGAATCAGACGATTGTTACAAAGTTATTCTAGTTCTGATTATTTGATTGATAGAATTTATCCAACTGTTGCAGGTTTTGAAGCCTTTCAGGACAAGAAGTCTGAAGAGAAGGATACTGGTAAGAAACAAAGTGCAAATTATAACAAGTGTCCGCCTCCGATCTGGGAAGGTTATTCTCCCAGAAAACCAAATGAGGAGCAAGTAAAAAAGGCAGTCAATATAAAATTGAAGTCTAAAACAACTGATGAGTTACCAGAAAAAATTGACGTCACGTTCACATCGTCTGACACTGATCATGAGTCTGAGTTAATAAAGAAAGTGGTCGATCAGGTGTTGGATAAGGATGAGGAGTCAGAATCAAAGTCTGAGTCTGAAAGCTCAAGTTCATCAGTTGACAGTCCGAAGTCGTCGGTCAAACGGGTTTACAATAAAGAATTTCTGTTATCAAAATCTAATTTGAATGACGAAACATTCAAAGTAGCATATACTTTGAATGATTCTGACAAATTATATTCTGATGTGGAATTTCCTATAAGAGGTGTTAAAACTGAAATGATTAACAAGGTTTTCAAATTAATAGAAATTAATATTTCTGAAATAAAAGATGTAAATCTTATTGAAAAACCTAAAAAATATACCTCAAGAGTTCAACAAAGGTTAAACAAGAAAAAGGGTTACAGTTCTGGTTCAGGTTATCGAAAGAAACCAAACCATAACGGTAATTTCAAAAAGAAGGGATTGGGTTTTATTTCACCTGAAAATTATAAAAATAAGAAATTTTCTAAAACAAAAACAATATTTGTTTCAGGGTCAAGTTCTGAGAAAGAAGCAAAGAGCTCATTCTGGAAGCAATCAAACAAAGAATTCCTTGCAAAGAAGCAAGAGAAAATTAAGAATGGAGTTCATCAGAGAAAGGAGACAAGAACCTGTTACCGATGTCAAGAAGTTGGTCACATTGCCTGGAACTGTCCAAAGGCAACCAACACAAAACAGGAAGTTGTTTCTAAACTAAAAGAAAAAGTTGTTGACAAAACTGAACCACCAACTGAAAAATTTAAAGTGTTTAAAAATTCAACATATGAAGTTGGTGAATGTTCGAAAAGGTTTTACAAAAGAAGGGTGAATCTTAACAACCAAACATGGGTTGCTAAGATAACAGATGTTAAATCTGGCGATGAATCTGACCCGTCAAAGTCAGAGGAGCCACAAGTTGAGGTTAAAAGTGAAAATTCAGTTCCGCCGATGGATGATGTAAACTTTCCACCATTGCGGACTGAAAATTTTAAATCAAAAGTTGGCAAAGTGGAGATCTCGAATCAATTCTATTTTGAAAAGAAAGAATTTGATGTCGAAAAAGCTTTTAATGGAAAAGTGAAACATATTTTTGGGAAAATGGTCGAGGGTAAGGCCAAAGGGGTAAAAGAATTGTATGAAGCAAAAAGGAATGTTCAAACCCCGAGTGAAACTGAGAAGGTCACACCTAAAGCTAGTCAGGCTTGGGTGTCTGTATTCCATAAGTAAAAAATCCTGACTTGCCGGAGCTTCCAAGTTGGTAATCGTGGAGCATGAATCGGCATCTTTCTTAAGAAATTCACAACTGTGATATTTCGATCTTCATGTGGTAGTATTTTTGAAAATTGTCATATTTCAATTTACAAGTGGTATTGATTGATGAGAACATACAAGTGTATGTACCTACAAGTGGTTGAAAAAAAAAGGTTTTCACCTACAGGTGGTTAATCAAGGTCATTAAGTTGAACTTGATTTAACTTTCATACAAAGTGATTGAAAAACAAAGTGATGAGTTTATCCCCTAACCTACAAGTGGTTTGTGAATTTCAACAAAACTTATTTTCCGGAAAAACCATTTTGATTAAAACAAACTTAAGTGTTTTGAAATCTTAATGGGAAAATAGTTTGTTGTCAGGGGGAGTTCTGATTGTTTATGCCAAGTGGATGGCGATTTGAAGCAATTCACAACAGTTTTCACTTTACTTGTACAGTTTGTTTTCAAATTTTCCGTGAAAATCCAAAATTGAAACATATTTTTGATTTTAGGGGGAGTAATTTTTTTTTAGAAATTTCGAAAATTTGAAAAAGCCAAAAACATGATAAAATCTAAAAGGTCAAAAACATGAGAAATTCAAAAATGAGTTTTATTGTGAAAAAGAGGAAATGATAGTACATCAGTGGACTATCACAACATGCTAAAGAATTGGAAAGTTAAAATGTGATAAACGGTCTCACTGATGATATGCCAGTAGGTTTTTACACGCTTAGTAGATTGTGTTCGAGATATAAACCTAAATATCAAACTTGCTTATTTCGTGGGGAACATCTCTCGGATATATAGGTAACCCCTGAAATCTTGTTTGAAGGGCTTTCTATTTCTGACATACTAGGTCTTTGTGCGTGGTGATATCTGGGGTATTATACCTGGACTTCTGATTTTGCGGGAGCAATAGCCTAGTCCTCGTATAATACTTTGCATTGCTTTAATCTTAAAGCTCGCCCTCAGCATAAAAATGATGAAACATTGAAAAATGTTAATCATGTGCGGTTGAAGAAAAGATTCTCTAAAGGGAACCCACCTAAAGTCGAACCATCATCTCTCTGATTTTGCGGAAGCAATAGCCTGAGCTCTCATGGTATCGCATTTAACTCTTTACAGATATCACTAGTGTACATTCACCTGTAAGACTGAATATAGGAGTCTGGATACGGGAGTATATTCTGAGGTGGGACACGCGAATAAGTTTAAGTCTCTAAAACACTAATCTCGTATCTCGAAACAGTTGAACTTTGTGTGAAAATTTAAGTGGATCAGTATACTGACAATCTAAGTGAATCGTTTAGAACTTAAAATGTTTAAAGCTTAACGGTGTTGGTGATTTATCTCATAAACTGATATGATCCTCTTACGCAAACTCACAAAATATTGGTTGTAAATATTTCTTTACTATTTTTCATTAAATTCAAAAACCCAAAAAGATTTTCAGTGTGTTTTAGCATAAAATTTTGAAATATACAAAAAGATTTTTGACAACTGATGTTGAAAAGCTGATTTTCAAAATTCCAAGTGCTAAACATGATGAACAGGTTTGGGAGTTTGTTTGAAATGCTAAAAGATTTTGAAATAAAAATGTCAAATCTGAATGTTTTTCTTACAATTAGTCATCAGAGTTTATAAATGTTAAATCATTTTGAGATAGTTTTTACAAGTGGTAAGCAGAGAATAAAATTGTCAAAATTGTGAAATTTATTGTTAGGTAGAGATTTGTGCAGGTCCCCGTGTTTAAACCTGAGCTGAAAGACAGCCAGGTCACGATCTTGGAACAAGAGCTATTTCAGACTGCGATTCCAGCTTATCGAAAGGGGGAGTCTGAAGACATTTAAGGGGGAGCCTGAATGGTTGAAAGCCAGGTTGAGATCCTGGAGAAGAAGAGAAAAGATTGAAGGATACTTTACACTGTCAGATACTTTGGAAAGAGCACGAAGACTGATCAAGACTGAAGAGTTAACATACCGAAGTTTTGTCACACTGAAGACTCGTCGACATCCAAGGGGGAGTCTGTTGGTGCATATGTCTGTCGACTTCGTCTAGTTTCGAGTCTTGTATTAGATTAGAAAGATCAGGGCACAAAATTCGAGAATAGTGTGTTTGTGACCATTTCGCACGAAATGGACATTGTCCATTTTGCACAAAATGGGTCTTGTTCATCTCGTACGAAATGCTCAGCCTATATATACATGTCCTGTTCATTTCGTATGTATCTTTCCGATTCCAGAGCCGAAGTGCTGCTGAAGTGTCTACTCTCTGTAAAACGTTGTTATATCAATCAAAAAGACAATTATTGTGTATATCAAGCTGTTTCTAAGTCGATACGTTAGTTTCCGCCTCTCGTATTGACAAGAACTCTTCTGAACGACCCGTTTTGGCCGTGCAAACGATCCTACAATCTTTAACGAGTCGAGACCAAGATTTTGACTCGAGACCATAAGATTTAGACTCGAAATCATAAGGGTTATCAGTCTTCATGACTCGAGACCAAGATTTCGACTCGAGACCACGAGGCTGCGACTCGAAATCATAAGGGTCTTCAATCTTCACAACTCGAGATCATGGTTTCGACTCGAGACCACAAGGTTGCGACTCGAGACCTCATTATGGAGTTAAGATCTCATAAAACTCAGTACTCAAGACCTCGAGATTTCGACTGAGGTTGCGACTCGAGACCTTAATGACTCGAGACCTCATAATGTTCAAGATGAGTCGAGACCTGACTCGAGATCTCACTCCAGACCTCATAACTGAGTCGAGATCTCACTCGAAACCTCATTATTTTAAGCTGTTTAATGTGAACGAAAATTTGGCACTCGATCCGCGCTAACAGGTGGTTTGCTATTAATAATTGGTTTTTGTAAATACTTAGTTAATTAATCAGAATCAGATAATGTTTTACAAAACCAAAATGGCTTAACTTGAATGAGCTTCTGATGTATCATTTCTGGCCAAAGCTGATTTGATACATCTATTTATTGTTCAAGTATTACGAAAGCTATGTTGAGTGTGCATTACAAACGTGAATGTTTTAATATCTGGCCAAAGCTGATTTAATTCATTCATGTATAACATACTTAACAAGTGCATAACTAAAGTGATTGTTTCATTTTTGGCCAAAGCTGATTTGCCACAACCACTTTGCACACATGCTTAAATGATTACACTTCTAGCCAAAGCTGATTTGTCTTCGTTTAAGTAGAATTTTAACTAAGTCTATTATTTTGAAGTTAGTAATAGACAATATCACAGCTTCATAATTAAAATGGTCATTATTTATGCCTGCCTTAGTATAATTTGCTCTTAGATCACATTAGAACTTCTTTCTTAGTATCATAATTCGCTCATCTTATTTCCACCATCAGCACCTAATTACGGGATTCCTCATTTGACTAATGATAACTTTGCTGCATGGAGGATGCTCTCATGCTTACGCTTGGATTGCTTGATTTCGATTATGCTCTAAGAGAAAATAAGCCAGCGGACCTTACTCCTCAAAGTCTTGCTGCTGAGCATTTGACTCATGAAAAGTGGACGAGGTCTAACCGCATGTCTCTCATGTTTATCAAGCAGTCCATAAGCAATGCAATCAGAGGAGCCATTCCTGATTCTGAAGATGCTAAAACCTACTTGGCTTCTGTGGAGGCGCAATTCAAGGGGACGTCTAAAGCACACGCTAGTACTCTTATCCTCAAGCTGGTGACGACTAAGTATGATGGGAGGAACGGCATTCGCGAGCACATCATAATGATGAATGATATGGCTAATAAGCTGAAGGGGCTAGAAATGGAAATCAGTGATGGTTTTCTCGTTCATTTCATCATTACTTTGCTTCCTTCATCCTTTGAATCATTCAAGTTCAATTACAAAACTCAGAAGGACAAATGGACGATGAGTGAGCTGGTCGCTATGTGCGTACAGGAGGAAGAGCGTATGAGGATGGATCGCACTACTGATGTTACTAACTTCACTACCTCCAACTCTAAGAAAAGGAAGAACAATCATCAGAGAAAGGATGCTTCTAAAATTCAAAGGCGCAATCCTAATACAAGTGCACCTTCCAGCTCTAAGAACTCCTTAGGCAAAATCCACTGCAAGTTTTGTAAAAAGGCAGGACATATGTAGAAGGAATGCCCTGACTTTAAGGAGTGGGTGGCTAAGAAAGGTAACGATTATTTTATGATACTTGAGTCCTATAATTTAAATGTTCCTGCTAATTCTTGGTGGTTTGATTCTGGTTCTATGTTTCATGTTACCAATTCAACTCAGGGATTCCTTACAATCCGGAAGCTGGAAAGAAACCAAAGAACGCTTAAGGTTGGGGATGATCGAGAATTAGAAGTGAAGGCCATTGGAACAATACAATTATTTATGAAAACTGGTTTATGTATTAAACTTTATGATACCTTATATGTTCCTGAGGTAACTCGGAACCTTGTATCAGGACCAAAGTTAGACATGGAAGGTTTTATTGTTTCCCATGGTCATCGCAAACTCTCTATCCTCTATGATTCTGTTCTTTATGGTTCTGGATTCTGGATGGTGGTCTCTATAGATTAGAACTAGATGATGATTTTTCCAAATCTTTGTTGTCATATAATATTAATGAATCACTCACAAAGATGAAAGAGAAACGAGACTTAGAGACTACATCCATGTTGTGGCATCAACGTTTAGGCCACATCTCAAGAGAACGATTAAATCATCTCATAAAGGATGAAGTCTTACCTCCTCTCAATTTCTTTGATTGTGGAACATGTGTCAAATGTCTTAAAGGTAAAATGACATTAGCGAATAAGAAAGGTGCCACTAGGAGCTCTAATTTATTAGAACTCATTCACACTGACATTAGTGGTCCCTACCAAATCGCTGGCATAACAGGACATACTTAAATTATCACTTTCATTGATGATTATTCTCGTTACATGTACTTGTATCTTATTAAGGAGAAATCTAAATCTCTTACAACTTTTAAAGATTATAAGGCTGAAGTTGAAGAGCAATTAGATCGTCAGATTAAAGTTGTGAGATCAGATAGAGGCGGTGAATATCATGGAAGACATACTGCTGTGGGTCAAGCTCCTGGTCTATTTTATGAGTTTTGTAAGGGCCAGGGGATTGTGAACCAATACACCATGCCTGGTACACCTCAGCAGAACGGTGTCGTTGAAAGAAGAAACCGTACCCTTATGAACATGGTGCGCAGTATGTTAGCCAACACTAACTTACCATTATTCCTCTGGACTGAAGCATTAAAAGCAACTGTTCATATACTCAATAGAGTTCCTTCTAAGTCTGTCCCTAAAACTCCTTATGAACTTTGGACAGGAAGGAAACTGAGTCTTAAATATATGAAAGTATGGGGCTGCATTGCTGAAGCAAAACTTTACAATCCTTTCCTAAGGAAACTTGACCGTAAAACAGTTACATGTTTCGTTATCGGGTATCCTGATAATTCAAAGGGTTATCGTTTCTATTGTCCTTCCCACGTCACCCGTATTGTTGAAACCAAGCGTGCTGCGTTCCTGGAGGATTTCAAGGTCAGTGGGAGCAGTACTAACCCTTACGAAGAATTGAAAGAAGTATAAGATGCGGGGGGGGGGGGGGGAGACTCGTCGCTTACCATTACTCCAATTACTCCTCTTGTACCCAACACAACTACTATACCTGAAGCTACTGCACCAACTCCAAATTCATCTCTACAATCAGAACCCATTATACCTCATAATGAATGCACATCAAACGCTCAAAACCAAGGCAACGCTGAACCCGATAATCAACTCAAGAAGTCATCTAGGCCCAGAAGGCCTACTAATTGGGATGATTATGTTACCTACCTAACTGAAATGGATCCCGGAAAGCTCAATGATCCTATCTCTTACAATGAAGCTATTAGCAGTGATCAGTCTTCTAAATGGAATAAAGAAATGAATGATGAGCTTGAATCCATGAAGAAAAATGACGTTTGGGATTTGGTAGAATTATCCAATGGTGTCAAACCCGTAGGATGTAAATGGGTGTTCAAAACAAAATTGGATCTGAATGGGAACGTTGAACGCTACAAAGCGAGATTGGTTGCAAAGGCCTACACTCCGAAAGAGGGAATTGATTATCAAGAGACATTTTCACCTGTCTCTCGTAAAGATTCATTAAGGATCGTCATGGCCCTAGTAGCTCACTTTGATTTAGAGTTGTATCAGATGGACGTTAAAACCGTTTTCCTTAACGGAGACTTAGACGAAGATGTTTACATGAAACAACCTGAAAGCGTTAAACCTGAAGGTCAGGAGCATCTAGTCTGTAAGTTGAAGAAATCCATTTACGGGTTAAAACAAGCATCACGTCAATGGTACCTCAAGTTTGATGAAGTCATGAAGAAACAAGGTTTTATAAAAAATCAAGTGGATCAATGCACCTACCTCAAAATGAGTGGGAGCAACTTTACTATACTTGTCCTTTACGTAGATGATATTATATTGGCAAGTAATAGTTTAGACATGTTGCATGAGTCGAAGCGGTTACTCTCGCATAACTTCGAGATGAAGGATCTCGGAGACGCTTCTTACGTCATTGGCATCGAAATCCACCGAGATAGACACAAAGGGATCTTAGGATTGTCTCAAAAGGCTTACATAGATCGTGTCCTTACATGTTACAACATGCGACAGTGCAAACCATCCGTCGCTCTAGTAGTTAAGGGAGATGTTTTCGGTTCATTCCAGTGTCCGACAACAGAGGCTGAGAATGAGCAAATGAGCCAGATACCTTATGTGTCAGTAGTCGGGAGCCTGATGTATGCTCAAGTCTGTACGCGCCCAGATATCGCTTATATTGCTGGAATGATAGGCCGTTATCAGACTAATACTGGCCTAGATCACTGGAAAGCAGCTAAGAAGGTACTTCGATATCTGCAAGGGACGAAAGACTATAAACTGACTTATAGAAAAAGTGATCATTTAGAAGTGGTAGGCTATTCTGATTCTGACTTTCCTAAATGCAAAGATGACAAGAAATCCACTTTGGGCTATATCTTTATGTTAGCAGGCAGACCCATATCATGGAAGAGTCATAAAAAACAGTTGACCACAACTTCCACAATGATGGCAGAGTACATTGCTGTTTATAACGCAACCTGTCATGGAATGTTGCTTAGAAATCTGATCGCTGGACTCAAAATCGTTAATTCCATTTCTAGACCATTAAATCTTTACTGTGATAATTCAGCTGTCGTTAGTTTCTCGAACAGTAACAGTTTGACTGGAGCTGGTTATATCTCGATACAAAATATATGTTCATACGTCAACGAGTTGAGGAAAATAATCTTTGTATTGAGTATATTAGTACTAAAGATATGCTTGCGGATTCGATGACTAAAGATCTCCCTCCTAAGGTTTACGAAGAACATGTTCGGAATATGGGATTTAGTAAAGACGTTGTTTAGCATATTGTACTAGCTTATGTTTTATGATTAATGAAATTTCCTCAGTTTGATTTTGTATGTCTCTTAGAATATGTTCAACCGGTATAATGGCATATAGACAAATAAAGTTACAAATCAAACAAAGGGCTTATGCACAGTGGCGAAGCTTAACCCGAATGACAGGGGGGTCGAAAACGTGTATACCCAAAAATTTCTATAGAACCGGGGGGTCGAAAATGTATATACCCAAAATTTTCTATACGAAAACTACATATATAACACTACTGAGTGAAAAGTTCGGGGGGTCGGGCGCCCCTCCCCGCCCCTTCTATACTTCGCACCTGCTTATGCGTATTTTGATCATGACGATTAGGTTTTACATTTAGGCTATAGTATGACTAATGGGGGTCCTGAGTCGCATAATGATTCAACGGCTGTATTTCTCTGCTATAGTACTTGTTTAAGGCTAAAATGAGTGTTAACTCCTGATCAGGCTTATCTAATACTCATAGTAAATGATTACTCGACTAAGTGGGAGAATGTAAGATTAAATATATTATGATTTAATATTTAATCTTGCAGCCATTATAATCATTTACATTATATAGATCAAAATATATAATAACCTATTAAATAATTAGTTGGTAATTGTTGATGGACCATATTACCCTTATTAACTAATTTGGTTTCCTCTTGGGTGCATATATAAGGAGACTTATGTAGAGGTTCAAAGGTTATACACATAACATAATTCTCATAACATCAAAATCGGCCCTCTTCTCCATAACCGATACCCTTTCGGTTTTCATCATCACCATCATTAGTTTGCACCCTAAGGAGAACCAGATCACACTGACAAACATGTCGAACTAAATGGCTTCTACTCTGACTGGATTCTCCACTGCACTATCTGCTGTAACATGTATGTTTTCATGTTTTCCATCATGTTTAGAACAGAACTGATCAACATGTACCAATGGAACACCCACCAGATGTTTGATGAAAGTCCAAGGAGAACTATGGGATATAATTCATATATTTTGAATGTAAATGTTATAAAAAAGAAGTATAAATTTGGGGTTTTTAGTTTCTTTTACATCTAAATACTATAAAAAGAAGACTTTTTAAACCGATCCGACCCGAAACCCGTTCTGAACTGGACTCGTTTCGACCCTTACCCGTTCTGACCCGAACCAATACAACCCGGTTTTTTGAATTGACCCCTTTTGACCCGACCCGTTTGACCCGTCACCCGACCCGACCCACCCGTTTTGCTAGGCTTAGTTGTGTCACATTTGAACCTACACTGCTACCATAAAATTGTTGTGAATTCTCTGTAAACCCTGAACTGCTTCCCACAAATGCATTCCCATTTAATGAACTTTCAGCACTGAAAGTTGTTTGTATCTTCTAACTTGTATTTTCTGAACCTTTGTAGTAAAGTCCAATATCTTGTGGAATATACTTTGTCTTCATTTTCGACTTCTTTCTTAACTCCAATTCACAAGCTTCCAAATTTTCAATAAAACTGCTCAAAGTCAGACTCATGTAATCTAAAGGTCTTGATTTTAAGATCATTAAAAGCATCTTTCAGTCTTCATCTGGTAAACATCTGCTAACTTTTCAATTTGTTTAGCATGTGCAGGTAAAATGTTGTTACCTTCATCTCAGCAATCAGATAATAGTAGCGTTCTATCAACTGGTGAAATGTCTCTCCTTTAACAACGTTGAAAATATCAAACTCTTTCTTTATCAAATCAACTTTACTCTTGCGCATGCCCACATTTCCTTTATACTTGTTGAATAATTCTATCCAAAGTGATTGGGTTAAGTGGCGGATCCAGGATTTTTTTCCAAGGGGTTTACTTTTTTAATGTTCTAATTTCATATGTTCAAACATAAAAAAAAAAAAATCGGGTCGGTTCGACGGTTCAAATCGGGTAAGGTTCATCTTATAACAAAAATAAGATACAATACAACTTCAAGTATACACTTATTCACCCAAATTTCACGTAGCTTAAACTCTTATGTTCACATTAACTTATGCCATAGTTATGTAATTGAAGTTTCCCTTCACTCTTTTACATTCATTGTAAATGTATGAATTCAACTCCTACGGATAACAAAGCGAACAGAAAGTAGAAGAAAATTGAATTCTTAAAATCAACAAATTATTAAAGCTTAAATACAAGTAAACAACAATTTGTAGAGTTTAAAGTGGTGGTCGTGTGGGTCTTTGTGTGTGTATGCATTTTTGGGAGTTGGACGTTAAAAAGCTTCCAGACATGAGTCGAACTCAAAACCTCAAGGATGTAAACCAAGCGTCTTACCAGTTTATCAGAACACTCATTTAATTACAGGTTCACCTAAAGAATATTTAAAGGTTCCTTCATTATTCCTTTTTATGAGTTTACACTATAAATTATAAACCGAACAGGTTCCTAGGAACCTCCTCGGTGACTCTAGATCCCCCCCCCCCCCTGATTGGGTTGTTCCTTTGTGCCGAAGCAAATGCAAGATTCACTCTTAGACCATGCGTAGTCGTTTGTCGAATAATGCCCCCACCCTGGGGCGTTTTCTGCCATGTGGCAGTCCAGTCAGCATGGGGGCATTATTAGGCGTTTTTGCAAAAGTGGCGTAGTGTGAATAATGCCCAATAACACCCCTTCCATTAATTACACACTTATTTTCTTTTTTAAATTAAATAATGCCACAATGCCCCATTGGTCAGTCAACCGTTGCCACAATCCCCTTCAGCGTGTTTCAAAAAACACCATACGCGAATTCAGGCCCAAACACGCCTGAAAACGCCGAGGGGGCGGGTGGAGGGCGAGATCGGGCGTTTTTTAGGGTGGATTTTGAAAAAAAAGACGCCCACTACCGGTGGTCTTATAGCGTATATTAAATATTAACCATAGCTTTTCGTTTGTGCTTTATTATCCACTCCTCAACCACACATAAGTTCTCAGTCTTGAACATTTGTTTTGTAGTTTTATATGAGCTTGAGAGATGGTTGCTTTATCTTTGTGAGAATATCGTTTATCACTCAAATAACTTGATTAGAATATGTTTTCTAATTTTTAGTTTTGTAGCAATTTTTGTTATTATTAAACACTTCAATTCATTGAGAAAACAATAATCTTTAAAGACATTTAATTGTAGGGTGCATTTTAAGAGAGAACTAAAAAACTATTAAAAAACCGACAAAACTACTTTCAATCAATCAATTTTGATTTTTCAGTTTTATAATTAAAAAGTCGTATTGTATTCACCATCATCACTTTTCTATATGACTTTTTTTTGAAACGCTAACTTCAATAAAAACGACCGGCCCGAAAAAAAAAAAACCAACGGACGGCCAAACCAACTACAACCACTTTTCTATAAGACTATAAGTCTATAAGTATAAAGCTGGAGGGTGTGTTATAAAGCTCTCAGTGGTTTTATCACGTCACCCAGCGCCACGTCATGTCTACGTCACACAGGGGCTTTAAGGTCTCTTCATTTAACTTGCAGGGTGTGTGATAAAGCCCACATCATCATTACCTAATTATTTTTTACTTATATATTTATTTTTTTAAATTAAATGCCAATTTTAATAACTAGAAAACTAAAAAACACATAATTTTATTAAAATAAAATTGAAAAACATTACTCCTAAAAAATGCAAAGTTAAAAAATAAGGTATTAGAAAATAAGAACTACATATATTTCGCCTGAATCTGTGTCTTACAAGCCTCCAAGCTCACCCGTACGCGGGTCTCTTCAATAACGGTCTTCTTGCTCGTTGTTGGGATTGTTTGGCGAACTTTGCCAAAACGGATGCTCGTATCCCAGACGTTTTGGTTGTTGGGAAACATTGTGTGGTTATATAAAAAAAAGTGTAGAGATTTTGTATAAAGATTGAGGTTGAAGGGATGAAAATTATGAAAAAAAAGTGGGGTATTTATAGGTGAAATTTATAAAGTTTAAAATTTTTTTTTTAAATTGAATGTTACCCTTCAACGGTAACTTTGACCAAACACACCTCGATAAAACCATTTTTTCCCGTTAACGTGCTGGCGAACATCCCATGGCGCCCCCTTTAAATCTTGCGGTGTGGCTGGTGGCGCCCCGAAGGCGCTATCAAAGCTGATGTGGGGGGGGGGGGGGGGGGGTTGGCGCCATGCCATACCAACCGGCCTAATATATTCACCATCATCTACGATTATATTTTTTCTAATGCTAAACACCAAATTTAACCACCCCCTGCTTCTACAGCAACCTTGCATTTTTTTTAGAGTAAATTACTTTTTGAGTCTCTGTGTTTTAGTGGTTTTAACCACTTGAGTCTAAAATCAAAAAGTTTAACGCCCTGAGTCTCTAGCCATTTATTTTATAACGTTTTGAGTCCAATTTTGTTCATTTTATAACGATTTGAGTCCAAAAAATTGGACTCAAAATGTTAAAATTTAGACTCAAAAGGACTCAAATGGTTAATAAAAAATGCTTATAAGGACCCAGGTCGTTAAACTTTTTGCTTTTGAACTCAACTAGTTAAAACCACTAAAACACAGGACTCAAAAAGTAATTTACCCTTTTCTTTAATGAAACGAAACTACTATCTCTAGTTGTGTAGCTCAAGTGTCATTAATTAAAGAAAATAATTAAACCTAAAATAGGCTATCTATTTGTTCTTATTATCTTGAAAAATAAAAGAAACATTTTCACAAAGCATTTCGACATGCTTGTAGAAGAAATCACACAAGTGGAGATCACTTGAGACTTGAGGGGTTGAACCATTCAGAATGATAATTCATTCTTTAACATGCCAAAAGAAGAATAATGATCCAAGATCTAAAAGTGTGCAATTTTAAAGGATACATATAAAGCTTCAAAAATGTGAAACAAGCAATGTTTTCATAATCAGACGGATAATTGAACCAATTGCCTTACTCTTTCACTAGTCGGGCCCCATTCAAGAGTCGAATAACATCATAATTACTTTTAAAAAATATCTAACATTACATATAGATGCTATATTAAATTAAAATAATGTAGATGCTTTATTAAATTAAAATATATTGTTTGTTAAAAAAGTATGTTAAAAATAAAAAAAGATTATATGGATTTGAAGCGCGGTTTTTTTTATTTAACAGCGAACGGTTAGGATATCGTTAACCGGGTTAGTAGTTAGTATGTTAGTATCACCAAGTTAGTATTAAAACCCTCTTGCCTAGACTTGAACCCAGGACCTCAATCGAAGCAAAACTTCCCACCTCCTCTTAACCACTAGGCCAAGAGATCATTGAATTTGAAGCGTAGTTAGTTTAGACATTTGTACTTGCATCATTAAAATCTCTTCGCCGGAATTTGCTGCTTTCTCATTTATGTGAGAGGATCCGAGTTCAAATACTAACTATCAAAAAACTTTTTAATTTTTTTTGATAATTTAAACCCCTATCTCAAAACCGAACCGACTTAAGGTCTGATTCTCAGTCCAACACCACTTCATTAGCGAATACACTACAAAGGATTAAAGAAAAAAAAGCACAATTACTAATATACATGACCACTATCATAGGGCACAGGTTGTCTTGTCTATAAATTTCATATTAGTGGGATTAGTAGAGCGTATATTGCCAATGATCTCTAGATTATAAATTTCATATCAATGAGATTAGTAGAGCTTATGCTGTCAATGATCTCTAGATCAAGTGATAGAAAGTTTGCATTTCTTTTAGGAGATGCATTTTCAACTCTCATTTGATGTAGAGTAAGGTACTGGTGGGCAATGATAGGAGACCATGAAAATCTGGGTTCGATCCTTGAGCCAAACAGGTTTTACCGGTAATTTCACCAGCGTGCCTACGGACGGGTGGGTTACCGGGTTTTCCCCGGAATTGGTGGTGGACTTGGGTTACTCTCAGAGTACTCCGTTTGGTTCAGTGGGTGCCCCGATAGTGCTCGTGATTGATTCTGTTGAGCTTATGTTAGTGAGACATTATTGCATGATTTTTACCGTATTAGAGAGACGTTAATAGCAGGTAAAAAGAACAATTTAAATTTTATAAATGGGAATTATAACATGTTAACGTTCACATGATTTGTATATGAACTAGTTAATACCCCGCCTGCGTTGCGGGGCGATAGCCGAATAATGAGCGAGTGTTAGGCAGCTCATTGACACAAAAAACAATTAAATCGAGTCAACCAATTAAAACAAAACACTTTTATAGTTTTGATTAAAAAAAACTAAAACAATGGCAATATTGTAATTTTTAACTGAGAGAAAGTTGTATTTTTTTTACTGGGTAAAATCGTAATTTGCCAAAAGCTAAAGTGATGGTAGTACTGTAAATTTGAACCAGGGGCAAAATTGTAAATTTTCACAGGGGCAAATTCGTAATTTTGAACTTGGGGTAACAGCGTAATATAAATTTGAACTAAGGGCATAATCGTAATTTTAAGCTAGAGGCAAAATCACAATTTTATTTTGAACCGAGGGCAAAATTGTAATTTTGAGTTGGGGGCAAAAGCATAATTTTATTTTGAACTGGGGAAAAAACATAATTTTAAACTGAGGGTGAAATCATAACTTTTTAAACCGGGGAAAAATCACATTTTTTAATAGAGGGCAAAATCGTAATTTTTAGCTGGAGGCAAAAACAAAATTTAATTTTGAACTGGGGGCGAAAAGGTAATTCTGAGCTGAGGGCAAAACCACAATTTTATATTGAATCGAGGGAATAATCGTAATTTTGAGCTGGGGACAAAAGCGTAATTTTATTTTGAGCTGGGGGCATAACCGTAATTTTAAAGAGGGGCAAAAACGTAATTTTAAAATGGTTATAAAATAATAAACTGGTTGGTCCAGTATGGGAGTGCCAGGAAAAACCGTAATTTTGAATTAAGGGCAAATCGTAATTTTGAGATTGGGAGAAAAGCGTAATTTTATTTTGAGCTGAGGGCAAAACGGTAATTTTAAACAGGAGCAAAAATGTAATTTAAAATTGATATAATATAATAAACTGGTTGGTCCAATTGGGGAGTGCCAGGCCTGCCTGGCACTAAATGTATGTATAGAGCTGTCTGGCACTTCCCCATTTGGTAAATGTATGTATAGAAAATGTGTCAACTTTTATTTATTACAAGAAACTAACAAACTAGAAAACTAAACTATTCATCCTTGTATTGAACTAGTTGGATGCCCCGCCCACGTTGCGGGGCGCTAAGCCGAATATTTCTTAGTTTAATAACATGTACGCATGTATTTTAGTTACTTGTGCGTACTACTCATAACACGATCTCAAAAAAGTTACATCGACTCAACCAATTAATCCAAAACACTGCCATAGTTTTGCCAAAAAAAGATGGCAAGCCAGAGCTGGGGGCAAAATAGTAAATTGTCATAAACAATGAGCGAGTGTCAGACACCTGTTTGACAAAAAAAGTTAGATTGAGTCAACCAAGTAAAATAAAAACTATTATAGTTTTGAAAAAAAAAACTAAAACGATGGCAAGACTACATATTTTAACTAGGGGCAAAATCATAGGTTTTAAAAGAGGGCAAACTCATAACTTTAAACTGAGGGCAAATTCTTATTATTTTAGCTCGAGGGCAAAAACATAGTTTTGAACTAAGGGAAAAAACGTAATCTTTAGCTGGGGACAAAAGCATAAATTTATTTTGAACTGAGGGTAAAATCGTAATTTTGAACTGAGTGCGAAATCGTAATTTTTGAAAGAGAGCAATTATAATTATATTATATTATAAACATTAAAAATGAAAAAAAAAAAAATAGGGCAGCCACACATTTTCCACCAATAGGTTGGCAGAACAATTTCCATCATCGTAAATGTATATGTAAGTAAATTAGAAACTAACAAACTAGAAAACTAAACTATACATCCTTGTATTGAATTACAATTACAATTATAATTTTCATTTTCAATATCTACAAACAATATGGTAGGCGGGAATAGTTCTTGCCCTTTATTGGGTTACATGGGCGGCAAAGAGAATAATGCCAGCCTGACACTTTCCCATTGGTCTAACAAATTTACGCTTTTATTCCGCTTTAAAACTATAATTTTGTCATCAGTTCAAAATTATGTTTTTACCCCCACTTAAAAAACATATTTGCGCTTTGCCCCGTGTAAATTTACAGTTTTGCCATTAGTTTTTTTCCCATTATAATTGGGATTTTGCCATCAGTTCAAAGTTATGTTTTTACCCCGACTTAAAAATAAATTTACGCTTTTGCTCCCAGATGAAAATTTCAATTTTGCCCTCAGTTCAAAATTACGATTTTGCCCCGTTTAAATTTACAGTTTTGCCATTCGTTTTTTTTCTCACAACCAAGTTACGATTTTGCCCTCAAATTAAATTTACATTTTCTCCATCGTTTTTGTTTGTTTTCCTGGTTAAATTACAATTTTGCCCCCAGTGTAAAATTACAGTCATGCAAGTAGCTGCCTGGCACTCCCCCATTGGTCCATTTAATTTATGATTTTATCTCTGAAAAAAATTATGATTTCGCCCTCAGTTCAAAATTACGTTTTCCCATCGTTTTAGTTTTTTTTTTAAGTATAAAAGTTTTTTTTAATTGTTGACTCGATTTAATTTTTTTCCGTGTCAAGTAGCTGCCTAACACTCGTTTATTAGTCCTGAAAAATTACAGTTTTGCTCTGAGAAAAAAAAATACAGTCTTATTATCGTTTTAATTTTTTCCTATCAAAATTATAGTAGTGTTTTTTTAATTTATTGAAAATTATTCAGCTATCGCCCCACAATGCGGCCGAGGCATCAACTAGTTACAATTACAATTGAATGAATTACAATACAATTATTTTATTTGAATTTTCTCCGATCTATAATGATAACATCTGAATTTTATTTTATCAATTAATAACATAAAGCAGCTGAAAATTATTTTCCCTAAAGTCGTTCATTATGTGGACCTCCTCTTCCATCTCTCTTTATCTTCACTTTCTATCTTTTATTTGTTCTAAACTAGTTTTAGCCCCGCCCGCGTTACGGGGCAATAAACCGAATATTTCTCTCTCACAACATGTATG
Organism: Helianthus tuberosus; assembly: GCA_030545235.1. Taxonomy (NCBI): domain Eukaryota; kingdom Viridiplantae; phylum Streptophyta; class Magnoliopsida; order Asterales; family Asteraceae; genus Helianthus; species Helianthus tuberosus. The sequence continues at coordinate 31,906,853 of CM060430.1, forward strand.
TCTGTACAGAGGGCAAAATCGTAACTATATTTTGAACTGTAGGCGAAATCATAATTTTAAATTGAGAGCAAAATCATAATTTTGAGCTAAGGGGAAAAACATAATTTTATTTTGAACTGTGGGCAAAAACGTAATTTTGAGCTGAAGGCAGAATCGTAATTTTGAGCTAGAGGAAAAAACAACATTTTGTTTTGAACTGGGGGCAAAAACGTAATTTTAAACGGAGGGCGAAACCGTAATTTTAAACTGGGAACAAAATTAAAAGTGAGTTTTTGAACCGAGGGCAAAAGCGTAATTTTAAGCTAGCGGCAAATTTATAATTTTATTTTGAGCTGGAGGCAAAAACGTAATTTTAAACGAATGACGAAAGCGTAATATTAAACTGGGAATAAAATAAAATAAAATTAAAATTAGTTTGGTCCAATAGGGAAGTGTCAGGCAGCTGCCTGGCACTATTCCCCCATCTTCTAAATGTATATGTAGTATAATATAATAATACTAGGTTAGAACCCCGTGTATTATACGGGTTGAATGAATAAATTATATATATATATATATATTAAATAATAAAACAATATATTTTTAAAAACCTCATTTATTGCATGGGTTGAATAAATATCTTTTTTAAATAAAGTAATAAAAAGTTGCATCTATAAGAATAATATTGTACGGGTTGGATAAATGTAATTTTATATACCAAATAATAAAAAAAAATTATATCTTTAAAACCACGTGTATTACACATTTTTAAGAACCCCATGTATTGTACGGGTTGAATAAATTTAATTTTATATATTAAAGAATGAAAAAGTTACATTTTAAGAACCTCATATGTTATACGGGTTGAGCACATATAATTTTATATACCAAACAATAAAAAATTATATCTTTATAAACCCTATGTATTATATGGATTGAATAAATCTAATTTTATATACTACATAATAAAAAAAAGTTATATTTTTAAAAACCCCGTGTATTACACGAGTTGCATAAATGTAATTTTGTATAGTAAAAAATAAAAATGTTATATGTTTAAAAAACCTCGTTAATTACACGGGTTGAATGAATCTAATAAAAGTTTATATCTATAAAAAAACTAACAGATATACCGATGGATGGGGTGATTGCGGAGATAGTTCTTATAAATGTAACTTAAACATAGTGATTACCATATTTGAGTTGAGAGTTGTACACGAAAATAAAAGTATAGAACCAATAAATATTGATTAATATTTTTGTTTACCCCTTATAAAAAATTTTGAAATAGGTTCTACCCTTAACTACTTTAGTTTAATAAAATAAATAAATCATTTACATTATATTAATTTATATTTAGCGTACATCTTTTGTTAATTTCAGGATAAATAATTTTGAAATCTGATAAATATTTTGAAATATTATATCATCTCCTATACGAATTGTTTAAATTTATATTAAATTTAATGTTATAATTATTTTTAGTTGATATTAATTATTTATAAAAAATAGATGACTTCAATGAATGACATGTGTCAACCCATTGGTTTCTTTTATTATGTAGTAATAGCGGTAAGACCCGTGTGCAAACACGGGTGGTTTCTTAGAAAACCATGCATAACACATATTAATAGAACATATAGATACATGTATAGATATTGTACCAAAACGTGTTATCTATTATAGCTAAAAGACAACTATAAACATTGATCATCGGTTAATATATCAGTTACATATGATTATTTCCATTCTCTTATTCAAAAAAGAGAGTATCCATCCATTGACAATGTAAACTGTTATAAACATAAGTACATATAAAAGATGTCTAACAAACTTAATAAAATTCGAATACAACTTAAGTTTTAACAAACATTAACTAAGAACATACGATCACCTGCCTAAACAACACACATCAAACCTCAGTCAAGAATTTGTTACGCAGTAACATGTCCTTTGCTACATGGTGATATGGTTAAATATGCTACTGGAGATAATGTAACAGCTGCTAATCCAACAATCTCCCTATACAACAGATGATATGAAAACCCTTCTTTATTACTGATTTTTATTTCTCATCAACATCTCCCTGATTTGTCCTTTGAATTGTAGTTCAAAGTCCAGGAAGAACATGTCTTCTTCATCATCCCTTTCAAGTTGAAGGTCCAACAAATCTTGGAGATCGTATGCATTCAGATTATATGCACCATCCATTTTAATCTCTTCAACACTACCATCTGATCTGATCAAAGTCAATTCTTGGGTTTTTGAGCATGACTTCCACTTTACTATTTTTGGATCAGTTGGTTTTCTTGGGAAAAGAATTATTGAAGATGAGTTTGGTGATTGTGGTCTGCTAACTAAATTTGCAATTGGTTCAGACATATCAGATGATGAGATAAGGTTTTTCGGGGTATCAATTTTTAGAGACAGAGCAGCAGTTGTAGGATAGACTTGGTTTTGAAGAACATCTGAATCTTTAGCTCTAAGTTCTTCCAGCTTTTTGTAGGTCTCAACTATCTTCAGTTTAGACCATCTGGCAATGGATCTAGCTGGACCATAACCAGCAGCCACAAGCTCTGCTCTCATTCTTTTAAACTTCAATACCTCATCTGAATCCACTGTTTTGAATTTCTTCCAATTAGGTGGAGTTGGTTTTACCAGAGGATCATTGCGCATTTTTGTGATTCTATCGATCTCTTCTCTAAGAGCATCTGCTAACCAATTTTTGAATTGATCTTCAGTTTCCTTATATGGTTTGTACTTCATAATGTGTGCAACATAATCATCCCTCAGTTTCATCTGAAGTTCAGGAGTTACTGGCCTCTCAGACATGGATTTACTCAGGTCCCTAGCATAGTCTTCAAGTTTTATGACTTTGCTAAGCTGAAATGATAAGAACCTCTGGTATTCCCTATCTTCCATCCCTATGCTATTCTCTCTTGCTATAACCTCAGCCTGTGATACTTTTAATTTCAGATACTCATCTAAGTTTTGAGGCTTCTTATATCTATAAAGAGATGGGAAGGATCTTTTAGATGGATCCTCTATTGTGAAGAATGATTCAATTTCACCTTTAACAAAAACTAACTCCAGCGAATATTGAGCTTCCAAAGGAATGACTGATGGTAGTGTAGCAATTGGAATAGATGAAGTAGATTCTCTGGGTGGAAATGATGAGCGTGGACTGTTTTGAATGGAGGCAGATGATACAGGGATTGCTGATTTAATCTCCTCATCATCTTCTAACACAATATGAGTTTTTCTCTTACGTGTGGAGATGATTTCTGGTGAAGGAGAATGTTTTGGTAGTGAAGATAAATGTATGGGAAATCTTTGTGACGTTGGAGGTGGTTAGATTGTGGTTGGTGTAGTGAAAATGATCATGGCAGATGTTTGACAAACTTCTACTGAAACAACTGGTGTCTCAGCAGCTGTTTGGCTAACATCTGCTGATACTTTTGTTTATTAGCATCTATTGGCAGAATGGGTGATGATGGTGTTGAAGCTATTTTCTCCTTCTTTTGTGGTGGTTTTTTTGGAGAAGGTTTGGATTTAGATTGAGCAGGAGATACAATTTATGTAGGATTAGCTTTTGAATCTTGTGGCAACTTTCTCAGTGAATCTTTCTCCCCCTTTTTGGCATCATTATCATCATCATCTTTCTCAAAGATTGATGTAGGGGTGGAGCCAGTAAGTTTCAACAGATGTTCTTTAATGTTCATAATGTCTGCTTGTGTGTCTTTATACCTCGCATCAACCAAATTTCTGATAAATTCCAAACTGAAATTGCGGTTACTTTCAGCCAAATTCCTCTGAGCTTGAAGGATGGTGTTATGGGTGAAATTCCGAGGCCATATCCTGGATAATATCTTGGGTTATATGTTGATTACTTGATAACTGTTCACAACCAGGATGTTGGACCAAGATATTGGTAACATCTTGATGCTGTATCCTGGTGTTTACTAACATTCTGCTTGCAAGTTACGAGTGCAGGATAGTAACGTTCACCAAGACTTGTTCTCCTGAAGACTCGGTATAAATGGTTGAAAGAAAGACGTTGAAGCCACAATACCTGGTCAATAACGTTCACTAGGGAATATTCCAAGGCATCCCACCATTCTAGGAGAATTTGTTTTCTTTGTAACTATAATTATGTGGATAACAAGATAGATAGGTCACAACATTCACACTCATTTCTCTCGAATTCTTACACTTTCTCTTGCAATCACACACCACTAGCAAGCATTGTAACACTTAGCAATGATCTGGGCATTATCCTGCACTGTATCCTGAATTTTGAAGTAATAAGAAGAACAAGCCAGTGACGATTGTCAGCTCCCGAGGTTTTATGCCGGAGATCTAGACTGATCAAGGGCTTTCCTCGTATATCTCGTGTCAACCTTTACATTTTTGCTCATTGTTTGTGTTAGGGGTGGATTTCTAAATGATCAGTGATCCTTATTTACTGTTGGGTTTAGTGATCCTCAATTCTGTCTGAAGTAGTGATCCTCAGAAGTGTTGCAGGATCAGGATCATGGATCACTATAAGGATTCCTGTACTAACGATTGTCTACTTTGACTTCGTAATTGTTTTGCAGGACTATCAACTTGGACTTGGTCTTGGCGATATTCCTGGAGAATATTCTAAGTCTATTCCGCACGTGCTTGGTCAGAAATGGACGTTATGGAGTCGTGGAGGACTTGCACGATTTGCGGATAGTTAGTTAGGCTAGATATTTTCTAATTTTAAGGGGGTAGCGAGCTATTTTTTAGAAGACTTGGCTATTTTTGGCTACACACACACACTCATACAATCGCTCTCATCAGTTTTCGCTAACACACTTGGCAATTACACACATTTTCTACACAATACACTATAGTGATCCTTGTACTTAGCTCGCTATCATCCGAAGTTGTAATACGTTTTATGTTTAATTTGAGTTGGTGATCGGTAGTTTCCATCACCCGAGGTTTTTTATGCCGGAGATCATTCATTGATCAAGGGCTTTTTCCTCGTATAAATCTTCGTGTCACTTGTTCATTACACTTCATAGTGATCCTTATTGTTTTTCATCAATTCAAGCATCATACCTCACAACAGAAAGTTTGGTTACATTGTCATTGTTTGATTTTTGACCAAAACAGTTTGGCGCCCACCGTGGGGCAATTGGTGCTTCATTCCTAGAAAGATTCGTGTTTTTGTGGTCATTTCGATTCGCTACAACCAAACAGATGGCTTCCTTAGTGAAGAATACTTCAAGTTTGATGCCCTCATTCAGTTCTTCACAAGGTGTTCCTCCTTTGCCTCCACCACCTTCTGGATCCCAGAAGAATGCTGAGAATGCTGCGAAGAAACCAATTCCTATTTTCCAAAAACCACCTACTTCTTCTGTTTCAACTAATCCTACTACTAATGATCTTTATGCCCTGATTTTGCAGATGAGGAATCATGCACAAGAGCAGGATAAAACCAACGAAAGGATCCTTCGGGAGATCGATGAAATCAAGAAACAGAAGAAATCAGTGGAGGATCACTCCCCTCTGATGCCAAGGTCGCTGAACTTCGACACTCCGGTCATAACTTCCCAACACTCAGCAGTTCCGGACGTGCAATACTTGGGTGAACTACCAGGAAGGCGTTATGGAACAACAACAATGAGTCAGACATTTGGCTCTTACTTCCAGCCGCAGGAATCCTCTTCTCAGCCATCAGGATCCTCCTCTCAGCATCAGGGATACTTCACGTCAGGAGGATATGTGGGAGTGCATGCAGTACAAGGATCCTCCCAAGTACAAGGATCCTCCCAGGTCCAAGGATCTTCCAGAGTCCAAGGATCCTCCCAAATCCAAGGATCCTCCCAGGTCTAAGGATCCTCCCAGATCCAAGGATCCTCCCAGGTCCCAGGATCCTCTTTGGTCCCAGGATCCTCTCTGGTCCCAGGATTCTCCCTTATTCAAGGATCCTCCCTGGTCCCAGGATCCTTTCAGGTTCAAGGATCATCTCAATTTCAAGGATCCAACCTCCTTCAAAATCAAGGATCCTTGAGAAGTATGCAGCCTCAGAACTCGGACGTTCATCAAGGAGACTTCATACCAATGCAGACCATTGCCTCCTCTGGTCCTTCAATCATGCCAGAGTCTCGACAAGATGGATTCACATCCGCAATTCCAAACTCGAATCCTGTGGGAGGTAACACTTTTAATAATTTATATAACACTAACCATGGCTTTATGCAGGATACAGGTATCAATCAGGCCATGGCTAGGAAGCTACAGAAGCTTAAGGATATGATATCCAGTGTACCAGGAGTGGTTAAACCCATTCCTAAGATTGCGGATGGTAGCCATAGGATATCTCGTTTTGCACCACCTTTATGTGATGCTGAGATACCTAAAAGATTCCAGATACCATCAATGAAGCTATATGATGGTTCAACGGATCCAGAAGAGCATGTAGCTCAGTACAGGGAGAGGATGGAGATCAATCCAATTCCTGAAAGGTTGAAAGAAGCATGTCTATGCAAGGGATTTGGATCCACACTTACAGGATCTGCTCTTAAATGGCTGCTAAGTCTTCCCCCTTACTCTATTACTTCATTTGCTAATTTAGTTAACTTATTCAATAGTCAATTCTCTTGTAGTAGAAAGTTTGAACGGTTAACTAGTGATTTATATAGGGTAACACAAGGTCAAAATGAATCACTTAGAGATTATATCACTAAGTTTAGTAAAGAATCCTTAGATATTCATAATTTGGATATTGCTACGGCTGTAGAAGCCTTTAAAATGGGATTGCTTAGGGATTCATTATTCTATGATGATCTTGTTATGACACCTTGCAGGAATCTTGATGAAGTAAGGACTAGGGCCCTTAGGTTCATCCGCCTAGAGGATGACAAAAGGATCCAGGACAGATTGACAGGATCCTCAAAACAGGATAAACAAGTATCCTACTTCAGGAACAACAAATCCAAGTCCTACAACAGATCTGATAACCAGAATGTGCACGCAGTGGAACAAGAAGAGGATGATGAGGATTATCCTCCTATTTCTGAATATTGTTTTTCTGTTGATAACAATGAACTAATCCTTGCAATGCAGAATCTAGGTGAGAAAGCTAGGTGGCCAAGGAAAAGTGATAAACCAGCTGCTACAAAGGATAAATCCAAGTGGTGTGCATATCATGAGGATTTTGGGCATCTCACTGAAGAGTGTATTGCACTTAGAAAGGAAATTGGTTACTTGTTGAGCAAGGGGCATTTAAAGGAACTCTTGGGATGAAAGAAGTCAAGGACCCAGGATCCTGAAAGGATCCCGGAAAGGGCTCCTGCTCCTCCAGCAGATGCACACGTCATAAATTTCATATCCGGTGGATCAGACATCTGTGGTACATCCTTCTCAGCAGCAAAAAGACACGCTAAGGAAACCAAGATGGATAATGGAGACAGACCCGTCCGGACCTCCGTTGTCACCCAGGATAAAGTCATTACTTTTGATGAGGATGATCGTGTTGACATCCAGGATCCTCATCATGACGGTCTTGTAATTACATTGTTTATTTCTAACCACTTTGTTCGCAGGATCCTTATAGATGGAGGAAGTTCTGTGAACATCATTCAGCTGTATGTTCTCAAGAAAATGAATATCCCAGAGTCTGATATCATCCCAAGATCCTCAGTACTTGTGGGATTCAGTGGGGAAACAAAGAATACATTAGGGGACATCAAACTCCCAATCTATATTGAAGGATTGCATTCTTATCAAAAGTTTTGTGTTATTGATTGCTTGTCGTGTTGTAATGTTATCCTTGGCAGGCCATGGATACATGATATGAAGGCAGTCCCATCCACCTATCATCAGTGTGTAAAGCTTCCAAGTCCATGGGGAGTGGTGAAAATTGAGAGTGATCAACAGGAGGCTAAGAATTGCTATACCTCATCAATGAAACCAGCCTCAAGACCAAGGGAGCAATAGCAATTAAAGTATCCTTCAAGAGATGTCTTGGAGGCAAGAGAACAGGATTTGAAAGAAATCCTCATGGATCCTGATGATCCTGAATCCAAGATCTTCATAGGGTCAGGGATCCTTAGCGATATTGAACGAGAGCTAGTATCCTTTCTCAAAAGAAGGAAAACCACCTTTGCCTGGAAACATGAAGACATGACAGGTATATCTAAAGATATAATTACTCACAAACTTGGCATTGACAGGTCATTCAAGCCAATTCATCAAAAGAGGAGGAAGTTTGCACCTGAAAGAAATGCTATTATCCAGGAAGAGGTAGATAAGCTACTTCGAGCAGGTATGATTAGAGAGGTTAAGTATCCAAGATGGTTAGCCAATGTGGTTGTTGTTCAAAAGAAAAATGGAAAGTGGAGGGTATGTGTCAATTTTACAGGTTTAAACAAGGCATGTCCCAAGGATCTTTTCCCATTACCCCACATTGACTCCATGGTGGATGCTACCGCGGGTCATGAGTTGTTAACTTTTATGGATGCTTCATCTGGATTTCAACAAATTCAGATGGAACCATCCGATCAAGAGGATACAGCCTTTATGACCCCAACTGGTATATACTGTTATATTGCTATGCCATTTGGATTAAGGAATGCAGGTGCTACTTATCAAAGGCTAGTCAATATGATGTTCAAGGAGAAAATTGGACACACTATGGAAGTCTATATTGATGACATGGTGGTTAAGTCCAAGAGAGCTGAGGATCATCTTAAACACTTGGATGAAGCGTTCAATATCCTTGATAAATATAATATGAAACTTAATCCTTCTAAGTGTCATTTTGGTGTAAGGGCAGGTAAATTCAGGCTATCGTGAATATCAAATCTCCTGCCAATGCTAAGGATGTGCAAAGGTTGACTGGCAGGATCGCAGCCTTGAACAGATTCATATCCAAATCCTCAGAAAAGTGCAAGGAGTTCTATGACATCCTGAGGAAGAACAAGAAATTTGAATGGACTGAGAAGCATGAAAGTGCCCTTAAAGCTCTTAAGGATTACTTATCCTCAGCCCCAACCTTGAAAAGGGAGATGTGTTATCCTTATACTTGGCGGTATCCTCAAAAGCAGTAAGTGCGGTCCTTGTTAAGGATCACCAAGGTACACAACATCCTATTTATTATGTAAGTAAGAGCTTACTTGATGCTGAATCCAGGTATTCACATTTAGAAAAACCTATCCTTGCATTAATTATGGCATCTACTAAATTAAGGCATTATTTTGAGACTCATGCCATTATTGTTAAAACTAATTTCCCAATTAAGAATGTTCTCAGGAAACCTGAAATGTCAGGAAGGATGGCTAAGTGGGCAGTGAAGTTGAGTGCATATGATATAAGATATGAACCAAGGACTGCCATCAAATCCCAAGCCTTAGCTGACTTTGTGACAGATTTTAGTAGTGATTTGCAAAAGGAAGCTGAACTAGAAGTCCAACAGCTTGAAGAAACCAAGGATCCTTGGATACTGTTCACTGATGGATCCTCCAATGTAAATGGAACAGGGCTTGGAATACTACTAAAATCGCCACAGGGGGACATAATACCCCACTCCATAGCTTGTGAATTTCAAACTACCAACAATGAGGCTGAATATGAAGCCTTGATAGCTGGTTTGCAAATTGCAAAGCACATGAGCATCAGGTATCTTGAGGTACATGTAGATTCTTTATTGATCACTAATCACTTTAATGGATCCTATGCTGTTAAAGGTGAAAAGTTAATCAAATATTTGGAGATAGTCAAAGAATTAGCACTCTCTTTTGTATCCTTTAGTTTGACACAGGTACCAAGGGAAGAGAATGCAGAAGCTGATGCATTAGCCAATCTAGGATCATCTTTGAAGATTCCTAAGGATATCAAAATCCCTATCATCCATATCCTGACCCCTGCTATCAAGGATCATGTAGCTATGGAGATAGGAGAAGATTCTGCAATCATCCCTAGTGATAATACCCAATCTCATTTAGGATCATGGATACTCCCAATCATGAGATACATACAACATGGAGAAATTCCTACAGGAGAAAACCCAAGGGCTTTCAAAATTAAGGTATCTCAATTTACAATATTAAATAATATGTTGTATAAACGATCTCTTGCAGGACCATATTTAAGATGCATTGAGGATCCTGAAATTCAAGAAGTCCTAAAGGATTTCCATGAAGGAGATTGTGGAAACCACACTGGGGGCAGGGCATTATTCTCAAGGATCCTGAGGACTGGATACTATTGGCCCACTATGAAGAAGGATGCTGTGGAGTATGCCAAGAAGTGTGATCCTTGTCAGAGGCATAGTAATATCCTTCACCAACCAGCAGAGCTCTTGCATCCTATATCCTCTTCTTGGCCATTCATGAGATGGGGAATGGATATAGTTGGAAAGCTTCCTAAGGCACCTGGTGGAAAAGTATTCATGCTTGCTATGACTGATTACTTCTCTAAGTGGATAGAGGCTGAAGCCTTTGCTTAAGTCAGAGAAAAGGAAGTTATATCCTTTATTAAAAGAAACATTATTACTAGATTTGGTATCCCTTCTGAGATTATTTGTGATAATGGATCCCAATTTATTGGGAATAGAACCACTAACTTTTTTGACAGTTGGGGGATTAAGATGATAACATCAACACCAGTCCATCCACAAGCTAATGGTCAGGCAGAGTCATCCAACAAGATCATCATCAACAATTTGAAGAAGAAGCTTGGATCCAAGAAAGGAAAATGGGCAGAAGAATTACCTTATGTACTTTGGGCTGACAGGACAACTCCCAAGAATGCTACAGGCCAAACTCCATTTTCTTTGGTATTTGGGGCAGAATCAGTGATCCCTACAGAGATGGTGGTTCCAACTGCAAGAACAAGCATTCGTGATCCTGAAGAAAATGCTGAAAACTTGATTCAAGACTTGGATACTATAGAAGAAATCAGGGATTTAGCAAGGATAAGGATAGCCAGTTATCAACAAAGGATGGCTGGAGCTTACAACAAAAATGTCAGGCTCAGGAAATTCCAAGTTGGGGATATGGTATTAAGGAAAGCATTTCAAAACACCACCAATCCTGCTGATGGAAAGCTAGCACCAAAGTGGGAAGGCCCCTATTTGATTGAAGCTGAAGCAGGAAAGAGGGCATATCGATTGCTAACAATGGAAGGTGATTTGCTACCTAGAGCTTGGAATGCTGTCCATTTGAAGAAATATTTCATGTGATCATGATCCGTGATCCTTGCCAGACAAGTATCCTTGAAGGATCCCCACTGACAGATGATCCTCTTTCTGGTAACATTCCAATCTCAAACTATTTCATTCTTTTTATTCTCTTACAAGGATAAGGATCCTGCGTCCTTTATCCTCCTTTTACTTGATTCTCAGTTTTGAAGGTTCAGGTATCCTTAACTAAGGATTGAATATCCACAGAAGTATCCAGTTATTTGGGCTTGACCCCAGTTATTTGGGCTGGATCCTGCGTCCTTTATCCTCCTTTTACTTGATTCTCAGTTTTGAAGGTTCAGGTATCCTTAACTAAGGATTGAATATCCACAGAAGTATCCAGTTATTTGGGCTTGACCCCAGTTCTTTGGGCTAGTCCCCAGTTTGGGCCTGTCCCCAGTTTCGCCAGTAGCGCACGATGATCCTGGTATAGTTCATGGCAATGCGACCAGTACCCGCTTTAGGGCCGACAATTTCATTGTACTGGCTATATTCAGGATCCTACGTATAATGGTAGACATACCATACATCCATTCCTAAGGTTTCTAACGTTTTCACGTTAGCTAAGGTTTTGGCATTTTCATGTCACTAAGTTTGGATAGTCGCCAGTGAGGGCCATACTCCAGTTTACATACGATCCTTTGGGCTTGTCCCCAGTTATCTTTTGGGCTTGTCCCCAGTATATTGGGCTTGTCCCCAGAATTGTTGGGCTTGTCCCCAGTTACTAACATTCATCTTATATTGGCTCAGTCCCAAGTAATATCTTATTTCAGGCTTGTGAAGATAAATGACTAAGGATTCTTGATCCTTACTTTCAACTAAGGTTTGTATCTTGGGTTATCCTAATTTTAAGTGTTAAAGGATAGGATCCTAACTTGGATTCTCAGGTATGATCCTTAACTATTTTGATTTTATTCATTATGTACTTAAGTGACACTTATCATTTGACAACTGAACTTATTATCCTTAAACTATTTTTATGTGATCCTTGATCATATCCTTAACTCTTAAGGGATATTTTTTAAATTTTTCCTTACTTGATGAGTTTGAACGACATGAACATCACAAAAGATTGAAAAATAAAATAACAATAAGGATATCAACACAGGATATAGCCAAAAAGTTAAAGTCATTTTATTCACAAAAGCTTAAACCCTTTTAAGGTTGTCAAAATTGCCAACCCACGTTTCTACCAGCAAAACGTGGCCCGTCCACATGGGTTGGCAAAGGGTGTCCATTGTTCATAGGTCTAACAAGTGCAGGAAATTAAAGACGGCAGGATCACAAAGGCTTCATCCCCCAAACAGAGGATCCCTCCACCATTTGTAATCCTACCTATTGTTCAAAGGATCATCCATGATCCTCAACCCTAATTACTATTGTTCAAGTACAGACCAACCATTCTTTATCAAAACACCATCAAAAAAAAAAAAAACATAACCGAACTAAAAAAATGGGCTCCGGCTATGTCTAGAAGTGTCCATCATTGCCCATTGTTGCAGCCTACACTTTCGCTGCATCACCATCTCCAGCTCCACTAGCTTCACCTCCATGATCCTTGCCACTGCCTCCAGCCTCGATCGTCAGGATCTCCTCAGCCTCCTCCTCGTCATCCAGCTCAGCCAGCCTTGCCTTCCAGCCTTCCACATCCCAGTTGCTCCTGTCAAAGGCAGGATCCTGAGCTTCTTGGGCCATTTGTAGCTTGGTCTTGTACATGGCTATGGCAGCGGAGACCTTATCATCCTCCGTGATCTCGCTCTTCTCATAATCAAAATTAATCAGGATTGTAGCTGTCTGAGCTTTGGCATCTTTGAGATCCTTTTGGAGGTCAGCAATCTTAAGATCCTTGAGCAATGCGACTTGTTGGAGGTCAGCAATCTTCTTGTCCTGCTCCTCGACATGCCCAACGTAGTCTTCAATCTCAGCAAATTTCTGCAAAGAAGATAAAGAACAGTTCAAGAACAGGTGATCCTCAAATAAGCTGGATACCAAAGCAGGGATAAGGATCCTTACATCGTTGAAGTATTCAAGGAACTGGTGGCGAATCAGGGGTAGACCTTGCAGATCCTCAGCTTCAGAGGCTTTTCTTTTCTTGCCACCCCTTCCTTTAACGGGTGCCTTGGGGATCGAAGTAGTTGGGCTAGCAGGAAGCTTCTTCTTGGAGGATCGGACGGTGTCAAGCTCAGTGACACTAAATTTGGAAGCAGATCTTGATGATTTTCCAGCGCCTACACACCCAAAACAGATAAGTGTCCTATTCTATTCATATATAACTATTTATTTAATCATTTGAATATAAAAAGAACAGGATACTTACTTGACATGGTGACAGAGCCTGAGGATACCTCTTGAGAATCCTGGGTGATTGTCTTGAATGATCTTGTTTCAGGACCGAGTTTTCTAAAAGCAGCAAGTCTCCCCTTGGTGGCAGCTGAAGGAATAATATGCGAGAATGTGATAGCTGTACAAAAGAAACAAAAGCATATTAGTAATCATTATCGGAAATGAGCTTACTTAGTGATCCTTCTAAGGATCCTCCTATCCTACCATGGGTGCTCCATTTTCTTGGCAGATCCTTTCCATCCGGGATAGAATCCCTTCTGACGAAGAAGAACCACCGTTTCCAGTTGGTATCGTTTTTAGTAGCTTTAAAGATGGGGTGTTCTTTTCCGGGTTTACGCCTGAATAGATATCGGTGGAATCCAAACGTTGTGAGATCATACATCTCAGCCAACTCCGACATTCCTAGGTCAATCCCTTCCTGCTCAATGATCCTTTCAAGGGTATATAAGACCCTCCAGATCGTTGGCATAGCTTGAATATAGGAGATGCCGGTGAGGGAGAAAAAGGATTGGGTGAATTCAGGGAAGGGATACGAATATCCTTTTGTGAAAGGTGTGACTGGGAAGGCTACCCAAGTCTCAGGGACATAATTGCTTAAAACGGTGGGATCAAATGGTTTGAAAGTGGTGTTCGCCGGGAAACAGTGGCGAATTCTGTCTATTTGTGGATCAGAGAAACAACATATTTCTTTCACCGAATCTTCAATGATCCCCTGGCTCTTGAGAGGACTTTCCTTCTTATGATCCTTGGCTGGTGAGGATCTCAGCATCATCTTGATTTGAAGAAGGTGGAGAAAGATGAACAGAGGAAGAAAACGTAAAAGAAGAAAAGGAAAAGAATTACCTGCTTGATCGTCGGATGAGAATATAAAGGGAGTTCTCTTGAATTTGAATGCTGATTGATCCCTATCTCTAACTCCTATTTATAATAATGATTCTGCAGGATAATCAACTCAGTGACGTCATGATTGTTTTGGTCGAAAATTCTGTTTATGATATGCAACCAAACTCTTTGTTTCGGGGAATGATGCTTAAAATATGTAATAGTGATGAGGATCACTTCAAGGTAAATTGCACTAACAACACAAGGATTTATACGGGGAAAAAGCCCTTGATCAAATGTTGATCTCCGGCACAAAAAACCCCGGGTGATGGAAACTACCGATCACCAAGCTCAAATAAATGATTAAAATGTTTACAACTTCGGATAGTAACGAGCTAGGTACAAGGATCACTATCGTGAAATGTGTATAAATGAGTGAAAATGAATGTGTGTTCGTCGAGAGCTTCAAGTGTGCGAGTATACGAGTGTGTGTAGCTGCAAAAAAATGGCTAAGTGTTTTTCTACTAGCTCGTTACCCCTTTTTAAAATAGAAATCTAACTACCAAACTAACTATCCGACTTTCGTGCCATGCCTCCACGTTCTCCACAACGTCTATTTTTGGTCAAGCACGTGCAGAATAGTTTGGGAATATTCTCCAGGAATGTCGCCAAGACTTGGTCAAGCTTGTTATACCTGCGAGATGCTACAAAACATAAGTAAACAATCGTCAGTACGAGGATCCTTAAAGTGATCCATGATCCTGATCCTAAAGCCCTTCTGAGGATCACCACCTGTCACAGAAGTAAGGATCACTAATTAGGATAATGAATAAGGATCACTAATTGTTAGAAAATCCTCCCCTAACAATTGCCCCCAAAATATAAGGAGTAATTTGTAAAATTAACGAGTTATATTTTCTTGATCTTATCCGCAACTAACTAACGGATATATATCCGTTAAAATAGAACTAGCCGTTGCGATGATGATGTCACGGAAGTGACAATCCTGCAGAATCATAATTATAAATAGAGATATAGATAGGATCATTATGCATTCAAATTCGAAAGAAACTCCCTTTAAATTCTCAGTCGACGATCAATCAGGTATTTCTTTCTCCTCTTTCTTCCTCTCTTACTCTGTTTTTCTTTCTTTATCTCCGTCTCTTCGAAAATGTTGCTCCGAAGTTCACCGGCCAAGGATCACCCAAAGAACAGTCCTCCGAAAAGCCAGGGGATTATTGAAGACTCCATTAAAGAACGCTGTTTCTTCAATGATGCTCAGATAGATAGGATCCGCCACTGCTTCCCGGCAAACACCGAATTTAGGCCTTTTGATCCCAATGCCTTGAGCGATCATATCTCCGATAAGTGGGTTGCTTTCCCCGTCACTCCGTTCACCATAGGCTATTCTTATCCTTTTCCAACCTTCACCCAATCTTTCTTTTCACTAACCGACATCTCTTATGTTCAAGCCATGCCGATGATTTGGAGGGTTTTATACACCCTTGAAAGGATCATCGATCAGGAGGGAATAGATCTAGGAATGGCGGAGCTGGGAGAACTGTATGATCTTACCACCTTTGGCTCTCACCGTTATTTGTTCAAACGTAAACCCGGTGAGGAACACCCGATCTTCAAAGCCACCAAGAATGATGCTAATTGGAAGCGGCGTTTCTTTTTTGTCAAGAGAGATTCCATTGAGGATGGAAAGGATCTTCCTAAAAAATGGGCTACCCATGGTAGGATGGAGGATCCTGAGAAGGATCACCAGGAACTTTCTTTTGATGTAAGGATAACTCATATTTTTGCTTTCTTTTTATGCAGCTATCACCGTCTCACACCTCAAACTGTCCCCTGCTGCTAAGGAAAGGGTCCTTGCCTTCAAGAAACTTGACCCTGAGACAAGAACTTTCAAGACAACAACCCAAGATTCACAGGAGGTATCCTCAGGCTCTGTCACAATGTCAAGTAAGTATCCTTGTCTAAAATTTAAAAATATAGTGAAATATGAATTAATAAAAGATACTTATCTTATTTTGATTGTGTAGGTGCTGGAAAATCTACCAAGTCCGCTTCCAAGTTCAACGTTGCTGATCTCACCATTGTCAGATCTTCCAAGAGGAAAGTTCCCACTAGTCCGACAGCTTCGGTCCCCAAAGCACCCCTCAAAGGGAAGGCAATCAAGAAGAGAAAAGCCTCTGAAGCTGGGGATCTGCAGGGTCTGCCTCTGATCCATCATTAATTCCTTGAGTACTTTAATGAGGTGAGAATCACTGTCTTTGCTCATATATCATGTTGACATATCCTGCTGGTATATCCTGCTGATTACATAATCCTGACCTTTTTCTTTTTTGCAGAAATTCGCAGAGATTGAGGACTATGTGGGCCACGTTGAGGATCAGGATAGGAAGATTGCCGATCTCCAGCAGGTTGCGGTGTTAAAGGATCTCACAATTGCTGATCTTCAGAAAGAAGTTCGGGATACCAAACAGCAGATGGCCAAGGTGCTGGTCAATGTTGACTATGAGAAGAGTGAGATCACCGAAGATGCCAGAATCTCTGCCGCCATTACAATGTACAAGACCAAGCTTCAAATGGCCTTGGAAGCTCAGGATCCTGCTTTTGACAAGAGCACCTGGGATATTGAAGGTTGGAAGGCAAGGCTTGCTGAACTGGACGATGAAGAGGCTGAGGAGGTTGAAGAGATCCTGACAAT
This sequence comes from Helianthus tuberosus, assembly GCA_030545235.1. NCBI lineage: Eukaryota > Viridiplantae > Streptophyta > Magnoliopsida > Asterales > Asteraceae > Helianthus > Helianthus tuberosus. The sequence goes on from CM060430.1 coordinate 31,923,931, forward strand.
TGAAGCTGGAGGCAAAGGTGAAGGTGGTGAAACAAGTGGAGCTGGAGGTGACAATGCAGCGAAGGTTTAGGCTGCAGGATTGGGCGATGAAGGACATTTCTAGACGCAGCCGGAGCCCAATTTTCTAAGTTTGATAGTTTGTTTTGGTTATGGTGTTTTTTGTTGAACAATGATGGGTTGTACTTGAACAGTAGGTTTTAGGATTAAGGATCATGTATGATCCTGTGAACAATAGGCAGGATAATGGGTGGTGGATGGATCCTCTGTTTGGGGGATGAAGCCACTCGTTATCCTTCCGTCTTTTATTTTCTGCACTACAAAGACCCGTAAACAATGGACACCCTTTGCCAACCCATGTGGACGGGCCACATTTTGCTGGTAGAAATGTGGGTTGGCAATTTTGACAACCTTAAGGGGTTAGTCTTTTTGTTAATAAATAAAACTTAACCTTTTGTCGCTTATCTTGTATTGTTATCCTTTATAATGTCTTACTTTCCAACTGTTGTAAAATTTATTTTGTTTATACTTATCAAGCCTTAAAAAATCAGAAAAGATATACAGAAAGCTTAGGACATGATCAAGGATCACATATCCCATAACCGATAAGTTCTAAAAAGTGATATGGTTTAAGAATCATAAGTTCAGTTGTCAAATATAAGGGTTGTTCAAATAAATAATGAATAGAATTAAAAATGGTTAAGGATCATACCTGAGGATCCAAGTTAGGATCCTAACCTTAATAAGGATAACTATAAGATAAACCTTAGAATAAAGTGAGGATCAAGGATCCCTAGTTACCTATCTTCAAGAACCTGAAATAGAGCATCACTTGGGACTAAGCCAATATAAAATAAGAATTAGCAACTGGGGACAAGCCCAAGGATAACTGGGGACAAGCCCAAGGATAACTGGGGACAAGCCCAAGGATCGTATGTAAACTGGAGTATGGCCCTAACTGGCGACTATCCAAACTTAGTGGCATGAAAATGGCAAAACCTTAGCTAACGTGAAAACGTTAGAAACCTTAGCTAACGTGAAAACGCTAGAAACCTTAGGAACGGATGTATGGTACGTCTACCATTATACGTAGGATCCTAAGCATAGCCAGAACAATGGAATTATCAGCCCCTAAAACGAGTACTGGTCCCAAAGCCTTGAACTATACCAGGATCATCGTGCGCTACAGGCGGAACTGGGGTCAAGCCCAAATAACTGAGGTTAAACCCAAGGAACGGATTGCTTCAGCAGATAACCAATGTTAAGCTAAGGATACCTGAACTTTCAAAACTTAAACTCACATGAGAGATGGATAAAGGATACATGATCCTTATCCTTATATGAGAAAATAAAGAAACGAAATAGTTCAAGTTTAGGATATTACCTAAGTAAGGATCACCAATACTTCGAGGATCCTTTAAGGATATCCCAATCGTGAGGATCATCTGTGCCATGAGGATCCTGCTCACATGAAATATTTCTTCAAGTGGACAGCATTCCAAGCTCTTGGTAGCAAATCACCTTCCATGGTTAGCAATCTATATGCCCCCTTTCCTGCTTCAGCTTCAATCAAATAAGGGCCTTCCCATTTTGGAGCTAACTTCCCATCAGCAGGATTGGTGGTATTCTGAAATGCTTTCCTTAATACCATGTCTCCAACTTGAAACCTCCTGATCCTGACATTTTTGTTGTAAGCACCAGCCATTCTTTGCTGATAACTGGCCATCCTTATCCTAGCCATATCCCTGATTTCTTCAATAGTATCCAGGTCTTGAGCCAAGTTTTCATTATTCTTCTCAGGATCACGAGTACTTGTTCTAGCAGTTGGAACCACCATTTCTGTTGGGATCACTGATTCTGCCCCAAACACCAAAGAGAATGGTGTTTGACCAGTTGCATTCTTAGGGGTTGTCCTGTCAGCCCAAAGCACATAAGGTAGTTCTTCTGCCCATTTCCCTTTCTTGGATCCAAGCTTCTTCTTCAAATTGTTGATGATGATCTTGTTGGATGATTCTGCTTGGCCATTAGCTTGTGGGTGGACTGGTGTTGATGTTATCATCTTAATCCCCCAGCTGTCACAAAAGTTAGTGGTTCTGCCCCCAATAAATTGGGAACCGTTATCACATATAATCTCAGAAGGAATTCCAAATCTAGTTATAATATTTCTTTTAATGAAGGATATAACTTCCTTTTCTCTGACTTGGGCAAAGGCTTCAGCCTCTATCCACTTGGAGAAGTAATCAGTCATAGCTAGCATGAATACTTTTCCACCAGGTGCCTTAGGGAGCTTACCAACTATATCCATACCCCATCTCATAAATGGCCAAGAGGAGGATATAGGATGTAGTAATTCAGCTGGTTGATGAAGGATATTGCTGTGCCTCTGACAAGGATCACATCTTTTAGCATACTCCACAGCATCTTTCTTCATGGTTGGCCAGTAGTATCCTGTCCTCAGGATCCTTGAGAATAATGCCCTGCCCCCAGTGTGGTTTCCACAATCTCCTTCATGGAAGTCTTTTAAAACTTCTTGGATTTCAGGATCCTCAATACATCTCAAGTATGGTCCTGCAAGAGATCGTCTATACAACATATTATTTAAAATTGTGAATTGAGATACCTTAGATTTGAAAGCCCTAGGGTTTTCTCCTGTAGGAATCTCTCCATGTTGTAAGTATCTCATAATTGGTGAGATCCATGATCCTGATCCTGAATGGGATCGAGTATCCTCACTAGGGATCATTTCAGAATCATTCCCTATCTCCATAGCCGCATGATCCTCAATAGCTGGGGTCAGGATATGGATAATAGGGATCTTGATATCCTCCGGGATCTTCAAGGATGATCCTAAATTAGCCAATGCATCAGCCTCTGTATTTTCTTCCCTTGGTACCTGTGACAAACTAAAGGAAACAAAAGAGAGTGCCAAACTTTTGACTATCTCCAAATACTTGGTTAGCTTTTCACCTTTAACAGCATATGAACCATTAAAGTGGTTTGTAATCAACAAAGAATCTACGTGTACCTCAAGATACCTGATCCCCATATGCTTTGCAATTTGCAAACCAGCAATTAAGGCTTCATACTCAGCCTCATTGTTAGTGGTTTGGAACTCACAAGCTATAGAATGGGGTATTATGTCCCCCTGTGGCGATTTTAGTAGTATTCCAAGCCCTGTGCCTTTGACATTTGAGGATCCATCAGTATAAAGTATCCAAGGATCCTTGGTCTCTTCTAGCTGCTGGACTTCTAGTTCAGCTTCTTCTTGTAAATCACTACTGAAATCAGCCACAAAGTCAGCTAATGCTTGGGATTTGATGGCTGTCCTAGGCTCATATCTTATATCATATGCACTCAGCTTCACTGCCCACTTAGCCATCCTTCCTGACATCTCTGGTTTCCTGAGGACATTCTTAATTGGAAAATTAGTTTTAACAATGATAACATGAGTTTCAAAATAATGTCTTAACTTGGTAGATGCCATAATTAATGCAAGAATAAGCTTTTCAAGGTGTGAGTACCTGGATTCGGCATCAAGTAAACTTTTACTTACATAATAGACAGGATGTTGTGTACCTTGATGATCCTTAACAAGGACCGCACTTAGTGCTTTTGAGGATACTGCAAGATACAAGGATAACACATCACCTTTTTCTGGTTTCATCAAAGCCGGGGCCGAGGATAGGTAATCTTTGAGGGCTTTTAAAGCATTTTCATGCTTCTCCGTCCACTCAAATTTCTTGTTCTTCCTTAGGATATCATAGAATTCTTTACACTTCTCGGAGGACTTGGATATAAATCTGTTCAAGGCTGCTATCCTTCCTGTTAGCCTTTGAACATCCTTAGCATTGGCCGGAGATTTGATGTTCACTATTGCTTTGATTTGTTCCGGGCTAGCTTCAATGCCTCTCTTTGTCACCATATATCCTAAGAATTTACCTGCTTTAACACCAAAGTGACATTTTGAAGGATTAAGTTTCATGTTATATTTGTCAAGGATATCGAATGCTTCCTCCAAGTCTCTTAGGTGATCCTCAGCTTTTAAGGATTTTACCACCATATCATCTATGTAAACCTCCATAGTTTGTCCAATCTGATCCTTGAACATCATATTCACCAGCCTTTGATATGTTGCACCTGCATTTCTTAATCCGAACGGCATAGCAATATAGCAGTATATACCAGTTGGAGTCATGAAGGCTGTATCCTCTTGGTCGGATGGTTCCATTTGGATTTGTTGGAATCCAGATGAAGCATCCATAAAAGTTAACAGTTCATGACCCGCAGTTGCATCCACCATGGAGTCAATGTGGGGTAAAGGGAAAGGATCCTTGGGACATGCCTTATTTAAATCGGTAAAATCGACACATACCCTCCACTTTCCGTTTTTCTTTTGAACAACAACCACATTGGCCAACCATCTTGGATACTTGACCTCTCTAATCATACCTGCCCGGAGCAATTTCTCTACTTCTTCTTGGATAATGACATTCCTTTCCGGTGCAAACTTTCTTCTCCTTTGATGGATTGGTTTGAAGGATCTGTCAATGCCGAGTTTATGGGTGATAACATCTTTGGATATACCAGTCATGTCTTCGTGTTTCCATGCAAAGGTAGTCTTTCTCCTTTTGAGGAAGGATACGAGGTCTTCTTTCATTTCGCCAAGGATCCCTGATCCGATATAGATTTTGGATTCAGGATCATCGGGATCCATGAGGATTTCTACCACATCCTGCTCTCTGGCCTCCAAGACATTCCTTGGAGGATACCTTGATTGCTATTGCTCCCTTGACTTCGAGGCTGGTTTCATCGATGACGTGTAGCAATTCTTAGCCTCCTGCTGATCACTATCAATCTTTACTATTCCCCAAGGACTAGGTAGCTTCACACATTGATGGTAAGTAGATGGGACTGCTTTCATATCGTGTATCCAGGGCCTGCCAAGGATAACATTACAACAAGATAAACAGTCAATAACACAAATTTTTTTATAAGAGTGCAAGCCTTCAATATATATTGGGAGTTTAATGTCCCCCAGGGTGTTCTTAGTTTCGCCACTAAATCCCACGAGCACGGAGGATCTTGGTATGATCTCTGATTCAGGGATACCCATCTTCTTTAGAACATCAAGCTGGATAATGTTCACTGAACTTCCTCCGTCTATAAGGATCCTGCGGACAAAATGGTTAGATATGAAAAGAGTAATAACTAAACCATCGTGATGAGGATCCTGGATATCAACACGATCCTCTTCATCAAAGGTTATGACTTTTCCTTCGGAGACACTTGATGTTCGAACTGGTCTTTCTCCATTATCCATTTTAGTTTCCTTTGCATGCCTTTTAGCTGCTGAGAAGGATGTGCCACAAATGTCGGATCCTCCAGAAATAAAGTTTATCACTTGTGCATCTGCGGGAGGAGCTGGAGCCTTCTCAGGGATCCTTTCAGGATCCTGAGTCCTTGACTTTTTTCTTCCCAACAACTCTTTTAGATGCCCCTTGCTCAACAAGTATCCAATTTCCTTTCTTAATGCAATGCATTCTTCTGTGAGGTGCCCAAAATCTTCATGATATGCACACCACTTTGATTTATCCTTAGTTGCAGCCGGCCTATCATTCTTTCTCGGCCATCTAGCTTTATCACCTAGGTTCTGCATAGCAAGGATTAGTTCATTGTTATCAACACTAAAGCAATATTCAGAAATTGGAGGATAATCCTCATCATCCTCTTCTTGATCAACAGAGTGCACGTTCTGATTATCAGATCTGTTGTAGGATCTGAATTTGTTGTTCCTGAATGAGGATCCTTGCTTATCCTGCTTTGAGGATCCTGCTAACCTCTCCTGGATCCTCTTGTCATCCTCTAGCCGAATGAACCTAAGTGCTCGGGTTCTTACCTCATCTAAGTTCCTGCATGGTGTCATAACAAGATCATCATAGAAAGACGAATCCCTAAGCAATCCCATTTTGAAGGCCTCAACAGCCGTAGCTATATCTAAGTTGGGAATGTCTAAGGATTCTTTACTGAATTTGGTAATGTAATCCCTTAATGATTCATTATGACCCTGGGTTATCCTATATAAATCACTAGTTAATCGTTCAAATTTTCTACTACAAGAAAACTGATTATTAAACAAGTTAACTAGGTTAGCAAATGAGGTAATAGAATAGGGAGGAAGACTTAGCAGCCATTTGAGAGCTGATCCAATAAGAGTGGATCCGAATCCCTTGCACAGGCACGCTTCTTTTAACCTTTCTGGAATTGGATTGATTTCCATCCTCTCCCTGTATTGTGCTATGTGTTCTTCAGGATCCGTTGAACCATCATACAACTTCATTGTTGGCACATGGAATCTCTTGGGTATCTCAGCATCACAGATTGGTGGTGCAAAACGAGATATCTTGTGGCTCCCATCTGCAATCTCTGGGATAGGTTTAACTACTCCCGGAACACTTGATATCATATCCTTTAGCTTTTGCAATTCCCTAGCCATGGCATGATTGATACCTGGATCCTGCATAAGACCATGGTTAGTAGTATGAGAATTATTAAAAGTGTTACCTCCCATTGGATTCAAATTAGGAAGAATGGATGTTAATCCATATTGTTGAGGCTCTGGAATGATCGAGGGACCAGTAGAGGCATTGGTCTGCATCGGAATAAAATCTCCCTGATGGACATCTGAACTTCCTGTTTGCAAATTCCTCAAGGATCCTGGCATCTGGAAGGATCCCTGAAACTGGGGCGATCCCGGAACAAAGGAGGATCCTTGAACCTGGGATGATCCTGGAACGAAGGAGGATCCTTGAACCTGGGATGATCCTGGAACGAAGGAGGATCCTTGAACCTGGGATGATCCTGGAACGAAGGAGGATCCTTGAACCTGGGATGATCCTGGAACGAAGGAGGATCCTTGAAACTGCTGCATTCCTGAATATCCTCCTGAACTTGCGAGGGATCCCATATGCTGAGGATAAGATCCCGCTGGCTGGAAATATGAACCTGATGCCTGGGTCATTGTTGTTGTTCCATAGTGCACTCCTTTCGGTCCACCCACATATTGAATGTCTGGAACCACTGATGGCTGAGAAGTAATCACCGGAGTATCAAAATTCAAAGATCTGGGCATCAGGGGGGAACGATCCTCTGCCGTTTTCTTCTGTTTCTTGATTTCGTCAATCTCCCGGAAGATCCTTTCGTTGGTCTTATCCTGCTCTTGTGCATGATTCCTCATCTGCAAAATCAAGGCATAGAGATTGTTAGGGGAGGATTTTCTAACAATTAGTGATCCTTATTCGTTATCCTAATTAGTGATCCTTACTTCTGTGACAGGTGGTGATCCTCAGAAGGGCTTTAGGATCAGGATCATGGAACACTTTAAGGATCCTCGTACTGATGATTGTTTACTCATGTTTTGTAGCATCTCGCAGGTATAACAAGCTTGACCAAGTCTTGGCGACATTCCTGGAGAATATTCCCAAACTATTCTGCACGTGCTTGACCAAAAATAGACGTTGTGGAGAACGTGGAGGCATGGCACGAAAGTCGGATAGTTAGTTTGGTAGTTAGATTTCTATTTTAAAAAGGGGTAACGAGCTAGTAGAGAAACACTTAGCCATTTTTTGCAGCTACACACACTCGTATACTCGCACACTTGAAGCTCTCGACGAACACACATTCATTTTCACTCATTTATACACATTTCACGATAGTGATCCTTGTACCTAGCTCGTTACTATCCGAAGTTGTAAACATTTTAATCATTTATTTGAGCTTGGTGATCGGTAGTTTCCATCACCCGGGGTTTTTTGTGCCGGAGATCAACATTTGATCAAGGGCTTTTTCCCCGTATAAATCCTTGTGTTGTTAGTGCAATTTACCTTGAAGTGATCCTCATCGCTATTACATATTTTAAGCATCATTCCCCGAAACAAAGAGTTTGGTTGCATATCATAAACAGAATTTTCGACCAAAACAGTTTGGCGCCCACCGTGGGGCTATTGGTGCTTCGTCCTTAGAAAAATTCGCATTTCTGTGCTCATTTCGGTTCACTACAACCAAGCAAATGGCTTCCTCAGCGAAGAATACTTCAAACTTGATGCCTTCATTCACTTCTTCACAAGGCGTCCCTCCTTTGCCTCCACCACCTTCTGGATCCCAGAAGAATATTGAGAATGCCGCGAAGAAACCAACTCCCATTTTCTCAAAACCACCTACTTCTTCTGTTTCAACTAATCCTACCACTAATGATCTCTATGCCTTGATTTTGCAGATGAGGAATCATGCACAAGAGCAGGATAAGACCAACGAAAGGATCCTCCGGGAGATTGACGAAATCAAGAAACAGAAGAAAACGGCAGAGGATCGTTCCCCCCTGATGCCCAGATCTTTGAATTTTGATACTCCGGTGATTACTTCTCAGCCATCAGTGGTTCCAGACATTCAATATGTGGGTGGACCGAAAGGAGTGCACTATGGAACAACAACAATGACCCAGGCATCAGGTTCATATTTCCAGCCAGCGGGATCCTATCCTCAGCATATGGGATACCTCGCAAGTTTAGGAGGATATTCAGGAATGTAGCAGTTTCAAGGATCCTCCTTCGTTCCAGGATCATCCCAGGTTCAAGGATCCTCCTTCGTTCCAGGATCATCCCAGGTTCAAGGATCCTCCTTTGTTCCGGGATCGTCCCAGTTTCAGGGATCCTTCCAGATGCCAGGATCCTTGAGGAATTTGCAAACAGGAAGTTCAGATGTCCATCAGGGAGATTTTATTCCGATGCAGACCAATGCCTCTACTGGTCCCTCGATCATTCCAGAGCCTCAACAATATGGATTAACATCCATTCTTCCTAATTTGAATCCAATGGGAGGTAACACTTTTAATAATTCTCATACTACTAACCATGGTCTTATGCAGGATCCAGGTATCAATCATGCCATGGCTAGGGAATTGCAAAAGCTAAAGGATATGATATCAAGTGTTCCGGGAGTAGTTAAACCTATCCCAGAGATTGCAGATGGGAGCCACAAGATATCTCGTTTTGCACCACCAATCTGTGATGCTGAGATACCCAAGAGATTCCATGTGCCAACAATGAAGTTGTATGATGGTTCAACGGATCCTGAAGAACACATAGCACAATACAGGGAGAGGATGGAAATCAATCCAATTCCAGAAAGGTTAAAAGAAGCGTTCCTGTGCAAGGGATTCGGATCCACTCTTACTGGATCAGCTCTCAAATGGCTGCTAAGTCTTCCTCCCTATTCTATTACCTCATTTGCTAACCTAGTTAACTTGTTTAATAATCAGTTTTCTTGTAGTAGAAAATTTGAACAATTAACTAGTGATTTATATAGGATAACCCAGGGTCATAATGAATCATTAAGGGATTACATTACCAAATTCAGTAAAGAATCCTTAGACATTCCCAACTTAGATATAGCTACGGCTGTTGAGGCCTTCAAAATGGGATTGCTTAGGGATTCGTCTTTCTATGATGATCTTGTTATGACACCATGCAGGAACTTAGATGAGGTAAGAACCCGAGCACTTAGGTTCATTCGGCTAGAGGATGACAAGAGGATCCAGGAGAGGTTAGCAGGATCCTCAAAGCAGGATAAGCAAGGATCCTCATTCAGGAACAACAAATTCAGATCCTACAACAGATCTGATAATCAGAACGTGCACTCTGTTGATCAAGAAGAGGATGATGAGGATTATCCTCCAATTTCTGAATATTGCTTTAGTGTTGATAACAATGAACTAATCCTTGCTATGCAGAACCTAGGTGATAAAGCTAGATGGCCGAGAAAGAATGATAGGCCGGCTGCAACTAAGGATAAATCAAAGTGGTGTGCATATCATGAAGATTTTGGGCACCTCACAGAAGAATGCATTGCATTAAGAAAGGAAATTGGATACTTGTTGAGCAAGGGGTATCTAAAAGAGTTGTTGGGAAGAAAAAAGTCAAGGACTCAGGATCCTGAAAGGATCCTTGAGAAGGCTCCAGCTCCTCCCGCAGATGCACAAGTGATAAACTTTATTTCTGGAGGATCCGACATTTGTGGCACATCCTTCTCAGCAGCTAAAAGGCATGCAAAGGAAACTAAAATGGATAATGGAGAAAGACCAGTTCGAACATCAAGTGTCTCCGAAGGAAAAGTCATAACCTTTGATGAAGAGGATCGTGTTGATATCCAGGATCCTCATCACGATGGTTTAGTTATTACTCTTTTCATATCTAACCATTTTGTCCACAGGATCCTTATAGACGGAGGAAGTTCAGTGAACATTATCTAGCTTGATGTTCTAAAGAAGATGGGTATCCCTGAATCAGAGATCATACCAAGATCCTCCGTGCTCGTGGGATTTAGTGGCGAAACTAAGAACACCCTGGGGGACATTAAACTCCCAATATATATTGAAGGCTTACACTCTTATAAAAAAATTTGTGTTATTGACTGTTTATCTTGTTGTAATGTTATCCTTGGCAGGCCCTGGATACACGATATGAAAGCAGTCCCATCTACTTACCATCAATGTGTGAAGCTACCTAGTCCTTGGGGAATAGTAAAGATTGATAGTGATCAGCAGGAGGCTAAGAATTGCTACACGTCATCGATGAAACCAGCCTCGAAGTCAAGGGAGCAATAGCAATCAAGGTATCCTCCAAGGAATGTCTTGGAGGCCAGAGAGCAGGATGTGGTAGAAATCCTCATGGATCCCGATGATCCTGAATCCAAAATCTATATCGGATCAGGGATCCTTGGCGAAATGAAAGAAGACCTCGTATCCTTCCTCAAAAGGAGAAAGACTACCTTTGCATGGAAACACGAAGACATGACTGGTATATCCAAAGATGTTATCACCCATAAACTCGGCATTGACAGATCCTTCAAACCAATCCATCAAAGGAGAAGAAAGTTTGCACCGGAAAGGAATGTCATTATCCAAGAAGAAGTAGAGAAATTGCTCCGGGCAGGTATGATTAGAGAGGTCAAGTATCCAAGATGGTTGGCCAATGTGGTTGTTGTTCAAAAGAAAAACGGAAAGTGGAGGGTATGTGTCGATTTTACCGATTTAAATAAGGCATGTCCCAAGGATCCTTTCCCTTTACCCCACATTGACTCCATGGTGGATGCAACTGCGGGTCATGAACTGTTAACTTTTATGGATGCTTCATCTGGATTCCAACAAATCCAAATGGAACCATCCGACCAAGAGGATACAGCCTTCATGACTCCAACTGGTATATACTGCTATATTGCTATGCCGTTCGGATTAAGAAATGCAGGTGCAACATATCAAAGGCTGGTGAATATGATGTTCAAGGATCAGATTGGACAAACTATGGAGGTTTACATAGATGATATGGTGGTAAAATCCTTAAAAGCTGAGGATCACCTAAGAGACTTGGAGGAAGCATTCGATATCCTTGACAAATATAACATGAAACTTAATCCTTCAAAATGTCACTTTGGTGTTAAAGCAGGTAAATTCTTAGGATATATGGTGACAAAGAGAGGCATTGAAGCTAGCCCGGAACAAATTAAAGCAATAGTGAACATCAAATCTCCGGCCAATGCTAAGGATGTTCAAAGGCTAACAGGAAGGATAGCAGCCTTGAACAGATTTATATCCAAGTCCTCCGAGAAGTGTAAAGAATTCTATGATATCCTAAGGAAGAACAAGAAATTTGAGTGGACGGAGAAGCATGAAAATGCTTTAAAAGCCCTCAAAGATTACCTATCCTCGGCCCCGGCTTTGATGAAACCAGAAAAAGGTGATGTGTTATCCTTGTATCTTGCAGTATCCTCAAAAGCACTAAGTGCGGTCCTTGTTAAGGATCATCAAGGTACACAACATCCTGTCTATTATGTAAGTAAAAGTTTACTTGATGCCGAATCCAGGTACTCACACCTTGAAAAGCTTATTCTTGCATTAATTATGGCATCTACCAAGTTAAGACATTATTTTGAAACTCATGTTATCATTGTTAAAACTAATTTTCCAATTAAGAATGTCCTCAGGAAACCAGAGATGTCAGGAAGGATGGCTAAGTGGGCAGTGAAGCTGAGTGCATATGATATAAGATATGAGCCTAGGACAGCCATCAAATCCCAAGCATTAGCTGACTTTGTGGCTGATTTCAGTAGTGATTTACAAGAAGAAGCTGAACTAGAAGTCCAGCAGCTAGAAGAGACCAAGGATCCTTGGATACTTTATACTGATGGATCCTCAAATGTCAAAGGCACAGGGCTTGGAATACTACTAAAATCGCCACAGGGGGACATAATACCCCATTCTATAGCTTGTGAGTTCCAAACCACTAACAATGAGACTGAGTATGAAGCCTTAATTGCTGGTTTGCAAATTGCAAAGCATATGGGGATCAGGTATCTTGAGGTACACGTAGATTCTTTGTTGATTACAAACCACTTTAATGGATCATATGCTGTTAAAGGTGAAAAGCTAACCAAGTATTTGGAGATAGTCAAAAGTTTGGCACTCTCTTTTGTTTCCTTTAGTTTGTCACAGGTACCAAGGGAAGAAAATACAGAGGCTGATGCATTGGCTAATTTAGGATCATCCTTGAAGATCCCGGAGGATATCAAGATCCCTATTATCCATATCCTGACCCCAGCTATTGAGGATCATGCGGCTATGGAGATAGGGAATGATTCTGAAATGATCCCTAGTGAGGATACTCGATCCCATTCAGGATCAGGATCATGGATCTCACCAATTATGAGATACTTACAACATGGAGAGATTCCTACAGGAGAAAACCCTAGGGCTTTCAAATCTAAGGTATCTCAATTCACAATTTTAAATAATATGTTGTATAGACGATCTCTTGCAGGACCATACTTGAGATGTATTGAGGATCCTGAAATCCAAGAAGTTTTAAAAGACTTCCATGAAGGAGATTGTGGAAACCACACTGGGGGCAGGGCATTATTCTCAAGGATCCTGAGGACAGGATACTACTGGCCAACCATGAAGAAAGATGCTGTGGAGTATGCTAAAAAATGTGATCCTTGTCAGAGGCATAGCAATATCCTTCATCAACCAGCTGAATTACTACATCCTATATCCTCCTCTTGGCCATTTATGAGATGGGGTATGGATATAGTTGGTAAGCTCCCTAAGGCACCTGGTGGAAAAGTATTCATGCTAGCTATGACTGATTACTTCTCCAAGTGGATAGAGGCTGAAGCCTTTGCCCAAGTCAGAGAAAAGGAAGTTATATCCTTCATTAAAAGAAATATTATAACTAGATTTGGAATTCCTTCTGAAATATTGTCTCAGGGTCAAGTTTCTTGAAGGCAAGGAGCCTTTCCTTAGCAGCAGGGGACAGTTTGAGGTGTGAGACGGTGATAGCTGCATAAAAAGAAAGCAAAAATATGAGTTATCCTTACATCAAAAGAAAGTTCCTGGTGATCCTTCTCAGGATCCTCCATCCTACCATGGGTAGCCCATTTTGTAGGAAGATCCTTTCCATCCTCAATGGAATCTCTCTTGACAAAAAAGAAACGCCGCTTCCAATTAGCATCATTCTTGGTGGCTTTGAAGATCGGGTGTTCCTCACCGGGTTTACGTTTGAACAAATAACGGTGAGAGCCAAAGGTGGTAAGATCATACAGTTCTCCCAGCTCCGCCATTCCTAGATCTATTCCCTCCTGATCGATGATCCTTTCAAGGGTGTATAAAACCCTCCAAATCATCGGCATGGCTTGAACATAAGAGATGCCGGTTAGTGAAAAGAAAGATTGGGTGAAGGTTGGAAAAGGATAAGAATAGCCTATGGTGAACGGAGTGACGGGGAAAGCAACCCACTTATCGGAGATATGATCGCTCAAGGCATTGGGATCAAAAGGCCTAAATTCGGTGTTCGCCGGGAAGCAGTGGCGGATCCTATCTATCTGAGCATCATTGAAGAAACAGCGTTCTTTAATGGAGTCTTCAATAATCCCCTGGCTTTTCGGAGGACTGTTCTTTGGGTGATCCTTGGCCGGTGAACTTCGGAGCAACATTTTCAAAGAGACGGAGATAAAGAAAGAAAAACAGAGTAAGAGAGGAAGAAAGAGGAGAAAGAAATACCAGATTGATCGTTGACTGAGAATTTAAAGGGAGTTTCTTTCGAATTTGAATGCATAATGATCCTATCTATATCTCTATTTATAATTATGATTCTGCAGGATTGTCACTTCCGTGACATCATCATCGCAACGGCTAGTTCTATTTTAACGGCTATATATCCGTTAGTTAGTTGCGGATAAGATCAAGAAAATATAACTCGTTAATTTTACAAATTACTCCTTATATTTTGGGGGCAATTGTTAGGGGAGGATTTTCTAACAATTAGTGATCCTTATTCGTTATCCTAATTAGTGATCCTTACTTCTGTGACAGGTGGTGATCCTCAGAAGGGCTTTAGGATCAGGATCATGGATCACTTTAAGGATCCTCGTACTGACGATTGTTTACTCATGTTTTGTAGCATCTCGCAGGTATAACAAGCTTGACCAAGTCTTGGCGACATTCCTGGAGAATATTCCCAAACTATTCTGCACGTGCTTGACCAAAAATAGACGTTGTGGAGAACGTGGAGGCATGGCACGAAAGTCGGATAGTTAGTTTGGTAGTTAGATTTCTATTTTAAAAAGGGGTAACGAGCTAGTAGAGAAACACTTAGCCATTTTTTGCAGCTACACACACTCGTATACTCGCACACTTGAAGCTCTCGACGAACACACATTCATTTTCACTCATTTATACACATTTCACGATAGTGATCCTTGTACCTAGCTCGTTACTATCCGAAGTTGTAAACATTTTAATCATTTATTTGAGCTTGGTGATCGGTAGTTTCCATCACCCGGGGTTTTTTGTGCCGGAGATCAACATTTGATCAAGGGCTTTTTCCCCGTATAAATCCTTGTGTTGTTAGTGCAATTTACCTTGAAGTGATCCTCATCGCTATTACATATTTTAAGCATCATTCCCCGAAACAAAGAGTTTGGTTGCATATCATAAACAGAATTTTCGACCAAAACAGAGATCATTAGTGGTAGGATTAGTTGAAACAGAAGAAGTAGGTGGTTTTGAGAAAATGGGAGTTGGTTTCTTCGCGGCATTCTCAGTATTCTTCTGGGATCCAGAAGGTGGTGGAGGCAAAGGAGGGACGCCTTGTGAAGAAGTGAATGAAGGCATCAAGTTTGAAGTATTCTTCGCTGAGGAAGCCATTTGCTTGGTTGTAGTGAACCGAAATGAGCACAGAAATGCGAATTTTTCTAAGGACGAAGCACCAATAGCCCCACGGTGGGCGCCAAACTGTTTTGGTCGAAAATTCTGTTTATGATATGCAACCAAACTCTTTGTTTCGGGGAATGATGCTTAAAATATGTAATAGCGATGAGGATCACTTCAAGGTAAATTGCACTAACAACACAAGGATTTATACGGGGAAAAAGCCCTTGATCAAATGTTGATCACCGGCACAAAAAACCCCGGGTGATGGAAACTACCGATCACCAATCTCAAATAAATGATTAAAATGTTTACAACTTCGGATAGTAACGAGCTAGGTACAAGGATCACTATCGTGAAATGTGTATAAATGAGTGAAAATGAATGTGTGTTCGTCGAGAGCTTCAAGTGTGCGAGTATACGAGTGTGTGTAGCTGCAAAAAATGGCTAAGTGTTTTTCTACTAGCTCGTTACCCCTTTTTAAAATAGAAATCTAACTACCAAACTAACTATCCGACTTTCGTGCCATGCCTCCACGTTCTCCACAACGTCTATTTTTGGTCAAGCACGTGCAGAATAGTTTGGGAATATTCTCCAGGAATGTCGCCAAGACTTGGTCAAGCTTGTTATACCTGCGAGATGCTACAAAACATAAGTAAACAATCATCAGTACGAGGATCCTTAAAGTGATCCATGATCCTGATCCTAAAGCCCTTCTGAGGATCACCACCTGTCACAGAAGTAAGGATCACTAATTAGGATAACGAATAAGGATCACTAATTGTTAGAAAATCCTCCCCTAACAATGATCGTAACGGCTAGTCTGACTCCAACGGCTAGTTATCTGATTAATTCGTTACGGATAAGAACAAAATATAACTCATTTATTTACAATATTACTCCTTATATTTTGGGGGCAATTGTTAGGGGTGGATTTCTAAATGATCAGTGATCCTTATTTACTGTTGGGTTTAGTGATCCTCAATTCTGTCTGAAGTAGTGATCCTCAAAGTGTTGCAGGATCAGGATCATGGATCACTATAAGGATTCCTGTACTAACAATTGTCTACTTTGAATTCGTAATTGTTTTGCAGGACTATCAACTTGGACTTGGTCTTGGCGATATTCCTGGAGAATATTCTAAGTCTATTCCGCACGTGCTTGGTCAGAAATGGACGTTATGGAGTCGTGGAGGACTTGCACGATTTGCGGATAGTTAGTTAGGCTAGATATTTTCTAATTTTAAGGGGGGTAGCGAGCTATTTCTGAGAAGACTTGGCTATTTTTGGCTACACACACACTCATACAATCGCTCTCATCAGTTTTCGCTAACACACTTGGCAATTACACACATTTTCTACACAATACACTATAGTGATCCTTGTACTTAGCTCGCTATCATCCGAAGTTGTAATACGTTTTATGTTTAATTTGAGTTGGTGATCGGTAGTTTCCATCACCCGAGGTTTTTTATGCCGGAGATCATTCATTGATCAAGGGCTTTTTCCTCGTATAAATCTTCGTGTCACTTGTTCATTACACTTCATAGTAGGGGTGTGCATGGGTCGGTTTGGGTCGGTTTTGGCCTAAAACCATAACCATAACCGCGATGTCGGTTAATGGAAAACCATAACCATAACCGATCGGTTATGGTGGTTATGGTTAATCGGTTTTGATGGTTATAGCGGGTCGGTTGTGGGTGGTTAACCGTGTATTTAGCTTAGCTAAAATAGCTTAATTTTTTTTAACATGGAATAAATTGTTATTGCCTTTAGTATTAAATAATACATATAATCTATAATATTAATACTAATTATTATCGAATATTCAAATAAAGTGATATAATATATTCTATAAATTTAAATAAACATTCAACCAAAACCAAAAAAGGATATGAAAAACCTATAAATACTAAACCTTTTCAGTAAAAAACATTAAATATTAAAAATATGGTGAAAAGTCCTAAATTCTACAAAGATTTATTACATGTCGGTTCGGTTCGGTTATGGTGGGTATGGAAACATTGATAACCATAACCGACCCGCTACTTTCGTGATCCTTATTGCTGTTCATCAATTCAAGCATCATACCTCACAACAGAAAGTTTGGTTACATTGTCATTGTTTGATTTTTGACCAAAACAGTTTGATCTTGAATATAGCTTGGTATCCTGAGCTATACCCTGAAAACTATTCTTGCAAACAATTAAATCAACATATTTTTTACAAACATTGCTAGCACACTACCTCACAAAACTAATTTGATCACTAAATTGCTTAGGTAATTTTTGACCAAAACAATTTGGCGCCCACCGTGGGGCAAGTGGTGCTATTCTTACTAAAAACCTTGCTAAAATCTTTACTTGGTTTTCTTTTTTCGAAAGTTTTCGCACAACTATTTTCAATGGCCTCAAAATCAAACATGAGCTCTTCATCCATATCGGCTACAACCTCTGCCACGACCGGTCCGGTGCTTCCACCACTTCCAAGGACGCAAGCTTCTTCACAACCTCAAGCTCCTCCAAGGTGGGTTGAAACTCACACATCTCGGGATGTTGTTCCTGCTCAAAATGTCCATGGATCTGCTGCCTTAGGGAGAACTCCTATTATGGCTTCTAATGATGAAATTCTCACTTTATTTGGTAGTATACATGAACAGATGATGCAACAACAAGAAACCAACAAATTGCTGATAAACGAGATACGACTCTTGAAGTCTAACTCCAAGAGACCTGTTGAGGGTACTGTCACTCCCTTGCAGCCCAGAACTCTGAACTTCAGTTCAGTGGTGTATACTAAGGATAGTCAGGGCAATGTTGTGTCCAGCCATTCCCAGGGAAACACTCCTGATATACCCTCAACAGCCAGGATATCGACTGTCAGAGGACCAGGATATGCTTCAGGATATGGCCAAAATCCTCAGACTGGTAATGTGTCTAATAATATTAATACTCCTGCTACTAACAGTATCGGATCTTTGCAGGATACATGTGTGGCGTCAGCACTCTCTAGGGAGCTTCAGAAGTTGAAGGATATGATATCCAGTGTACCTGGGGTAGTCCAACCAATTCTAGAAGTATCCCAAAATAGCCACAGGATATCCCGATTTGTATATCCTATATATAATGCTGAAATTCCAAAAAGATTTCAAACTCCCAACATGAAACTTTATGATGGGACCACGGATCCTGAAGAGCATATTGCTCAGTACAGCGAGAGGATGGAGATTAACCCTATTCCTCCAGACCTCAAGGAAGCATGACTTTGCAAGGGTTTTGGCTCTACCTTAACAGGATCAGCCTTAAAATGGCTCTTAAACGTTCCACCTCATTCGATTACATCATTTGCTCATTTAGTTAACTTATTTAATAGTCAATTTTCTTGCAGTAGAAGTTTCGAGAAACTAACCAGTGATCTCTACAGGATAACTCAGGGTCCTCAAGAATCCTTAAGGGATTATGTGAAAAAATTTAGCAGGGAATCCTTGGACATCCCACACCTAGATGTTGCCACCGCTGTACAGGCATTCAAAATGGGATTGCAGAAGAATTCTCAATTTTATCAGGATCTTGTGATGAATCCTTGCAGGAACCTGGATGAAGCTCAAAACAGGGCTTTGAGATATATCAGGCTTAAAGACGACAAGAAAATGCAAGAGAGGATGAATTCATCCTCAACCTACGAGTCAACCAACAGGAAGTCAGAATCCTCATATAAGCCATACCGCTCTAAGTCGTATGGCAGGAATGACAGCAAGAAAGTGAATGCTGTTGATGATGAGGATCCTGAGGAGTATCCTGAATTGTCAGAATATTGTTTTTCTGTTAATATACCCGAACTAATGTATGCTATGCAGGGTTTGGGAGACAAAGCAAGGTGGCCAAGAAAGAACCAGCAAATGGCCGATTGGAAAGATAAATCCAAGTGTTGTGCCTTCCATGAGGATTTTGGACATGTGACAGAAGATTGCATAGCTCTGAGAAAGGAAATAAGCTACCTGTTAAGCAAGCGGTATTTGAAAGATCTTCTGGGCAGAAAGAAGAATAAGGGTCAGGATACTGATAAGGATCCTGAACGTGCAGCATCACCCCCTCCAGACGCCAAGATAATTAACTTTATTTCAGGAGGATCCGATATATGTGGAACTTCTTACTCCGCAGAAAAAAGACATGCCAAGGAGGCTAAGGCAGAACGGGGAGACAAACCGACCAGGATGACAACTCTTACAACTGATAAAGTGATAACGTTTGATAGTGATGATCGGGATAGCGTCCAGGATCCACATCATGATGGTTTGGTAATCACTTTATATATTGTTAACCATTTTGTGCGCAGGATATTGGTGGACAACGGCAGTTCTGTCAACATTATCCAGCTGGAAACGCTAAAGAGAATGAACATTCCCTAGATGGAGATCACCTCAAAATCCACTGTGCTTGTAGGATTCAGTGGGGAGGCAAAGAATACTGTAGGAGAAATAAAGCTGCCAGTATATGTTGAAGGAGTAAATTCAATGCAACGATTCTATGTTATAGATTCCTTATCCTGTTACAATATTATATTGGGCAGGCCATGGATCCACGATATGAAGGTTGTCCCATCAACCTATCATCAGTGCATCAAGATCCCTACCCCCCTGGGGGGTAGTTAAAGTGGAAAGCGATCAACAGGAGGTAAAAGAATGTTATTCCTCCTCAATGAAAGCTTCAACAAAGCCCAAAGCAGGATAGCAATTAAAGATACGAGCCCGGGATATCATGGGAGCTTCAGAGCGAGATGTTAAGAAAATTGTCATGGATCAGGATGATCCAGATATCTCGGTGCTCGTAGGAACTAATATCCCTCGGGATATTGAAAATCAGCTAACTAATTTTTTGAAATGCAGGATGTCCAGATTTGCATGGAAACATGAGGACATGTGTAGGTCCCCTTGTTGTATGGATCTTCACAGAATTGTATATCTAATCAAGAGTGCGGAATCCTCTTGATCAGAATGTCACAGAAATGAGTAGAAATCAATTCACAATCAAACTAGGTTTCTATTGATTATCAATTACAAGAATTACAATCAATCAAACCCTAACCCACATAAATTCGTCCAAGCTCCTATTGCTCTCACGAATTCTCTCTAAAAACTATTTTGGCTGATTTACCTAAACCCTAAAGCAAAGCCTTGTTTATATAACACAAGGTTGCTACTTGGGCTAGGGTTTCCTACATGGGCAAAGCCCAATTCGTCCCCCTAGACCCAACTGGGTTTTGTTTAGCCCAGACTATATTATTTCACTAATACAAAGCTAAACCCGCTAACTGTTTATCGTTTTACTAATTACAAGATATCCAAAGACCAAATCTAAGCTGTTGTCACAAATATGCACCAACAACATGACAGGTATCTCTAAAGATATTATAGCTCATAAGCTTGGGATTGACAGGTCTTTCAAGCCCGTTCAACAAAAGAGAAGGAAGTTTTCTCCTGATAGAAATGCAATCATACAGGAGGAGGTTGAAAGGTTATTGAAGTCCAAGATGATTAGGGAAGTCAAATTCCCCAAGTGGCTAGCAAATGTGGTTGTGGTTCAAAAGAAGAATGGGAAATGGAGAATTTGTGTAGATTACACAGACCTGAACAAAGCATGTCCTAAAGACCCATTCCCCTTTCCTGATATAGATTCAATGGTAGATGCAACCGTTGGTCATGAAATGCTGACCTTTATGGATGCATCCTCAGGATTTCAGCAGATCCAAATGGAGCCGTCTAATCAAGAGGATACTGCTTTCATGACACCAACAGGTATTTATTGTTATACTGCCATGCCTTTTGGTTTGAAAAATGCAGGTGCAACGTACTAGAGATTGGTGAATATGATGTTTAAAGACAAACTGGGGGACACCATGGAGGTGTATATTGATGATATGGAGGTAAAATCCAAGAAGGCTGAGGATCATCTCCAGGATATTGAAGGTGCATTTGATATCCTGGACCATTATAACATGAAGCTGAATCCTGCTAAATGCCATTTCGGAGTGGGGGCAGGCAAATTTTTAGGATACATGGTGACTAAAAGGGGAATAGAAGCAAGCCCAGAACATATCAAAGCTATCCTGGATATCAAATCACCATCCAACATGAAAGATGTGCAAAGATTAACGGGACGAGTAGCGGTGTTGAACAGGTTTATATCGAGATCCTCAGAAAGATGCAAGGAATTCTACGATATCCTGAAGAAGAATAAGAAATTCGAGTGGGGAGAAAAGCATGAAGCAGCCCTACAAGAATTAAAGCAACATCTTTCAACTGCACCTTTGTTGATGAAGCCCGAGGATGGTGAACACTTATCCTTGTATCTTGCAGTATCAGGGAATGCAGTAAGTGCTGTTCTGGTAAAGGATCAGGAAGGTCAGCAGTATCCTGTTTATTATGTTAGTAAAAGTTTATTAGATGCTGAAACTAGATATTCACACTTAGAAAAATTGATATTAGCTCTAGTTATGGCATCAACCAAGCTTAGACATTATTTTGAGACACATACGATCCATGTTAAAACTAGTTATCCTGCTAAAAATATGCTTAGGAAACCTAAGATGTCAGGTAGAATGGATAAATGGTCTATAAAGTTGAGTGCATATAATCTAGTATATGAACCTAGAAATGCTATAAAGTCTCAGGCTCTAGCAGACTTTGTGGCTGATTTCAGTAGTGACATTCAAAGTGAAGTAGACTTAGAAGTACAACAACTAGGAGAAACTTTAGGATCCTGGACATTATATACTGATGGTGCATCCAATGTAAGAGGTGTAGGACTATGTATACTACTAAAATCGCCACAGGGGGACATATTACCCCAGGCTATTAGGTGTGAATTTCCTGCCACTAATAATGAAGCAAAATATGAAGCTCTGATTACAGGACTAGAATTGGCTAAAAACTTGAATATTAAATGTTTGCAAGTGTATGTTGATTCCTTATTAATCACTAACCATTTCAATGGATCCTATGCAGTTAAAGGTGAAAGGTTAATTGAATACCTTGAAATTGTCAAAAAATTAGCAGGATATTTCGAAGTTTTTACACTTGAACAGGTACCAAGAGAGGATAATGCTGAGGCAGATGCTCTGGCAAATTTAGGATCTGCAGTCAGGATACCGGAAGGAACTCAAATACCAATACTACATATTCCGTATCCTGCGGTGGAACTCTTCAAGTCTCAGGATAAGGAAGTAGCAAGTATCCAGGATCCTGGTGATGAGTATCCTGAAGAGGATCCTAAATCCTGGACGGCCCCGATCATGAAATATCTCAAAGAAGGACACATCCCAAAGGATGAAAATCCTAAGGCTTTCAGGATGAAGGTATCTCGTTTCACTATTATAAACAATATTTTGTATAAGAAGTCTCTTGCAGGTCCATACCTAAGGTGCTTGGAGGATCCTGAGACCAAAGAGGTACTTCAGGATATACATGAAGGAGATTGTGGCAACCATACTGGGGGCAGATAATTGTTCTCGAAGGTGCTAAGAACGGGATACTAGTGGCCAACTATGAGAAAGGATGCTGCAGATTATGCTCGAAGATGTGATGCGTGTTAGAGGCACAACAGTATATTGCATCAGCTTGCTGAGCCATTATATCATATTGCATCCCCTTGGCCATTCATGAAATGGGGTATGGATATAGTGGGGAAACTCCCAAAAGCTCCAGGAGGAAAAATTTTATGCTAGCAATGACAGCTTATTTCTCCAAGTGGGTCGAAGCCGAGGCCTTTGTTCAAGTCAGAGATCAAGAAGTAGTATCTTTCATAAAGAGGAATATCCTGACTAGATTTGAGGTACCAGCTGAGATAATTTGTGATAATGGCTCTCAGTTCATCAGCAAGAGAACTACTGATTTTTGCAAGAGTTGGGGAATAAAGATGATTACATCAACTCCGGTACATCCTCAAGAAAATGGACAGGCAGAATCCTCCAACAAGATAATTGTCAACAATTTAAAGAGAAGACTAGGTGCTAAAAAAGGAAGATGGGCAGAAGAACTACCCTTTGTCCTATGGGCTGATAGAACGATGGTGAAGAATGCTACTGGGCAAACCCCATTTTCCTTGGTATTCGGGGCAGAAGCAGTGATCCCAACAGAGATGGTGATACTTACAGCAAGATCGAGCCTCTGGGATCCTGAGACGAATCCTGAAGCTTTATGTCAAGAATTAGATACTATTGATGAAACAAGGGATGCAGCAAAGCTAAGGATGGCAGCATATCAATAGAGGATATCTAGAGTATATAACAAAAATCTAAGGACTAGAAGGTTTCAAGTTGGGGATTGGGTATTAAGAAAGGCTTTCCAGAATACTACTAATCCTGCTGATGGGAAGCTTGCCCCAAAATGGGAAGGACCATATGAAGTTGAATCAGAATCAGGGAAAGGAGCATACCGACTCAAGAATATGGAAGGGGATATGTTACCAAGATCCTGGAATGCTATACACCTTAAGCTCTATTTCAAATGAGTTTAGAATCTAATTTCTAATTCAGGATGGTATGAATTCTATCTCTTTTAAATATGTTTGATTTTATTTATTCCTTTGAACCCAATACTGACTTAAGCATCGGAGGGGTGTTAGCCAAGCTAACACCCACCTTAGTTTAAGGGTGTTTTGTAGGATATGTTTCAGGATATGTTTCAGGATATGACTCCAGGATATATACTCAAGATGAACCAAAAGATTACAGGATTGGCCCCCTCTCTCACGTTTAAGGGATCCCTATCCCTTCAAAGGTTTAAAGGTATTCACCTTTCTCTCGAATTGGGTTTAAACACCCCGCCTGAAGCACAAGTTATCCAGGGATAGTTCAAGATAACGGGACCAGTTCATGTAAAAGTGACTGACAATTTCGTAATTATTGGCTATATCCTGGATCCTTAAGGTATATGAGGATTGACCACCATCTCTCACGAAAGGGTATTTTCATACTGTTTTGGTCAAAAATTACCTAAGCAATTTAGTGATCAAATTAGTTAAGTGAGGTAGTGTGCTAGCAATGTGTATTAAAAATATTCAGATTATGTTGTTAACAAAAACAGTATTTAGGATACAGCTCAGTATATCAAGCTGTATCTACAATCAAACAATGAGCAAAAAAGGTAAAGGGTGACACGGGATGTACGAGGAAAGCCCTTGATCAATCTAGATCGCCGGCATAAAACCTCGAGAGCTGACAATTCCAGCTGCCTTGTTCTTCTTATTAATTCAAATGTCAGGATACAGTGCAGGATATGATGTTACAATTAATTTCGAGTATAAGTGTAAGTGTTTGTGAGTGATTGTAGCTGATAGAGAGCAAAAGAGTGTGCATAAAAAAGTTGTCCCTTCCTACTGATCCGATCATTCCTATATATAGCAAAGGAAATAAAAAACTAGCCTATAAAACCGGGATGTTGCGAATATTCCCTTCTTGAACGTTGTAGACCACTTCTTCCGGCTTCAACATTCCCTTTTCAACTGATTAGCCCGAGTCTTTGGGAGAACTAGTCCACTCGAACGTTATAAGCTTTCCTTGTTAATCTACACGTGAACTAATTTGTTATTATCAGGATACTCCATCAGGATGTTACCAATATCCTGATCCGGTATCCTGATCACAATCAAAAGTAATAGAGTCAGAATATTATCCAGGATATATGTTCAGAAAACCACCCATAACAATTGTCCCCAAAATATATCTGTTGGAATCCCAGATTCAAAAGAATATATTTTAAATCTTATCTCTTGAATCGAGGAAATTAAGGTGAAGAGACGGTTGAAGTGACAAGCTGCAACTTCCAACGCAGTATTTACTCAATACCCCCTATATTCAGCCTATATTTACCCATGTCATTTGGATTATGATCATATCATTCCAGGCTAATTTCTGGTACTCTCTTTCCCTTTCCTTTCTATTTTTCTTCTTTTTCTTTGTTAAGATCCTTCATGGCCTCTCGAACAAGATCACGTACAGCCGACTCAATCCTGTCCTTTGAAAGCCAAAATCTTCTCAAAGAACCCGAAAAAGAGGTTTACTCCTTTGATAACACTGACATTACTGCTTTAAAAGATTGCGGTGCTTTCCCTGCCGGTGTGATTATCCATCCGTTCGATCGAGAAGTCCGATCGGACGTAACTTCTGATGAATGGGTGTGTTTCCTAGCTTACCCTTTTTCCTTGGGACTCCGATATCCTTTTCCAACATTTATTTCTCGTTTTTTCGAACTCACTAGCCTTAGTTACGCCCAAACCATGCCTATGGTCTGGTGTGTACTAGTTGCCTTGGACCAACTCAAATCTCGTCATATTCCTGACCTCTGCATCGAGGATCTCCCCGTTGCATACCGCCTTCGTTCTCATGGCAACAGCCGTTTTCTCCTTTTTTTTCAACATCCAAGAATCCCCTTATTCTCAAGGCCACAAAGAACGAGAACCAGTGGCACCAAAAGTTCTTTTTTGTAAAAAGGGATTCCATTGCTAAGGGTTTTGACGTGCCGGGGAAATGGTTGACTTATGGTAGGATTTAGGGTTTTAGGAATATCCCCAAATATATCCTGAAACTATATCTTGAACTGACATCCTGATATTTTTATTTTCTTTTTGTAGCAAATTTCAAGGAATTGGCCCCTCAAAGTGCTGAATCAGAAGCAAGAATCAAGAAAATCTACCAGCTCCCGGAGAGTGAAAGGACCTTTACCCTGTTATTCACAAGCTCAAGCCATAAATCAAGTTCCGACATGTCCAGTAAGCATAATTTTATAAGTTACTATCACTTATCAAACCGATTATATTTTGAAAATATATAAAGACTTAGTATTTCTTCCCTTTGTTCAGCACCAGTCGTAAACCTAGAAGGCTTTGACCTTGAAGAGTTGGATAGCCACTCCGGTGCTGCTCAAGTCAAAGAGGAGGTCAACCCTAAACCAACAGTCACATCGAAGCCCACCAGTTCCAATGCTGTTGCTGTCCCCAAGCCTTCTACTGCTTCAAAGCCACGCGGCTATAGTTCTTGTAAAAGGAAGGAGCCTGACTCCCCTGCTGCCTCGGACGTCTTCCCTTTTGAGAATCATGGGTTTATAGAGTCCAGGAAATTCATGACCGGCTTCCTCAACCAGGTTAGTATCCTCATTCCATATCCTGCACACATATACTGGATATATATATACTCAAATATTGATACCTGTTCCTTTGATTGCAGGGTCTGGAGCGGCTAGTGTTCCTTTATGAGGATGTGTGTGGTTTGAACAAGATGCTAGAGAGCAAACTGAAGAAGGCAGAGGCCACTGTAGCAGACCAAGTAGTAATTTCCACCACCAAGTCAGATCATTATGAAGCCAAGTACAAAGCAATGACCCAAGAGCACCAAGCCGCCATCAAAAAGATCACCCACGAGGGTCAAGCCAAGTCCGATGCCGCCCAGGTCCAACACGAGCAGGATATGGCTTCATACCAGGAAGGCCTCAAGAACTCTGTTGTCATCTCCCTCCTCCAAGCTAGGTTGAAAATGGCCTACGAGGCCAAGGCTCTGGGCTTCGAATGCCCCTCATGGAATGTTGAGGCCTGGGAGGTGAAGTTGAGGGATCTTGGTGGCAATCCCGTGGAGCATCCTGCGAAGCCTGTTGCTGAGGAGCCTGCTAAGGTGGTTGAGAAGGTGGTGAATGCTGATGCGGATGCTGGGAATGATGCTGGTGGTGATGCTAGAGCGGATGCTGGTGAAGCGATGATCGAAGAGGGTGCTGCCCTTGAAAGGCGACGAAGTGGGCGATGATGGATGTTGACGCTGAGGCCGGAGCCCACTTTTTTAATTTCTAATGGTTGTGGTAGTCGTCGAACAATTTAATTTCCTTGTCTGTTAAACAATTTAGTTTCCTACACTTAGACAATATGATGGCCAAAGGTGGAGGGATCATGAGTTTCAGGACGAAGCCCTTGGTCATCAATTAGTATGCTTTATTTTGAACAATGTAACAATTGAAGGTGGAGGTATCTTAAGTTTCAAGACGAAGCCTTCAATTGTTAAGTAAATATGGTTAAAGACTAATTGTGCCTTTGGTGGATGGGTCTCAGTTTGAGATGAAACCAAAAGCACAACCTGTTGCAATGTTAATAAACTAACCTCTTTTGGCCTTATCCATTGTTGCCGATTTTTACTTGTCATATGTTGTTTGGTTTGAATGTAATTTCAATTTTTAATATAAGTATAACGTTCCAAACATTCTGACCGAACATCCTGAGAACATATCCTGGTCAGGATACTCATAAATATCCTATCAAGACTTTTGTCAAACATAGTTTTAAAAACTTAGACAATTTAGATAAGGCTTTTAGAGAACAAAAAGGAAAAATCATACCAAACATGGAAGACATCTTAATCCTTGAACTTCGATCCTTTTGCAACCTTTCCATCGAACATGTCCCCAGCCTGGGAAACTTAGTGAATCAAGTCCAAACTTGATCCTTTAAGCCTTTCACAATGCCTTGAGAGGAATGTCCCCTGTATACATCATCGTTAAATACTTAGGAACTTTTATGCTTTAATCACAACTGATTTTATACTTGTACATAACTTCAGCATTACAGGGGATAAACCCTAAATATCCGGGAGATAGATCCTCAATATTCTGGGGATAAACCCTAAGTATACTGGGGAAAATCCCAAATTTTCTTGCGCTACAGGCGGTAGTGTATAACTCCAAGACTTAGAAAAGTGAAAACCTTTAAACCTTAGAGAGTATGAAAATACCCTTTCGTAAGAGAGGGTGATCAATCCTCATATACCTTTAGGATCCAGGATATAGCCAACAATAACGAAATTGTCAGCCACTTTTACATGGACTAGTCCCGCTATCTTGAACTATCCCTGGATAACTTGCGCTCCAGGCGGGGTGTTTAAACCCAATTCGAGAGAAAGGTGAATAACTTTAAACCTGTGATGGGATCAGAATCCCTTAAACGTGAGAGAGGGGGCGAATCCTCTAATCTTTCAATTCATCCTGAGTGTGTATCCTGGAGTTATATCCCGAAGCATATTCTGCAAAACAACCTTAAACTAAGGTGGGTATTAGCTTGGCTAACACCCCTCCAATGCCTAAGTCAGTATTGGGCTCTTTAGGAATAAAATGAAATTAAAATTATATTTAAAAAAGATAGAATTCATACCATCCTGAGTTAGAAATTAAATTCTAAACTCACTTGAAATAGGCTTTTAGGTGTGTAGCATTCCAGGATCTTGGCAATATATCCCCCTCCATATTCTTAAGTCGGTATGCTCCTTTCCCAGATTCTGATTCAATCTCATAAGGTCCTTCCCACTTCGGAGCTAATTTTCCATCAGCAGTGTTAGTAGTGTTCTGAAAAGCCTTCCTTAATACCCAATCTCCGACTTGAAACCTTCTCGTCCTTGGGTTTTTGTTATATGCTCTGGATATCCTTTGTTGATATGCTGCCATTCTTAATTTTGCTGCATCCATTGTCTCATCGATAGTGTCCAGCTCTTGGCATAGAGCTTCAGGATTCTTCTCAGGATCCCGGAGGTTGGATCTTGCTGTAGGTATCACCATCTCTGTTGGGATTACTGCTTCTGCTCCAGACACTAAAGAGAATGGGGTTTGCCCAGTTGCACTCTTTACTGTTGTCCTATCAGCCCATAAAACAAAGGGTAACTCTTCTGCGCATCTTCCTTTCTTAGCTCCTAGTCTTTTCTTCAAATTGTTGACAATTATCTTGTTCGAGGATTCTGCTTGTCCATTTGCTTGAGGATGTACCGGTGTGGATGTGATCATTTTGATTCCCCAATTCTTGCAAAAGTCGGTAGTCCTCTTACTGATAAACTGAGAGCCATTGTCACAAATTATCTCGGCTGTTATCCCGAACCTAGTCAGGATATTCCTCTTGATGAAGGGCACTACTTCTTGGTCTCTGACTTGAACAAACGCCTCAGCTTCAACCGATTTAGAGAAATAATCCATCATTGCCAGCATAAAAAATTTTCCTCCTGGAGCTTTTGGCAACTTTCCCACTATGTCCATACCCCACTTCATGAATGGCCAAGGGGAAGCAATAGGATATAGCGGTTCAGCAGGTTGATGCAGTATATTGCTGTGCCTTTGACACGCATCACATCTTCAAGCATATTCTGCAGCATCTTTCCTCATCGTCAGCCAATAGTATCCTTTTCTTAACGCCTTTGAGAATAACGATCTGCCCCCAGTATGGTTGCCACAATCTCCTTCGTGAATATCCTGAAGTACTTCCTTAGTTTCGGGATCCTCCAAGCACCTCAGGTATGGTCCTGCAAGAGATTTCTTATACAAAACATCATTTATAATAGTGAATCAGGTTACCTTCATCCTAAAGGCCTTAGGATTCTCATCCTTTGGGATGTGTCCTTCTCTGAG
Organism: Helianthus tuberosus; assembly: GCA_030545235.1. NCBI lineage: Eukaryota > Viridiplantae > Streptophyta > Magnoliopsida > Asterales > Asteraceae > Helianthus > Helianthus tuberosus. The sequence goes on from CM060430.1 coordinate 31,953,602, forward strand.
GTATTTCATGATTGGGGCCGTCCAGGACTTAGCATCCATGAAGGTTAACATCTCATGACCGGCAGTAGCATCCACCATTGAGTCTATATGAGGCAGAGGGAACGGGTCATTAGGACATGCTTTGTTCAAGTCTGTGTAATCTACACAAACTCTCCATTTCCCATTCTTCTTTTGAACCAGACTACATTTGCTAGCCATTTGGGAAATTTGACTTCTCTAATCATCTTGGACTTGAATAATCTTTCCACCTCTTCCTGAATAATTGTGTTTTGTTCAGGAGCAAACTTCCTTCGCTTTTGCTGGATTGGCTTGAAAGACCTGTCAATTCCAAGCTTGTGAGTTATAATATCCTTGGAAATACCTGTCATATCCTCATGCTTCCATGCGAATGTTGACATCCTGCATTTCAAAAAGTTAGTCAATTGATTTTCAATATCCTGATGGATATTGGTTCCTATGAGCACCGAGATATCTAGATTATTCTGATCCAGGATAATTTTCTTAACATCTTGCTCTGAAGCCTCCGCGATATCCTGGGCTCGCATCTTTACTTGCTATCCTGCTTTGGGCTTTGTTGAGGATTTCATCGAAGAAGAATAACACTCCTTCAGTTCTTGTTGATCACTTTCCACCTTGACAACCCCCCAAGGGGTAGGGATCTTGATACATTGATGATAGGTTGACGACACAACTTTCATATCATGGATCCATAGCCTACCCAATATAATATTGTAGCAGGATAAGGAGTCCATGACACGGAAGCGTTGTATTGAGTTGACTCCTTCAACATATACTGGCAGCTTTATTTCTCCCACAGTATTCTTGGCCTCTCCACTGAACCCGACAAGTACAGTGGATTTTGAAGTGATGTCCATCGGGAAAACAATCATCCTTTTTAGCGCTTCTAGCTGAATAATGTTAACGGAGCTGCCATTATCCACCAGTATCCTGCGCACAAAGTGATTAGCAACATATAAAGTTATTACCAAACCATCGTGATGGGGATCCTGGATAGTATTGTCACGGCCCCCGTCCCGGTTTTACCCGATCCAGGAGCCGCGGGACAGAAACCCGTGGTATTTATTAATTGAGTTGACATCGGAAGATTTAACAGGATCTTTAAAACTTGAAATGCCCGATTATTTTATTTCATAAATCGGGATAAACCCCGTAATTTACAAGAGAGGAATTTCACAAGGAAATTCCCTGATTTACAAAACATGTTTATTTGTTTAACTGAGCCACTACTTCAAGCTTTGTTAGTGCTCCGTAGCACTTTTCCTTGGTTCACAGTAGTCATCTGAAACATGTTTTAAAAATATTTTATCAGCGAGGAAATACTGGCGAGTCATTCAAATTTGATAAAACGACACATAGTTATAAATTACAGCATAAGAGCCATTAAAATGGCTTTTATCTTATTTTTATCCGGAGCCGTGTCACCTCTTGGTGACGATGGTCATACTACTATTGGGTCCTTTCACCCAAGTAGTGATGATTATCACTGTTAGGATTCATTAGCCTAACCGTGAGAAATTAGTAATGTGCATAATACCCCACTAGCCAGTGATTCAAGATAACCACGACTTAATCCTTGTAATTATAACTTTTGAAAATAACTTGGCGTATTGTAAAACATTATTGATAAAAAGAGAATGACTCACATTGCAGATTTAAACGGGCAGAGTTTTAGCATACTGAATAAGCCTGATAACCTAATACAGCATTTATGATAACTCACGAGATTAAGACCCTCACAACGAATGAAAAAGTGCAATACTTAAACATCCATCGAATTTACGACGAATGACAAAGTATGGCCCTAATGTGGGCAGCACTTAAACATCCATTGGATAGTTTTAATCGATCAGACATTGAATCGTAATAGCGATCGAGTTAATACCCTGTATCGTAGCAGCGCCTCGCTATTGTAAATATGATTTTCGAGCAGTTGAACTTCGTTTTGATTAAAACTTTCGACACCAGTGAACTGCTCACGACCCATGCGGTTTATAGCTAAAATATGGGGTTTACGCGGCCCGCGTAAGCCCCCTCTTGATTCTTACGTGGCCCGCGAGGGCTTCCTAATCATAGACTAGGGCTAGCGTGTCACGGGTAGGGCCGCCACGTGGCCTGTTTGCTGCTCCGGAGTTTTGGTGAACTGTCGCGGCCCGCGTAATCCTAGACTTACTCCTACGCGGCCCGCGTGAGAACCAAAAATCTGTTTTTCTTGGTTTTTGTTATGGATTAGGGTTTCAGGGGTCCGGGTTTCCACTTATGGGTCGTTTTGGGACATTTTTGAAGGTCCTTACATCCTCCCCACCTTATTTAGAATCTCGTCCTCGAGATTTACTGGAATAAGTTAGGGTACTTTCGCTTCATCTCCGATTCCAGCTCCCAAGTGTATTCGGGTCCTCTTTTTGACTCCCACTTGACCTTGACTAGTGCCAATCTTTTGTGCTTGAGAAACTTGATTTTTCTGTCTTCTATTTGAAGTGGTTTCTCTACGAACTTTAACTTTTCATTTACCTCTATATCTTGAAGAGGTACTACCAGGGATTCATCAGATAGACATTTCTTAAGATTGGATACATGAAATACATCATGTAGCCCTGCTAACTCCTCTGGTAGTTGCAAGCGGTAGGCAACTGGTCCTATTCGCTGTATTACTGGGAAAGGTCCTACATATCTTGGGCTTAGCTTTTCTTTCTTACTGAACCGGACTACTCCTTTCCAAGGAGAAACTTTTAAGAGTACCTTATCTCTGATTTAAAATTCTAGTGGCTTGCGTCGATTGTCTGCATAACTCTTCTGGCGATCTCTAGCCATTTTCAGTTTTTCCTTGATTTGAGTGATCTTGTCGGTGGTTTCTTGCACAATTTCAGGACCTGATAATTGACTTTCTCCTATTTCTGCCCAACAAACTGGAGTTCTACACTTTCGTCCATATAGTGCTTTGAACGGGGCAGCTTCAATGCTTGCATGATAACTATTGTTATAGGAGAATTCAATTAAGGGTAGGTGGTCATCCCAGTTTCCACCAAAATTAATCACACATGCCCTAAGCATGTCTTTCAGGGTTTGGATCGTCCTTTCACTTTGTCCGTCTATTTGAGGATGGTATGCAGTGCTTAAATTGAGTCGGGTTCCCATTGCTTCCTGGAAATTTGTCCAGAAATGGGAAGTGAAACGACTATCCCTGTCCGATACAATGGAGAGTGGGACTCCATGTAAGGATACTACTTCGTCTACGTATAACTTGGCTAACCTTTCCATGCTAAAGGTTTCCTTCATGGGTAGAAAATGAGCTGATTTGGTTAATCGATCCACAATTACCCAAATTGCGTCATTACCTTTTCTGGTTTTGGGCAACTTAGTAACAAAGTCCATAGTTATAAGTTCACATTTCCATACAGGCATTTCTAATTGTTGTAGTAGACCTGAATGTTTCTGGTGTTTTGCCTTAACTTGTGAACAAGTAAGACATTTAGAAACATATCTAGCTATGTCATTTTTCATTCCTATCCACCAGAAATTATTTTTTAAATCTTGGTACATCTTATTGTTTCCCGGGTGCATGTATACCTAGATTTATGGGCTTCCTCTAAAATCTTATTCCTTAATTCTCCTTGCTTAGGTACCCAAATCCTTTTCTTGTGGAATCTCCAAATTCTATCACTTCCTTGCTCTAATTCTTTTATTCGTCCCTTCATTCCTTCAGCATCATCCTTGATTGCTATTTCCTGAATATTTTTCAGTTGTTCCATTAAATCTAACTGTAGATTTAATCTAAGGGCACGAACCCGCTTTTGCTTTTCATGATACTTACGACTTAAGGCATCTGCAACTACATTGGCCTTTCCTTCGTGATATTGAATATCACAGTCGTAGTCACTTAAGATTTCCATCCACCTTCGTTGCCTCATGTTTAATTCTTTTTGCCCAAATATGTATCTTAAGCTCTTATGATCTGTATAGATAGTAAACTTACTTCCATACAGATAATGTCTCCAAATTTTAAAGGCAAAAATTATGGCTCCTAATTCTAAGTCATGTGTCGTATAATTTTCTTCGTGCTTTTTCAATTGCCTTGAAGCGTACGCCATCACCTTCTTGTGTTGCATTAGCACACATCCTAATCCTAACTTAGAAGCATCACAATAAACTTCAAAATCTTTCGTTCCTTCTGGTAAGGCAAGAATTGGGGCGTTTGTTAACTTTTGCTTCAAAATCCTAAAGGCCTCTTCTTGCCTAGGTCCCCATTCAAACTTAACTGTTTTACATGTTAGCTTAGTTAATGGCACAACTATCTTGGAAAAATCCTTAATGAATCGTCTATAGTAACCAACTAACCCTAAAAAGCTTCTAACTTCCATAGCTGCTTGCGAGACCTTCCACTTGGTGATTGCTTCTATTTTAGCAGGATCTACGTGAATACCTTCGTGATTCACCATGTGTCCTAAAAATTGCACCTCCTGTAGCCAAAATTCACACTTCGAGAATTTGGCGTAAAGTTTCTCCTTTCTTAACAAAGTTAAAAGTGCATGTAGGTGCTCACAATGCTCATCCTGACTTTTGGAATAAATAAGTATATCTTCGATGAAGACAATTACAAATTTATCCAAGTATGGTTTACAGATCCTATTCATCATGTCCATAAATGCTGCTGGAGCATTTGTCAGTCCGAAGGGCATGACTGTAAACTCATAGTGACCATACCTAGTTCTGAAAGCAGTTTTAGGTATGTCTTCTTCTTGTACCTTCAATTGATGATATCCGGAGCGCAAGTCGATCTTAGAAAAATATCTAGCTCCTTGGATTTGATCAAAAAGATCATCGATCCTAGGTAATGGGTATCGATTCTTAATTGTAACCTTATTCAATTCTCTATAATCGATACACATTCGCATCGAACCATCCTTTTTCTTTACGAACAACACTGGTGCTCCCCACGGGGATGAACTAGGTTGTATAAATCCTTTACTTAGTAATTCATCTAACTGCTTTTTCAATTCTAGCATTTCGGTGGGTGCTAACCGATAAGGTGCCTTGGCTATCGGTATAGTTCCAGGAATTAGATGAATCCTAAATTCTACTTCCCTATTTGGTGGTAATCCCGGTAGTTCTTCGGGGAATACATTTGGGTATTCTGCTACTACAGGAATTTCTGTAAGTTCCTTATTTTTAGTGTTAATGATAGTTGAGATCATATACATTGTTTCTTGTTTTCTTGAATAACTGGCCAACTTCATTACGGAAATGAATTTCAGTGGCTTTTGTGGCTTATCTCCTGTAATCACCACTAATTCTCCTGTGGGTGTATGGATTTCTATGAAATTTTTATCACAGAGAATTCGAGCATGGTTGGCTACTAACCAATCCATCCCTAACACAATATCGAATCCGGCTAAATTCATAGGTAACAGGTTTGCAGAAAATTTATGGCCTAAGAGTTCTATCTTTCCTTCTCGCAAAACCTTATCTATTTTAACAGAATTCCCATCTGCCGTTTCGACTGTAAAAATCTGCCTAAGGTTGGTTAGGGGTAAATTAAGAGCTTGGCAGAATGAAATATTTATAAAACTTTGGTTTGCACCAGAGTCAAATAATACTGTTGCATAAACGTCGTGAACTAGGAACGTACCAGCTATCACATCAGGGATTAGTTCTGCTTCCTGAGTAGTCAACTGGAAGGCTCTTACGTTTCTCTTGGTAGTTCCTTCTGCAGGTTTGACTTTGTTATCAGCTGGTTTGACCAATTTTGGGCAGTCTGGCCTAAAATGCCCAGCTTCTCCACAGTTGTAGCAGACTGTTGCTTTCTTCTTCCTGCAATCTTCCTCTTGATGTCCCGGAATTTTGCAGAAATTGCAATACCCTTTGCATCTTCCAAAATGCTTTCTTTTACAGGTATTGCAAAATGGAACAGTGGAAGATTTCCCAGTTCCCTTTTTCTTGAAATTACTACGGTTACCCATACGAAATCCTTAGGTAATCTTTTGGGCCACTTCCTTTTTCCGGTTTTCCTCTCTTGTGCGTACCAGTCCGTCAGTTAAAGTGTTGGCTAATTCCACAGCATCGTCAATAGTGCGAGGTCACGCAGCTTTAACGATATCACGGATTTCGCCAATTAAACCCCAGATATAGCGGGAAATAAGCACCGGCTCTGGCGAAGCCAGGGTTGGTACTACTCTAGTGTACTCGAAGAATGTTGAAGTATACCCTCGACAGTCTACCTCCCCCATCCGGTGGTTCAAGAATTTATTTGCCATTTGTTCCTTTTCATACTCGGGACAGAAGCCAGGGTTGGTACTACTCTAGCTTAAATTCTTCCCAGCTCATGGCATAGGCCATATCGCTTCCATTGGCTTGAAGTACCGTATTCCACCATTCTAGCGCCCCTTCTTTAAAAAGATTCGACGCGTACATGACCTTGTCTTCCTCGGCACATTTACTTATTTTAATCACTGCCTCGGTTTTCTCTAACCAACGCAGCGCAGCAGTCACCCCTTCGTTGCCTGCAAATTCAACCGGTTTACAGGCAAGAAACTCCTTGTAAGTGCAACCAGGTGTTGCAGCTTTCATTTTCTTAAGGAGTGGGGCTTGCCTCCCATCATTGTCGTTATTAGTATGGTTGTCGCCTCTGTTTACACTATTACTAAAATTGTCGCCATGTGTTAGTTTGCTAGGAATAAATTGTTGAGGTTCAACTGGATTTTGGGCAGCAGCAAGGATTGCTGGAATAGCATTGGCTATTCCCTGAGCAACGATATTCTCGATATCTTGCCTATTCAGAAATTCATCTTCATGATTTTGTTCAGATTGATTAACTTTTTTAACGGGTTCATTACCAGCGTGTTCCATCTGGTAATTAATATATATAAGTGATTAGCAGAAAATAATTAATAATCAAACATAACAAAACAATTGCACAGAATCACATCAATGCATATAGCCAAAATTGTTGATTCCTCGACTTCCATTTTTATATATTATAATATGCTTCCGTACACACCTTTTATCTTACAAAAGTTTTATTTTTAGGTTATTTCACATAATTATATTTTGATTCACTTTAATTATTATTTAATGACTGCAATTATGTGCTTAAATGTCAACATTGTCTGATTACATACTATACAAGTGAACTCATGCACGTTTTATACTACAAAATATTGCTTTATGCATTAACGAGAGCGTTGCGTCAGAAATACTAGTAAACTCACCGGTAAGACACAATATGCCAACAACTCTGCAGAAAGCAGTCAGACAATAAAATTGGAGCCTAGGTGTAGGTCCAATGACAAGAATGCATTAAAACCCAAGAGAACATACAAGAGTTCACATATAGGCTTTCCTGAGACTAAAATACGCACTAAAAAGCACCCGAAACGCACTTTAAGTGCAGAATTTTTCTAAATTCAGCTATAACCAGCTTTTAAACATATAAATATCATGCAGAATTTACGTCTTATCGTCCAGAATATTTCCCTAAGTGTCGGGAATTGAAAGGGTTACAAAAGGATACATCAAGGACACTTTACGGAATAATTAAACACTTTAACGGAACGGTATCCAACCGAACAACCGGACATTACCCGAGACACCAAATTTTTTGCCAAACACACTGTTTATTTATTTCTTGGCTAGTTGTGATCCCCGAACACCCTAACACCCAATAAAAAGCAACTAACTAACAAATGTAAGCTTATACTTGAAATCTAACTAACATTTACCTATTAGTTGCAAACTTTTACATTAACCCCCCCCCCCTAACCGAAATCGGTTCCCAAGTGGACCCACACAACGCCACAACATACTCTCATATCTTGTTCAAGATTATATTTCATTTGTTTATTGGATTGTTGCTTGAAGAACTTGCCAAAATATATGAACATATCTATTTAAGCATGGCACCATGATCACCACCCTACTTCTCATTATCACACCCTCATCCTCACTCTCCCACTCCCTCCTCTCGGCTCCCCTTAACCGCCCCCATCACCACCACCAATTCACCATTTTCATCCAAGTTTCAAGTCCCATTCAAGCTTAAAGGTTGATACAAGGAATCTTGCAACTTGTGGAGCTTCAAAGGACCTTGTTTCTTGCTTTTCATCATCATTTTTCATCATCTTCTTCACTAGAATCATCCCTAGCCTTTGTGCTAGTAGTAAGTCCTTGTTAAAACTCTTGTTCATCTTGTTTCGTAGTTAAAAGTTGTGGTATGATGGTTATGTTCAAAGCACTAAAGAACAAGAGCAATAAAAGGGATTAAACAAGAAACTTGAACATAAAAGTTTACTTGAAGATGAAATATTGATAGTAAAATATTGTAGTGAACATGTTGTTAATTTTATGATGATTCTTGATTGTATGATGTTAATCACCATATGGATCTTGTTAAATAATATTTAGAAATATGATTTAACAAGATTAAAAAGTGGTTATGTGTTACATAAAATAACCACCTCCTTGTTGAATATGAACTTGATAAAAATGATTTTCATTAAAGATAATTAAACTAGTGAGTTGATGATTTTGTAAATCCAAGAGTGACAAAGGATTTTTGTAAATAAACCAAGTTAGAGAAGCGTTTTTTGGAAAATCACGACTATTACAAGCACTTACACCATTTTTAGAAATAAGACAAGTATGAGAATATTTTATTTACAAGAAGAGTTCAAAGGGGATAATTTTTGTAAAAAATTATTAACAAGTTGTAAACACTAAACTTTTATAAGAAAGTGATTTTTAAAGGGATAATTATACTTTGGAAGGTAACTGAGTCCACTAAGAGCTTTACCAAGTTACTACGCGTTTTCGGGATATAACAAGTTCATGATATAGCGTGATTTACATGATTTTGGCTTGTAGCAAGACTTGAATGAGTTGTTGATGCTTGTTGATGATTTAAAAGAAAATAAACACATGTTTAGAAAACATGGGAAACCTCCATTTTTAGGGGAAACTCTGTCGGAATTTCTATAAATTTTGACACTTAGAAAAATATAAGTTTTTGAGAAACTTATTCCCTAAAAATGTATCTTAAAAACATTTACCAAGGTTTCCCTAATTTTTGTAAACTTCAAGTAAAGAAATGATGATGTCTTCAAGAATAAAATTGATATTAAGTATGTATATTTTTGGAGAAAATATATATATTTATTGATCACCAAATTGTGTGCTAAGTGTATGTAGTATGTATTATACGTGATAGTGTATTATGACTTGAAAATACACTAAATACTCTTAAGAAGTAAAAACACAAAAATACACATAGAACATACAAGATACATAATTCGGGTGCAAAAATACAAGAAACTTATATTTATTTTTTAGAAAATAATATAAGTAAGACACTTAGTTAAAATATGAATTATTTTTAACACAAGAATACATACACAAAAGACATTGACTTGTACTTGTACGATACAAGTCTAGTGACTAACGTTAAGAAAACACGTATAGGTGACGACGCTAATTAAGCAAATCCGGTGAAGTTTACGACGCAAGGAACACAAAATTGTGAGTTCATGCTCCCCCTTTTCTTTTAACTGTTTTCAGTTTTATAACTTCGGGGGTGAAATACATGTTACAAATATTACGATGTTTATAAATGGTATGATACAAGAACAAGAAGCACTCTTGGTGAGAACGAGTACCAAGTATGATGCGTTTTGAGAAATGATACGCGAAATGATACAAGAAATGATACATGATATGAGAAATCATGTCACGAATAGGGTACCATAAGCACCATTAATCAACAATATACCTAGACCGCAGAACAAAAGGTTAGATCTAATGGGTGTCGGGCAGCCTCACCCTTGGTGAGAACGAGTACCAAGCAGTGCTTTTGTGTCTCAGAATATGCCAACTAGAAAAATGCCTATGGTTTGGTTGCTTCCTATGTCGTGTCACATGTTAATGGCTTTCCAACCCATTAACAACCTTAATAAATACATGATTACTTGATTTATACAAGAAATCTAGAGTTGTACAAGATACAGATATACTTGACTTACATGAGATACAGAAATACTTGATTTATATGAGATACATACCATGTTTTCATACAAAGTATACCAAAGTTCTTTACAAAAACCGCATGAATTCACACCAACATTATGTTGACGTTTTTCCAAAACTCACATGTATTTCAGGTAACTAAGGTGGATGTGCGCGCGGTCTTACTCATGCTCTTGGATGTCGTCTATGTTTACTTTTGAATAAAGTTGTAGACTTTCAGACAACATGTTGTCTCGTGATTTAAACACTTAAACCATGTTTTCCGTCATGTAATGTTAATGGTTTGAAGTTATTTTTACGAGCATGTAGTATGTTTACCTTTCATATGCAATGAGAACCTTTCATGATCACACCTCGTGCTTCCGCCGCAGAAAGGGGTGTGACAGATTGGTATCAGAGCTGCGATTGTAGTGAACCAGGATTCCTTCTCGAGTCTAGACTACAATCTCTAGGATCCTTTCACGAAAACAATTTTTCAAAAAGTTTTCATTGCATAAAACCTCCCGCGACATCCACTACCTGAAACTGTTTACAAGAGTCAAGAAAAGACACTACGAGACTTAGGGTGCACTAGAGTAGCACTCTTATGTGATTGAGAATTTCTTTCAATTCTGTGTGATAACTGATATATACATATACTAGAAATAGAATGTCACAGGTATACGTGACTTTACCTGAAAACAGTAACCTATCGGGAGGAAGAAATACGAGGATGAAACAAACTGTGCGGACTGTGCAAGGAGTTACGTAATTATGGATGCATACATAATTATGGAATTCAGTGCACAGAAATCACAGCAAGTCTTGTCGCGTATAGATTCTCTTAGTGCAAGAAAAGGTCAAACGTGAACACCCCTCCCCCAGCCTACTAAGTACTCTGTTGGAGTAATAATTGTTTGATGTCACTTATGTGGTATATGCTCATATATATATACTACTACTGTCTAGTATGACGATATCAAACAAATGCCTAAACCTATTGTGTGGTGTTCTTTCAGAACATGGCACCCAGGAAAATTGTGAATGCTCGTAATGATGATCAACCTCCTCCTCCTTTCCTACCGAGGACTGCTGAAGAGCTGAACGCTCTACTGGAGGAAAGAATCTCCGCAGCTATCGCCCACTACGAGGCAACCCGTATTGCAGACAGTGGTGGACCAAGCAACGCTAGACGTAATGGGAATGGAGATTCATCTGGAGGCAACGCAGCTCAGGGCTGCACTTTCAAGCAGTTTCTCGACTGCAAACCGCTGAACTATGACGGCACTGGAGGTGCAGTGGCGTTTGTACGCTGGACGAAAAAGACTGAAGCCACTATCCGTATGAGCAAGTGTACCACGGATCAGCGAGTCACTTTTGCTACTGGGTTGTTTGTTGATGAAGCTTTGACTTGGTGGAACTTGCAAGTCCAAACCCTGGGTGATGATGCCGCTTATGGCCTGGCTTGGGATGAACTAAAGGAAAGAATGAGAGAGAAGTATTGTTCTCGTGCTGAACTCCAAAGGTTGGAGACTTAGTTCTGGCATTTGACCATGGAAGGTGCTGACATTACTGGGTATACTCGAAGGTTCCATGATTTGTCTAGGGTGATCCCCTATATGGTGACTCCGGAATTTAAGCGCGTTGAACGCTACATTTGGGGACTGGCCTCAGAATTCCGTGGCATGGTAACTTCGGCCAAACCTCAAACAATCACTGAGGCTGTAACTCTGGTTGTCAGCCTTACTAAAGATTGTGTTCGTATGAAGAAGTTATCGCTGAACCCAAAAGAAAAGACCGAGACGCATGCTGAGTCGTCCGGTGACAAGAAGAGAAAGCATTCGAATCTGAATCAAGCAACCCGCAGCAACAACAAAGGTTCATACCACAAGAAGCGTGATACTAACCCACCCAAGGAGGCAAGAACCTTTGCAGTGGCAAATTATACTGCAGCCAAAGGATACCAAGGCACCCTGCCTAAATGCAAAAAATGTAAGTATCATCATGAAGGAGCTAGTCGCGTCCCAAGGTGCGACAAATGTAGTAGGTTGGGTCATCAAACAGAAGACTGTTGGGGAAAATGAAGGAACGGAAATGGAAATCGCAACGGTGCTGGTAATGCGAATGGTGGGAATGGAAATGGTAATGGCAACTGGATTGGGAATGGAGCTGGGCGAAATCAAGGATGCTTCAGTTGTGGAAGCAATGATCATTTCATGAAAGACTGCCCAAAGGGAAACAATGCTCAGGCTCGAGCATTTGTGATTGGAGCAAAGAACGCACGCGAGGACCCTAATGTGGTCACCGGTACGTTTCTCATTAACAATCACTTTGCATCCATATTATTTGACACTGGTGCCGACTATAGCTTCATGTCTGTGGAATTTAAACGCATGCTTGGGATAGAATCTAGTAGATTAGATATTCCTTATTCCATAGACCTAGTCAATGGTAAACTCGTTGAATCGGGCGAAGTTGTTAGAGGATGCAGACTAGAACTTGGTGAACGAAGATTTAGCATCGACCTTTTACCTATTCAATTGGGTAGCTTCGATGTAGTGGTCGGAATGGATTGGTTGTCCAAGAACAAAGCTGAAGTTATTTGTCACGAGAAAATCATTCGCATCCCTCTGGTGAATGATGAAACTCTCATTGTGCATGGAGAAAAACGAGACGCGCCCCTGTGAATCATCAGTTTCATGAAGGTACATAAGTGCTTAAGGAAAGGGTGTGTTGCTTTCCTAGCTCACATTGTAGATAAGAAGGCTGAGGAGCCGAAATTCGAAGACATTCCTGTGGTGAAGGAATTCCCTGATGTTTTTCCCGAAGATCTGCCAGGACTACCTCCGCGACGACAAGTCGAATTCCGTATAGACTTGGTTCCAGGAGCCGCTCCTGTAGCCAAGGCACCCTATCAGCTTGCACCATCCGAAATGCAAGAATTATCTACACAACTCCAGGAGTTGTTGGATAAAGGATTCATAAGGCCAAGCTTCTCGCCTTGGGGAACTCCAGTATTGTTCGTGAAGAAAAAGGATGGAACTCTGCGGATGTTTATCCATTACAGAGAACTGAACTAGCTCACAATCAAGAATCGGTACCCGCTACCGAGGATTGATGACTTATTTGATCAGTTGCAAGGATCAAGCTACTATTCCAAAATCGACCTTCGATCTGGATACCATCAATTGAGGATACAGGAGGAAAGCGTACCAAAGACTGCATTCAGAATACGCTATGGGCATTATGAGTTTCTTATGATGCCATTCGGACTGACGAACGATGCCAGCGGTCTTTATGGATCTGATGAACCGCGTATGCAAACCATATCTCGATAAATTTGTGATTGTATTTATCGATGATATCCTGATTTACTCGCGAACGAAAGAAGAACACGAGCAACATCTCAGAACCATTTTGGAGCTACTGAGGAAAGAAAAACTTTATGCAAAGTTCTCGAAATGCGAATTCTGGATTCGCGAAGTACAATTTCTGGATCACGTTGTGAACGAGAAGGGCATTCATGTAGACCCATCCAAGATTGAAGCAATAAAGAATTGGGAAGCCCCCAAAACTCCAACTAAAGTTCGACAATTCTTGGGCTTAGCGGGCTATTACCGACGTTTCATCGAGAACTTCTCAAGGATAGCTCAACCATTGACGACCCTTACACAGAAAGACAAGAAATACGACTGGGGTGACAAACAGGAAGAAGCCTTCCAGCTACTCAAAAATAAGCTATGCGATGCACCAATACTATCATTACCCAAAGGCACTGAAGACTTCGTGGTATACTGTGACGCTTCACGACAGGGTTTGGGTTGCGTGCTTATGCAGCGCCAAAAAGTCATCGCTTACGCTTCAAGACAATTGAAGGTACATGAAAGAAACTACACCATGCACGAATTGGAACTTGGCGCAGTGGTATTCGCCTTGAAGATCTGGCGACACTATTTATATGGCACTCGATGTACGATCTTCACAGATCACAAAATTCTACAACACATATTTGATCAGAAGGAATTGAACATGCTTCAGCGGCGATGGGTTGAGTTGCTGAATGATTACGACTGTGAGATTAAGTACCACCCTGGAAAGGCAAACGTTTTAGCAGACGCACTAAGTCAAAAAGAAAGGGTTAAGACCCTAAGGGTTCGAGCATTGGATATGACGATTCGAACAAACCTCACTGCACGTATTCGTGACGCACAACAAGAAGCCCTTAAGATGGAACACCGTAAAGCTGAATACCTCCGGGGTATGTTGAAATACATGGTGCCAAACGAAGAGGGAACCTTATACTTTAAGAAACGTATCTGGGTTCCGCTCTATGGTGGCATAGGAGAAGTCATCCTTAATGAAGCACACAAATCGAGATACTCGATCCATCCAGGATCAGACAAAATGTATCAAGACTTGAAAGAATACTATTGGTGGCCAAGACTTAAAAGCGATGTTGTTGTTTACGTAGGAAAGTGCCTAACCTGTGCTAAGGTTAAGGACGAATATCAGAAACCGTCTGGCCTACTTCAACAACCAGAGATACCCATGTGGAAGTGGGAGCAAATCTCGATGGACTTCATAACAAAATTACCCAGGACCCCGAGAGGGCACAATATGATATGGGTAATAGTAGATCGGTTAACGAAGTCTGCTCACTTCCTACCGATCTGAGAAAAAGATAGCATTGAAAAGCTCGCTGAGCTATACCTGAAAGAAATCGTGGCACGTCATGGAGTGCCTATCTCAATTATTTCAGACAGAGATGGACGTTTCATCTCGAGGATCTGGCAATCATTCCAGGAGGCCTTTGGATCTCAGCTAGATCTAAGCACGGCCTTCCATCCACACACAGATGGCCAGAGCGAACGAACCATACAAACATTAGAAGATATGCTTCGTGCATGTGTCATGGACCTAGGCGGCAGCTGGGATACTCATCTACCTCTAGTTGAGTTTTCCTACAATAACAGTTATCATACCAGCATAAAAGCCACACCGTTCGAAGCTCTGTATGGCTGCAAGTGCCGATCGCCCTTATGTTGGGCAGACTTTGGAGATAAACGTATGGTTGGTCCTGAACTTGTACAAGAGACAACCGACAAAATCATGCAGATCCGAGAGCGCATTAAGGCGGCTCGAGATCAACAGAAAAGCTACGCTGATCGAAGACGAAAACCATTAGAATTCGAGGTGGGAGACAAAGTGTTGTTGAAGGTCTCACCTTGGAAGGGCGTAGTAAGATTTGGAAAACGTGGAAAGCTGAATCCACGATACATCGGACCATTCAAGATTTTGGAAAGAATTGGTACCGTGGCATACAAGTTGGAATTACCGGAAGAACTTAATGGAGTACATGATACGTTTCATGTATCCAACCTCAAGAAGAGTCCAACGCAAGAAACAGTGATCAGCCCTGCGGATGAAGTACATATTGATGACGCCCTCTGATTTACAGAACAACCCGTTGAGGTTACTGACTGGAAAGTCAACAAGACCAGGAGGAGCAGTGTGAAACTTGTCAAAGTACGTTGGAACTCAAAGCACGGACCTGAGTACACATGGGAACGTGAAGACCAGTTCAAAGAAAAGTATCCCCACCTGTTCAAGACGACTCCTGCGAGAGCTGGTTCAGCCTGAATTTCGAGACGAAATTCTTTTACCGGGGGGAGACTGTGACAACTGGCACCAAACCAGTAATTTCCGTACACTTTAATTATTATTTAATGACTGCAATTATGTGCTTAAATGTCAACATTGTCTGATTACATACTATACAAGTGAACGCGTG
Organism: Helianthus tuberosus; assembly: GCA_030545235.1. Classification (NCBI taxonomy): domain Eukaryota; kingdom Viridiplantae; phylum Streptophyta; class Magnoliopsida; order Asterales; family Asteraceae; genus Helianthus; species Helianthus tuberosus. Next base: position 31,969,401 of record CM060430.1, read on the forward strand.
CACGTTTTATACTACAAAATATTGCTTTTTGAATTAACGAGAGCGTTGCGTCAGAAATACTAGTAAACTCACCGGTAAGACACAATATGCCAACAACTCTGCAGAAAGCAGTCAGACAATAAAATTGGAGCCTAGGTGTAGGTCCAATGACAAGAATGCATTAAAACCCAAGAGAACATACAAGGGTTCACATATAGGCTTTCCGGAGACTAAAATACGCACTAAAAAGCACCCGAAACGCACTTTAAGTGCAGAATTTTTCTAAATTCAGCTATAACCAGATTTTAAACATATAAATATCATGCAGAATTTACGTCTTATCGTCCAGAATATTGCCCTAAGTGTCGGGAATCGAAAGGGTTACAAAAGGATACAACAAGGACACTTTACGGAATAATTAAACACTTTAACGGAACGGTATCCAACAGAACAATCGGACATTACCCGGGACACCAAATTTTTTGCCAAACACACTGTTTATTTATTTCTTAGCTAGTCGTGATCCCCGAACACCCTAACACCCAATAAAAAGCAACTAACTAACAAATGTAAGCTTATACTTGAAATCTAACTAACATTTACCTATTAGTTGCAAACTTTTACATTAACCCCCCCCCCCCCTAACCGAAATCGGTTCCCAAGTGGACCCACACAACACCACACCATACTCTCATATCTTGTTCAAGATTATATTTCATTTGTTTATTGGATTGTTTCTTGAAGAACTTGCCAAAATATATGAACATATCTATTTAAGCATGGCACCATGATCACCACCCTACTTCTCATTATCACACCCTCACCCTTACCCTCACCCTCACCCTCACTCTCCCACTCCCTCCTCTCGGCTCCCCTTAACCGCCCCCATCACCACCACCAATTCACCATTTTCATCCAAGTTTCAAGTCCCATTCAAGCTTAAAGGTTGATACAAGGAAGCTTGCAACTTGTAGAGCTTCAAAGGACCTTGTTTCTTGCATTTCATCATCATTTTTCATCATCTTCTTCACTAGAATCATCCCTAGCCTTTGTGCTAGTAGTAAGTCCTTGTTAAAACTCTTGTTCATCTTGTTTCATAGTTAAAAGTTGTGGTATGATGGTTATGTTCAAAGCACTAAAGAACAAGAACACTAAAAGGGATTAAACAAGAAACTTGAACATAAAAGTTTACTTGAAGATGAAATATTGATAGTAAAATATTGTAGTGAACATGTTGTTAATTTTATGATGATTCTTGATTGTATGATGTTAATCACCATATGGATCTTGTTAAATAATATTTAGAAATATGATTTAACAAGATTAAAAAGTGGTTATGTGTTACATAAAATAACCACCTCCTTGTTGAATATGAACTTGATAAAAATGATTTTCATTAAAGATAATTAAACTAGTGAGTTGATGATTTTGTAAATCCAAGAGTGACAAAGGATTTTTGTAAATAAACCAAGTTAGAGAAGCGTTTTTTGGAAAATCACGACTATTACAAGCACTTACACCATTTTTAGAAATAAGACAAGTATGAGAATATTTTATTTACAAGAAGAGTTCAAAGGGGATAATTTTTGTAAAAAATTATTAACAAGTTGTAAACACTAAACTTTTATAAGAAAGTGATTTTTAAAGGGATAATTATACTTTGGAAGGTAACTGAGTCCACTAAGAGCTTTACCAAGTTACTACGCGTTTTCGGGATATAACAAGTTCATGATATAGCGTGATTTACATGATTTTGGCTTGTAGCAAGACTTGAATGAGTTGTTGATGCTTGTTGATGATTTAAAAGAAAATAAACACATGTTTAGAAAACATGGGAAACCTCCATTTTTAGGGGAAACTCTGTCGGAATTTCTATAAATTTTGACACTTAGAAAAATATAAGTTTTTGAGAAACTTATTCCCTAAAAATGTATCTTAAAAACATTTACCAAGGTTTCCCTAATTTTTGTAAACTTCAAGTAAAGAAATGATGATGTCTTCAAGAATAAAATTGATATTAAGTATGTATATTTTTGGAGAAAATATATATATTTATTGATCACCAAATTGTGTGCTAAGTGTATGTAGTATGTATTATACGTGATAGTGTATTATGACTTGAAAATACACTAAATACTCTTAAGAAGTAAAAACACAAAAATACACATAGAACATACAAGATACATAATTCGGGTGCAAAAATACAAGAAACTTATATTTATTTTTTAGAAAATAATATAAGTAAGACACTTAGTTAAAATATGAATTATTTTTAACACAAGAATACATACACAAAAGACATTGACTTGTACTTGTACGATACAAGTCTAGTGACTAACGTTAAGAAAACACGTATAGGTGACGACGCTAATTAAGCAAATCCGGTGAAGTTTACGACGCAAGGAACACAAAATTGTGAGTTCATGCTCCCCCTTTTCTTTTAACTGTTTTCAGTTTTATAACTTCGGGGGTGAAATACATGTTACAAATATTACGATGTTTATAAATGGTATGATACAAGAACAAGAAGCACTCTTGGTGAGAACGAGTACCAAGTATGATGCGTTTTGAGAAATGATACGCGAAATGATACAAGAAATGATACATGATATGAGAAATCATGTCACGAATAGGGTACCATAAGCACCATTAATCAACAATATACCTAGACCGCAGAACAAAAGGTTAGATCTAATGGGTGTCGGGCAGCCTCACCCTTGGTGAGAACGAGTACCAAGCAGTGCTTTTGTGTCTCAGAATATGCCAACTAGAAAAATGCCTATGGTTTGGTTGCTTCCTATGTCGTGTCACATGTTAATGGCTTTCCAACCCATTAACAACCTTAATAAATACATGATTACTTGATTTATACAAGAAATCTTGAGTTGTACAAGATACAGATATACTTGACTTACATGAGATACAGAAATACTTGATTTATATGAGATACATACCATGTTTTCATACAAAGTATACCAAAGTTCTTTACAAAAACCGCATGAATTCACACCAACATTATGTTGACGTTTTTCCAAAACTCACATGTATTTCAGGTAACTAAGGTGGATGTGCGCGCGGTCTTACTCATGCTCTTGGATGTCGTCTATGTTTACTTTTGAATAAAGTTGTAGACTTTCAGACAACATGTTGTCTCGTGATTTAAACACTTAAACCATGTTTTCCGTCATGTAATGTTAATGGTTTGAAGTTATTTTTACGAGCATGTAGTATGTTTACCTTTCATATGCAATGAGAACCTTTCATGATCACACCTCGTGCTTCCGCCGCAGAAAGGGGTGTGACAGATTGGTATCAGAGCTGCGATTGTAGTGAACCAGGATTCCTTCTCGAGTCTAGACTACAATCTCTAGGATCCTTTCACGAAAACAATTTTTCAAAAAGTTTTCATTGCATAAAACCTCCCGCGACATCCACTACCTGAAACTGTTTACAAGAGTCAAGAAAAGACACTACGAGACTTAGGGTGCACTAGAGTAGCACTCTTATGTGATTGAGAATTTCTTTCAATTCTGTGTGATAACTGATATATACATATACTAGAAATAGAATGTCACAGGTATACGTGACTTTACCTGAAAACAGTAACCTATCGGGAGGAAGAAATACGAGGATGAAACAAACTGTGCGGACTGTGCAAGGAGTTACGTAATTATGGATGCATACATAATTATGGAATTCAGTGCACAGAAATCACAGCAAGTCTTGTCGCGTATAGATTCTCTTAGTGCAAGAAAAGGTCAAACGTGAACACCCCTCCCCCAGCCTACTAAGTACTCTGTTGGAGTAATAATTGTTTGATGTCACTTATGTGGTATATGCTCATATATATATACTACTACTGTCTAGTATGACGATATCAAACAAATGCCTAAACCTATTGTGTGGTGTTCTTTCAGAACATGGCACCCAGGAAAATTGTGAATGCTCGTAATGATGATCAACCTCCTCCTCCTTTCCTACCGAGGACTGCTGAAGAGCTGAACGCTCTACTGGAGGAAAGAATCTCCGCAGCTATCGCCCACTACGAGGCAACCCGTATTGCAGACAGTGGTGGACCAAGCAACGCTAGACGTAATGGGAATGGAGATTCATCTGGAGGCAACGCAGCTCAGGGCTGCACTTTCAAGCAGTTTCTCGACTGCAAACCGCTGAACTATGACGGCACTGGAGGTGCAGTGGCGTTTGTACGCTGGACGAAAAAGACTGAAGCCACTATCCGTATGAGCAAGTGTACCACGGATCAGCGAGTCACTTTTGCTACTGGGTTGTTTGTTGATGAAGCTTTGACTTGGTGGAACTTGCAAGTCCAAACCCTGGGTGATGATGCCGCTTATGGCCTGGCTTGGGATGAACTAAAGGAAAGAATGAGAGAGAAGTATTGTTCTCGTGCTGAACTCCAAAGGTTGGAGACTTAGTTCTGGCATTTGACCATGGAAGGTGCTGACATTACTGGGTATACTCGAAGGTTCCATGATTTGTCTAAGGTGATCCCCTATATGGTGACTCCGGAATTTAAGCGCGTTGAACGCTACATTTGGGGACTGGCCTCAGAATTCCGTGGCATGGTAACTTCGGCCAAACCTCAAACAATCACTGAGGCTGTAACTCTGGTTGTCAGCCTTACTAAAGATTGTGTTCGTATGAAGAAGTTATCGCTGAACCCAAAAGAAAAGACCGAGACGCATGCTGAGTCGTCCGGTGACAAGAAGAGAAAGCATTCGAATCTGAATCAAGCAACCCGCAGCAACAACAAAGGTTCATACCACAAGAAGCGTGATACTAACCCACCCAAGGAGGCAAGAACCTTTGCAGTGGCAAATTATACTGCAGCCAAAGGATACCAAGGCACCCTGCCTAAATGCAAAAAATGTAAGTATCATCATGAAGGAGCTAGTCGCGTCCCAAGGTGCGACAAATGTGGTAGGTTGGGTCATCAAACAGAAGACTGTTGGGGAAAATGAAGGAACGGAAATGGAAATCGCAACGGTGCTGGTAATGCGAATGGTGGGAATGGAAATGGTAATGGCAACTGGATTGGGAATGGAGCTGGGCGAAATCAAGGATGCTTCAGTTGTGGAAGCAATGATCATTTCATGAAAGACTGCCCAAAGGGAAATGTTGGTGCATGTTATGTGACAACAGCGTTGGTTTGGTCTTTGGATATTGAACACGTGTTTGGGCCGCGAAGACTCGCGAAGACTTATGAAGACTTAATGATTACGAGTTATTGAAGCCCAATCAAGTCCAAGTTTGTATCAAGTTTTAGTCTATCTAGTTTAGCCCGAAATTGTAAACAGAATTCGTATGGGCTTGGCCCAGTTCGATTTGTATAGGTTGTGGTATATAAACAACCTTAAGTTAGAGTTTTAGGGTTAGACCTTTGTTAGACTTTTGGAGATTGTGGAGAGCATTCGAGTTGTGAGAGTTCAAGAACAAACAGAAATCGGCTGTTGGTTCTAGGAGATCTTTAGTGATTGTAAACGATTTCGTTGGATAATCATAGAAGATCGGTTGGTAAAGCTTTTCGTGTTCTTGTTTCTGTTTGATAGGTTTATCAAGGGGATTCCGCACCCTTGGTAGATTGTCAGTTTTGTTACGATCCATACGGGATAGGGACCTACAATTGGTATCAGAGCATTTGCTCTTGTGTACGGTTCAAAACTGATTTTACAGATTCAAGGATTTTGTTCGTTTGTTGATTTTCGAATTCGGGGTGAAGAACAGTGAAGAACATCGAAGAACATTCAAAAATTGTGAGTGTTTGATTCGTTTTGGTTATTGATCTGATTTGTTTGCTTGTTTTTAGGATTTTCAGTTGGAAAGTTATCAATCAGAGGATTCTGTGGTGTAAAAGGTGCCTGATTTTGTGGGATTTTGGTTGAAAAATAGCTGGTTTCGACTCAAGGGTGCAGGTCTCGACTCGCAACCAGAGGTCTCGACTGGTACTGTTCACTCGCAACCAGAGATTTCGACTTGTGCTGGTTGACTCGCAACCGTGGTTTCGACTTGTGCTGGTTGACTCGCAACCGTGACTCGCAACCGTAACTCGCAACCGTGGTTACGACTTGTGCTGGTTGACTCGCAACCGTGACTCGCAACCGTGGTTTCAAAGTGGTGGAATTTTTCTAGGCAATCGTAAGAAAAATTTCACTGTTTAGTGTTTAGAGAATTATCCGTAACTCATCTGGACGTTGGACTCCTTGGATTTTTAGGACCAAAAAAAAAAAAAAAAAAAAAAAAAAAAAAAAAAAACCTCTGGAAAATCCCGAAAACGGTTTTAGACATTATATATCATTGGAATCGTAATCTCGAGACGAATCTAACGGTATAATTTGGTAAAAACAGGTTTCGGACTAGAATTGTACGGTTTTAACAGTCTGATTAACTTAAAATGTCGAACATGTCTAAACTAAACGAACTCTTAAGGATGGAACATGAGGTAGGCACAACGAATAAACCACCTAAGATGATGAAGGTGGAGAATTACTTGACATGGAAGGATAGGTTTCAATCTTTCATTGAATATCAGGACACACGCATGTGGATTTGTATTGAAGATGGGTACACAAACCCTACACATGACTTTGAAGGCAGACCGCGTGTCACACCCTATGTGAACATGCAAGATAATGATAAAAGGATGTATGAGGCTGAGAAGAAAGCATTGGCTGCTATCAAGATGTCCCTACCTGATAGCATCAAACATACCTTTAAGAAGTATACTACTTCAAAGGAAATGTGGGATGCGTTAGAGAAGAGATATGAGGGAAATCCTGATGTCAAGAAGAACAAAGTTGATCTACTCAAGAAGCAGTTTGCTGTGTTCAAGTTTATGAAAAATGAGTCACTTGAGGACATCATCACGAGATACTACCATCTGATGTCAGAATTGGACAATTATGACATAGATTGTTATTCTGACATAGAGAAAAATGACAAGCTGCTTGATGCTCTACCTACGAAATGGGATATTTACACTCTCATGATAAAGGGAGAAGCTGATTATGAAACAAAGGAACTGGAAGAAGTAGTTGGAAAACTAAGAGCTTATGAGCTCAGCATGAAAAAGAAGGACACTGGATATGATCAGGTTCAAGATCCAGGGATCTACAATGGGCTTACATCTTCTTCGTCTCATGATGCTTCTAGCGACTCTGCTACTGCGTTTCTTTCATGTGATAATGAGCAGGTCACAGTAAATGAGGATGGTGATGTGTGTTTTGTTGCTGCTTCAGGAGGATCAACAGGAGTTAAGAGATCATCAGCTGCTAAACAAAGTAGTAGTACAAAGTCGATGCCAATGAGTGTAAAGTCTGCTGAAGAACATCTTGCTCTACTTGCTTCGTTTGTTGCTTCTTATGAGAACTATATTCAGGGGAAGATATCTGATCCTGCCACTTTAGATGAAGATTATGATCAGATTGACCCTGATGATCTAGAAGAGATGGATTTGCAATGGCAGATGGCCATGATATCAAGACGTGTGAAGAGGTTCATGAACAGAACTGGAAGGAAGTTTGTGGGAAAAAGTGTTGGTTTTGACAAGGCCAAAGTCAGATGCTTTAATTGCCAAAGTTATGGTCATTTCGCTAGGGAATGTCAGAAACAAAAGCATGAGACTTCGAGTCAGAGTTCAAACAATAGAAATTCATCAAACAACTCTAACTCAAGGGCGTTGATCTCTACTGCAAGAGAGGGTTCGTATGACTGGAGTATTCACTTGGAAAATGACGAGAATGTCACTCAGGCATTCATGGCAGAGATTGTGCAAATTGATGATGGTGAAGCTACAGTAGATGAGGCTAAAGTTGAGCAGAAGAGTGAAGCTGAGGAAGATAAGGCTGATCAGACAACAGATGCTGAAGAGAAAAAGCCACAGTCTGAGCATGAAAAGGAAGCTGAAGAGAAGGATGAAATCATCAAAAGAATGGAAGCTCAACTTGCTGCTCTTATGGCCAACTCAGACAAATCGACAGGAGAGGTAAGTAACTCTGCCACTTCTGTTTGTTTAAAGTGTCGTGAACTACAGGGTGAAGTTGACAAATTGTCAACTCAAAACAAAAGTCTTGTGAGCGAAATGTCTAACGTAAAGGAATCAAATTTCTTTGCTAAAAGGAACGAGTCATCATATTTGAAAAAGATAAAAGGCTATGAAGCTGAAATTGAAGCTTTAACCTGCAAATTAAATGAAAAACTTCAAGTCATAGACTTAGCTCATGACATGATGGCTGAGAAAACAAAAGAGATTTCTGATAAAAACAAAGAGTTGTCAGATGCACAACTTAAAATTGTTGAACTTGAAAAGAAGTTAGGTCAATTCAGAGATTCTACTTTTGTTATGAAACACATGATGGGTGGGTTAAAGAAGAGTAATGACAAGACCAGTGTGGGATTCAAGGGATTTAATGAAGTCCCACCTCCTCTTAGTCATGACTATTCTTTCTTACCTGATGAAGATGAGTTCACAGACTTTCTGTCAACATCACCAAGTAGTTTCACATCTAGTCAAGGTGATGTGTCGAAAGTTAATGATGCTAAGAAGGATAATAACAGCAAACCTGTTTTGAAAAAGAATACATCACATCCTAAAAATAACAATCCAACTTTTGTTAAAAAGGTTAATTTTGTTCAAGGAAGTGACATGAAAAACGAAACCGCTGTTATTGAAAATGAATCTAATATAGAGTTTGCTAAAAACAAAAACATAGAAAATTCTGAAACTAAGCAAACTACACCAAATCCTTCTAAGGCATCATCAGAAGAAAAACCCGAATCTAGTTCAAAGGCTTCAGAAAAGAAGTCTTCGAATAAGAGATCGTGCTTCAAATGTCACACCAAGGGACATGTAGCTAGCTGCTGTCCTAACAAAAAGAGTGAAGCACAAGTGAGTGAGAGGAAGAGAGAGAAGTCACCAGAGAATAGTGGTGATAAACAGGAGAAAGTTGCAAATTCTCCAAAGAAATCTGCTCCTAAGCAACCAGAGAATGTTGCTGTTGGTGTAGATAAGGCTGAAAAAGGAACTCCACAAGTTCCTCGTTTTCAAAGAAATCAACCAAGATTTCAGCCTAGATCTCCACCAGGCAGATTTGAGAGACCTAGAAGCAGTTCACCAAGAATGAACAATTATAATGCTAATAATTTCAGAAGTCAAGGTCAATATCAAAATCGATACCAGAATAATGGTGGTCGAAATTTTTATAACAATGGCTTTAGAAATTACAACAATAATGCTTCTTGGAATCAAAGTTCAAGGTTTCAAAATCAAAATTTTCAAAGGTCAAATAGTCCAAATACATATAGGAACCCTCAGGACCAGAGACCCAAGACTCCAGCTAGGAGTGATGGATGCTGGATGGACGTTCAAATAGTTGGTGAATTTGGACGACCCAAGACCATTAAGGCTTGGGTCCCCCAATCTAACTAATCTTTTGGTTGGTGTGTGCAGGAGCTGCTAAGGAGGATTATCAACTTATGGTATGTTGATAGTGGCTGCTCCAGGCACATGACGGGGGATGCGAGGTTGTTTTCTGAATTTGAAGAATATGATGGTGGACATGTAAATTTTGCTGGTGCTAAAGGTGGTAGGATTACTGGACGAGGAAAAGTGACGAATGGGAAGATCACTTTGGACAAAGTGAACTATGTTGAGCAGCTTAAGCACAATCTGATGAGCGTGTCACAAGTCTGCGACAAGGGTCACTCGGTCCATTTTACAAATACTGAGGCATTGGTGTTGAAACCGGGTTTGGTTATTCCGGACGATTGGATAGTGATGCGTGCACCGAGGAAAAATGATACTTATGTCATGGACATGGGTGCCAAGGATCCAACTGCTGCGGTGGCGTGTTTACTGTCAAAAGCATCTGAAGCTGAATCTATGTTGTGGCACAGACGCATGGCCCATATTCACTATCGCAAAATGAATTATATCATAAAAAATGAGCTAGTGAAAGGGGTTCCATTGCTGAGGTTTCAAGTGGAAGATAAATGTCTTCCATGTCAAAAGGGAAAACAACACAAGAAACCTCATAAGTCTAAAACAGTAAATTCCATAGATGCCCCTTATGAATTACTTCACATGGATTTATTCGGTCCAGTGAACGTGAGGAGCATAGGTGGAAAGTACTATTGTCTTGTTGTCACTGATGATTACTCACGTTATTCATGGGTTTTCTTTTTAGGTACAAAAGATGAAACAGCTGAGATGTTGATAGATCTTTTTACGAAATTGGAAAACGTCCATGATGCAAGAATTAAGAGGATAAGGAGTGATAATGGCACAGAGTTCAAGAATCGGATTCTGGATCTCTACTGTCTTCGAAAAGGAATTGAACATCAATATTCTGCTCCTTATACACCTCAACAAAATGGAGTCGCTGAGAGGAAAAACAGGACGTTGATTGAAGCCGCTAGGACAATGCTTTCAGATTCAAAGCTACCAGTTCTTTTCTGGGGAGAAGCTGTGAATACAGCTTGCTATGTCCTAAACAAAGTTTTAACCGTTAAACGTTTTAACAAAACTTGTCATGAGTTGATGTTTAACGAAAAACCAAACTTAACAGGCTTTGAACCATTTGGACTACCCTGCACCATTGTGCGAAACAAAGATAAACAAAAATTCGGTGAGGTGGCTGACGAAGGCTACTTTCTGGGTTACGTGCCTGGCACACCGAATAAAAGGGTTTTTAATCTCAAAACTGGTAAAATTGAGGTTGTTTTTAATGTGGAAATTACTTCCTACAAACCTCAACAATCAACGAGTGGTCCTGCTATACTGTATGATTATGAAAGTGTGTTTAAATCATTTAATATTCCTGAGGTTTCTGATGCAGATGATTCTCAGCTGATTCAAACAGTGGTATGTGAAGACGATGAAGGCGAATTCATGCCTAGATCGAATGTTGATATTTCAGATGCTCCGGAAATTTCCCATGGTGCTACTAATCCTGATTCAAGCGATAGTGACTCTGAACCCATTCAGGGGGAGGAGTTTGTAAATCCGTTTGCAAATCAGAATATTCAGGGGGAGGTTGGATCAAACCTGGGTGATAATCTTGAAGTTGATGCAGTTGCTTCTACACGAGCAAATAAAGATCATCCGGTTGACATGATACTTGGAGATCCTACTGCAGGTGTTCAGACAAGAAGAAGCATAGCAGCGAATTCTGGGTTATTTGTTTCGATTGAGAAGACTGGGATAGTGAATGAATGCTTGTATAGTTGCTTTATTTCCCAAGAGGAGCCGAAGAACATTCACATGGCTCTTAAAGACAATTCATGGGTTGAAGCTATGCAAGAAGAATTGGCCCAGTTTGCGAAGTTGAAGGTTTGGGAGTTAGTGGACCTTCCTAAAGGTGAAAGAGAGATTGGCACTAAGTGGGTGTTTAAGTGCAAGAAGGATGATAGAGGTATTGTCACACGCAACAAGGCTCGATTAGTGGTGAAAGGGTTCAATCAGCAAGAAGGGATAGATTATAATGAAGTGTTTGCACCAGTGGCAAGGTTGGAGGCAATTCGTTTGTTTCTAGCTTTCGCTTCATTCAAGGGCTTTAAAGTTTTCCAACTAGACGTGAAGAGTGCATTTCTTTACGGGAAAGTCCAAGAAGTGGTGTATGTCTCACAACCAGATGGGTTCGTTGATCCAGACTATCCAGATCGAGTTTACAAACTTGATAAGGCTTTATATGGGTTACATCAAGCTCCTAGGGCATGGTACTAGACACTGTCTACACATCTGATCAAGAATGGTTTTGAGAGAGGTCAGATTGACAGTACACTGTTCATCAAGAGGAAGAAGGAAGATTTTCTGCTGGTACAAGTGTACGTGGATGACATCATCTTTGGGTCATCAGACGAGAACATGTGTAAGGAGTTTGAACAGGTGATGAAGAGCAAGTTCGAAATGAGCGCTATGGGTGAGCTGTCCTATTTTCTGGGATTACAAGTTGAACAGAAGGAGGATGGGATGTTTATTCATCAAACGAAGTATGTGTATGACATTTTGGCTCGATTCAAAATGAATGATTGCTCTACTTTCAACACACCCATTTGTGAAAATCACAATCTAGGCCCAGATCATGAAAGTACTGAAGATGTTGATCCTACTCAATACAGGGCGATGATTGGTTCTCTAATGTACTTGACTGCTTCAAGACCTGACATTATGTTTGCAGTATGCTTGTGTGCCAGATATCAGGCGAATCCGAAAGAGTCACACATGAAAGCAGTGAAGCGTATTCTTCGTTACTTGAAGGGGAAACCTAAACTTGGGTTATGGTATCCAGCTGATAGTGATTTGCGGTTCGTTGCTTACACTGATTCAGACTTTGGAGGATGCAAATCAAACAGGAAGTCTACAACAGGTGGTTGTCAGTTCTTAGGAGGCAGGATCGTGTCTTGGCAATGCAAGAAGCAATCCTGTGTATCTACATCTACGTGTGAAGCTGAATATATTGCTGCGGGTAGCTGTTGCTCTCAGGTTCTCTGGATTCAACAGCAGATGCGCGATTACGGTTTGGATTTCACTCGTACTCCTATTATGATAGATAATAATGCCACTATATCAATCACAAACAATCCCGTAAAGCACAGTAGAACTAAACATATTGACATACGTCATCACTTTATACGGGATTGTGCTGAAAAACGACTAATTGAATTACATCGAGTCGACACAGAAGATAACCTTGCTGATCTTTACACAAAAGCTTTTGATCGAGCTCGCTTTGAACACTTAGTCGAACTCAACGGGATGAGGAATCCTGAATAACTGGTTTTTCATAAGAATTTTTTTTTTTGTAAATAGTTTACTGCTTTTCTTAACAAATCAAAAATACAAAAACATTGAAAAATCAAAAACATAAAAAAAAAATAGAAAATCCAAAATGAGTTATCACTGTGTGAAAAAGGAAGAAATGATAGTACATCAGCAAGTTAGACTGTCACACTGAAACTGACATTAAATTGCTTAAGTGTGATAGCAGCTTCATCATATGATGTACAAGTAGGCAAAAGCATGAAATAATCAACTTACCAAAGTGATATAAACATAAAAGCACTGAGTATGAGTGGGGAACACATCAGTGGTGTATGGTTTAATGACCTTAAATCTTACGTTGATAGATTGCCAAAATCTGAAGTTTTGGGTCTTTATACTGTTATTTCATCTGGGGATATCTTGACTGTCTTTCTGTTCAGAACTAAAATTGTACATGACCCCAGGAAAGAAAGTCACTTGGAATTAGCTCATTTCTATTTGAATGTCTGTATGTTGTCCCGATACACACAATTTTGATCTGATTCTGAAATCTTCTCTGAAAAAAATCGTGTACCTCCTCTGCTGCATCCAGATATATGCTGACCTGGAGGTGCTAGGCAACGACAGCTTTTGCTGCATCCAGATACATGCTGACCTAGCTGTACGTTGTCGCGCTATAGATCTAATACACCCGAAAGAGGCCCTCTAGTGCCCAAATGAAACCCAATAAACCTATATCAAACTGAGAAAACTCATTTGATCTGTATATTATACCATCTCTCCTAAAGATCTATTCTGTTCTCTTCTCAACCTATTCCCAGTTAAGATTTCAGAAATCTGGATTGGACTTGTGAAATATGTGGTAGGGAAGATACTTGCATGATAGAGTGTGTTGTTTATATTTCTAGGATTTGATTAGTATTTCTTTGGGTGTTCATTGTTAAGCAATTAAAACATGATAAAACAGATTATATGCAGACCTAGGTACTGTCAGGATATCTTAAAGGATGACTTCAGTATACTCACCTGCTACGATGAATCTTTGTGCATACCTTGATCGTGGGGGTATATCCTGAAGTGGGACACACTAGTATATCAGTAATTAATATTACCTTAGTGTATCATACGGTAATGGTACTTGAAATGTTCATGCATTTTGTTTAAGTGGACAAACATACTGGTAATCGTCTTGGACTGCTTTTCACGAAAAATTAAATAAAGAATTATTTAATAGTGTGAAACAGTTTGATTGTGCTGATATGATCTTCTTACCGGTGATTCTCACAAAAATAGAGTGTTTATTGCTTTTCGTATTTATTTGCTTTCAGAAAATACAAAAATACAAAAATAGAGTTCTTTTTCTGTTTAAAATTCTTAATGTACGGAAAACTGTTATTCGTGGAGGAGTTGTTACTGATAGGGGGAGACGGTGTTAGAAAGTGGGTTCAAAATTTTGAAATGAAGCAGGTTATAAGGTGTTTGATTAAAAATTGTTGCGTGTTGGTGTTTAACTTGAAAATGCTTAATCTGATACAGTTTAACTATCTCTTGAATAATAATAATTCTTTAACTATGTTGAAAAATTCTTATGGTTTCTCGAGATGTTTGTTTTATAGTATACAGATTGAAGCAGTTTGTTGATGAGAAGTTGCTTTGAAGAGATGAGGAGTTTGTTGCTGCTTGGTAGAATCCTCCTTCTACAATGCAGAATGGATGCTGTGAAGACTTATTGAGAATGCTGAATCACAACTTGGAAGATTTGGTGATTGGATACATCAGCTTAGGGGGAGTCTGTTGCTGACAGAGTTCATGTTGAAGCTGACACTATCCAAAGACCAAAGACTGTGAGATTCTGAAGACTAAAGTTTCCTTTGCAAGCTATTGTCAAGGGGGAGTTTGTTGGTGCATGTTATGTGACAACAGCGTTGGTTTGGTCTTTGGATATTGAACATGTGTTTGGGCCGCGAAGACTCGCGAAGACTTATGAAGACTTAATGATTACGAGTTATTGAAGCCCAATCAAGTCCAAGTTTGTATCAAGTTTTAGTCTATCTAGTTTAGCCCGAAATTGTAAACAGAATTCGTATGGGCTTGGCCCAGTTCGATTTGTATAGGTTGTGGTATATAAACAACCTTAAGTTAGAGTTTTAGGGTTAGACCTTTGTTAGACTTTTGGAGATTGTGGAGAGCATTCGAGTTGTGAGAGTTCAAGAACAAACAGAAATCGGCTGTTGGTTCTAGGAGATCTTTAGTGATTGTAAACGATTTCGTTGGATAATCATAGAAGATCGGTTGGTAAAGCTTTTCGTGTTCTTGTTTCTGTTTGATAGGTTTATCAAGGGGATTCCGCACCCTTGGTAGATTGTCAGTTTTGTTACGATCCATACGGGATAGGGACCTACAATTTTTTCCTTTTAAAAGGACTTCCATTTTGAATTGACAGGTAGTTGTTTTTGCAAACTAAGATAAAATATTGGTTTATCTTTAAATGTGAAAAAGACTAATGGTTTTTCGAGATACTTGCTTGTGTTTCTAAACAGATTGATGCAGTTATCAAAATGAAGTGCAGAATACAAGTAAAGTGCAGATTGAGAGTGAAGTGAAGAATATGTGAAGATGCATAGTAGGATCCTTCTACTACATTGCAGAGAGAGATTTGAAAGATTTTGAAGATACTTGCTTAACCAAAGATTGCTAGTTCACTGATCTACAATGAATGAAAGTTTTGGAGATTGGAAGCATCAGCTAAGGGGGAGTCTGTTGATGTCAGAAGCTGTGTAGCTGACGCTATCCAAAGACCAAAAGACTGCAAGATGTTTGAAGACAAAGTTACACTATGAAGCTATTGTCAAGGGGGAGTTTGTTGGTGCATATTCTATGACAACAGCTTAATAGTTTGAGTATTTAGTCTTTGGATATTTTGTAATGGGTTTAGCATATTGGTTAGGGAGTTATTTGTTGTAATGGGCTAGGAGAATGGCCAAGCCCAAACCAAAGCCCAGTATGCAAACTTGGTTGTCCTATATAAACAACATGATGCATTAGGGTTGAGGTTGGCCAGTTAGTAGTCAGTTGAGAGAGTTTGAGAAATCTACAGAGAGTGGCTGAGAGATTTCTTGTGAAGGTCTTTAATTGATTGTAAACCTTGTGTTGGATAATCAATAGAAGACCGGATTGAAAGTGATTTGTTTCGTGTTCTTCATATTTATTCTTGTTTCTGTTTGTTCGATTGATCAAGGGGATTCCGCACCCTTGGTTGATTATCAATCTCGTTACGATCCACACGGGATAGGGACCTACAGGAAACAATGCTCAGGCTCGAGCATTTGTGATTGGAGCAAAGAACGCACGCGAGGACCCTAATGTGGTCACCGGTACGTTTCTCATTAACAATCACTTTGCATCCATATTATTTGACACTGGTGCCGACTATAGCTTCATGTCTGTGGAATTTAAACGCATGCTTGGGATAGAATCTAGTAGATTAGATATTCCTTATTCCATAGACCTAGTCAATGGTAAACTCGTTGAATCGGGCGAAGTTGTTAGAGGATGCAGACTAGAACTTGGTGAACGAAGATTTAGCATCGACCTTTTACCTATTCAATTGGGTAGCTTCGATGTAGTGGTCGGAATGGATTGGTTGTCCAAGAACAAAGCTGAAGTTATTTGTCACGAGAAAATCATTCGCATCCCTCTGGTGAATGATGAAACTCTCATTGTGCATGGAGAAAAACGAGACGCGCCCCTGTGAATCATCAGTTTCATGAAGGTACATAAGTGCTTAAGGAAAGGGTGTGTTGCTTTCCTAGCTCACATTGTAGATAAGAAGGCTGAGGAGCCGAAATTCGAAGACATTCCTGTGGTGAAGGAATTCCCTGATGTTTTTCCCGAAGATCTGCCAGGACTACCTCCGCGACGACAAGTCGAATTCCGTATAGACTTGGTTCCAGGAGCCGCTCCTGTAGCCAAGGCACCCTATCAGCTTGCACCATCCGAAATGCAAGAATTATCTACACAACTCCAGGAGTTGTTGGATAAAGGATTCATAAGGCCAAGCTTCTCGCCTTGGGGAACTCCAGTATTGTTCGTGAAGAAAAAGGATGGAACTCTGCGGATGTTTATCCATTACAGAGAACTGAACTAGCTCACAATCAAGAATCGGTACCCGCTACCGAGGATTGATGACTTATTTGATCAGTTGCAAGGATCAAGCTACTATTCCAAAATCGACCTTCGATCTGGATACCATCAATTGAGGATACAGGAGGAAAGCGTACCAAAGACTGCATTCAGAATACGCTATGGGCATTATGAGTTTCTTATGATGCCATTCGGACTGACGAACGATGCCAGCGGTCTTTATGGATCTGATGAACCGCGTATGCAAACCATATCTCGATAAATTTGTGATTGTATTTATCGATGATATCCTGATTTACTCGCGAACGAAAGAAGAACACGAGCAACATCTCAGAACCATTTTGGAGCTACTGAGGAAAGAAAAACTTTATGCAAAGTTCTCGAAATGCGAATTCTGGATTCGCGAAGTACAATTTCTGGATCACGTTGTGAACGAGAAGGGCATTCATGTAGACCCATCCAAGATTGAAGCAATAAAGAATTGGGAAGCCCCCAAAACTCCAACTAAAGTTCGACAATTCTTGGGCTTAGCGGGCTATTACCGACGTTTCATCGAGAACTTCTCAAGGATAGCTCAACCATTGACGACCCTTACACAGAAAGACAAGAAATACGACTGGGGTGACAAACAGGAAGAAGCCTTCAAGCTACTCAAAAATAAGCTATGCGATGCACCAATACTATCATTACCCAAAGGCACTGAAGACTTCGTGGTATACTGTGACGCTTCACGACAGGGTTTGGGTTGCGTGCTTATGCAGCGCCAAAAAGTCATCGCTTACGCTTCAAGACAATTGAAGGTACATGAAAGAAACTACACCATGCACGAATTGGAACTTGGCGCAGTGGTATTCGCCTTGAAGATCTGGCGACACTATTTATATGGCACTCGATGTACGATCTTCACAGATCACAAAATTCTACAACACATATTTGATCAGAAGGAATTGAACATGCTTCAGCGGCGATGGGTTGAGTTGCTGAATAATTACGACTGTGAGATTAAGTACCACCCTGGAAAGGCAAACGTTGTAGCAGACGCACTAAGTCAAAAAGAAAGGGTTAAGACCCTAAGGGTTCGAGCATTGGATATGACGATTCGAACAAACCTCACTGCACGTATTCGTGACGCACAACAAGAAGCCCTTAAGATGGAACACCGTAAAGCTGAATACCTCCGGGGTATGTTGAAATACATGGTGCCAAACGAAGAGGGAACCTTATACTTTAAGAAACGTATCTGGGTTCCGCTCTATGGTGGCATAGGAGAAGTCATCCTTAATGAAGCACACAAATCGAGATACTCGATCCATCCAGGATCAGACAAAATGTATCAAGACTTGAAAGAATACTATTGGTGGCCAAGACTTAAAAGCGATGTTGTTGTTTACGTAGGAAAGTGCCTAACCTGTGCTAAGGTTAAGGACGAATATCAGAAACCGTCTGGCCTACTTCAACAACCAGAGATACCCATGTGGAAGTGGGAGCAAATCTCGATGGACTTCATAACAAAATTACCCAGGACCCCGAGAGGGCACGATATGATATGGGTAATAGTAGATCGGTTAACGAAGTCTGCTCACTTCCTACCGATCTGAGAAAAAGATAGCATTGAAAAGCTCGCTGAGCTATACCTGAAAGAAATCGTGGCACGTCATGGAGTGCCTATCTCAATTATTTCAGACAGAGATGGACGTTTCATCTCGAGGATCTGGCAATCATTCCAGGAGGCCTTTGGATCTCAGCTAGATCTAAGCACGGCCTTCCATCCACACACAGATGGCCAGAGCGAACGAACCATACAAACATTAGAAGATATGCTTCGTGCATGTGTCATGGACCTAGGCGGCAGCTGGGATACTCATCTACCTCTAGTTGAGTTTTCCTACAATAACAGTTATCATACCAGCATAAAAGCCACACCGTTCGAAGCTCTGTATGGCTGCAAGTGCCGATCGCCCTTATGTTGGGCAGACTTTGGAGATAAACGTATGGTTGGTCCTGAACTTGTACAAGAGACAACCGACAAAATCATGCAGATCCGAGAGCGCATTAAGGCGGCTCGAGATCAACAGAAAAGCTACGCTGATCGAAGACGAAAACCATTAGAATTCGAGGTGGGAGACAAAGTGTTGTTGAAGGTCTCACCTTGGAAGGGCGTAGTAAGATTTGGAAAACGTGGAAAGCTGAATCCACGATACATCGGACCATTCAAGATTTTGGAAAGAATTGGTACCGTGGCATACAAGTTGGAATTACCGGAAGAACTTAATGGAGTACATGATACGTTTCATGTATCCAACCTCAAGAAGAGTCCAACGCAAGAAACAGTGATCAGCCCTGCGGATGAAGTACATATTGATGACGCCCTCTGATTTACAGAACAACCCGTTGAGGTTACTGACTGGAAAGTCAACAAGACCAGGAGGAGCAGTGTGAAACTTGTCAAAGTACGTTGGAACTCAAAGCACGGACCTGAGTACACATGGGAACGTGAAGACCAGTTCAAAGAAAAGTATCCCCACCTGTTCAAGACGACTCCTGCGAGAGCTGGTTCAGCCTGAATTTCGAGACGAAATTCTTTTACCGGGGGGAGACTGTGACAACTGGCACCAAACCAGTAATTTCCGTACACTTTAATTATTATTTAATGACTGCAATTATGTGCTTAAATGTCAACATTGTCTGATTACATACTATACAAGTGAACGCGTGCACGTTTTATACTACAAAATATTGCTTTTTGAATTAACGAGAGCGTTGCGTCAGAAATACTAGTAAACTCACCGGTAAGACACAATATGCCAACAACTCTGCAGAAAGCAGTCAGACAATAAAATTGGAGCCTAGGTGTAGGTCCAATGACAAGAATGCATTAAAACCCAAGAGAACATACAAGGGTTCATATATAGGCTTTCCGGAGACTAAAATACGCACTAAAAAGCACCCGAAACGCACTTTAAGTGCAGAATTTTTCTAAATTCAGCTATAACCAGATTTTAAACATATAAATATCATGCAGAATTTACGTCTTATCGTCCAGAATATTTCCCTAAGTGTCGGGAATCGAAAGGGTTACAAAAGGATACAACAAGGACACTTTACGGAATAATTAAACACTTTAACGGAACGGTATCCAACAGAACAACCGGACATTACCCGGGACACCAAATTTTTTGCCAAACACACTGTTTATTTATTTCTTAGCTAGTCGTGATCCCCGAACACCCTAACACCCAATAAAAAGCAACTAACTAACAAATGTAAGCTTATACTTGAAATCTAACTAACATTTACCTATTAGTTGCAAACTTTTACATTAACCCCCCCCCCTAACCGAAATCGGTTCCCAAGTGGACCCACACAACACCACACCATACTCTCATATCTTGTTCAAGATTATATTTCATTTGTTTATTGGATTGTTTCTTGAAGAACTTGC
Organism: Helianthus tuberosus; assembly: GCA_030545235.1. Classification (NCBI taxonomy): domain Eukaryota; kingdom Viridiplantae; phylum Streptophyta; class Magnoliopsida; order Asterales; family Asteraceae; genus Helianthus; species Helianthus tuberosus. The sequence continues at coordinate 31,989,743 of CM060430.1, forward strand.
CAAAATATATGAACATATCTATTTAAGCATGGCACCATGATCACCACCCTACTTCTCATTATCACACCCTCACCCTTACCCTCACCCTCACCCTCACTCTCCCACTCCCTCCTCTCGGCTCCCCTTAACCGCCCCCATCACCACCACCAATTCACCATTTTCATCCAAGTTTCAAGTCCCATTCAAGCTTAAAGGTTGATACAAGGAAGCTTGCAACTTGTAGAGCTTCAAAGGACCTTGTTTCTTGCATTTCATCATCATTTTTCATCATCTTCTTCACTAGAATCATCCCTAGCCTTTGTGCTAGTAGTAAGTCCTTGTTAAAACTCTTGTTCATCTTGTTTCATAGTTAAAAGTTGTGGTATGATGGTTATGTTCAAAGCACTAAAGAACAAGAACACTAAAAGGGATTAAACAAGAAACTTGAACATAAAAGTTTACTTGAAGATGAAATATTGATAGTAAAATATTGTAGTGAACATGTTGTTAATTTTATGATGATTCTTGATTGTATGATGTTAATCACCATATGGATCTTGTTAAATAATATTTAGAAATATGATTTAACAAGATTAAAAAGTGGTTATGTGTTACATAAAATAACCACCTCCTTGTTGAATATGAACTTGATAAAAATGATTTTCATTAAAGATAATTAAACTAGTGAGTTGATGATTTTGTAAATCCAAGAGTGACAAAGGATTTTTGTAAATAAACCAAGTTAGAGAAGCGTTTTTTGGAAAATCACGACTATTACAAGCACTTACACCATTTTTAGAAATAAGACAAGTATGAGAATATTTTATTTACAAGAAGAGTTCAAAGGGGATAATTTTTGTAAAAATTATTTACAAGTTGTCAACACTAAACTTTTGTAAGAAGGTGATTTTTAAAGGGATAATTATACTTTGGAAGGTAACTGAGTCCACTAAGAGCTTTACCAAGTTACTACGCATTTTCGGGATATAACAAGTTCATGATATAGCGTGATTTACATGATTTTGGCTTGTAGTAAGACTTGAATGAGTTGTTGATGCTTGTTGATGATTTAAAAGAAAATAAACACATGTTTAGAAAACATGGGAAACCTCCATTTTTAGGGGAAACTCTGTCGGAATTTCTATAAATTTTAACACTTAGAAAAATATAAGTTTTTGAGAAACTTATTCCCTAAAAATGTATCTTAAAAACATTTACCAAGGTTTCCCTAATTTTTGTAAACTTCAAGTAAAGAAATGATGATTTCTTCAAGAATAAAATTGATATTAAGTATGTATATTTTTGGAGAAAATATATATATTTATTGATCACCAAATTGTGTGCTAAGTGTATGTAGTATGTATTATACGTGATAGTGTATTAGGACTTAAAAATACACTAAATACTCTTAAGAAGTAAAAACACAAAAATACACATAGAACATACAAGATACATAATTCGGGTGCAAAAATACAAGAAACTTATATTTATTTTTTAGAAAATAATATAAGTAAGACACTTAGTTAAAAATATGAATTATTTTTAACACAAGAATACGTACACAAAAGACAGTGACTTGTACTTGTACGATACAAGTCTAGTGACTAACATTAAGAAAACACGTATAGGTCACGACGTTAATTAAGCAAATCCGGTGAAGTTTACGACGCAAGGAACGCAAAGTTGTGAGTTCATGCTCCCCCTTTTCTTTTAACTGTTTTCAGTTTTATAACTTCGGGGGTGAAATACATGTTACAAATATTACGATGTTTATAAATGGTATGATACAAGAACAAGAAGCACTCTTGGTGAGAACGAGTACCAAGTATGATGCGTTTTGAGAAATGATACGAGAAATGATACAAGAAATGATACATGATACGAGAAATCGTGTCACGAATAGGGTACCATAAGCACCATTAATCAACAATATACCTAGACCGCAGAACAAAAGGTTAGATCTAACAGGTGTCGGGCAGCCACACTCTTGGTGAGAACGAGTACCAAGCAGTGCTTTTGTGTCTCAGAATATGCCAACTAGAAAAATGCCTATGGTTTGGTTGCTTTCTATGTCGTGTCACATGTTAATGGCTTTGCAACCCATTAACAACCTTAATAAATACATGATTACTTGATTTATACAAGAATTCTTGAGTTGTACAAGATACAGATATACTTGATTTACATGAGATACAGAAATACTTGATTTATATGAGATACATACCATGTTTTCATACAAAGTATACCAACGTTCTTTACAAAAATCGCATGAATTCACACCAACATTATGTTGACGTTTTTTTCCAAAACTCACATGTATTTAAGGTAACTAAGGTGGATGTGCGCGCGGTCTTACTCATGCTCTTGGATGTCGTCTATGTTTACTTTTGAATAATGTTGTAGACTTTCAGAAAACATGTTGTCTCGTGATGTAAACACTTAAACCATGTTTTCCGTTATGTAATGTTAATGGTTTGAAGTTATTTTTACGAGCATGTAGTATGTTTACCTTTCGTATGCATTGAGAACCTTTCATGATCACACCTCGTGCTTCCGCCGCAGAAAGGGGTGTGACATATTATTATTAAACACATGCTTCCTCCACCACATATTATCCCATCAGATGGCATTTTCAGTAACGACGTTCCCTCTCGTCGTACTTCCAGGAGATCTGTTCTCCCACCTCCCGGATTCGATTCCCTGCGTCCACCAACTCCTCGCCAAAACGGCGGAGTTCAGCCAAGTTCTCATTGCTCTTCGGTGGGTTTGGTGCAGGCTCTGGGTCAAACTGAGGGAGAAAGGTATAAGGGTTGTTTAAGAGGTTCTGGAACTGCCAGTCATTGGTCCACCATTCTTCCATTTCTCCTAAAGGTCGGGTATTGACAAGGGGATCTAGGATGGCCGGTTCCAAATTTATTGGGAGTTGAGTTTCAGCAGGATAAGTAAAAAGGTTTTCATTGACAGGCTTAAGGATATCACATTCTGCCAGCATGCGATCCAACTCTTCCCACATTGGTATTTCCTTGGCTTGCTTGGAGCTTTCCCCGATCTCTATTTCTTTTCCTTTATCCATGGGATCTTCCGTCTTAGCAACTTTCTTAGTTGCTGGTTTCTTCCTGTGTACCTGCCTCCAGCCCACGAATTATTCAAAAGTAAACATAGACGACATCCAAGAGCATGGTTTAATATTTAATACAACCATTCAAGTGTTTACGTACAGAAAAAATGGCAAACATTGCGACTTTTACAAAGTACAATTAAAATATACTAGGGTTGTTTGCCATGTTTTTTTCCCAGACTAATATTTAATACAACCATTCAAGTACCATTTTTCATACAGAAAAAATGGCAAACATTGCGACTTTTACAAAGTACAATTAAAATATACTAGGGTTGTGCATTCATAATTTATTTAATCTATTTTGGAATATTATGTTTAACATGCCTTTATTTTATTTTTTTATTACTAAGTTGTTCATCTAGTAGGCAAAGTTCCTAGCTTATGGATAATATGGGTGCTAATACTGGGTTAGGGTGTTGGCAGTTTAACTTAATTAAAAGTTAACATTTGCTGTTATAGTGGCTAACATATAGAGATTTGCCCATTGTTCATCTAATGCATTTTCCTCTGGTGGATTATCGCCTATTTCCTGAGTTTCCTTATTACCCATCACTTCTTTTGGTTGTGACTTCTTTATTTTCTATTGACTTTTTCTAATAATCCAACTTGTTTTCTTAATGGTAAGTGGTTTCTCAAACTGTGCCTTACGAACAAATATTCCTTCCTCAGTATCTGCTGAGTATCTTGAGGAATTTGACTGGAATGAAGTTTCCTTATCTTTCGGTGAACTATCTAATTGACGATAGATGTCCGAAATTCTTTGCTTACCCATACTGTAACTAATAAGTAGTCAGTTAAAAACACATAATCACAGGATGGTAATCAGAAAAATTAAGTATTTCTAAATACTTAATTGGCTTAAATCAGTGGCTCTGATACCACCTTTTTCTGTCATGGCCCCCGTCCCGGTTTTACCCGATCCAGGAGCCGCGGGACAGAAACCCATGGTATTTATTAATTGAGTTGACAGCGGAAGATATAACCGGATCTTTAAAACTTGAAATGCCCGATTATTTTATTTCATAAATCGGGATAAACCCCGTAATTTACAAGAGAGGAATTTCACAAGGAAATTCCCTGATTTACAAAACATGTTTATTTGTTTAACTGAGCCACTACTTCAAGCTTTGTTAGTGCTCCGTAGCACTTTTCCTTGGTTCACAGTAGTCACCTGAAACATGTTTTAAAAATATTTTATCAGTGGGGAAATACTGGCGAGTCACTCAAATTTGATAAAACGACACATAGTTATAAATTACAGCATAAGAGCGATTACAATGGTTTTTATCTTATTTTTATCTGGCGTCGTGTCACCTCTTGGTGACGATGGTCATACCACTATTGGGTCCTTTCACCCAAGTAGTGATGATTATCACAATTAGGATTCATTAGCCTAACCGTGAGAAATTATAATGTGCACAATACCCCACTAGCCAGTGATTCAAGATAACCACGACTTAATCCCTGTAATTATAACTTTTGAAAATAACTTGGAGTATTGTAAAACATTATTGATAAAAAGAGAATGACTCACATTGCAGATTTAAACCGGCAGACTTTTAGCCTACTGATAAGCCTGATAACCTAATTTAAACAACATGCACACGAACTAGGTTAGTAACTAATACAGCATTTACGATAACTCACGAGATTAAGAACCTCACAACGAATGACAAAGTGCAATACTTAAAGATCCATCGAATTTACGACGAATGACAAAGTATGGCCCTAATGTGGGCAGCACTTAAATATCCATTGGATAGTTTCAATCGATCGGACATTGAATCGTAATAGCGATCGAGTTAATACCCTGTATCGTAGCAGCGCCTCGCCATTGTAAATATGATTTTCGAGCAGTAGAACTTCGTTTTGATTAAAACTTTTGACACCAGTGAACTGCTCACGACCCAAGCTATTTATAGCTAAAATATGGGGTTTACGCGGCCCGCGTAAGCTCCCTCTTGATTCTTACGCGGCCCGCGAGGGCTTCCTAATCGTAGACTAGGGCTAGCGTGTCACCGGTAGGGCCGCCACGTGGCTGCCACGTGGCCTGTTTGCTGCTCCAGAGTTTTGGTGAACTGTCGCGGCCCGCGTAAGCCTAGGCTTACTCTTACGCGGCCCGCGTGAGAACCAAAAATCTGTTTTTCTTGGTTTTTGTTATGGATTGGGGTTTCAGGGGTCCGGGTTTCCACTTATGGGTCGTTTTGGGACATTTTTGAAGGTCCTTACAAGTATCCATGTCATCACTATCACACGTTATCACTTTATCGGTTTTGAGGGTTGTCATCCTGGTCGGCTTGTCTCCCCGTTCTGCCTTAGCCTCCTTTACATGTCTTTTTGCTGCAGAATAAGAGGTTCCACATATGTCGGATCCTCCTGAAATAAAGTTAATTATTTTGGCATCCGCAGGAGGTGATGCTGCTCGTTCAGGATCCTTCTCAGTATCCTGACCCTTATTCTTCTTTTTTCCCAGAAGATCCTTCAGATATCCTTTGCTTAGCAGATAGCTTATTTCCTTCCTCGGGGCAATGCAATCTTCCGTAACATGTCCAAAGTCTTCATGGAAGGCACACCACTTGGATTTATCCTTCCAATCAGCTTTATGTTGGTTTTTCCTAGGCCACCTTGCTTTAACTCCCAAACCCTGCATAGCATACATCAGTTCAGGTATATTAATAGAAAAACAATATTCTGATAATTCAGGATACTCCTCAGGATCCTCGTCTTCAACAACATTCACTTTCTTGCTGTCATTCCTGCCATATGGATTAGAGCGATATGGTTTGTATGTGGATTCAGATTTCATGTTAGTGATTCATAAGTTGAGGATGAATTTATCCTTTCTTGCATATTTTATCATCCTCCAATCGAATGTATCTCAAGGCCCTGTTTCGAGCTTCATCCAGGTTCCTACAAGCATTCATTACAAGATCCTGATAAAATTGGGAATCTTTTTGTAACCCCATTTGGAATGCCTGAACAGTTGTTGCAACATCAAGATGTGGGATATCCAGAGATTCCCTACGAAAATTGTTCACATAATCCCTTAGGGATTCCTGAGGCCCTTGAGTTATCCTGTAGAGATCACTGGTTAGTTTCTCAAAACTTTGACTATAAGAAAATTGACTATTAAATAAATTGACTGAGTGAGCAAATGATGTAATTGAATGAGGTGGAACATTTAAGAGCCATTTAAAGGCTGATCCTATTAGGGTGGAGCCAAAACCCTTGCAGAGGCATGCTTCCTTGAGATCCGGAGGGATAGGGTTAATTTCCATCCTTTCTCTATACTGAGCAATATGCTCTTCAGGATCCGTGGTTCCGTCATAGAGCTTCATGTTGGGGGTTTGAAATCTTTTTGGGATTTCAGCATCACAAATAGGATATGTAAAGCGGGATATCCTGTGGCTATCCTGGGACACTTCTGGAATTGGCTGGACCACCCCAGGTACACTGGATATCATAACCTTTAACTTCTGAAGCTCCCTAGAGAATGCTGACGTCATACCTGCATCCTGCAAAGATCCAATATAGTAGCAAGAGTATTAGTATTATTAGACACGTTACCAGCCTGAGGATTCTGGCCATATCCTGGAGCATATCCTGAACTTCTCATAGTTGACACCCTAACCGAAGAGGGTATCTCGGGAGTATGACTCTGGGAATGACTAGGCACAATATTGCCCCTGTTGTCCTCAGTATATACTACCGAACTGAAGTTCAAAGCTCTGGGCTGCAAGGGAGTGACAGTATCCTCAGCAGGCCTGCTTGAGCTGGATTTCAAGAATTGTATCTCTCTTATCAGCATTTGGTTGGTCTCCTGCTGTTGCTTCATCTGATCATGTATACTACCAAACAAGGTTAGAATTTCATCATTAGAAGCCATAATAGGAGTTCTCCCTGAGGCAACAGATCCTTGAACGTTCTGAGTGGGAATAATATCCCGAGCCACATGAGTTTCAGTCCTTCATGGAGGTGGTGGAAGCACCGAACCGATTGTTGCAGAGGTTGTAGCGGACACGGTAGAGGAGCTCATGTTTGATTTTGAGGCCATTGAAAATAGTGTGGCAAAAAGTTTTGAAAACAGAAAACCAAGTAATGATTTTACGAAAGCTTTTAGTAGAAATAGCACCACTTGCCCCACGGTGGGCGCCAAATTGTTTTGGTCAAAAATTACCTAAGAAATTTAGTGATCAAATTAGTTAAGTGAGGTAGTGTGCTAGCAATGTGTATTGAAAATATTCAGATTATCTTGTTAACAAAAACAGTATTCAGGATACAGCTCAGGATATCAAGTTGTATCTACAATCAAACAATGAGCAAAAAGGTAAAGGGTGACACGAGATGTACGAGGAAAGCCCTTGATCAATCTAGATCGCCAGCATAAAACCTCGGGAGCTGACAATCGCAGCTTCCTTGTTCTTCTTATTACTTCAAATGTCAGGATACAGTGTAGGATATGATACGGATCAGCTAAGTGTTACAATGAATTTCGAGTACAAGTGTAAGTGTTTGTGAGTGATTGTAGCTGATAGAGAGCAAAGGAGTGTGCGTAAAAAAGTTGTCCCTTCCTACTGATCCGGTCATTCCTATATATAGCAAAGGAAATAACAAACTAGCCTATAAAACCGGGATGCTGCGAATATTCCCTTATTGAACGTTGTAGACCACTTCTTCTGGCTTCAACGTTCCCTTTTCAACTGATTAGTCCGAGTCTTTGGGAGAACTAGCCCACTCGAACATTATAAGCTTGCCTTGTTAATCTGCACGTGAACTAATTAGTTATTATCAGGATACTGCATCAGGATGTTACCAATATCCTGATCCGGTATCCTGATCACAATCAAAAGTAATATTATCCAGGATATATGTTCAGAAAACCACCCATAACACATACTCTCTAAGGCTTAAAGGTTTTCACCTTTCTAAGTCTTGGAGTTTATACACTCCCGCCTGTAGCGCATGAAATTAAGGGTTTATCCCCAGGATATTAAGGGTTTATCCCCAGAAAAACTAAAGTTTATGGACAGATTCCAAACAAAGTGTGATTATGTTTAACACATTCTTTTATGGATAAAATATTACAAAGGTTAAACTGAGGGAATATTGAAGTATGTCATGCACTGATGCAATATCCTGCATAGACAGGGGACATCCATGCTGGGGACATTGTAAAGCATTCAAAGGTTGAAGTTGGAAACAATTGCCTAAGTGTTTCTGGTATGGTGTTTATATTACTAAGTTCAAAAGCTTTATCTGAATAGGTTAAGCTTTTACCATCTGATATTTAATTAAATTTTTTCCTAACATTTTTTAATAAAAGTAACAAGAATTTTGAGCACAATATCAGTATCCTGACCAGGATATTTGATCAGGATATTCAGAAGATGTTTTTCATAAATAAAAGAAAGACATAACAACAACGGGTAAGGCTAAAGAGGTTAGTTATCTATTATTAATGATTCAAAAGATTGTACTTTTGGCTTCATCTCAAAACAAGACCCATCCACCAAAAGTACAACTTGTTCAAAAGCATATTTACATAAATAGTTGAAGGCTTCGTCCTGAAAACACAGGATCCCGCCACCTTCAACTGTTGATTGTTCAAAAGCATATTAAAATTGATGACCAAGGGCTTCGTCCTGAAACTCAGGATCCCTCCACCTTTGGCCATCAAATTGTATCTAAATGCAGGAAAAGTAAATTGTTTGGAGTTACAGACTATTCGAATTTAAAAAAGTGGGCTCCGGCCTAAGGAACAATATCCATCATTGCCCACTTAAATGCACTCACACAGCGGCATCACCACCGTCCTTCTTCACCTCCTCAGCACCAGCATCCTGACCAGCATCCTGACCAGCATCGGCACCAGCATCCTTCTTTTCTCCAGCCTCGTCCACCACCTCAGCTGCCTTTAAAGTCTCTCTAGCCCAGCTTTAGCAGAATGCGACACAGGATTGCCTCCAAGCTCCTTAAGCTTCGCCACCCAGGAGTCAACCGGCCAGGCTGGACACTCAAGGCCTGTCTCCTTGGCTTCGTAAGCCATCTTGATTCGAGCTTATAGAAGGGAGACGACGGCAGAGTTTTTGATCCCCTATCAGAAGGAGATCATGGCATGTTCATGCTCGACATGGGCGGCTGCCAGTTTCACTTCGGCATCCTGAGTAACCTTCTTCAGCTTATCCTCATAGTGCCGGGTCTTGGCTTTAGTGATTGTACCCTGGTCAGCTACGGTGGTCTCAAGTTGCTTGATCCTGGCCTCTTGAAGCTTCACTGTTCCGCATGCCTCAGTGTAGAGGTGTAGCAGATGCTGGAGACCCTACAGAGCAAAATACAGATACAGATTAATGTTTACTAACCAGGATACTCAGTCAGTATATATGCACAGGATCTAGAACTAGGATATTACCTTGTTGAGGAAGGAGGTCATAGGCTCCAAGGATTCGGTGAAACTGAGCTCCTCATAGGAGAACCCTTCAGAAGCTGGAGTGGTGGTCTCTAAACCCTTTCTCTTCTAAGACGTGGAGGGACGACCTTTTGGGTCAGGCTTAGGAGTTGCGGCTGGTTTGGAGCTGGTAGCGGCAGGGGTCTCCTTTTTTACTTGGACAGGGGTAGGAGAGTTGTCGAGTTCCTCAAGGTCCAGAAGGATTGGAACTTTGCTAGCATCTGCTTACAGGGAGTGATTTTAAAACCCTACTATATAAAACATCAAATGACAAAATGTGTGCAGGATATTAAACATGATCCTTACCAGACATGTTTGAACTAGAGTGTTGACTTGAGGATGCTGGGTACGGAATAAAGCTTCTTTCGATCTCGGGAAGAAGTCTGATGGCTTGAATTCTTTTTCAGAGTCACCAAGGGGAGGTGCTAGTTTCCTGAAGTCAGCTGCATAAAACAAAAAGACAGATCAGTTCAGGATACAGGATAGGATATAACAGAGGATCATCCTAAAACCCTAAATCCTACCCTTTCTCAACCACTTCACCGGATAATCCGCTCCACCAGGGATCGAACTTCTTTTTACAAAGAAGAATTTGGATTTCCATTCCTCCTTGTTCCTGGTGGCTCGGAGTATCAGAGGATCGTTGGAAGTAGAGTAAAACAAAAATCTGCAAGACCTGTGGGATCTTAGCCGATATGCTAATGGAAGGTCATGGACGGAGAGCTCGGGAATGTGAGCATTCTTGATTCGATCAAGAACGAGCAACACTCACCAGAGCATCGGCATAGTCTGGCTGAAACTGAGTTTGGTGATACGAAAAAAATTCAGTGATGAAATCGGGGAAAGGGAATCAGAAGCCCAAGGTAAAAAGAAAGGCATTGAAATAGAGCCACTCAGTGGATGCCATGTCTGACCAGATTTCCCGATCATATGGCCGGAACACCGTCCCTTCCGGGAAGACACCGGAAGTCTTGAGGGCCGACAGGTGAGCACTATCAAAGGAGCATATTTCCTTTTCCGGGTCTTGGAGGATATTCTGTGGAAAAAAGGAGGGAGCTGAATCATCGGAGCTTGATCTTGTTTGTCTTGCCATATCTTCGCCGGAACTTGAGAATAAGAAGGATAAAAGGGATGAAGAAAGGGAGAAATTTTTACCTTTTAATTTCTTGGTGAAGGATAAATGGCGATAAAGATGAGAAGATATAGGGGTGATGAGTGTTTATAGCCTGGGCGGTTATAAGTTGTCACATCAAAGTCTTATCTCTTAATTACCTTGGAATTCGTAAAAAATGTAACCGTTAGGACTCAGGATTCCCAACGGTAACATTTTTGGGGACAATTGTTATGGGTGAAATTCCGACATATCCTGGATAATATCTTGGGTTATATGTTGATTACTTGATAGTTGTTCATAACCAGGATGCTGGACCCGGATATTGGTAACATCCTGATGCTGTATCCTGGTGTTTACTAACATTCTGCTTGCAAGTCACGAGTGCTGGATAGTAACGTTCACCAAGACTTGATCTCCTAAAGACTCGGTATAAATGGTTGATAGAAAGACGCTGAAGCCGCAATAACTGGTCAATAACGTTCACTAGGGAATATTCCAAGGCATCCCACCATTCTAGGAGAATTTGTTTTTTTTTTTTTGTATCTATAAATATGTGAATAACCAGATTAATAGGTCACAACATTTACACTCACTTCTCTCGAATTCTTACACTTTCTCTTGCAATCACACACTACTAGCAAGCATTGTAACACTTAGCAACGATCTGGGCATTATCCTGCACTGTATCCTGAATTTTGAAGTAATAAGAAGAACAAGGCAGCGGCGATTGTCAGCTCCCGATGTTTTATGCCGGAGATCTAGACTGATCAAGGGCTTTCCTCGTATATCTCGTGTCAACCTTTACATTTTTGCTCATTGTTTGATCTTGAATATAACTTGGTATCCTGAGCTATATCCTGAAAACTTTTCTTGCAAACAATTAAATCAACATATTTTTTACAAACATTGCTAGCACACTACTTCACAAAACTAATTTGATCACTAAATTGCTTAGGTAATTTTTGACCAAAACAGATGGGTTGAATAGAATTCCAAAGCTCATTAGCAATTTCCTGTATGGTAGGTTGACTTTTAAAAAGCTCTATCATCTGCTTAATCAATTCTTTCATTTCAGCAACATATGTTTCAATGATAGACACTCTAACCGTCAAATCCTTATAACTTAATTCATCACCTACTTTAATAGGATCATCTGAATTCCCACCTGTAGTGGTTGTATTTGTTTTGATAATAGGAGAAATCTCCATATCATCAGAAATAAATGCCCTTTTTTCTTGGTTCCGGGGACTTCCCACTGAAGCAGAGATTATAGTTGTAACCTCATCAGTGGTTGCCTTCAAGGGAGTCTTAATGATGTAACCACTATCCAACTGATCACCAATGGGTTCAACAGTTGTAGTGGCTGCTCCACTTGAACTACCACCAAGAGTTTTGTAATACTCAACGGGGATAACCTCCTCAACTGTTTGTAGGATAGCAGATTGAATTGGTTTAGACACAGTCATTTGTTGCGCTCCACTCTCAGTAATGTGTGCATTAGAGGAACTGTTTTGTTTTTGAAATTCAATTGCTTCAAACAGAGGTAATATTGTTGATGGAACTTGAGAAGAGGGTTGTGGTGTAGAAAGCGAGATTGCTCTGGGAGAGGGACTTATAAACATACATTCATATGAAAAGTCTACTTGATGTTGTGGTGTCCTTGTGCTTACAACATGGTCCTTTTGTGAGGATACGTGAGGAGTTTGGATGGGTTGAGATCTTTCCAACAACTGTGAGGAAGTAGCAGTAGTGGTTTCAAGTGACATTTGTGTTGTCACTGGATTAACCTCTGGGATCTCATCTTCTAAAGGAACCTTTTTATTTTGTTTTTTTTTTTGGTGGGCTTTTTGGATGTGACAGGTTTCTTTTTACGTTTTCCTGGTGTGTGTTTCACAACACCGGTTGTGGTGTCATGATCACCAAGAGCAATTGGCTCAACAATAGAGGTTTGAGCAACAGATGTGGACGCATCTAAAACAGGCTCATCCCCTTTTGTTTATGTTTTTGAAACTTTTGACTCTTTATCCATAAGTCTAGTAAAAGTTTTACTTGTAAGACTATTTATTTGAAAAGCTGCACCTTATTCAAAATCTGTTTGTGACACTTGTTTTCGTAGGTGGTAGCTTAGAAGTCTTGGATACAACAGAAAAGCATTACTACGAACACCTTTTTCACTTTTTCACATTTTTCACATTATTCAACAAATCAGAAACAGTGCTTGTGATAAATTGTAATCGGATTTTGTTAAAATAGCATAACCCAAATACTGAATGTTTAAAGGTATCTCATTAAATGCGGTGGTCTTGGCTGAGAGACAAGTTAAAAGGGTATGAAATAAAAATTTCATTGGAAGAGGAAAGTTTGGTTTGTACATAGTAACTTCCTTTAATTGTGCATCATACCCTCTTTCAATGAACTCTATATGAAGTTCAGGTTTTTCAAAATTGGTCTTACCTCCCAAGTCGTCCAATGCAAATGTGGTGGAAATTGTAAATGGAGAAATTCGTACCACACTTTTCCCGACCTTAGATGTGATGGCAACTGGATTATTATCTTCAAACTCTATTTCAACATTAAACCAAAATTGTCGGAGTGTTTCTGTATGAACCGGAGCATCAGCAGTAAGTATTGATTTGTATTTTGATGACGTTAAAAGGTCAATTATTGAGTGAAAGCTGGTATTTTTGCTAGTTTTCTTGAAGACGGGGAGGTAGTTGTGAGGGTTTTTGATGTTCAGAGACATGATCGGAGAAGAAGGTGATTTGGGGATGAAACAGGGTTTAAGTTGGAGGGTTTTTAATATGTTGGAAACTGTTTTTGAGAATTTTGAATTCGAGATGGCAGTGGTAGGAGCTCGATTTAGGGATGAAACAACTTTTATATAGAGAGACAAAGTGAAAGCTGACGTGGCAGTAGTTACAAATATATGATGGCTAAGATCTGTCCACGTCAGAACCTCTCTTACGACAACCGATGACAGTTGTTTGGAAACCTTTTGTTGGTCGACTACAGAAGTTGGGAACAGTGTGAGTCAAACAGTCATTAGATAAACAGAAGTTATGAGAACAGATGATAACTTTCAGCAGTTGTTTTATTTTTAGCTAACATCTGTCCACGTCAGAACCTCTCTTGTGATAATGGATGACAGTCAGCAGTATAGTAAATAAACAGCCATTAGGATAAACAGAAATTATGACAACAAACGGTACCTTTTAGCAGTGGATGTATTTTTAGGCAAGCAGAAGTTTCAAAAACAGTTGTTTTCAACAGCTGTAACTCAACAGTCGTAAGTCTAACATCTGCTATTAGCCCAACCACTGTTAGTATCAAAACCTTTGTTAAACATTTTAAGATTGAATATCACCTGTTGTTCGTTAACATCTGTTGGCCCATAGCAGACCTTTGCATCTTCAGACATTTATTCATCAGCAGATGCCCTCTTTTGTCAGACTTTAGCTACAACACACCTTTTACAACAACAAATATCGACTCTTTGTAATTAGGTCTTACCGCAAATTCTTCCAAAAAACTGTTATTGATGAACAAATATTCTAGATGTTACACATTAACATCAATATCAGTCTGCAATCCTTAGATGTTATTCAAAATTATATAATAATACTTAGGAATGACTGAAATAATTAAAATGAAGATGCGACAACAAAGATTAATAGTATTAAAATTTATTCATTTATTCAACATTGGTAAATCAACAGTCGTTAGCATACACAGTTGTTTCATAAGAAGGTTCGAATATATGACAACAGCAGCATGCTTATACAAAGGTCTAAAATTACAATTTCACATACTATGCAACATCTAATCTAATGGACTAACAAACTCCCAACATCTGCTATTAACCTAACCATTGTTACTATAAAAACCTTTTGTTGGCTCAACATATTTTGAATATCATCTATTGTTCTTTAGCAACTGGTCTCCCATACAGACCTTTCCTTCTTCAATCTTTCATCATCAGCAGATGTTCTCTTCTACCGCACTTTAACTACAACAGACCTTTTCCATCTCCAAATATTGACTCTCTGTAATTTGCAGGAGCACAAATTCTTCAAAAAGCTGATATCAATGATCAAATTTTATACCTTGTTTTATCTTTGCACTCATCTGTTCACCATTAAACCAACCCTTGACCTATTAAAACTCTACTGACTTACCAAACATCTGTTCATACACAATTCAACATCAACATAATCTAAATCAAACTCAAACACTAAATAAGTAAAAGTAAAACGCAACAACATAGATTCATAAGATTAAAATTTATTCATTTATTCATGACATTAAAAGTCCAATAATTACATAACATAGTGAACAACTAAACTTTCAAATCTAGCAATAACAACAAGAATTAAGAAATTTTAGCTTCAACTTCATCGATTGCTGAACCTCTCGATGTATGTCCTTCAACATCGCCATGAACCCCACGTCTCTATTACTGCACTCTATATTACTGACAACACAAAGCTCACGAACGGAAGTTGAAGGCATCCGCATCAGATTTCTGGAAACCTGCGCTCTCGTGAACAGGCCAACTTGCAATCCATCAAAACATCTCTTCAGCTCTTGAAGAGTAGCCCTATCTTCATACACATGTTCCTCAATTTGCCTAACAAAACGCTGCTTTAAATCATCTGATTTCCCAGAAGTGTATGACGCCATTTCAATAAACTATATTACTCGACTTTCCTGAAAGTATGATATCTTCGTAGGAAAACGTGATGAAAAACAGGTGAAGTGGCTATGAGTTTATATACTGAAATATCTAACAGTGAAAGAAATCACACTTAAAGTCATTGTACATTTAATAATCTAATTAATCAAAACGTGTAGATTTAATACAAACATATTAATGTATATTTCAAAACAGCAGTCTTTTAATGCAAAAACCTTTTCAAACCCCAACTTTTATGGGAAAACTGTAAAATTAAATATCAAGAAACCCAAGGGACAAATTTTCGAACTTCAAAGAACAAAAGAAGATTATCATAATTACAATTAACCTCTTCATTTACCATGTAGACGCGTTTTTAAACTCTATAAAAGACCGATAATTATTTTTGATTCAAAACATCAACAAATTGTCCTACAAATCACTGTCTGTCAAAAATTGTTACAAATCAAAAAATCCAACAAAAATATACATGGCAAACTTCAGCTTCTACCACTGGTCAGACACCAGTGATGTTAAAACACAATTCTCGATGTGGTCACTCAAAGAAAAAAGAACAGACGAAGAACTAAACTGGAAAGTCGACATAATCAATGACACTAATTACAACAAAACCTGGAACAACATAGCATTGCTCGGCGAAGTCCTCCACTCTCCTCCATCATATTTTCAGAAGAATGCAGAAGAGTTTCTGACACAACTACTAAAACAGGATCAGAAAATCTGCAACATGCTAACTTATCTGAAAAACAAAAGAGAGCATGAAATCACATGGAGAAAGGCAAGAGTCTACGAAACCCTAGCAAGTGTTAACTCTAGCGTATAATAGTTTATAAATATTTCAGTAAATTTTTATTTTTCTATGTATGTTTATTTAATTTAATAATCTCAATATGCATCTTAACATATTCTAAAATGTCAGTGTCAATAAAAACTCTCAACATCATCAACACTTGTTTGTTCATAATCAAATTAAACTACAGGTAATCAAAATAAGAAACAAACCTAAAATGCAAAGGTCTCCTCTCAACGAAGGTAGCACATATAACTTTTCACGACATTGCACCAATCTATACTTTGTATAAAAGAAGAAAATCTCGCTGACATAAGAAAAGCTGACTTTCGATTTAACGAAAATCGAACAATGCAACTCTCCCATCAAAGAAGGTAGCACATGCAACTTTTCACGATGTTGCAACAATGATACTGCAATATCGATGTTGAAAGGTTGATGTGTGAAGGGAAGCTTCATTGAAACGACGATGTTGGAACAATGATACTGAAACGGTAACATGTAAACAGAAGTTCAAACACATGATATTGGAACGATGATATGTAAACAGAATCAACAAACATTCGAACAAAGAAGCATAATCGGAGATTAGTCGGCTGAATCATGAGAAATTTGCATTTGAAAGAGAGAGATACGCTCGCAGATATGAGCCAGAGAGATAGAGTTGAAATTTGAATGTGGAGCCAGATTCATATATCTTATTTATAGGATTCGAATATATGGTTTCAATTTTGAATTTTGAATCTGGAGCCCGAATTTTGAATCTGGACAGAGGTTTACTTTGGCTAAGACGAGCAGAGGTTTGATTGTAAAGTGAAGGGCAGAGGTTTGAATAGAATTTAAAATAATTTTATATATTAGGCTTTATGATGCAGTAATGACATAAGAAAAGCATTGTTGGACAGTCTCTCTGACTTTACATCAACTTTTCTTATGTCATTGGGATTTCTTCTTTTATAGAAAGTATAGATAGATAAACTAATATTAATGCTTATCTAAACTTTATAGAATATATATTTTTTTAACTAATCATATTTACATCTCTCTGTTTTAATAAAATCTATATAAGTTTTCAATTCTTTTGCAAGACAAAGGAAAACATTAAGTTTGAGATGTACAGTTGTACACTGTTACGATTAAATAATATCTACGTGATATTCATACTTTGCTTTGACAATGATTTCCAACACAAAACAATTTATTTCTGACGACATTCATTCATTCATTATTATTATTATTATTATTATTATTATTATTATTATTATTATTATTATTATTATTATTATTATTATATGTTATTATAGAATGAACAGTTGTTTTATAATATTACTGTATGATAATAATACAATTATTACTATATGATAATAATATAAATGAATGAACACTTGTTTTATAATATTACTGTATGATAATAATACAAATGAATGAACAGTTATTTTATAATATTATAATAACCTATTATTAATACAATAATAATAATTATGAGCAAATGGTATCGAGTACCGGTACCGGTATCAAATTTACCAAATCGGGTGTATTTTCGGTACCTGTTCGACACCGATATTCACCGGTTTTTACTCTCAATTACCGTTGTCGTACCAGTAACGACCGTTACCAAACCGTACCGTACCGTACCAGGTATATTTGATACAGGTACCCACTTTTTGGCCTAATAATACAAATGAATGAACAGTTATTTTATAATATTATAATAACCTATTATTAATACAATAATAATAATTATGAGCAAATGGTATCGAGTACCGGTACCGGTATCAAATTTACCAAATCGGATGTATTTTCGGTACGTGTTCGACACCGATATTCACCGGTTTTGACACTCAATTACCGGTGTCGTACCAGTACCGACCGTTACCAAACCGTACCGTACCAGTTATATTTGATACAGGTACCCACTTTTTGGCCTATATATTAAAAATAGAATTAAATCAATAACATCAACCTATTATTAATACAATAATAATAATTATGAGCAAATGGTATAGAGTACCGGTACCGGTATCAAATTTACCAAATCGGGTGTATTTTCAGTAACTGTTCGACACCGATATTCACCGGTTTTTACTCTCAATTACCGGTGTCGTACCAGTACCGACCGTTACCAAACCGTACCGTACCAGTTATATTTGATACAGGTACCCACTTTTTGGCCTATATATTAAATATAGAATTAAATCAATAACATCAACCTATTATTAATACAATAATAATAATTATGAGCAAATGGTATCGAGTACCGGTATCAAATTTACCAAATCGGGAGTATTTTCGGTACCTGTTAGACACCGATATTCACCGGTTTTTACTCTCAATTACCGGTGTCGTACCAGTACCGACCGTTACCAAATCGTACCGTACCAGGTATTTACCATATGATAATAATACAAATGAATGAACAGTTCTTTTATAATATTATAATAACCTATTATTAATACAATAATAATAATTATGAGCAAATGGTATCGAGTACCGGTACCGGTATCAAATTTTCCAAATCGGATGTATTTTCGGTATCTGTTCGACACCGATATTCACCAGTTTTTACTCTCAATTACCTGTGTCGTACCAGTACCGACCGTTACCAAGCCGTACCGTACCAGGTATATTTGATACAGGTACCCACTTTTTGGCCTATATATTAAAAATAGAATTAAATAAATAACATCAACCTATTATTAATACAATAATAATAATTATGAGCAAATGATATCGAGTACCGGTACCGGTATCAAATTTACCAAATCGTTTGTATTTTCGGTACCTGTTCGACACCGATATTCACCGGTTTTTACTCTCAATTACCGGTGCGTACCAGTACCGACCGTTACCAAACCGTACCGTACCAGGTATATTTGATACAGGTACCCACTTTTTGGCCTATATTTTAAAAATAGAATTAAATCAATAGTAACATCACTAAGTGATGAACAAATAGTATCGGGTACCAGTACCGGTATCAAATTTAGCAAACCGGTTGTATTTTCAGTACCAGTTTTTACCGTTAAATACCGGTTTCGTACCAGTATCGACCGGTACCGAACCGTACCGTACCAGGTATATTCAGTACCGGTACCCACTTTTGGGGATTTCGGTAACGGTATTTTCGGTGCCGGTTGTTACCGAGCTCATCAAATCCTGTAGCAACGTAACAATGCAAGTAATTGCACCGTTTAGATTACTTTTCATACACATAGTAAGTAAATTGTATTTCATTTTAATAAGGTTTTATATACACAACAACTTATTTCGCTTCCTTTTTTTGTCTTTTTCTGTAATGAATGAATTATATCATGTAAAATTAACTTGGATATTTAGATTATTGATGAGTAAATCGTATCAAATCCTGTAATCAAACCGGTATCGTATCGGTACCAAATTTACTATACCAAATCATTTTCGGCACCAATTTGGTACCCGCCTTTTGGCGTTTTCAGAATCGTTACTTTCGGTTCAACACCGGTCTAGCACCATACCTGTATTTATTGATTTTTACCTTCAAATACCATACCATACCGTATTGTATTGAGCATTTTCGGTGCAGGTACCTAATTTCGATGATTTCTGGATCAGTACTTTCGGTGCCGGTGCCGTTACCGATACCGAGCTCATCCATATTTTAACGTGTTAGCACCGAAATAACTGAACTGAAAACAACCGAATTTCCAACGTGTAGGACGTGTGAGGTCCTATTATTATATATTAGGTTATTTAAAATCTTTTTTTAGAACGGAGTGACTATCCTTACCATGTCATTTTTATTTATTTTTTGATATTCGGTAGCTGCTTGCCGTTGCTGACACGCGTTTTGTAGTCATTGGGTCCCCGCCGCAACGCGCGGAAATAAAATCAACTAGTATATGTTAAAATTCAAACTAAATGAACAGTGAATTTAGGGTATATTAGAATATGGGGTATGGGCGGGGGTTGTGGCGTGGGTTGGGTACAAACGCCCAAGTCACCACCCCGGGTGGGCTTGGGTTTCGGCGTGGCCCCTTGGGCGGGGGTTTCAGCCCGGGGGCGGGGGTTGTGGCGTGGGTTGGGTACAAACGCCCAAGTCACCACCCCGGGTGGGCTTGGGTTTCGGCGTAGCCCCTTGGGCGGGGGTTTCAGCCTGGGCGTTGGACGGGGCTATCAAGATGACATGACGGGATCTCATTGGCCAAGACAAGTAGCCGTTTGGGCTAGCCGTTGGTGTAACAACTCTCATCAAAAAGTACTAATTATTACTTTAATTGACCAATAGGAAACCCTAATTGAGAAACCAAAGTGATTCTGCATAATCCCTAAAATTTTCAGAATAGTTGGAATCAGGATTAGGGCCCCTAAAACTCAGAGGGGGTAAAACCCTAGTTACGATTATCTTTATAAAACGCTGTCAAATTGGAAAATTCACGCAACGTCGACTCACCTGAGCTAGTTGGACACGTGCCTACTCTACTCTAGAAAGTCACCTCAGGCGACACGCGACAGGAATCAGGGATTCCTTCGCGACACGCGGGGGATGTCAAATTTGGGTATAAATACAGGGGCTTGGGACTTGATTCCTGGCTTCAGAACGACGTAAAACTTCGAAATATACACTGAGTTATGCTCTGTTTATCACAATTAACACACACGGATCACTAATCGACGCCGCAATCAGGGTAATAACTCGATCGCTATTACGATTCATTTTCCGATCGATCAATGTACTCAATGGATGTTTAAGTGCTGCCCACATTCGGGTTTATGCTTTGTCATTCGTCGTTAATTCGATGGATGTTTAAGTATCGCACTTTGTCATTCGTTGTGAGGATTGATCTCGTGAGTTATCGTAAATGCTGTATTGATTACTAACCCAGAATTGTGTGCCTGTTATTAATTTAGGTTAAAAGGCTAATCAGTAGGCTAAACTCTGCTCAAATTAAATCTGCAATGTGAGTCATTCTCTTTTTATCAACTATTTTACAATACCTCAAATTATTCTCAAAAATTATAATTACAGGGACTAAGTCGTGGATATCTTGAATCACTGGCTAGTGGGGTATTGTGCACATTACTAATTTTCTCCCAGTTAGGTTCATTGACCTACTAGGGATAATCATCACTATTTAGGTTCATTGACCTAATAGTGGTATGACCATCGTCACCATTGTGACTTGTCACCATTGTGACAGAGCGCCAGATAAAAATAAGATAGAAGCCATTGTAATCGCTCTTATGCTGTAATTAATAACTATGCATCATTATGCAAAATGAATGATTCACTCAGTATTTCCCGCTGACAAAACCTTTTTCAAACATGTTTCAGGTGATCTATTATGATCTAGGAAAAAGTGCCATAAAGCACTACAAGCTCAAGGAAGTGGCTCAAAATAAAATAAAGAAACATGTTTTGTAAAATAAAAGGTTTCTTTGTGAAATCAAATTATTGTAAATTACGGGGTTTTATCCCGAGTTGTGAAATAAAATAATCGGGAAATATTTCAGTTTTAAAAAGATCCTGATGATAAACTTCCGCTGTTAAACTCAATTAAATAAATACCACGGGATTTCTGTCCCGCGGCTCCTGAAACGGGTCAAACCGGGTCGGGGGCCGTGACAGAAAAAGGTGGTATCAGAGCCACTGATCGAGCCACTGATTTAAGCCAATTAAGTATTTAGAAAATACTTAAATTTTCTTAATTGCTATTTTGTGATTAAGTGTTTTATTATCTGATTAATTTTGTACAGTATGGGCTGATCCTTATATACAAATCTTTAAATATTCTGACTCCAAGTTTTAGCACTTTTATTATCTACAGTCTATAAACCTTATTCAGTAAATAAATAAATTTATAAATAAAATCTAGTATGTTTTCATATTCGGTTGTTTCATAGTTACCCAATATGAAATAATATTTAAAGGTTTTCTATAAAAATTGTTATAATTTTTAACTTAGTATATGTGGGTATTTTGCATAACAGCATGAGTGACTTGTTTGACGCCCTTCAGAATTTAAATCTCTATCAAGTAAGAATAGAGGTTTCCAGAGATTTCAATAGGTATATACCAGACATAGAAGAACCTATAAAATTCAACGTTTTACCTCTCGAGAAACTCAAGCCTAAGAAAATGGAAATTGGGGAAAGCTCTAGACAAATTAAAGGGTTACCATCTCAGGAAGAGCTAGATTTTATAATGGCTAGCTATAATACTATTAAGCTTGTTAATGAAAATGTTTTTATTCATTCTCTTGAAACACAACTACCAATGAACTTAGAACCAGCTATTCCAAAACCTTCAATCCACTCGCAAATAGACGAATGGTTGACTAATGAAATACAGTTACAAAACTATCCCTATAAGCTTTTTCCTCAGTTCAATCCAGAACCTTTACCAAATTTACCAATGAGTAACGAGAATATGGTTAAACTCCGCCACTTTGACGAAGAACTAAGGGATGCTGAGAATAGGATCCAAGAGATTAGGGGACAGATCTCCTGGAAATACGGTGAGAGGGAACACCGTTACTAGAATATCATCTGACAAAGGATAGGAGATTTATGAAACTGTGGTTGTGTAATAGTAATAGTAAAATCAGTATGTGTAAAATAAATTATAAAACGGTTGTATATCAAAGCATGATATAATCTATAAAACAAATGAAATTTTAGAAAATTTACAATTTTGTTTGTATATTCATTTACGTGATTATGTGCAATTAATTGTAACATTGGATTATTTCTTTTATATCTATAAATTAGATATCAGATGAAAAACGCTAATAATGAACCAGTTAATGAGGTTAATTAATCTGAGCAACAACCGGGGGATCAATATATGACCAGGCAGGATATAGAAAATATCGTTGCTCAAGGGATAGCCAACGCTAATTGTTGCTGCTATTAAAAATCCAATCGAACCGCAACAAATCGTTCCTAGCAAACGCATTTCTGAAGATAACTTCAGTAATAGCGTAAATGGAGGCAGTAATCATGTTAATCATGATAATGAACCACGGCAAGCTCCTCCTCCTAAGAAAATGAAAGCTGCAACGCCTGGTTGCACTTACAAAGAATTTCTTGCTTGTAAACCCACTGAGTTTGCAGGCAATGAAGGAGCTACTGCGGCACTGCGTTAGTTAGAGAAAACCGAGGCAGTAATTGCCATAAGTAAATGTGCACAGGATGATCAGGTCATGTACGCGTCAAACCTTTTCAAAGAAGGGGCGCTAGAATGGTGGAATACGGTGTTACAAGCAAAAGGAAGAAGGATGGCGTATGCTATGAACTGGGAAGAATTTAAGAGCTTTGTAGAAAGAAAATTCTGTCCCGAGTATGAAAAGGAACAAATGACAAATAAGTTCCTAACCCACCGGATGGTAGATGTAGATTGTTGAGGGTATACTTCGACATTCTTTGAGTATGCTCGAGTGGTACCAACCCTGGCTTCGCCAGAGCCGGTACTTATTTCTCGTTATATTTGGGGATTGATTTCCTAAATCCGTAATATCGTCAAGGCTGCGAAACCTCGCACGATTGATGATGCAGTGGAATTAGCCAATACTCTGACTGACGAACTAGTACGGACAAGAGAAGAAAATAGAAGGAAGGAAGTAGCCCAAAAGATTACCCAAGAATTTCGTTTGGGTAACCATAACAATTTTAAGAAAGGAAGGAATGGGCAATCTACCAATAGTCCATTTTGCAATTTTTGCAAAAAGGAAGCATTTTGGAAGATGCAAAGGATATTGCAATTTTTGCAAAATTCCGGGGCATCAAGAAGAAGACTGCAGGAGGAAGAAATTTTCAGTCTGCTACAACTGTGGAGAAGCTGGACATCTTAGGCCAGATTGTCCAAAACTAAACAAACCATCTGACAATAAAGCCAAACCTACAGAAGGAGCAAAAAGGAATGTAAGAGCCTTCCAACTAACTACTCAGGAAGCAGAGCTCATTCCAGATGTGGTAGCTGGTACGTTCTTAGTTCACAACGTTTACACAAAAGTATTATTTGACTCTGGTGCAAACCAAAGTTTTATAAATACTTTATTCTGCCAAACTCTTAACTTATCGTTAACCAGCATTAAGCAAATTTTTACAGTAGAAACAACATATGGGAATTTAGTTAAAATAAATAAGGTTCTGCAAAACATGGAAATAGAACTTTTAAGTCATAAATTTTCTGCAACCATATTGGTTGAATTCGATGTTATGTTAGGAATGAAATTGATTAGTAAACAACTATGCTCGAATTATCTGCGATAGGAATTCCATATAAATTTGTGTACCCACTGGAGAAGTAATAATGATTACATAAAGTTCATATCAGTAATGAAAGTTGCTAGTTATGAACGAAAGCAAGGAATAGTATATATGATTTCAGTAATCATTTATACTAAGGGTAAAGAACTTAAGGAAATTTCTGTAGTTTCAGAATACCCAGATGTATTTCCAGAAGAATTACCAGGATTACCACCAGATAGGAAAGTAGAATTTAGGATTCATCTAATTCCAGTAACTATATCAATAGCCAAGGCACCTTATCGGTTAAGCACTCATATAAATATTAAAACTGAAAAAGCAATTAGATGAATTATTAAGTAAAGGTTTCATACAACCTAGTTTATCCCCGTGTGGGGCACCAGTGTTGTTTGTTAAGAAAAATGAGGGTTCGATGAGAATGTGTATTGATTTTAGGGAATTGAATAAGGTTATAATTAAGAATCGATACCCATTACTTGATGATTTATTCGATCAATTCCAGGGAAATAGATATTTTCTAAGATCGACTTATGTTCCGGATATCATCAATTGAAGGTACAAGAAGAAGACATACCTAAGACTGTTTTCAGAACTAGGTATGGTCATTACGAGTTTACAGTCATGCCCTTCGGATTAACAAATGCACCTGCAGCATTCATGGACATGATGAATAGGATCTGTAAACCGTATTTGGATAAATTTGTAATTATCTTCATAAATGATATACTTATTTATTCAAAAAGTCAGGACGAACATTGTCAGCATTTGCATATACTCTTAACTTTGTTAAGAAAAGAGAAGCTGTACGCCAAATTTTAGGTCATATGGTGAATCATGAAGGTATTCATGTAAATCTTGATAAGATAGCAGCAATTACCAAATGAAAGGTTCCGCAATCCGCAATAGAAATTAGGAGTTTTGTAGGTTTAGCCGGATACTATAAACGGTTTATTAAGGATTTTTCCAAGATAGCTATACCATTAACTAAGCTAACCTGTAAAACAGTTAAGTTTGAATGGGGACCTAAACAAGAAGAAGCCTTTAGGATCTTAAAGCATAAATTAACAAATGCCCAATCCTAGCCTTACCAGAAGGAACAGAAGATTTTAAAGTATACAGTGATGCTTCAAAGCTAGGATTTGGATGTGTGTTAATGCAACGCAAAAAGGTAATTGCGTATGCATCAAGGCAATTGAAAAAGTACGAAGAAAACTATACCACTCATGACTTAGAATTAGGAGTCATAATTTTTGCCCTTAAGATTTGGAGACATTATCTGTATGGAAGTAAGTTTACTGTTTATACGGATCATAAGAATTTAAGATATATATTTGGGCAAAAAGAATTACACATGAGGCAAAAGAGATGGATGAAAATCCTAAGTGACTATAACTGTGATATTCAGTATCACGAAGAAAAGGCTGAAGACGGCTAGAGATCGCCAGAAAAGTTATACAGATAATAGACGAAAGCCGTTGGAGTTTCAAGTTGGAGACAAAATGCTATTGAAAGTATCTCCTTGGAAAGGAGTTGTTAAATTAGGTAAGAAAGGAAAGCTAAGTCCAAGGTACGTAGGACCATTTCCAGTGATCAAACGTATAGGACCAGTTGCTTATCATTTACAACTACCAGGAGAGTTAGCTGGAGTACATGATGTATTTCATGTATCCAATCTCAAGAAATGTCTATCAGACGAATTTTGATAGTACCTCTCCAAGATATAAAGGTAAACGAAAAATTTAAAATTTGTAGAGAAATATCTTCAGATAGAAGATAGAAAAATCAAAATTATTAAAACACAAACTATTAATGTTAGTTCAAGAAAAGTGGGATTCAAAGATAAGACTCTAAATACACTTGGGAACTGGAATCAGAAAAGAAGCGAAAGTATCCTCAATTATTCCAGTAAATCTCGAGGACGAGATTTTTATTAAGGTAGGGAGAATGTAACAACTCTCATAAAAAAGTACAAATTATTACTTTAATTGACCAATAGGAAAACCTAATTGAGAAACCCAAGTGATTCTGCATAATCCCTAAAATTTTCAGAATAGTTGGAATCAGGATTAGGGCCACTAAAACTCAGAGGGGGTAAAACCCTAGTTACGATTATCTTTATAAAACGCTGTCAAATTGGAAAATTCACGCAACGTCGACTCACCTGAGCTAGTTGGACACGTGCCTACTTTACTCTAGAAAGTCACCTCAGGCGACACGCGACAGGAATCAGGGATTCCTTCGCGACACGCGGGGGATGTCAAATTTGGGTATAAATACAGGGGCTTGGGACTTGATTCCTGGCTTCAGAACGACGTAAAACTTCGAAATATACACTGAGTTATGCTCTGTTTATCACAATTAACACACACGGATCACTAATCGACGCCGCAATCAGGGTAATAACTCGATCGCTATTACGATTCATTTTCCGATCGATCAATGTACTCAATGGATGTTTAAGTGCTGCCCACATTCGGGTTTATGCTTTGTCATTCGTCGTTAATTCGATGGATGTTTAAGTATCGCACTTTGTCA
Source organism: Helianthus tuberosus (assembly GCA_030545235.1). Lineage (NCBI taxonomy): Eukaryota > Viridiplantae > Streptophyta > Magnoliopsida > Asterales > Asteraceae > Helianthus > Helianthus tuberosus. The sequence goes on from CM060430.1 coordinate 32,016,667, forward strand.
TTCGTTGTGAGGATTGATCTCGTGAGTTATCGTAAATGCTGTATTGATTACTAACCCAGAATTGTGTGCCTGTTATTAATTTAGGTTAAAAGGCTAATCAGTAGGCTAAACTCTGCTCAAATTAAATCTGCAATGTGAGTCATTCTCTTTTTATCAACTATTTTACAATACCTCAAATTATTCTCAAAAGTTATAATTACAGGGACTAAGTCGTGGATATCTTGAATCACTGGCTAGTGGGGTATTGTGCACATTACTAATTTTCTCCCAGTTAGGTTCATTGACCTACTAGGGATAATCATCACTATTTAGGTTCATTGACCTAATAGTGGTATGACCATCGTCACCATTGTGACTTGTCACCATTGTGACAGAGCGCCAGATAAAAATAAGATAGAAGCCATTGTAATCGCTCTTATGCTGTAATTAATAACTATGCATCATTATGCAAAATGAATGATTCACTCAGTATTTCCCGCTGACAAAACCTTTTTCAAACATGTTTTAGGTGATCTATTATGATCTAGGAAAAAGTGCCATAAAGCACTACAAGCTCAAGGAAGTGGCTCAAAATAAAATAAAGAAACATGTTTTGTAAAATAAAAGGTTTCTTTGTGAAATCAAATTATTGTAAATTACGGGGTTTTATTCCGAGTTGTGAAATAAAATAATCGGGAAATATTTCAGTTTTAAAAAGATCCTGATGATAAACTTCCGCTGTTAAACTCAATTAAATAAATACCACGGGATTTCTGTCATGCGGCTCCTGAAACGGGTCAAACCAGGTCGGGGGCCGTGACAGATGGGCAACGACTATGTGTTTAAAAAAAATTTATTCACTATAAATACTCACACTTCTATTCATTTTTTTACCACAACTACTCCACCTCTTCTATAATCATCTCTATCTTATTTTTTAAAAAAATTCTCATCCAACCACAATACGGTGGGTTGGGTACAAACGCCCAACTCCCAAGTCACCACCCCGGGTGGGCTTGGGTTTCGGCGTGGCCCCTTTGGTGGGAGTTTCAGCCCGGGGGCGGGGGTTGTGGTGTGGGTTGGGTACAAACGCCCAAGTCACCACCCCGGGTGGGCTTGGGTTTCGGCGTGGCCCCTTGGGCGGGGGTTTCAGCCCGGGCGTTGGACGGGGCTATCAAGATGACATGACGGGATCTCATTGGCCAAGACAAGTAGCCGTTTGGGCTAGCCGTTGGCCAAAGGCTATGTGTTTAAAAAAAAATTATTCACTATAAATACTCACACTTCTATTCATTTTTTACCACAACTACTCCACCTCTTCTATAATCATATCTATCTTATTTTAAAAAAAAAATCTCATCCAACCATAATACGAAAAATGAATCCTCATAATCGTGGTTTTGACCCGAACAATCCGTGGGCATTCCAAGAAACACCTAGCCCAGCATCCAATCGTCCAATTCCTCCCTTTTTAATACACTCCACGATGCCGGATATGGCTGGTTACGCATCGTTTATCTCGAATCGTTTGAAGAATGATGTCGGTCGAAAACACCAACGCCCAAGTCACCACCCCGGGTGGGCTTGGTTTTCGGCGTGGCCCCTTGGGCGGGGGTTTCAGCCTGGGGGCGGGGGTTGTGGCGTGGGTTGGGTACAAACGCCCAAGTCACCACCCCGGGTGGGCTTGGGTTTCGGCATGGCCCCTTGGGCGGGGGTTTCAGCCCGGGCGTTGAACGGGGCTATCAAGATGACATGGCAGGATCTCATTGGCCAAGACAAGTAGCCGTTTGGGCTAGCCGTTGGCCAACGGCTATGTGTTTAAAAAGAAAATTTATTCACTATAAATACTCACACTTCTATTCATTTTTTTACCACAACTACTCCACCTCTTCTATAATCATCTCTATCTTATTTAAAAAAAAATTATCATCCAACCACAATACGAAAAATGAATCCTCATAATCGTGGTTTTGACCCGAACAATCCGTGGGCATTCCAAGAAACACCTAGCCCAACATCCAATCATCCAATTGCTCCCTTTTTAATACACTCCACGATGCCGGATATGGCTGGTTACGCATCGTTTATCTCGAATCGTTTGAAGAATGATGTCGGTCGAAAACACCAATGCCTTTCGCGCAACCCGCATTGAAAAACACTAGTTATACTTATAAAATTACATCGCTGTCTTTTACCTAACTTTGATAATTATTTTGAGATAAAATGATAATTCCAAATCAAGTTTGTTAATGTGTCAACTTTATCAAACAGTTAGAATGCTTCACAACTTTAAATAGTTTTATTTATTGCTTTATTTTAAGTTTAATTAATTTTAATTTAATTTAATAATACAGTTTTTGTGAATATATATTTACTAAATTAAAACATAGTAAAGGTGGGTTAACCCAACCCAACCATATTTTAATCGTAATTCATTTTGATTTGTTACAATTTATTATTAGTCTAGTCTGATTTCACCGCTTCTGATTGGAAATAGGGTTTTAACTATTTTTCCGGTATGAATGATAGTGAATTACAAATAGGGAAACGCTTTAGCAGTAACTTGGTGACTTTCTTAAGGAAAGTTCATCGGTTGAACTCTTGTTGGTGACAAAATGTTATGTGTAAGTCAAAAGTGTTACTACAGTGGGGCCTTCGGACGGTGTGTTTTCTCTAGAATTAGTGACGGGTCGGATCACTAGCGTTGTTTGCAATCACAGATGTGGATGGCCTTTTGCCTATGATGTACTCAGGAGACCGGACTTTTTAGACGTTCTAAAAAAAGAATGACAGTGAATTACAATGGTCGTAAATGAATATGGATTGTATAGTTTTGCAAGGGCTATTTGGTCTTTTCACTTTAAGCTTCAAAACGAATTAAACACGTATAACAACTAGTGACACCTTCCTTTCTTATTTTCTTCCATATGTCGTCTTCACGTGAAAGAAACGTCATTGATGGCGCTATTCTAAGCAACAAATTTCATCATATTTTCCAATAGTTTTGTATGTGATGTTACAATCTTTAATTTTATTTTGAATTATCTTTTATCGTTCGATTCTAGACTTTCTGTTAAATTGACCAATATTTTTAGAAGATTGAACTTCAAATGTCAAGCATTATGTTATCAACCATACAACTCATTACCATAACGCGTGCAATGTTGATCTTTCATCTCAAGCAGTGGCGAAACCAATGTTTAAGGAGGGGTAACCCGGGCTACCCCTCAACTCCCCCTTCGTAGTATAAAAATACCATTCAACTTCGTCTATGTAGTGTAAAAGTTTTATCTTTTTATACAAATGATACCTCTAATCCAAAAAAAAAAAATTGGGATACCCCTGAATTTTTTGGCTAGCTCCGCCACTAATCTCAAGTGTGGTACATGTTATGGCTCTTTTGTGTTGGGTTGTGCCTTCTACCTCGTGCACTTACATGAATGTGGTAAGAGTAACTTGTGTCTTTTTTTCATGAGAAAGCGATTATTGAACCAAAAGTTCTATACACGACGATTATTCAAGAGTTAACATACGGTCCATTTATATGAATCAAATTGCTAATAACTACATCAACAATGAGTTCATTGGAATTTTAGAGAAGAATGTCACTATGTTACATAGAGTGAGTCAACTATGAAACTACCATCAACATAAACACTTATGTGAAGCTATAAAGTAAAAGCCATATGTAACTTTATTGAGATGCCTCTAAAAGGTTCACTATGTAACAGTGTTCAAACATAAAGAAAATATAAAATAATCATCGTATAAAAAACCGAAAGGATCTGGTTTTGTTGACAGAATATGTAGGAAAACCATTCAAGAAATAAAATAAAATAAAATAAAATAACAATTTTATTAAACTATAATCGGATTACAATGCAGAAAAAAAAGAACACAACAGAAATAAATTACAATATAGAATCTAAACAAAGACCAAGAACATATTACAAAGAAATAAAGAAAATAAACAAAGACTAAGAAGTAAGAACATATTACAAAGAAATAAAGAAAATACAGAATACAAAGATGACTGAGGCATGTGATGAACACGCTTCCCTTAAAATAGATGTTGGGCCACCCAGGTGAACCTGTATGTTTCCCAGGATACAATAGCCAAAGTAGGTTGTACTTCTGGGTATAAGCAATCATCTTAAAAACTACCTGAAACAAGAGTGTAAAGTGATGCAAATTAGGAAATTCATTGGTGTTTGTGGGTGATATTCGGACCATGCGAAATCAAATGTTTTTTTATGTGTTTTCACTAGACTCAACGTCTTGTATATATGAACCAAAAAGTCTAGTGAAATTAAAGTCTGAGTTTAATTCAGAGTTTAATTGTAATGAAATTGATCAAACCCAGCCAGTGAGAAATCAAAAACTCTTAACAACACCAGTTAACTGAGCCAAGCCACAGACTCGAGCCGTACCCAAAAAATAAAGGCGGGGATCCAAGCAGTTATGCGCCATCAAAACGCCACATTACGCCCATTGCCCTCGTCCCAGTCCCGATCTCGTGCCCAGGCGGCGGCGCATGTTACGCCACATTACGACCATTGCCCTCCTGGCTGCCACTGGGTTTGACTTGTCACATAGGAATACATTTCTGTAGAGAATTTTACTAATAATAAACCAACGAATGATTTATATCTCCACCAATGTAGAAAAACATAATTTCTCGTAACATTAACGTTTCACAACACAACATTAAACCTTTGATCTCTTATTCATCTTAGCTGATAATTAAATAATTATTATGTTAATTACAAATATAATTATTATTAATAAATTTCCAACAGAATACAACGGAAAATTTAAGCATTCTCTCCCTCGTTAATCATTCAAATTAGTATTAGGGGAGTGGGGGTGGGAATTTTTCCGGTGATAAAAGTTTTCCTGAGTGATAAACTTAAACAAACCACTACCGCTTTGTGAGTGATGGAACATGTGAGGTTGTGAGTGATAAACTTAACGCGCGATAAGGTTGTGAGTGATGGAACATGTGAGGGGGTGTGATGGTTTATTGTTAGGTGTTGTGAGTGATGACTATTGCCACTAAAAAAAGTTGAGTGATAGAATAATGGTTGATGACATGACAGAACTTGATTGGATGTTGTGAGTGATGAAATTTTTGCAAGTGATAACCACCCCTCCCCCTTGTAAAAACTTTATAACATTATATTTGCAACTTTTAAGAAACATTTTGTTATTAGATTTTTAATATATTTTTATTTTGTGATTTCAGAAAAAGAAATGTTATATATTTTTATACAATTTTTAAAAGGTTTAGAATTTTTATTTTATGTTTAAAAAAAATTTTGCTTCCTTTTTTATTAAAATTTTATCTTTAAAGATACGTTTTACTGAAAAAAAGTTTGCGTTTTTCTTTTTATATGCTTAAGAAACAATAACTAAAATATAGAATATTAAAGGTATCTTTTATTAAAAAAACTAATAATAATATTAATATTAATTACTAAAAATAAAGCTTAAACAAGAATCTAAATCTAATAAAACAATCCAAAAAAGTCCACATGGCAATACCTCTCTTCCTCAGTTTATTGAAATGCCACGTGGCATTTTCTAATGTTATGTCAACCATTCAACTAAAACCAAAAGGATCTAAACTCACACACCTATACACGACATAGACCAATTTCACTCCAAACCCTAGCCAGCATCTCCCTCATCACGCTCACAACCGTCTCCCTCCCCACCACCACTGATTCGCATCTCCATCACTCCCAAACCCTAATCAACCCTACCCACTTCCCTCAAACATACACAGAGAAGAAGCGGATATAGAGTTAGAACGAATTAATCTCTCAAATTCATTAAGGCCCAAAACAACAAACGGGTTTTCAAGAAATGTTGATGGGTTAAAAAAATCTGGAAGCTTTTTGAAACCTACAAGTTTGACCGCAACCCAAAAAGTCAAAATTCATCTCTGCAAGGCTTAATCCGGTCGCCGTGCCGGATGGCGCCGGTGCTGAACCGCCGAATTTTTAGGTGTTGAGGTTCTGATCCTTAAAAAGATTGTAGCTTTAAGGTTGATGTTAAAGAGCTTGATTCAAGAGTTCGAGCAGGTCAGATTCTATAACATCATTCGCATATCAACACCTAATTTCGTTTGTTTTAATTCCCATAGATTTGACTATTTGAGGTTTTTAGGTTTAATTTTGTATATGGTGATAATTGATTGAAATATGCGTATCTAAATATAAAGTTTTGTTAAATTTGAAAATTAAAATTTTTTTTGCAGATATTTTGGCGAGTTTTTAAATTGTAAGCGTTTAATTATGTGATCTAGGAGGTGTTGTAACAGCCAAGGATTGCAAATCAGGTAATCATCTTTTTTTTAGTAACTTTACATTATTTTGTTGACTCTGTTTATGAGTATTGAGTTGTCATAGATTGATAGTTTGTTTATAGTTGTTGGATCATATCTTGAATGGAGATCATGATTTACTTTGTTGCAAATGCATTATGTTTTTAAGCACTGAAAAACGTCAATAGTCGATACCGAATCGGTACCAAAAATATTCCGGTTGCTAAATTCGGTACCCTTACCTGGTACCATTTGCTCATCCCAAACGCTATCATACTAAGTTTAGTTTTTTTTTTTACTTTTTTTTGTGTACCTGTTGAACCGCTAAAATCAAAACATACTATTCGGTTAATCGGTTATGGCTTAACCGAACTATCGGTTCATTGTTTGATTCGGTAACTTAGGCATATGCACAGATCAATTGCTGGAGTAAAAGAAGAGAATACGACAGCCAGAGCAAAAGAAAAGAATACAACAACTGGGATACATTTGGATAAAACACAGATCAAAGGCTCAATCTTTGTCTTGGGAATAATGGTGTAGGTTTGACTTGGAAAGTAGGAAACGTAATGTTTCTAATTCTCTGACTTTGTATGTATTGTGGTGATGGACTCACAGTTTTGTTGGTCCTTGATGAAATAGTATATTTGTTGGCCCTTCAAAAAAAAAATACAAAAGTCAACAAATATCTTGTATAAGGCTATGTGCGTGTGTGATTAACTGGTTCATCATAGACATCAAAACTATCACTTATTCAACTGACTAAAGGTCAATGAACACCCCAAAGTTAACACATAAGGTGAGCTTGGTTCTTATTTTATAATTATAAAACTAAGATATGATGTATTCAATGATTACCTGTTTATTTACAATGCTATCTAGGGAAATCTTGATGAGTTTCAAAAAATTAGAAGCTTTTTGACACCTACTGATTTGACCGCCACCCAAAAAGTCATACTCCATCTCTGCAAGGCTTTCTCCGCCACCGTGGCGGATGGCGCCGGTGCTGAACCGCTGAAGTTTTTGGGCGTTGAGGTTCTGACCCCATTCGTATATCAACACCTAATTTCTAGCAGGTCAGATTCTATAACATCTTTTTTTATTTACTTGATATTATTTGTTGACTCTATTTATGAGTAAGTTGTGAAAGATTGATAGTTTCGTTATAGTTGTTGGATCATATCTTGATTGGAGATCATGATTTACTTTGTGCAAATGCGTTATGTTTTAAAGTACTAAAAACATCAAAAGCCAATACCGAATCGGCACCGAAAATATTATGGTTCATTAAATTCGGTACCCGTACCCGGTATCATATGCTCATCCCTAACGCTATCTATAGAGTTTAGTATTTTTCCTACTATTTATTTTTGGGTACCTGTTGAACCGCTAAAACTGAAACATAATTTTCGGTTAATCGATTATAGCTTAAACGAACTATCAGTTCATTGTTTGGTTGGGTAACTTAGGCATATACATTAAGCTATATATTGGTCACAATGGTTGTCACTGACTACGCCTTTTCAACTTGACTTGAATTTGTATAGGACCCGAACCAAATAAATGATTCAATTGTGATTTGGGATATATTCTCAGGTATGTCTATGAATTCTTTATAGTTTGCACATTCTGTTTAATTTTATTTTGGGATTTTAACATTTTACATTATGATAAATAAAACATTAATCAATATGAGATAATAAAGTGAAGAGCCTTACCAATTTTGGACTAATTATTCTATACTTATGAGATAATAAAGATTATCAGTTACAACATTTATAAGCCTTTGAGAGAATGAAGTGTCCCAATCAACACCCATCATCTCTAATCCATTAATCTATAAATAGAGTTATTTACTCCTCTTTCAATCCCCACAAAAAAAAACCCTCAGAATTCGACCCCTCTATACACACAAGTAAGACTTCTAATCTCCATCTTCTATTTAGGCATTATGGCCAGTTATGTTATTATAGGTTAAGTTGTATACTATTTATCTGGTCGTTGATCTATAGCAATATGTATTATTTACTTTTATTCTTTTAACATGATTTGAAGATTCTTACTCTTCCTTGATTTAAAAACAGTTAAGTGGCTCCAATAAACGTATCCTTGCTAAGTGAACTTTATGTTCTAATGATGATTCTACTATAAAAGTCCATATCATCATACTGTGGAAGTAACCGGTCTACAAAAACCCAACCGCAACACTATTTTATAGGATGGTCTTAATAGATGAGCAGGTAATAAATTAAAAGTTTATATTTTCACTGAATTTTTTTTATTATTGTTGTCAATTTATAATATATATATATATATATATATATATATATATATATATATATATATATATATATACAGGGAAACAAAATGCAAGCAAGCGTAGTTGAAAAATGGTATAAATGATTTGCAAAGTTTCTTGTGGAGAAGAACTGTTTGATTATTGTTCAAGATTATAATTTTGATGCAAGTCTATACTCACCGGATGTCTTAAATGGGCTTAAACTTTCAGGCTTGCCAAACCATGGATTAGTTCTGAAGGTCGGGGTTCCAGTAATGTTGTTACTAAGAAATATTGATAAAAAATGGTTTATGCATTGGAAGTCGGCTACAGGTCTTATCATTGCGTGATCGCGTTGTGGAAGCACAAATCTTATTTAGAAGTGATATTGGTGCTTGAACGTTTATCCCTAGATCTCGATTAATATCGTCATTTGGTTTATGCAATGTAACGCCATTCGGTTTATGCAATGAAACGTTTATAATGGAAATATTATTATATCATCATTTGGTTTTATTCGTCAAACCGTGTAACACACGGGGTTATAAACTAGTATACATGAAACTATTTGTCCTAATTTGATGTAAAGTCTCCCCTACTTGTATTCCAAATACAAGTATTAACAATACTCCAATAAATATTGGGTGTTCTAGATTCTCAATATTAGAAAGGTTTCGTGAGTTTTGAAATACTCAATTACTGTACTAACCCCTCTATTTGAAAGGTAAGTGTTAATCCCAACTATCACCAAAGTCTATAACACATGCCCTAATCATGTCTTCTAGTGTTTGTATGGTCCTTTCACTTTGGCCATTTGTCTGTAGGTGATAAGTCCTACTTAAATTTACCTTGGTTCCTAGCTACTTCTGGAAACTTTGCCAGGATGTAGATGTAAACCGGCTATCGCGGTCTGAAATGAAAGAAATGGGTATCCCATATGACGACTAACTATTTCCTTAACATAAATTCTTTCCAATTATCCATCTTATATTCTTCGTGTATTGGAAAGATATGGGAAGACTTAGTTAAATGATCTACTATAACACAACTAATATTGTGCTCATTCTTAGTCCGTGGGAGTTTGGTTACATGAAATCCATCGTTATCATCTTCTAATTCTATTTAGGAATTTAATAATTTTGTAGGTAGATGCTATATATTACCTCTTATGCAGGTAAGGTATTTTTCTGCATGCCTTGCAATAGATCTTTTCACTTACAGATATCAATTCTTTTTTTCCTACCAACCTTTTTTCTGTGTGGTTTGCCACCAAAACTTCTTGTTTGGCATTCTCCATCTGGGCTAAGAAGTTTATCTCAACATCACTTCTTGATTCATGCATTGTTATTGGTTGGGTTCTTTCTTTTCTATTGAGTGCATCCACGATCACATTTGGAGGATATTAGTTGGGGCTGGATACCTGAATTGAATGTATTTACTATCAAAAGGGAGTACGGGGTCCAGTATTTCAAATATCCGAGTGACATTAAAACTTTGCCATGGCAGGATGTGGAAAAGTTGTGCAAGACAAAGTTAATCAACTTTCAGATGAAACCGGGTGATCAGAAGCTGTGGAAGTTAATCATATATGAAGCTCGTCATGACTTTCTGACATGGAAGCCACATTATCCGAAACGAGTTGTATCGAAGACAGAAAGTGTCACTGAATATCAAACGTCCTCGAGCCATGAAGAATATGCCATTGATGAGGCTTGAACAAGATTTCTATACTGACTATTGATGGTGGAATTATGATAGATTGACCGGAGAAGTTGTGATTGTTCTGAACACTGATGGATGTTGGAGAGCAATAAGGATTTTGGATCCTATGTGGTTGGTGAATCTTTCTGAGAAAGACATAGAGATGTTGTACTTTAACAAGATACATTATCAGGTGCAAGATATTGTCCAGGCTATGCAGTATCAAAATGTTATCAATATCTGCTATGCATGCGAAGTGAATTCAAGGAAGATGTGGAATACAAAGTGGAGAGAGATTGAAAGAAAGGAATTTCTGAAGGAGGTCAAGAATGAAGAAAGGATTAAATCGATTATGAAGAAAGCATCTATCAGAAGATATCAGTTTATGACGAAAGTGCCTCCTACAGATCAAACACCGATGACATACTTCAAGCTGAAACTTCAACGTGTTATGAAGTATTTCTTCGGGCGTTAGAGTTTTGAAGATTTTGAAAACTGATCGAGACTGCGGCAACATCCAAGGGGGAGTTTGTTGATACATAATGTCTGTTGCCTACGTCATCGAGTCGTGTCAAGTTTGTAATAGGATTAACTGTTAGATTTTGTGATTTGTAAGTTTAGTTCACATCCGTACGGAAGTGTAGGTCGGCACGAAGGTGCTTAGATGCCCTATAAATAGTCGGCGAGGACCTAGTGTTTTGTAACTTTGCAGAACTAACGGCGAAGCCCTGTCCAATTGATTTCTTGGATGTAAACTGAAGTTATATGAATGAAAACATTGAAAACTAACTAATCTTGTACTTGTCACCTAATCGTAATGAATTCCGCGCATTGTGACTAGGTTATAGATATCACCTGAGCTTAACGTTAAGTCAAACGAGACCTAACATGATGTCTCCGCTATCGGTTGGGGTGTGACACACAAAGTCTAAACCGTAGGGTCTAGGCTTATGGGGAATATGGTCTCGACAAGTTGGTTAATCTTTGGCCTCTTCTTGATCAGTGGCTGAGCTTGCTATGAGAATGGGTGTGCAAAACAAGAACACCATGAAACTCGTTACAAGGAGGAAAGGTGGGGGGGTTCTCCTTGTAACCACCATCCGGTGTAGGAATAGGTAATGTTTAAGAAGCGTAAACGAGCGTGTGTTAAGAGTGAGAGAGTAAGAGAGCCGATCCTTAAACATGTAGTTAAAGGTTCCTATTTATAGCCGAACATTGTGGGGAAGTAGATGGGCTTATGGACCTTGGCACAACTGTCACTGTCGACGAATGTCCATTTGGTTCCCTCTGGCAGGAGCGTTAGTGCCTGTAGAGGTATTGGTGATGTGGTGCAATGTTGTTGGCAGTATGTCATTGTTCACATGTACTTTCTGTCGGCCCTTTTATTGGTCGTCCGTGGAGATTATGTGGCGGCGCCTGGCGACGACTGATTGGTGCCACGTATTTTTCTTTTGGTACTTGTTGTCCCCTGCATGATTCCTTCATCGTGGGGGGGGGGGGGGTGTTGGCTTGATAGGCTACATGGTGTTGCCCAGTGTACTACATGTCTTTTATGTGAGCTATTGTGATACACATGGGCGAGTGCTCCCATGTAGGGTAGCTCATCAATCAAGTGTTTAGAGAATAGTCGTGGGTATAATCGTGCGCGCATATGGTTATGCACCATTTGGGATCATACCCCTTCAGTAAATATATATATATATATAGGGAGAGGATCATGAGAAAACTAGATACAAATGAGAAAACTAGAAAACTAACTAAAAACCACTAAAAAGAGGGGGGGACTTTTAATGAAGGAGGGGGGGGGGGGGGGACTTTTAATGAAGGAGGGGTAAAATTGGAAAAAAAAATATATATAACTTTTCAAACATTTCCCATTTCTCCATACGTTATCATTTTAAAACAAAAATGACACCATAAGATCACAAATTTTTGTATCTTTCATTCAAGTATATTCGAGCATATTTTTTATGACATAAAAAAAGATTTATGGTGTCGTCTTGTTTTCAATACTATTATTATAGTAGTGCACATGTGCAATATAATATGTACTACAATTTCATTACATGCTTAAAATTAGTTTTTTTTAGTCTACTTTAGCTTTTAGGGTTAGTTTTTTTGGAGGTTTAGGATTAGGAGTAGGTTTTTGGGTGTGGGGGGGGGGGGGGGGAGGGGGGTTTAGGTTTTTGGGGGGTGGGGGTTTAGGTTTTTTTCGGGTTTACAATTGCATTACATGCTTAAAATTAGCTTTTTGAGTCTAGTTTAGCTTTTAGGGTTAGTTTTTTTGGAGGTTTAGGATTAGGATTAGGTTTTTGGGTGTGTGGGGGGGGGGGGGGGGGAGGGGGGTTTAGGTTTTTGGGGGGTGGGGGTGGAGGGTTTAGGTTTTTTTTTCGAGTTTATGTTTAGGGTTTAGTTTTAGGTTTTCGGGAGGGTGGGGGTGGGGGGTTTAGGTTTTGGGGGGGGGGGGTGTTAGGCTTTTGGTGGGAGGGTGAATTTAGGTTTTTGGGGGTGGGGGTGGGGGTTTAGGTTTTTGGGGGGTGTCGGTGGGGGGCGGGGTGGGTTAAGTGGTTTAAGTTTTATGTATTAGTGCACATGTGCAGTACAACAAAAAAAAAAAATTTTTTTTTAAATTTTTTTCCATACATAAAAAGTAGCGATTTTTATATAAAAAATTGTAAAAAAAAAAAAATTGGTATGTTTTTAGGTTTTTTTTAGGCTATTTTGGTTAGTTTTTTGGTTTTCTCATTTAAACTAGTTTTCTCATGATCCATCCCCTATATATATATATATATATATATATATATATATATATATATAGGGCTCGGTTCAAATGAGAACCACCACGAGTTGTGAGAACCGTGATAACCTTTTTCTTCCCACGCGAGTTGGGCCAAATTTTTTTTGTACAAACGTAAATGATAATATTATAAACACATTTGTAAAAAAAGTAAAAAAATTGTCGAGTCGGTAGTTTTGACTTATGCAAGTTTTTTTTACGCGCTGGTGTAAATTTTGTACGAAGATAAATATTGTTTTCGCTTCATGTAAATTTGGGTATGCGACATTTTCTGTTTAACTTTTTTTTGCTGAAACAAGTTATTTTTTATGACTTATGAGAAAAAAAATTCGGAAAAACCTCACGGTTCTCACAACTCAAGGTGGTTCACATCTTAACCCATATATATATATGGGTTAAGATGAGAACCACATTGAGTTGTGAGAACCGTAAGAACTAGGCCATCCAAAAGGTTTTTCCGATATTTTTTTCTCAAAAGTCATAAAAATAACTTGTTTCAGCAAAAAAAATTTAAAAGAAAATGCCGCATACCCATATATATATATATATATATATATATATATGGGAGGGTTTAAATGAGAACGCTAAATATCGCGAGAACCGTGAGAACAAATGAAAAAAACCACGAGAACTTGGTCAAAAACAATTCAAATTCAAAATTTCTTTTTACACTTATCATTATTATTCGAATACAATGTTAGAAATTAAATTTACACGTTTAAATTTACGCGAATTCGTAAATAAAGAAAATTTACACGTGTAAGTTTGCCATTTACACATGTGTAAATCTGTTATGTTTACACATGTGTAAAAAAACTAAAAAGAGTTATTTTGAAAGAAGAAATGAATTATTTGATGTTGTAATTCTTTTCTTGATGTTGTATCTTAATTACAATGAGGTTTGTATTAAAAAAATTGGTTTTTTTTTTGAACGACAAATTAGGATCACTGACGGACCACTGGAGTATCATCGTGCCACCAGAGGAACCACCCGATCATATCCATCTCCACTAGGCATAATGCCACACCAATTCAGGAGGAAACCCAATAAATATGGGAAAACCCCCCTTGTGTGAATCGAACCCAGGACCTATTGGTCCCAAAGCCTTATCCCACCACCAAGATGCCACTAGGCTATAAAGCCATGGGCAAAAAAAAAAAAAAAATTGGTTTTGATTGTTTTTTTCGTTCTTTCTCACGGTTCTCGCAATATTTAGCGTTCTCAAGATAACCCTCCCCTATATATATATATATATAGGGGAATGCTAAAATGAGAACCACCTCGAGTTGTAAGAACCGTGAGAACTACACCGTATGGGGCGCGGTGGACCAATTTTTTTTTAATAAACGTAGATGCATGTATTATAACAACATTTGTAAAAAAAAAAATTCAAAAAAAAAATTTCGTGTGTGTAGTTTTGAGCACCACAAGTTTGTGTTTACGGGTACCGTAAATTTAACCGGAAAATTTACGGTACCCGTAAACACAAACTTGTGGTGCTCAAAACTACACACACGACATTTTTTTTTTTGAATTTTTTTTTACAAATGTTGTTATAATACATGCATCTACGTTTATGAAAAAAAAACATTTGGTCCACCTCGCCCCGGATCAAGTAGTTCTCACGGTTATTACAACTCGAGGTGGTTCTCATTTTAGCGGACACTTATATATATATATATATATATGTATGTATGTATATAGAGTAGGAGTTCTGCGAAAAGTGTGTTTTTCCTAGAAAGTCTAGGAAGCGATCTGGGCCCTCCGATTGGTGTTTTTAATGGCTTAGATCATATGGATGGCATTTTCGTAATATCTGAGTTATATAATTAGAGACTTTTAATATATTGAGGGTATTTTAGTAATTGAAAGTGTTTTAAATTAGTCAAGAAACTGCCATATTAATAACCAATCCCTAAAATCATGGGATTTCCTCTCTTTCTCTCTCTCTCTCTCTCTCTCTCCCTAACCGCAAGTCCACGATTTTCATTCCGCTGTGATTATCAGATCTGGTCAGAACTGTGGTTGTTTGAGAGTTCTTCAAAGAAGCCTGGTGCCGTTCAAAGAGCGTCGATGGTTGCTGGACAGATTGTGCCGTTCAAAATCTTGGTTCTGTTCAAGAAGCAGAAAACCCCATATATAGGGTTCGAAGGTTCGATCTGAGTCTTGGTGAACCTTTGTTTTAGGTTCCTCTTCTTGATCTAGGGTTTCAGTTGATTCATAAAATTTGTGAGTTTGTAACTCGGTAGATTGTGTTAGAAGAGTTGCAGATTATCGTGTTGGTGATCTGCTTTGGTTGAGAATAGTATTGTTGGTTCATTGAGAGCGAGTTGTAACTTTCAATTTTGTATTATAAACATTCTGATTCAAAGTTTTGTTCTTGATTATCTTATTTTTGACATATTGTGTTTTAAATGACATCTGAATATGTTGATGATGGCAGTGTGTTTTAAGGTTTATGTGTTTTACCATTTTAATGTTGATGATGACAGTGTGTTGAAGACGAAGACACTGGGTTGTGTTGAAGACGAAGACACTGACAGTGTGTCTAGCAATCTGCTTGCTGTTAAAACACAATGTCAAGAAATATGATTGCTGTTAAAACACAGTGTCAAGAATCCTCTAGCAATCTGCTTGCTGGTAAAACACAGTGTCAAGAATCCTCCAGCAATCTGCTTGCTGTTAAAACACAGCGTCAAGAAATCTGCTTGCTGTTAAAACACAGTGTCAAGGAAATCTGATTGCTGTTAAAACACAACGTCAAGAAATCTGCTTGCTGTTAAAACACAGTGTCAAGGATCCTCCAGCAATCTGCTTTCTGTTAAAACACAGTGCCAAGGATCCTCCAGCAATCTGCTTGCTGTTAAAACACAGTGTCAAGAATCCTCCAGCAATTTGCTTACTGTTAAAACACAGCGTCAAGAAATCTGCTTGCTGTTAAAACACAGCGTTAAGAAATCTGCTTGTTGTTAAAACACAGCGTTAAGAAATCTGCTTGCTGTTAAAACACATTGTCAAGAAACACAGCGTCTTGTATGATTTAAATTGAAACTGTCAATTTGATTTAAATGGAATATTTAGTTTCCATAATTTTCTGGTTAGTTAGTTATCCTAATAAAATAATTCATAATTAAAATAATATTCAAATTACACAATTGCCCTTTTAGTTAAAATCCTTCAATGCCACATGTCGCGTTCTTATTGCTTCCTAGACTTTCTAGGAAAAACACACTTTCCGCAGGAACCCTACTCTATATATATATATATATATATATATATATATATATATAGTGGAGGGTTCAAATGAGAAGAAATTTTTTGTAAGAATAAAAAAGAACAAACTTTAACCAATAAGAATGCTTCATTTTACTTCATTTAATTTTTGTATTTAATATGAGTGTAAGGGTATATTTGTAACTTAGATAGATCATTAATTGTTAGTCTTCCTTTTTAATAGCTAACTAAATTAAATTTATAACTTATTTTCAAAAAAATATATCTTTTCAAAAAAGAAAAAAATTAATTTAAAGTGTAGGATAAATTATGAGGTGCGTAAGATGAATTACGAGTTGTGTATGATAAATTTCTATATGTGTAGGATAAATTTCAAAAACACGTAGGATAAATTTTGATGTGTCTAGACAAAAATTTTAGTGTGGAGGATGATAGTTTTTATGACTAATTAATTAGTCAAAGATAATAATAAATGAGATGAGAGAAAAACTATTTAATGTTTTACAATTGTACCATTTGTTCTTTTTCTTCTCAATTTAATTTTCTTCTCAAATGAACATCCCCCAATATATATATATATATATATAGGGTCGGGATTTAGAGAAAAGTGTGAGAACGGTGAGAACGCTTATCGATCGTCCGATCAAAACAATCTATGGGCTAGATTGGCGCGGTGGCATTTTCGTAAATAACACGAATTTTATTGAGTCGACGCGCTTCATTAAGGGTAAAAAGGTCTTTACACTTCTATACCAAAACACCAACTAATGAATAAAACGCCATTACTGCCCAAACGCATCCCTATATAAAAAAGCATTCTCATACATAAGAACACATCTCCCCCAACCTGAAAACGCCATATTTCTACTATATAACATTCATTTTACAACGCCAAAAAATCCAAAACATCAAATACACCTACTAAAAAAAACGTCATATTTTACTATATACCAATCATCTTAGAAAAACGCCAAAATCTCTCAAATATAAAAAATTTCCAAAAAATGGACTTTTATTTCAGATACACTATTTCCTGAGAAAAACGCCAAAAATGCCAAAAATGGTTTCTTGTATATTCAATATTGTTCTACGCGAAGTTTCGGAAAAAATGCATTCTTTCCTGAGGTGCTGCTACTCAAATAATATTTTGCTGAATGAGATGGACAAAACTTTAAGAAAAATATACTGGGGGCAGACTTATGTCAGTTTTTGTGTTTTGTTATTGATGAATATTATAATGCCATGAATTAGACGAATGACACTGATGAGTGGTTTGAAGATACATATTCAAACAAAAAACTCATGTCATATTGTCTTTCCAAACGGCCAAAAAAACACAAGCATGACAAAGCCAAACCGCCAGTGAACATGTTTTAAAAAAGAAAGAGACTGACGACAATGAAGATTTCAAAAGATGAATTGTTTCTATTTTTTTTTAATTTTATTTTTCTGTTGTTTGTTATGTATTTTTCAACTTAGAATAAAAAAATAACATTATATTAATAAAACGCCAAAAGTCATAATTAATGTGAAATGCCATAATGAAGTAAAACGCCAAAAACTCCCAACCTATAATAAAAGAAATTTAGAAAAGAATTATTAAAAGCTAAAAATTGAAACAAACGCCAAAAACTACTTAAAGCCATTAAAAACGCCAAAACTTGGAAGATGGAATGTCTAAGACCATAAAAACTCATAAAAACCTGAACAAAAATCAGTAAAAAATACACAAAGTAACTGAAAAGACGACTACTTTATTAATATCATTTATTATAAATAAAAATCCCGCCTAAACTACGCGCCAAAAACATCCTATAAGAGAGACGACTCTGCACAATCAACTGATCACACCACCAAAAAAATAAACGCCATCTTTCCAACAAACCATTCACTTTAAAACGCCAAAAAAGATACTTAAAAAAGCCATAGATACGGAACGTCATTTCTTCTTTATTGAGTATTGTTCTGAATGAAGTTTCACTGAATGGATTCTACTCTGAGGTGGGTATATCTATAAGCTTTTGCTGAATGAGATGGACAAATTTTCATGACAAAACGAGGAAAAAAAAAGACTTTTACCCCATAATGAAGACGGGCGTTATGTAGGAAAAAAAGTATCTACATAAGGTATTGAAAACAGGTTCAAAACGCCAAAAATGTTAAAGTAAAAGAGGCTGATGACAGTGAAGATTTGGAAGAGAAATTAGATTATAATTTTTACTTTTTTTTTCAGTTTCTATTGTTTGTTATCTATTTCTCTGATTTTGTTATCTAATTTTCTACTAATTTTTTTTAATATAAAACGCCAAAAACACCAAAACGACTGATAGTGTGAAAACTGAGAGAACGGATGCTAGCAAAGCACGATGTTTGCTATAAAACGCCAAAAAAGCCAAACAAGGTATTGCTGAAAAATCAACGCAAATTCACCGATGAAAAATTAACGAAAACAGTAAATGCTAAACAGTTAAATGAAGAGACGGTAACAATATTGCCAAACATTTATTATATTAAAAAACACTACATGGAAAACTGAATTTATTTATCTTTTCAAAACGCCATAATTGTCTGTCAAATTATAGACCTGTATCCTACTTGATATAATAAACATCAAGAAAATTACTGATGTTTTTTACATCATAGACATGCATCCTGATTTAAAAAACAATAAAAACGCCAAAACATAATTAAACGCCAAAAATATTAAATATGATCCTGATCTAAAAACAATAAAACGCGGAGTATTTATTAAACGCCAAGAAAATGGAAAAGAGATGTGACACGCGTTTAAAAAAAGAAATATGAAAGGACCAAAAAGCCCCTCCACCCTTCTCTATGCCGCGTGACACGTGTTAGGCCAGGAAGCGTTCTCACCGTTCTCACACTTTTGAGCGTTTACTCCTGATCCTGTTTCTATATATATATATATATATATTGTGAGTGCATTATGTCTATTGCCTTCGTCAATCATATTTACAGTCGTCAATGTAATGAGTTGTAGTTGATTGTATAGGATTTCGTGTCAGAAAAGACAAGTTTGTAATGTATATACCCTGTCGCGCGAAAGGACCTTTCGTGCGAAAGGGCAACCCAGTCGTCCCAAGTGCCTCTCGCTCATAATGTCCCAGTCGTCCTTAGCTGTTTCGATGGTTGGATTCACCTACAAATAGAGGTGTTGGGTCTTGACATTTAGAACTTTCGTGGACCTGATAGGGAAAACTCTGTCAATTTGGTTTCACAGTTGTGTACCTACGGATAACCAATAGAAACCAGTTTAATTAGATTGTTCTTGTGTTTGTCAACTTCATACTCGGATTCGGCACGAGATATGAAGACTACCAAGACTACCTAACTGGTCGGAGCATTCGGTGACCCGAAACGGTCCGCACAAGTGGTATCAGAGCATGGAGACCGGTTTCAGCGACTAATAGCACAAGATACCTGTAGATTTGAGTAGAATTGGATCTGATTTCATCATATTTCTCATCACATCTCTTCTACTCCTATTCTTTCTACTTAAAACTCAAAATTGAAGCAGAATTCATGGACATTTTTTTCTAATTTTTGAACATATTGTGTGAAATCATGAACTAACCAATCCTTGAAAAAAATCAGATCGTAATTTAAACTAAATCATTGAAAAATCTTGAAAAATGATGAAAAACACAACTTGAGTTTCGGAAAACAGGACCAGTCGTCCGAGATCCCTCTCGCACGAATCGTTACACTCTTTCGGACGAAGAGGTTAGATAAAACTATTTTCTGAAAGAATTGTACCTCTCGCACGAAAAGGTAATCCCTTTCGCGCGAAAGAGCTTGACTGCTATCTGTTTGTTCAAATTTGACCAACTCGCACGAGAGGAATTCCCTCTGGCACGAAAGGAATTAATTTCTTTCATTTCAAAGTTGGTTTGATCGTTTGTTGATTTTTCAGGTACTTTTCGAGTAATTTAAGGAGTTGAACATGGATTCCGAGTTCTATAATGCTTTTGCAACAATGCCTGATTGGGTGGCTCAAACTTTGAAGTTTGAAAATGAACATGGAACGCAACAAAAACAACCTAATTTGATGAATATATATGAATATCAAAATGGGAAGAATGGTTTGCAAGTTGGATTCAAGCCTATCATATGGGATGTTGGTATGCAATCTTAATTGAATATGATGAACTAGTAGGGAATGACGCTCAAAAGAAATCACTGATGGAATATGATAAAGAGGAAAAACTAAAATTCGAAAATGAAAAGAAAATGATAATTTTTTACAACAATCAGTGAAAGAAAGTATTATATCCCTATTACAACAATGGACCTGCTTATTCAATCTGGAATGCATTGAAACATAAATATGAAGGAAATGAACAGGTGATGAAAAGCAAGAGAGCGTTAATTAAAAAGGAATTTGAAAAAATTACAAGTCTGAAAGGTGAAACAATAAAACAATCAATAGAAAGATTTTGTTATTTGATTAAAGAATTGAAGATGTTAGGGATTGAAAAGAATCGGGAAGAGTTGGTGGATAAGCTCGTAGATGCACTTCCAAATGAAAATCATTGGTCTACATTTATTTTGATCATGAAAAATAGTCTAGAATACAAGACTATTGGATTTAACAGGTTAATCCAGATGCTGGAAGCACACGAGTTAGAGTTGGGAAAAGCAACAAAGATTCATAATACACAGCAAGATGTGAGTCTGTGTTACAAAAGTGGTATTTCATCAGATATTTAGAGTCAAAAAGTACAGACCGCATACAATGCAGACAGTTCAATAGGGTTTTCTGGTTTTTCAACAAACAACAATTCAAGCAGCAGTGGGTTTACAACATTCTCAAGCTATGAATCTGATTCATTAACTCCAAATTCAAAATCTTCACAAAGTTCAAACTCACATTCGAACCATAATAATACTAAGTCTCATGTGCTACAATGCAACGTGTAAGTAAATATGCAAAATGCTCAGTGTTTAGATGAGTCAACAGTGAAACAACAGATGGCGTTTCTCGCATTAGTTCTTGAATCATATGACAGTCTAATTGCTGGGAAACCAAAAAGTGTAATATGAGAAAAGAGGACTATGATCAGATAGATCCATAAGAGTTAGAACTGATGGATATCATGTGGAACATGGCGAGTATTTTGAGACGAGCATAGAGATTTACTGAAATTACAGGGAGACAGCGTTTGTTTGTATCAGATACTAAATTGGGTTTTGACAAGTTAAAAGTAACTTGTTTTGGATGCAAACGGAAAGGATATATTAAAAGAGAATGCACAAATCAAGAAAATCAAGGTGATATCAATCCTTTCAGTGATTATTATAAACAAGCAATATATCACAAGCAGCAAAGGCCACAAATTGAGGCAGGACCTTCAAAGCCGAAAAATAAAGCGTTAGTTATCAGACAAGAAGACGAGGGTTTTAACTGGAATAATATGTTTTCTCAAAATGATGGACGGGCAATGCTTGTTGAAGTTATTGAAGAACCTAAGCAGACGGTTAAAGAAGAAGAGTGTTGTTTTGATGGTTTTTCTAAAACTTCTGATGTTTCTTATTCTTTAGCTGATGAGATTTATAATCATTTTGCATAAATGTATTACAGCAGCGTTGGAATTAGCAGGGATGAGACAGAGAAAGATGTTGAAGAAATTGTTAAGAAGGAAAAAGTAATGAAAGAAGATCAGGCGATGACAGCTTAGATTGTTGAAGAAGATAAGGAGAAGATGATTGATGAGTAAATAAACAAAAATTCAGGTGGAAAGAAAAGTGAAACTGAGAGTAAATTTTATACTGAACCATGTGAGATCTGTGTAGAAAATGAGAAATTTTTAAACCAAAATGCACAGTTCTTGATAAAAAGGAAGATTTTCTAAACAAAACTTATCTAGAAGTTGCTAAAAAGGAAGAATTTCTTGAACAAAAATGCAATGAAGCAATTGAATTACAAGAGTTTTTAAATCAAACTCACTCAGAGTTTGAGAAAAAGGAATTGTTTTTGAGACAAAAATGCAAAGGAATTCCTGAAAAAGAAAAAGTTTTGAATCAACAAGAAGATTGTTTGACACAAAAATGCAATGAACTTGAAAAAGAAAATGAAAATTTGAAGAAAAAATGTTCAGAAACATGCAATGATTGTGTTTAAAAAGACAAAAATTTTCAAGAATTACAAAAATAAAATGATTTGTTAAAATTTGATTATTCTTAGATGAAAGAAGCTTATGATGAGATGAGTAGGAAAACTAAACAATTTGGTGAATTATGTCATAAAGATGTTGATACTAAAAGAATGATTGACGCAACTTTGAAAGATAAACAAGAGACAATAAATGTTTATCTTGATAAAATTGCATTGCTTAAGCAAGAATTGGCTGAAACTGAAAGGGTGAATAAGCAATTGATTAGTTACTCATCTTCATCATATATTCTTGATCATATTTTTCAAAAGCCAACAAAAGAGAATGAATCTGGAAAAAAAAAGTTGTTGAGAATGGAAAAAGGGATGGGTATCATTAGGTTCCACCTCCGATGATGGAAAATTATTGTTAGAGAAAAATTAAGGGGGTGGACAAGACGCTGAATATCAAATTAAAATTTGTTTCAAATGAAGTTGATCAGCTGCCTGATGATATTAACATGACTTATACTAAATTTGATGTGTGTGAGTCAGAATTGGTAAATGATATCGTTGAAAAAGTTTTTGATGGAGAAAGTCAAAATGATTTCACCAAAAATGAGAATCCTAAATCACAATTTGAAGATGAAGAAAGTTTTCACAAGAATTATCTATACTATATTATAAAGCATATTAGAAGGACGACTTAAGGTAATTTGCCACTTCCCTTAAAACACCTTTCAAGCATGATGTACAAGTCTTTTAAGCACAACTAACACAATTATATCCTCACTTTCCAATAATACCCTTACAAACAAACAAAAACACACAGATCATGATCCTACCATCCATCACTTCACATGGCTCATGATCGTGCCGTCCATTACTCTTCACACGGATCATGATCCCTATTGTCTACTCACCAGATCTCATTTTCAAAAGCTTCTAAAACATTTACCCCAAATTGTCAAATTGCTCTCTCTGTATTTTCAAAATTTGAATTCCCAAATGAAAAGAGAGGAGAGGGAGACAGAGAACGAGAAATAGAGAGAGGCGATGGAGAAGGAGAGCCGACTACCTTAGGGTTTATGTCACCGAAGCAGAACAGATGACGGCTAGGGTTTCACGTCTAATCCCGACGACGACGGCGACGGTTAAGGTTGCTTCTCCGGTAGCAACATAAGGAGGCCGAGGTGATGAGCTGAAGTGTAGATGAACGACTGTTATGGTTCACTAGGGTCAATAACCGCACTCCATGTGACAGATAATACAGATCTCTTGTCGGAGGAGCTTATGGCGATGTGAGTAACCTTTTAATCTATTATGTTATTTTATATATACTTATGATGCAACCTTACCAAGATAATCATATCTTTTCAATTTCACTTCCAGTAATTTAATCAATCAGAATATAATTATGTTTCCATTTGTTTTGAAAGCTACCTACCATGGATGTTGTTGTGACTCTGGACCAAGTTCCTCGATGGAGTCATGTAAATTTAAGATGTTCATATGAAACCGAAGAAGACCGAAGATTACGCTTTCCGGACCCGTTAACTGTATATTCTGAGGCTGAGAGGAGTGGGAATGGTATGGTTTCTAGATTTCCAGTTGATGTTGAAATAAACCCCAAGATTTATTTGTGGAGAGGTAATCCCTGGAATCTGGAAGTTGATGTTGTTGTCAACTCTACAAACAAGGTGAGCGGTTATCGGTTAATTCTTTACTGACATATAGGATGATAAGAGTGTTCAAGATAGTAACACCATGTGATTTATGTTTAGAAGTCATTTTGTATCTGTTTAAAGTAATTATAATAAAAGAAGTTGTAGTTTAATTGATTTGTATTCGAAACAAGATTGATTTAGGAAGTGGTTATGCTTACGGGTTTGGATTATGTTGTCAAAATCTTATTACAGAACATGGATAAAGCACACTGCAACTCTGGTTTGCATGATGCAGCTGGGCCTGGTCTTGCTGAAGAATGCGCGACGATGGTAACAATCCGGATAATCAAGTTCTTTGTGAGAAATATTGAAAAAATACCACGATGATGTGGTGTAACATTTGACTGTCACAGGATGGCCTTTTGTTTTTTGATTTTTTTTTAATTTTTTTAGTTTTTTGATTTTTGTTTTATTTTTTTGATTTTTTTGATTTATTTATATTTTTAGCCTGTCATGCCCAAATCCATCTTGACCTAAACCCATCCTAACCCATTTCTTAATAAAACCATCCTAACCCAAACCCATCTTAACCCATACCCATCCTAACCCATTACCCAAACCTGCCCAACCCACCCATTTTGCCACCCCTAACTGTCATAGAGGTTGTATGACATGGCGAAAATGGTCAGGAGGGGTTGTATAGTGTGTTAGACTGGCACATCATATGGACCTTAATGTCTTATACACGCGTTTGAGTTGGAATTCACCAAAATACACGGACCGTATGATGGGTACACTGACGTGACCACTAACAAAGTGCTACTGCCTGTATAACCATTTTCGCCCGGTCATATGGCTCTATCCCCTAAAAGACAAGGGCTTACTGCCTCATTGATTTGCCATGACAGGGGTATGAAATCCCCTTTTCTTATGATTTAATATTAGCTATTTAGTAAGAAGAGTATACATAAGTTATTTGCTTACTTTTTTCAATCAAATTGGAGAAATATGCAAGCATTCAGTTAACAACTTGGAGACTTCCATTGCAAGAAGCACATTATACCAGAGCCTACCTCCTGATATAGAATTATCTTATCGGTCCAGACTAGCTTTATTTCATGTAGATAAAGAGGAATGCTAAATGTTAACCTTGTCTTTAGCTGAACCTTATTTGCTTATGAACGGGTCGATTTAAGTTATATTTTTAACGGGCCAAAACTAGAAAATACAACTAATTAGGAAACAAGTGAAATTGGTCAAAATGGTTAACAGGTCAAAGTGTATTCAAAGACGTACAACCTCCTAAATTGCATTGAGTATTTACAAAAAAAAGTCTTGAAAATGGGCCCAAAGGGATATTAAAATGTACCATTTCGACCCAAAGCCTTGATTATGTTCTAGAAATTTATATTATTTGTTTCTGCAGCTCGATGTTCCTGCTATTAAAGCCGAAATTGAAAAAACGCTATGTTGGTTTTCCCCAATAGCCGTAAACACAGCAAAGTAAGCAAAGTTGACACTCTTTACCCTTTCCATTTCAGCTGGCAAACTAATCAGTTTTAGCTTTTCTTCGTGTATATCTTGTTTTTTTCAATAGGGCTCATCATGGATTTGGTTGGGTTGGAGAATGGGTGGACACCAGGTGAGTCACAAATTTTTCAGTATCTGTTTACCACTAGAAATTATACGGGTTGGGTAACAGGTCAAGTCAAAATATGAAACTATGATAAGCATATCAAATTGGACAGCACAAATTCTGTTAATCTGCTAAATATACAGACAAAACTATCACACCCCAACCGATGGCGGAAACATCGGGGCGTGGCACTGAGCGAAACAGATTGTCCAGAAGTTTCCATAACAACTATATTTACCAAATATTTAAAGCAACACGTCCCATACCATGTCATAAATGATAATACAATTATTACAGAAAATATCTAGTCAAATTATTCTGTTCCAACAACTCAGATTTTCATTACAGACAGTTGTTTATTGTTGACCTAGGTCTTTCCGAGCCTCGATTTCACAGCAAAGTAAGCAAATAAGCATCCTAAGCACATGTCACATACGTTAAAGTAAAAGTCAATACACATAGTGTAAAGGTGAGCATACAAGTTTGATAATAGCATATAGAGTTTGAAATCGTTACGCATAACCAGCATGTACACAGTGTAAAATGAGGCATGTTAGTTATCGACATGAACCTATCGATACCAATGACTGCGGGTTGACTGCCCAAGGTAGTTCACGATACACACTCACCACTGTGAGCCATGTAACTAATTGTCCTTAACAACCCCTAAGTGAACAGGTGCTGAGTCCAAACTATAGTACTATCGTTGCTAAGGCAGGTAGACAGCATTCCATGTGTAAACATAACAAACAAGCATTCATTAAGTCATGTATAACATGCGGTAAGGGTTAGTGTTAAAGTATTGTGTAGTGTGTTTGATGTGATTTGGTATATGTGACGTATGTAACACCCAAAAGTGCGTAAAGCAAAAGGGATTCGAGTATACTCACAGCGATTGAAGTAATGGATTGAAGGGAGCGCTAGAGAGTAGGGTTAGCCTGAACAGATTGATAGCATAACGATAAGCGACACGTAAAATGGAATAAGTGATAGTGGGTAAAACAGCAGTTTGATCGGATGGTAGTCCGATCGGACAGCCGGTCGTTCGGTTGTTAGTCCGCTCAGATGGTCATCCGGTCGGGTGACCTTTCGAGTGGATTGTTTCTTCCTTTGTCAAGGATGTGTTTGTGTATGATGGTTTGACTTTTGAAGTTTTCATTGTAGCATTTTAAAAACATAGGTTGGGCACTTCAGCGAGAACAAGTTCACACAGCAGGTTGTCACTCGATCGGGTGGTTGTTCGATCGGGTGGCATCCCTTGTGCATTGAACATGTTGAAAATTTTTTAAGTGTTGGAGTTTCGAAACATCACATAGTCGGATGGTCGGTCGATCGAGTGGTAACTCGATCGGACGGCAATCCGTTCGGTGTTCCCAAAACTCTTGAGGGTTGATTTGAAAATTAATTGTGGGGCCAAGGTGCAAGTCGTTCGGATGACCGGTCGTGCGGATGGCTGTCCGATCGGACAGCAGTCCGATCGGACGACACTCCGTCCTGGTCGACCTGTTCGACTTACACTTGGTTGTTTTGATTGTTTGTCGTTTTATCAAGATGTTTTGATAACTTATTAAGCAACAAAAACCTTGTCAATACTTGGTACCCCTGATCGGACAGGTATCACCCAAATCCGACCAGTTAACTGTTCGAGACGGTCTTCCATGTTTAACCCGAAATCGGTAGTCTCGTGGATATAATCCAGATCTTGAACCAACACAACCACAAAAATGAGTAGTAAGTCGGCGCAAGCTCCGATTCTATTGGTTTTTAATGCATTGAGTGTAAAAGAGTTGAAAGAAAGTTGGAAAACGATCTTTCAATCCTTTTCATTGTGAATATGTTTAGATCTATGAAAGATCTTTGTTTGTTTATGTGGAAATCGGTTAGATCTAAGTTGTTCTTGGTGGATTGAAGCCAAAACATGAAGTTCTCAAGAACACATGATGACGTCATCCTAGAACACTTTGAATCTTGATGATTTCACGGTTAAAAGTTAAGATTCAAAAGATAGAGAGGTGTAGGAGTGCGTGTAGATTAACGAAGTATAAGATTTAGGATGAGATCTTACCGGAATCGGGAGAAATCTGAAGAAAAGTGGGGAAGATGAGCTGGTCGGAGGAGAGTTGCCAAAAGTGGAAAGTATGATGGTGACATGGGGTATTTATAGGGTTTCCCAAAAAGGAAAGGGGAGGAGAGGGCTGGTCGATCGGTTCGCAGCCTGATCGATTGGCTGGCCGATCGAGCGGCAGCTCGATCGAACAGCTGGTCGATCGGCTGGCCACCTGGTCGATTGGCCACTTGTTCAAGTGTTTGGTGCGACGAGTTTTGCAGTTTCGATTGCGATTGCGAGCGTTGCGATGCGAAAGAATTTCCTAGTCAAATTACTTTTAATCCTAACTACTATATCAACATACAAGCATCCTTATTTCATATTCGTTTAGCGTTTGCGATTCGATTCGATTGCGATTGAGTTTCGATTGCGTTTCGATTGATTACCACACATAACATAAATAAACATGCACAAGTAACACATAAGGCACACACACACGTATAACAATAACCAAAGTGCGTAATTCGAGTTGCGAGTGCGATTTCGGTAGCGATAAAACGATTAATCAAGCGATAAATAGCGATTACTATGCGATTATAACTAGATACTCCACATAATACAACTAAAGCGACATCAAAATAGACTAATTACAAGTCAAAGAAGTCAAAACAGGAATTGAGCAAGGAGAGACAGATCGCATTTAGCAATCTTTTCGTCCTTTGAGTTCAATCTTGACTTTGACTTTGACCTTCGAAACACGGGGTGTTACAGCCTCCCCTAGTTGAGGGAATTTCATCCCGAAATTAGGCCGAAGCCGTAACAAACAACTGTGGGTACTTTGCCTTCATGTCGCTTTCGAGTTCCCAAGTGAACTCTGCGCCTCATTTGCCTTCCCATCGGACTTTCACAATAGGAATGCACGAGCGTCGGAGCTGCTTGGTTTTAGCGGTCCATGATTTCGACAGGCTTTTCCACGAAGTGTAGTGTTTCGTTTACTTGGAGGTCATCGAGAGGTACAATTAAATCATGCTCAGCCAGGCACTTTCGGAGGTTTGACACATGGAATGTCGGGTGGACATTACTAAGTTCCTCTGGTAGTTCGATTCTGTAGGCGACTTTTCCGATCCTTTCCAGAATCTTAAAAGGTCCAACATATTGAGGCGCTAGTTTCCCTTTCTTGCCGAATCTGACCACACCCTTCCAAGGTGACACCTTTAGGAGTACGTAGTCGTCAACATCAAATTCAAGGGGCATGCGTCGTCTATCGGCGTAACTTTTCTGTCGACTCTGAGCTTTCAGCAGATTGTCTCGAATTTGGAGGACTTTGTCAGTCGTTTCTTGCAATAGCTCAGGACCGGTTAATTGCGAGTGACTGATCTCGTGCCATACAATAGGCGATCGACATTTTCTTCTGTATAAAGCCTTGAATGGTGCCATTTGAATGCTGGAATGATAGTTGTTGTTGTACGAGAATTTGACTAACGGCAGGTAAGCATCCCAATTACCATCGTAATCTATGACACACGAACGGAGCATGTCTTCAAGAGTACAGATCGTTCTCTCAGTCTGGCCGTCGGTTTGAGGGTGGAATATGGTACACAGATTAAGCGTAGTACCGAGAGCCGCTTGAAACGTTTCCCACAGTCGTGAGGTAAACCGAGCATCACAGTCAGAGATGATGTCGCGAGGCGTCCCATGTCGACAAATGATCTCATTTGTGTAGATTCAGGCTAATCTTTCTACCTTGTAGTCTTCTCGTATTGGCAAAAAGTGAGCTGATTTGGTCAAACGGTCAACAACAACCCAGATGCTGTCGTGGCCTGTTGGCGTGCGCGGGAGCTTTGTTATGAAGTCTATAGCTATACTCTCCTACTTCCACATAGGGATCGGGGGTTGTTCGAGTAAGCCAGAGGGTCTTTGGTGTTCAGCCTTGACCTTCGAGCAAGTCAGGCACTTTCCAACGTAGAGGGCGATATCTCTTTTCATGCCCGGCCACCAGTACTTGTAGCGAAGGTCCTGGTACATTTTATCGGCACCGGGATGAATGGAATATTGGGATTTGTGGGCTTCGTCCATCAATATCTGCCACAAATTGGTCCGCTTAGGGATCCAAATTCGGTTCAGAAAGTGGAATATCCCATTCGACTTATTCACAAGCTGGGCTCCGTCATGATAGATTCTTTCCTTCTTCAAAGTGCGTTCATTAAAACATGCATGCTGGGCTTCGCGGATGAGGGTTTCGAGATCGTATTGGGCTTGGGTATTACGAATGCTGAGCAAATAACTCCGTCTGCTGAGAGCATCGGCAATGACATTTGCTTTGCCCGGGTGATAACGAATCTCACCGTCGTAACCATTAAGAAGTTCTACCCATCGGCGTTAACGCATATTAAGTTCCTTCTGGTCAAAGATATTTTGTAGGCTCCTATGATCGGTGAAGATCGTACACTTGGTACCGTACAGGTAGTGTCGCCAAATCTTTAACGCAAAAACAACTGCGCCTAGCTCAAGATCGTGGGTTGTATAGTTCTTCTCGTGGATTTTGAGCTGACGAGATGCGTAAGCTATAACCTTGTCCCGTTGCATGAGGACATAACCAAGGCCAAGGTTGGAAGCATCACAATAGACAATGAAGTCGTCGTTCCCGTCGGGGAGAGTGAGGACAAGAGCATTGCAGAGCATGTGCTTGAGGCTTTGGAAAGCATACTCTTTTTCAGTTCCCCAAACAAAAGGCTTGTCTTTATGCGTAAGAGCGGTAAGCGGCACAGCGATCTTGGAGAATCCTTCGATAAATCATCGATAATAGCTCGCTAGTCCGAGAAAAGAACGGACTTCAGACGGGTTCTTAGGTGTAATCCAACTCTTAACGGCTTCAATCTTTGCGGGATCGATGTGAATACCTTGACTATTTACAATGTGACCGAGGAATTGAACCTCCTCTAGCCAGAATTCGCACTTGGAGAACTTGGCATAGAGTCGATTCCCTTGGAGTAGCTCGAGAACCAAACGTAGATGTTGCGCGTGTTCGGCTTTCGATTTGGAATAGATCAAGACATCGTTGATGAATACGATGACGAAGCGGTCGAGATAAGGTTTACACACGCGATTCATTAGATCCATGAAAACCACGGGTGCGTTGGTTAAACCAAAAGGCATAACAACGAACTCATAGTGGCCGTATCGAGTGCAAAAAGCGGTTTTGGGTATATCTTCCTCCTGAATGCGTAGCTGGTGATAGCCTGAGTGTAGATTGATCTTCGAGAAACACGTAGCACCTTGTAGCTGATCAAACAAATCATCAATGCGAGGCAGGGGATAGAGATTCTTGATATTTAACTTATTCAATTCCCGATAGTCGATGCACATCCTGAACGACCCATCCTTCTTTTTAACGAAAAGAACTAGCGCGCCCCAAGGAGAGGTGCTCGGGCGAATGAAGCCTTTCTCAAGCAATTCCTGGAGCTGATTCGAGAGTTCACGCATTTCAGATGGAGCGAGTCGGTAAGGAGCTTTCGAAACAGGGTTGGCTCCAGGAATGAGGTCGATACGAAAGTCGATATCACGGCTTGGCGGTAGTCCGGAAAGATCCTCAGGAAAAACGTTAGGAAATTCTCAGACCACTGGAACATCGTTTACACCAGGTCTTCCTTTCTTTTCCTTCTCCGCTACTACAATGTTAGCCAAGAAAGCTTTGTATTCCTTGCGGAGATACTTTCTAGCTTGGACACATGACATGAGCTTGAGACCTTTCGAAGCAGTTTCGCCATAAACACACAATAAATCACCATTCGCGAGCGAGAATCGAATCATCTTATCGAAGCACACAACTTCAGCATGGTTTTCACGAAGAAAGTCCATGCCTACTATGAGTTCAAAACTTCCGAGTTGCATCGGAATAAGGTCGATTGGGAAGATGTGATTGTTGAGCTCAAGAGTATAATCATGAAGAACATAATTAACAGCGACAGTTCTTCCGGTGGCGACTTCAACATCGAACGTCGAGGGGAGATGGGAGCGCTTACGACTAAGAAGCTTCTCGAATTCAAACGAAACAAAGCAATTATCGGCTCTAGTATCAAACAAACAGGATGCATAAATACCATTCACAAGGAACGTACCATTGACCACGTTGTTGTCAGCCTGGGTTTGGCGCACGTTGATGTTGAAAGTTCTGCCGCGGGCGGCTTGCTGTGGCTGCTGAGGCTGTTGCTGCTGGGGCTCTTGTTTCACAACCCTGTTCGGGTACATGTTCACGAAGTGGTTGGGATCACCACATGCGAAGCAGACTCGGGCGTTGACCGCGGGTACCTGAGCCGCTTGTTGGCCTTGTGGGGCTGGGAGCAGAGCTTGATGAGCAGTGGCTTGAGCTGGTGCTTGATGATGTGTGCTAAACAGACTATTAAAAACAAACTAAATTAGACTCTCTAAGCTAGACACTAAAAAGCTTTAATTCTAGACTCGACCTAAAACCACACAATCGGCAAGTGTACCGATCAATGTAGTATAACCTAGGAAGTCCGGATATCGAACCACGAGACTCTATTTATCACGCAAATTAGACTCTGACTAGACACTGACAGACACGACTTAAACTATGTTTAATTGTTGGGGGGGGGGGTTACTGAAAAACTAGGAAATCTATACTAGACTACTAAATTAAACTAAGCTATACTAAAAACGAATGATGACTGTGAACTTTTCTTATGTGAGAACAGGACCACCTAGACAAGAATCCTGGATTGTTTTTAAGAGATTACCAATTAAGTTAATTGCACGAGTTATGGAACCGGGATCTTAAAATACTAAACCTATTAAGAACCATCGAGGCCCCTCGACCCTTCTCAAGGAGAAACCTGTGGCACTACCTAGGCCGTTAATCCTACCGGTTATTAGACTTCTTCCCAGTTATCTAATTATTGTGTAAGTACCCTAATATTGACCTATTCTTTCCCAATCCTAGATCTAGGGTAGTTTGAAGTAATAGATTTGACTTGATAGACTAATAAGACCGACAGGTAAACCAAGACATAACCTATCCCAAGGCCTATCTAAAGCATTCGCCGGGTAAGACCTACCAATAGCCCCTCACTTCCCAGTTATTAGGACTAGTAGAACACTAAGACTTAGCAAATTATTACCACTTACTTCTAGAGGTTATCGGCCGATTCTCCCTAAAGAGTGAAGGTTTTCTAACGTGATATAGACACTCACCGAAACCCTAAACCCTAATATGACTCTATGTTGTGATATAGACCGTCACTAAGAATCATATGAAGCAAGTAACAATAATAAACCTAATCAAAGTACGCATACACATCAAATCATTAAATCAAACCTTTTACTAAACACAATCAATCCATAAACATCGTGCAAATAACGAAAAAGGTAAAATCTTTATATTAATCCATTCATCATAGTCTAGGTGGTTTAAAAGTTTAGCCAAGCATCTCAGTAATTAAACACAAAACAAAGATGTCTAACAAAGAATTCATTGTAACAAAGTTCCAAGAAAGTAATCGACAAAACAAGGGATTAGAAAACCCGATTAATTCTTCGATTCTTCACTCTCGACTCGTACCAATGATTCCCGTGCCTTGAAATCTCCGATTGCCTTCAAAGAATGCTCCAAGAATGCTCTAAGATTGCACTAATTCGTAATTAGGGTTACAATGATGTTTCTTGGGAATTTTTCGGTCAAAACCCTAGCTGGAAAACGATCAAGTCAACAGCAAGACCCTCGCGTGACGCCAAGGGGGTGTCGCGTCACGCGTCGCCTCCTTGGGTGATTTTCTTATTTTTTTATTGTTTTCCGATTTCCAGTTTCTCCGACGCGCGTACGAATCCCGTTTTTCTTCCGAACTGCTCGTTTTTACTCGTTTTTCAACACTTTAAGCTACGGGACCTGAAATCAAAGCTTAACGTCAGCAGTATCATAATTCTAACCTAAAACAGACTCGAAACGACTGAAAACTGACCAAAATATACACTATAAACATATGTACTTTTCAGTACATCAAACATCCCCACACTTACTCTTTTTACGTCCTCGAAAAAGAATTATGCAACGGAATCAGAAACAAATAATCACTCGGGACCAAAAGCATAGGTATAATTAATTAAAACCAAGACTTGCGTTAGCCGCGATTGCGAATATACTTGTCCACTTTAAACCCAAGTCCAATCCTAAGCCCTTATCATGTGAATTTAATTTAAGTGCGGTCAGTCTACCTAGGGTCTCACGCTAGAATCTACGGTCCACCTACTCCCACCTCAAGCTTATAGGACTAAAAGAACGATCACTGGACCAATTCCTAACCGTCTTATATCAAAACCAAGAGAGTTAACAATCAAAATTTTTTTCTTTTTTTTTTCATTTTTTTTTTCTATTTTTGCTTTGCTTTTTGCTTTTTTTTTCTTTCTTTCGTGAGGCTAGACGATGCTTTCCCTAACCAAGAGGTATTCCGGCTGTAGAGTCGCTATCCCCAACCACAGATTACTTAGGTTTCGGTACATTTATTCGGCAAATCGATTTCACACATCCCAGAGGCATTCCGGCTGTAGAGTCGCTATCCCCAACTCGGATTACATAGGCCTATGTTACTTTCCTTTAGTTTCTAGCTCACTTTTTATTCTATTTTTTTTTTCTAGCATGATCACAAACTCTAACGGTTTTAACTTATAACGGTGCCCCTTATACTATTATCGGTAGTTTTAGTTTCCCATATTTCCCAGGCGAAAACCCACTAGCAGACCGACAATTAAGGTATATTAGCTCAAAGGGACTTAAAACCAAACCCGGGCCTATCCACATATCCCAAACTAGACGCAAACTCGGTTTATTATAATCTCATATTATTATTATTCGAACCCGAGCAAAAATTCATTTTTTCTATCATTTTCCGTTTTAATTGCAAACTTCTTTTTTTTTCGAAAGACATTTTCTGATTTTTCAATTTTTTTTGTATTTTTCAATTTTTTTTTATTTTTATTTTTTTTCATATTTATGACTCAAATATTTACAAGTACCCCATCCCCACACTTAGAGATTGCATTGTCCCTAATGCAAGAACGAAAATACGACTCAATACTACCTAAAAATAAAAACTACAAACGAAAAAAATAAAAATATACAACAACAACAAAAAGGGAAACGACTTAGCTGTATATGTGAGACTGTCAAAGTGCCAGTCGTTTCCACATAGCCCTCCAATACCGAACGTGCTCAGCAAACAATACCAAACTCCCTCACACACGAACGGAAAGCGGCTCCAAATCATCAACCTAAAACAAACATAACATACCAAACCAACTACTACCAAGCGTTCATCGTTCCACAAATCCAAGTTCAAACGAAAAATAAAAATATGTCTGCTAATACAACCATATCGAATCTACCAAAACAGCATAAATAAAATAAAACATCAAAGGATATATGCTGCTTCAGTCCGCTCCATCACTCCTCATCCTCAGAATCCTCATCCATCTGCTGGGTACCTGAACCTCCAGCCTGCTGCCACCCGAACTGACCACTGTAATCATAACCACTCTGCCCTCCCCACTGATCATACCCCGGGTACTGACCATAAACATACGGGGCCTGCTGCTCGCCTCCATAAACTGGTGGAGGTAACAACCCGGCAAAAGGCGGTGGTATCGGAGCATTAAGTGACATACCCGACATCATGTACCTGAGCATGTCATCCTGGCGGCGGTGGCTCTGCATTGTCCACTGGTGGTTAACCCGCATCATATCTTCCATCTGAGTAAACCTCTGCTGTGTACAGTCAAAAGCAGCCTCGGGAGTGAACGGGTCAGGTCTCTGCTGTCTAGCTGGCTGCTGTCGAGGAGGCTCACGCCTACGTCGAGGTGCCGGCTGTCGTGTTGGAGGAGCACCTACTTCATAATTCCATTGTGGCGGGTCCGTATTTGTCAAAACCCCCGCCATCTGCAGCTCAGCAATACCCCAATAAACCGTGGGGAAACTCAAGTGCATCTGCCCCAAATGATATTTTCTTAAGGCCCCTATATTTCTTGCCAACCTAGCTATATATGGCCCAAGATCCATAGCAGCCCTTTTTCCTCCCCGACGCGGCCTATTACACGACCATGCAAAGAAACTCGCCAAATTCCAGTTTCTCTTCTCCACCATGCACATTAAAGCAAAAAGATCCAACCAGTTTGCTTTATTCTCACCTGACTTCCTCGCCACAACCGTCGTCGCCAATATTTTCAAAATGTACCTATGTATAGGGTCACGAACCGCTGTGATAAGGTTCGTCTGGGCGAACGGTTGGGTCGCAATATCATCCCAAAATCTCTCCAAATCTGCCGAATCCAAACACTTCGGCCGAGGGTGATTATACACACCCCTTAACCCATTCACAAACTCATCAGTCTTCACCTCCTCCTCATTATAGAAACCCAAGGCCACTCCAAATTGAGGAATACTCATCTCATACAAAATTCGGGCCAAAGAAAACGACACCGCATTATGTTCCGCAAAAGTACCCTCTTTATGACGGAAGGTACAATGGAACTCAAGTGTAAGTTCATTATACTGCGGCCAACGGCAATCCACTGCCGCTCTCAATCGTGGCCCTAACAACTCCGCCACCCGATCACTTGCTCCCATAGTTTGCAACCAATCCCAGTTTATCGTGTGATGCTCCAACATAATAGTGTCCGCATACTTCTTCAGTTTCTTCCTCTCCTCACTACCTTCTTCAAAATCTAAAACCGGATGATCAATAATCCGCTCAAACCGGGAATACACCCTCCTATCATTCCCCCGATACTGAATCTTTCTTTTCCTTAGGTTCGATGATGATCCTTCTCCCGACATGTTTCTGCAAAACAAGAAAGATTTGACAAGAAAACATTGCAGAACGTTAGTAATCACAAACTATTTTTGGTGTTTTTAATTTTTAATTTTTTTTATAACAATTAAAAATATAATAATGTACAGTCGAACGACGGCCGTATAGCATTTCATTCGCGGCCGTTCTTCGATACAAGTGCATATTGCATAATCAACTCGAAAATAAGCCAAACCTCGCCCGAATGGAGATTGAGTACGAGCGAAGTGGCTTAAAATCAAGCGATGCAATAGTACGCGCAAAACGACACTCACAAGATTCTACTATGACTCGAAACACACTAAACGACCCAAAATGACGCTAAACGACACACACGACACTTTGACGCAAAAATACAAAAAATTACACTCTTACCCCCTCCCGGCACTTTGCTCGCCCTCGAGCAATCCTAAGTGCCGAGAAATCATCAAAAATCTCAGTGTGGAAGCAACGGACAACGGCGCGCGTTTTTAATGAAAATTATGGCTTTATGTCAAAATAGCGCAAACCGTATCCCCACACTTATTTCTTTCACACGCCTAAAACATTTCGCGCTACATCTCCAACTAAACCAATCAAATGCCCAAAATTTTAATTTTCGTTCAAAACCTCCCCCCTATTTGTAATATCACCCCAATCGCACCTCGCTCAAACCAAATCAAAATGCAATCAAACCAACCCGATCTCGCCCGCACCCTCGCAAATATTTGAAAACAAATCTGCAACTTTATAAGGGACTTGGCTATCAGACACTACACTAACAGACTACTGTCTTAACTGAACTCGATATAACACAGCAGACTACTCAATACAATACCTGCACTAAAACACAGACTTTAAACAGACCTTGACAAACGCGAACCGACAACGTACGTACTCGACATCAGCAAGCTACAGACATTAGGACTCAAAACAATAAACTTGACTCGAAAAACACGGACTCACAGCAGACTCAACGGACTGAACTTGAACCGACTGACTCACATTGAATGACTCGACTCACATAACAATCACCATTGACTCAAAGACAAGAAGAAGAGAATAATGCAAGTACCCGTACCTGAATCGTTGAAAAGGTTGAAATTTGTGCACAAAGTTAAATCCTGAATCAGACAGTGTAACCGGCGGATGGTCGAAATCGGTTAGGGATTTTGTTCGGGTTGAAAATCCGAGCACAATGGTGGTCGTGGGGTTGAGAATGGTGGTCGGATGAGGGAGATATGGTGATTTAGGTGTTTCTCGCGACTTAGGGTTTGTATGTGTGAAAAAAGGTTTAATTCAGCAACAGGTTCAAGTTAAAACGTTTTAAGCCGGTTCAGGAGGGCCTCGCGTGACGCGTGGGGGGTCGGGGGGGGGGGGGGGTCTCGCGTCGCGTGGCGGGGTTGATTTTAATTAATTCTGAACCTTTACCCCTAGCGCGACGCTAAGGCCCTTGGCGTCACGCTAGGGGTCGTTTTTCACAGTAGGTTTCGATGAAAAATTTGTTTCATGCCTTAGTTTTTTTTCAAAATTTTTCCAAACCATCCAAAACCTCTAATTTTTTTCTAAGTGTCAAAAACACATACCTGAAACCTCTTTTCGCATGCTTTTTCCTATTCCAATGCGGTAACAAATCCTGCAAAATTCTCAACGACACAAAATACAAACCGAAAAGCTACGGAACGACGCGTTAGAACACGAAAATACTCAAATAAAGACTCATATACAAACGATACAAAATGTACACTTGGGCTTTCACCCAAAACACTAATTGGCGGCTTTAGGTGGGATTTCGAGAGGAGTTACCTCCCTCTCATCCTTGTTCATCGCTCCTCCAAGGTAGTGCTTCAAACGATGGCCATTCACCTTCCAACTACGGCCATCCTTCTCATCCATGATCTCCACCGCTCCGTACGGAAACACGTAATGAACCATAAAAGGTCCCGACCACTTGGACTTCAACTTACCCGCAAAAAGCTTCAATCTCGAGTTGTAAAGAAGCACTTTATCGCCTTTGCTAAAATCCTTCACTTTCCTCAACCTCCTATCATGCAACAACTTCGTTTTCTCCTTTATTCCCAACGATCGAGCATATGCCGTATCTCTAAGCTCCTCAAGCTCATGAATTTGAAAGAAACGCTTCCTAGCGGCTTCGGTCATATCTAAATTGACGGTTTTCAAGGCCCAAAGCGCTCTATATTCTAACTCGACGGGGAGATGACAAGCTTTTCCGTAGACGATCATAAAAGGTGTAGTTCCTAAAGGGGTCTTGTAGGCGGTTCTAAATGCCCACAATGCATCCTCTAGCTTGTCGGACCAATCTTTTCTATTCTTCCCAACGGTTTTCTCTAAGATTCGTTTAATACCGCGATTCACATTCTCCACTTGTCCACTCGTTTGTGGATGATATGCGGTAGATAAACGATGAGTGACACCGTAGCGTGCAAGCAACTTCTCCATCAATGCATTGCAAAAGTGAGTGCCACGGTCACTAATTAGGGCTTTAGGAGTACCGAATCGTGAAAAGAGCTTTTTAAGGAAATTCAAAACAACTCGGGCTTCGTTTGTGGGAAGAGCTTGAGCCTCAACCCATTTAGAAACGTAATCGATCGCCACGAGTATGTAACGATTTCCCTTGGAGTTTGGGAAGGGTCCCATGAAATCGATGCCCCAAACATCAAAAACCTCCACTACTTGTATCGGATTTTGAGGCATCTCATCTTTGGCGGAAATATTGCCGGTTCGTTGACATGCATCACACATCTTCACGAACTCTTCGGCATCTCTAAGAACTGTTGGCCAATAGAAACCACAGTCGAATACCTTTTGGGCGGTGGCGTGTGCCCCATGATGTCCTCCCGTGAGGCCTTCATGCACATGCTTAATAATGTTCCAACCCTCCTCTCTCAACACACAACGTCTAAGAACTCTATCTCCTCCTATCCTAAAGAGAAAAGGATCATCCCAAATATACTTCCTCGCCTCACTAAACAATCGCTTCCTTTGTTGTGTAGACATCCCTTTCACCACATCACCACTCGAGAGATAATTTGCTAAATCGCAAAACCATGGCAATCCCTCTTTCTCAGCTTCAACAAACTCTATAGACTCGTGAGGGAATGTGTCTCCAATCTCCTCCTCACGTATCTCTTCCCTCTTGGGATCCTCTAACCTCGATAAGTGATCGGCCGCCATATTTTCGGCCCCTCTCTTGTCCCTAATCTCAATATCGAACTCACTAAGCAAAAGAATCCACCGAATGAGTCGGGGTTTAGCGTCTTTCTTTTGAAAGAGAAAACGCAACGCGGAATGATCGGTGAAAACTATGGTCTTGGACAAAACGAGGTACGAGCGGAATTTATCAAAAGCGAAAACTACGGCTAAAAGCTCTTTCTCCGTGGTAGTGTAGTTTTCTTGAGCATCATTGAGTGTTTTGCTTGCATAGTAGATGGGGTGGAAGTGCTTATCCTTTCTTTGTCCTAAAACCGCTCCAACGGCATAGTCACTCGCATCGCACATGAGCTCAAAGGGCAAGCTCCAGTCGGGCGAGATAAGAATAGGTGCACTAACCAACTGTTCCTTCAAAAAGTTGAAGGCCTTAAGACACTCCTCGTCGAAGACAAATGGAACATCTTTCTCTAGCAAGCGGGTCATGGGGCGGGTGATTTTCGAAAAATCCCTAATGAAACGTCTATAGAAGCCCGCATGCCCTAGAAAACTCCTAATCGACTTAACACTCGTGGGTGGAGGTAACTTACTAATGGTATCTATTTTCGCACGATCTACCTCTATACCCTCTCTAGAAATCTTATGCCCTAACACTATACCTTCCGTCACCATGAAGTGACACTTCTCCCAATTGAGCATAAGCTTCGTCTCTACACACCGCTTTAACATTCTCTCCAAATTCTTCAAACACACCTCAAAAGAATCACCATAAACTGAAAAATCATCCATGAAAACCTCCATGGAAGTCTCTATCATATCCTGAAATATGGTGACCATACAACGCTGAAAGGTAGCCGGAGCGTTACATAACCCGAATGGCATGCGTCGGTACGCATAGGTGCCGTAAGGGCATGTGAAGGTGGTTTTATCCTGATCCTCCGGTGCAATGGGGATCTGGAAGTAACCGGAAAAGCCGTCTAAGAAACAATAGAATTGTTGACCGGCGAGACGCTCCAGCATTTGATCTATGAAAGGCAATGGGAAGTGGTCTTTACGGGTGGCATCATTCAACTTTCGGTAGTCGATGCACACGCGCCAACCCGTGACCGTGCGTGAAGGGATAAGCTCGTTCTTTTCGTTCATGACAACGGTCATCCCCCCCTTCTTGGGGACAACCTGTGTGGGACTAACCCAAGGTGAATCGGAAATGGGGTAGATCATCCCGGCATCTAAAAGTTTAAGAACCTCCTTTTTCACTACGTCTTGCATGTTAGGATTAAGCCTCCTTTGGGGTTGCACCACCGGTTTATAATCATCCTCCATGAGTATCCGGTGGGTGCAATAGGAAGGACTTATGCCCTTTATGTCGGACAATCTCCATGCAATGGCCTCTTTGTTGGCCTTCAACACATCTAACAATCTCACTTTCTCACTCTCCTCTAACTCGGACGAAATAATAACGGGCAGTTCGGAACCCTCCCCTAAGAAAGCATACTCTAGGTGAGATGGAAGTACCTTAAGCTCTAAGGGTGGGGGTTGGGTGGTGTCGTCACTAACCGCTAACACATCGGGGATTAAAGGAATCCCTTCCTCTTCAACTTCACCTACACTCTCTAACTCCTCTTCTTCCTTCTCTCCTACCACTAGGTCCGCTCCACTAATGTACTCTAAGCAATGGTCGACACACGAGATAAACGAGTTCAAAAAGTAGACGGAATGGCAAGGACCACTATAGTCATCCGAACCACTCGGGTGGTTCATGGAACGATCTATCTCAAAAGTAACTCTCTCCTCACCGACCCTAAGGGTGATCTTACCATCGTAAACGTCTATAAGGGCTTTGGCGGTACGTAGGAAAGGACGACCTAAGATAATGGGAACTCTCTCATCCGCTTCCATATCTAGAATTACGAAATCGGCGGGAAACACGAATTTGTCTACCTTAACTAGCAAGTTCTCAACTATACCCCTAGGGTATTTAACGGACCGATCGGCTAAAGATAGTGTCATTCGGGTAGGTGCAAGCTCTCCTAGGTCTAGCTTCTCATAAAGAGAAAATGGCATCAAGTTGATACTAGCTCCTAAGTCGGCTAAGGCTCGAGTGTTGGTATTACTACCGAATAGACATGGAATGGTGAAAATACCCGGATCGGTAAGCTTTTCGGGAAGCTTATTTAACACCACGGCGGAACATCCCCCATTCAACGGGACGTTAGACAACTCTCCTAATTTCTCTTTGTTCCTAAGGAGGTCTTTCAAGAACTTAGCGTATTTGGGCATTGATTGGAGTGCCTCTATGAATGGAAGGTTAATCTTCAATTGCTTGAAGATGTCCAAAAACTGCCCGTATTCCCTAGAGTACTTTTGATTCTTAAGGCGTGAGGGAAACGAGACATACGCATGGTTCACGTAGGGTGAAGGTTTAACATCTATTGGGGTTTTCTCAATTTTCTTCTCACTTTGAGACTCACCGGGTTGTGCGGTACTTCCTGGGGTTAACCTAGATTGCACTTTGCCGGGAGCCTCCATTTGGATCTCCTCATCTATGATATCTCCATCTTCATCAACTACCCTCTCCTCGACTCTAGGGTTTCCTACGGTCTTGCCACTACGGGTGGTAATGGCTTTAGCATGGGCATTAGGGTTCTGTTGGGTGTTACCCGCAAACTGACCGGGTAACCTCTCTTCTAACTTTCTAGACATATCCCCTACGACTCTTTGAAGGTCTTGGAATGAGGCTTGATGGTTCTTAAGCATTAGGTCATGTTCACTAAGGGTCTTTTGAGTGGTTTGGTCCCTAACAAGTAGTTTACTCATCATGGACTCCATCCTTTCCATGCTACCCCCTAAATCGAAACTTGGACCTTGACCTGGTTGACCTTGGTTATTTGACCCCCATCCTTGACCTGCCCATTGAACCCTTTGTTGAACTGCCCACTTGAACCCCCACCAAAGAGTGAATTTTGGCCCCTATTTGGGTTTTGAGCCATTTGAAAGCCAGGGGGTCCACTTGGGCGAAAAGTGTTATTATTCAAGTTATTGTTATTATTACGCCAACCCGACCCAAAATTATTATTACCCCCAAAACCACTAGACTGACCTCTACCAAAACCTCCTCCTAAGTAGTCAACCTGCTCCTCTCCTACAAGCAATGGGCACGCATTCGTATCGTGACCCCCTCGGCAATACTCACATTTGTCTACCTTAGCCTTAATTTCGTTAAGTTGCCTATTCATGTTTTCCAAAACAGAGGCTAAACTAGGGTCCATGGTGACATGGTTCACCCCACGAGCGGGTGTACTAGTAGTGGTATTAGAATTACCACTTTGATACCTCTGATCGGAACGTGATTGGGATTGAGACTGAGCAAATGCCTCAAAACGCTCTAGACACTCTGCAACTGTAAGGATACCCATCATATGCCCCCCCGCATTAGTATCGAACCCATCTCTCATCTCTTGGGTAAGACCGTTATAGAATTTCTCACACAAAGCCCAATCAGAGAGACCGTGCTGGGAGCAACGAGCAGTTAGGTTTTGGAAACGCTCCCAAGCAAGGTAATAAGGCTCGTCGGGCTCCATGCGAAAAGAGTGGATTTGGTCTCTAAGCCGTGAAGCTTTAGCGGGCGGGAAGTACTTATTAAAAAAGGCTTGACGAAGCCCCGCCCAAGTGGTAAAAGTACCGGTTGGTTGAGAGTCCAACCAAGTAGCCGCACGGCCGGCTAAGGAGAATGGGAAAAGCTGTAGGTAGGTGGCATCGTTGGGTGCACCGTGAAGGTTAAAGGTAGCTAGCATGCGGG
Organism: Helianthus tuberosus; assembly: GCA_030545235.1. Taxonomy (NCBI): domain Eukaryota; kingdom Viridiplantae; phylum Streptophyta; class Magnoliopsida; order Asterales; family Asteraceae; genus Helianthus; species Helianthus tuberosus. The sequence continues at coordinate 32,060,248 of CM060430.1, forward strand.
AGAAACGGTTGATGTGGGCCAGGGCGTCCTCATCGTCTCGGCCATGGAATTGGATGGTATTGGTGATAGCCTGCATGGCATACGATGGGATTTGCCATGAATTATCATTAACTATGGGTGGGACGGTGATGGGTGAAGCAAGGCCGGTGAAATCCTGAGTGGCTTGCTGATGGACGGTTTGCCTAGGGTTGGCCATTGGTTCTAAGTTTTCTGGGTTGCTAGAGGTACTAGAAGTAGGGCTATTGGGTGGGGAAACCTTAGGTGAGGTTTTAGGTGAATGGTTTGGCGAAGGTGGTGGTGTAGGAGGTGGGGTGGGTAACGGGGTGGAATCAAACTTGGGGAAACGAGATGAAGATGTAGAAGTAACCTGTGGGCCTTCGCCCAATTGAGATGATGACTGCTTGACTGGTGGTGGTGGTCCGTGCGATCGCAGATGTGGCATCCACTACGAGCAAAAACCTGAACACTAGAAAAGCAAACAATAGTTACTACGACTCAAGATAAAAAGAAAAGACACAAAACAAAGTAAACACGTAGCACGTATTTGTCAAGTCAATCTACCAAAGCTAATGAACGCAATTACCAAGAGTCCCCGGCAACGACGCCAAAAACTTGATGTGTGCTAAACAGACTATTAAAAACAAACTAAATTAGACTCTCTAAGCTAGACACTAAAAAGCTTTAATTCTAGACTCGACCTAAAACCACACAATCGGCAAGTGTACCGATCAATGTAGTATAACCTAGGAAGTCCGGATATCGAACCACGAGACTCTATTTATCACGCAAATTAGACTCTGACTATACACTAACAGACACGACTTAAACTATGTTTAATTGTTGGGGGGGGGGGGTTACTGAAAAACTAGGAAATCTATACTAGACTACTAAATTAAACTAAGCTATACTAAAAACGAATGACGACTGTGAACTTTTCTTATGTGAGAACAGGACCACCTAGACAAGAATCCTGGATTGTTTTTAAGAGATTACCAATTAAGTTAATTGCACGAGTTATGGAACCGGGATCTTAAAATACTAAACCTATTAAGAACCATCGAGGCCCCTCGACCCTTCTCAAGGAGAAACCTGTGGCACTACCTAGGCCGTTAATCCTACCGGTTATTAGACTTCTTCCCAGTTATCTAATTATTGTGTAAGTACCCTAATATTGACCTATTCTTTCCCAATCCTAGATCTAGGGTAGTTTGAAGTAATAGATTTGGCTTGATAGACTAATAAGACCGACAGGTAAACCAAGACATAACCTTTCCCAAGGCCTATCTAAAGCATTCGCCGGGTAAGACCTACCAATAGCCCCTCACTTCCCAGTTATTAGGACTAGTAGAACACTAAGACTTAGCAAATTATTACCACTTACTTCTAGAGGTTATCGGCCGATTCTCCCTAAAGAGTGAAGGTTTTCTAACGTGATATAGACACTCACCGAAACCCTAAACCCTAATATGACTCTATGTTGTGATATAGACCGTCACTAAGAATCATATGAAGCAAGTAACAATAATAAACCTAATCAAAGTACGCATACACATCAAATCATTAAATCAAACCTTTTACTAAACACAATCAATCCATAAACATCGTGCAAATAACGAAAAAGGTAAAATCTTTATATTAATCCATTCATCATAGTCTAGGTGGTTTAAAAGTTTAGCCAAGCATCTCAGTAATTAAACATAAAACAAAGATGTCTAACAAAGAATTCATTGTAACAAAGTTCCAAGAAAGTAATCGACAAAACAAGGGATTAGAAAACCCGATTAATTCTTCGATTCTTCACTCTCGACTCGTACCAATGATTCCCGTGCCTTGAAATCTCCGATTTCCTTCAAAGAATGCTCCAAGAATGCTCTAAGATTGCACTAATTCGTAATTAGGGTTACAATGATGTTTCTTGGGAATTTTTCGGTCAAAACCCTAGCTGGAAAACGATCAAGTCAACAGCAAGACCCTCGCGTGACGCCAAGGGGGTGTCGCGTCACGCGTCGCCTCCTTGGGTGATTTTCTTATTTTTTTTATTATTTTCCGATTTCCAGCTTCTCCGACGCGCGTACGAATCCCGTTTTTCTTCCGAACTGCTCGTTTTTACTCGTTTTTCAACACTTTAAGCTACGGGACCTGAAATCAAAGCTTAACGTCAGCAGTATCATAATTCTAACCTAAAACAGACTCGAAACGACTGAAAACTGACCAAAATATACACTATAAACATATGTAATTTTCAGTACATCACTTGATGGGGACTAGTACGGCACTTAGCAATGAAGTGGCCGTACATATTGCAGTGAGCGCAAAAACGGCAAGCTAGGCCCACCGGGTGATGATAAGTGCATGTTGGGCAGGCAGGGTGGGGGCATGTGTATGCGCGCTTTGCAGGCGATGCATAGATTGCTGGAGCTGATCGGTGCTGAGACTGCTGCTGAGCCGGTACGACCTGAAGTGGAGTAGCAGTGGTGGTGGTGGCAGCACAGTTCTTGTTACTGGATCTGCTGTTGTTGTTCTTCTTCTTGCGGCGTGAGGACTTTGACCGTTGAGTGGCGGTGGTTTCGGCAGCTGGTGCGGCGGTGACTTGGTGCAGGTTCTTTGGTGTTTTATCCCAAAAACCAGCTTTTACTCGCTTGTCATTGATTTCAGCAGCAAGCAAGTATGTTTCTTCGATCGTTGCTGGCTTTGCGGCATGCACAAAATCTGCAACACAGTCGGGTAGAGCTCGAATGTACTTCTTGATCGTCATGTCGGGCGTCTTCACTTGATCGGGACAGATGAAGCTGAGCTGCTTAAAGCGAGCAGTCAGGGCAGCGTTGTCACCTTCTTTCTGCTTAATGTGCCAGAACTCATCCTCCAGCTTCTGGCGCTCATGGGGAGGGCAGAACTCCTCGAGCATAACGTTCTTCAACTCGTCCCATGACAGACCATAAGCTGCATCATTTCTGCGCTTGTTCCTTTCGGCTGTCCACCAGTCTAGAGCGCGGGACTGGAAGACGCCGGCCGCGTTCAGTGTGCGGAGATTATCAGGACATCCGCTCTATCGCAGGGTGACTTCGATTGAGTTAAACCATTGAAACAAAGCCGTAGGGCCTTCTTCGCCGGTGAACTCTTTCGGTCCACATGCCTTGAACTGTTTGAAGCTGAAAGCGCCTTTGGGAGTCTCGGTCCTGGATTCTTCAGACGATTTGCTCATGTTTTCGTACAGTTCACTGACGACTTGGGGTACAACCTTTGCCAATTGCTTAGTAATCATGGCAGCGAGGCGTTTGTCTGCTCGCTTTCAGCGAGCATCTCGGGTAGCGCGAGATCCAGATGACGACATTGTCTGCATCAGACATCGCCACAGGACTCAACACAATATAATCGAATCTCACCTCACACTCCTAATACTACTGAAACTCAGGAATACGTACAATCACGTAAGCACATAGGCACATAATCAGAGATTCACATAAGCACAGAAGCACATAAACACGTAAGGCACAGAAACACGGAAGCACATAAGCACGTAGGGCACAAAACACAGAAGTATATAAGCATGTAACTTGTCTAGATGCACACACAGGCGGTCAGATTACAGAAACCTATCATTCAAAGTTCCTGATCGTTCAAGAAGAGCGTTCGCGCATAGCATAGCGAGTAGTATAGTATAAGCGAATAATATAGCAAGCAACATAGCGTTTGGTGGTTCCTCATGGTAGTAGCGATTTGTTAACGTTTTGAGATAGTGTGTAGTGCGAGTCGTGTGTGTCGATCAAAGCGATAGCGAAATCGATAAATTCCAAAAATTCCGAAAACATATAATCAGGTAAATACACACATAACACATAAAATCGACGAATATCAGAGTCTGCGGTTGCGGGCTCAGAATCGAAACACATAAAAATCGAGAAATAGATTGTCTGCGGCTATTTAGACATTGACTATCCAAAATGATTCGACTATTCACAGGGACCTGTTGTACAAACTTTGGCTTTCAGGACTGTGCTTTTGCCTCGAATTTTGGGCTCGGCACGCATCCTTTTAGCCATATCGTGACTTCAAGTCGTTGGAGTCCGTCGAGACTATGGTGAGAGTTTTGTAAAACCAAGTAAAGGTCGGAACAAATCGTCAAGGTTCAGGTTTTACCCTTGACATAACAACTTTGTTCCTGTTTTGATAAAATAAAAGAGAATTATGCGTCAAAGTATCCTGGATTTCACTCATATTTTAACGCAATTTCTCGTGTTTATAGATAAAAATGTGGGTTAAACAAGCAATTTAGTCGAGAGTTTGCGGTTTTCACACCTAATCTCGACTTAATCGCTCAATCATATTTGAAAATTCGAGTGCAGTGATAGTGTAGCGTAGGCGAGATTAGCGAGGAATAGCAAGTACGCTCACACATAATCCCTACTGGACATGTACGAGTCGGTCTGTTGGTTCCTAACTATAGACTAGGTCTCTAAGACATCGACCCGGACTAGGTCGAATCTTGCCTAATTCCCTATAGTTATGGCTCTGATACCAATCTGTCACACCCCAACCGATGGCAGAAACATCGGGGCGTGGCACTGAGCGAAACAGATTGTCCAGAAGTTTCCATAACAACTATATTTACCAAATATTTAAAGCAACACGTCCCATACCATGACATAAATGATAATACAATTATTACAGAAAAGATCTAGTCAAAATGTTCTGTTCCGATAACTCAGATTTTTATTACAGACAGTTGTTTATTGTCGACCTAGGTCTTTCCTAGCCTCGATTTCACAGCAAATAAGCATCCTAAGCACCTGTCACATACGTTAAAGTAAAAGTCAATACACATAGTGCAAATGTGAGCATACAAGTTTGATAATAGCATAAAGAGTTCGAAATCGTTACGCATAACCAGCACGTACACAGTGTAAAATGAGGCATGTTAGTTATCGACATGAACCTATCGATACCAATGACTGCGGGTTGACTGCCCAAGGTAGTTCGCGATACACACTCACCACTGTGAGCCATGTAACTAATTGTCCTTAACAACCCCTGAGTGAACAGGTGCTGAGTCCAAACTATAGTATTATCGTTGCTAAGGCAGGTAGACAGCATTCCATGTGTAAACATAACAAACGAGCATTCATTAAGTCACGTATAATATACGGTAACGGTTAGCGTTAAAGTATTGTGTAGTGTGTTTGATGTGCTTTGGTATATGTAACGTATGTAACACCCAAAAGTGCGTAAAGCAAAAGGGATTCGAGTATACTCACAGCGATTGAAGTAATGGATTGAAGGGAGTGCTAGAGAGTAGGGTTAGCCTGAACAGATTGATAGCATAACGATAAGCGACGCGTAAAATAGAACAAGTGATAGTGGGTCGAACAGCAGTTCGATCGGATGGTAGTCCGATCAGACAGCCGGTCGTTCGGTTGTCAATCCGCTCGGATGGCCATCCGGTCGGGTGACCTTTCGAGTGGATTGTTTCTTCCTTTGTGAAGGATGTGTTTGTGTATGATGGTTTGACTTTTGAAGTTTTCATTGTAGCATTTTGAAAACATAGAAGTATCTCTACCATTTAGGTCGGTCGATCGAACGACCGTTCGATCGGGCGACAGTCCGATAGGTTGGGCACTTCAGCGAGAACAAGTTCACAGCAGGTTGTCACTCGATCGGACGGTTGTTTGATCGGGTGGCATCCCTTGTGCATTGAACATGTTGAAAATTGTTTAAGTGTTGGAGTTTCGAAACATCACATAGTCGGATGGTCGGTCGATCGAGTGGTAACTCGATCGGACGGCAATCCGTTCGGTGTTCCCAAAACTCTTGAGGGTTGATTTGAAAATTAATTGTGGGGCCAAGTTGCAAGTCGTTCGGATGACCGGTCGTGCGGATGGCTGTCCTATCGGACAGCAGTCCGATCGGACGACACTCCGTCCTGGTTGACCTGTTCGTCTTACACTTGGTTGTTTTGATTGTTTGTCGTTTTATCAAGATGTTTTGATAATGTTTTAAGCAGCAGAAACCTTGTCAATACTTGGTACCCCTGATCGGACATGAATCACCCAAATCCGACCAGTTAACTGTCACACCTCGATATTTCCACGTATTACCGGTGGGCCCGGTGGAGAGTATCGTGACGTAGTTGATATCATCATGGTCAAATTATCATAGTTTAAATGCACAGCGGAAGCAAAAGATAAATATCATTACAAACCGAATTAAAGTAATATCATTTATTACAAGAACGGTTGTAAAGGATACACAAGCGGATCAAAGTTAACAAAAGATCAATGTTCAAAAGATTTCTAAGCATCTAAGCTTGCAAGACTCTTTATTGATGCTAGGAGTAGCCAGCCTATTCTGTTTAGTACCTGCACTTAGCCTTTTTGGAAAATACGTCAGTTTACACTGGTAAATACAATTAACCGACTCATTTTGAAAATGTTTAAGAAAATTGATTTGAATGCACACGGCACAAAATAATATTTTATAACTTGGAATAGTTATTTATATATAAACTTGTAAAAGAATTACATGTTCGTTATACGTTTAGTAGCCAGGGCTGAATACCGGGTTAAAGATTAATAGACACACCACATGATATAATCCCACAGCGAGTTATTCTCAGACCGTCGGTTATACCTTTTCATATATATATGCACTAGCAGGTGTATGCCTACACCTCGTGCTTAGGTCGTGGCCATTTCAATGAATGATGCCAAGGATATCCGGGACATGGTCATTAACCCCCCAAAGGCTTTAAGCAAACAAAATAGTTTAAACGGGTCATCTCAATAAATTAACCTTCATATGATTAAAAATTTAATGCCCTAGCAAGCGGTATTTTATATACCGTACCCCAAGCCCATATAAGGGAAAATAAGTTAAAAGTATTTACCTGAGCTAAATATAAATTCAATCCCAGCCGTATATCAAATCAGCAAGTACAGATAGCTTTTACTGGGCTCCTAATCTGGAACGAAGGTTTTAATAACCTATTAGAGTCCTAACGGGTCTTAATTAAGTTTAAACTTAGACCGGTTAGTCCTAAAGAAAGGTATACGGTTCAAAACGCATGATTAAGCGAAGACCGAAATAGAGTGTGATTTAGACCCTACAATTTTGAAGACTTTTAAATTTGGGTAAACTAAACACATTCTGGATTTTGAGATCCAAATGATAAGGTTTGACCCGTTTCGGTCAATTTATGCAAACTAGTCACATAAACCGTACCGAACGCGAAAAATGCATAACGGGTAACCAAATGAGTCATGAACAGGTTTCCTATGTTAATATGCCTTATATATGTTGTGATATCAGTAGGATACCTTCCATTATGCCCAAAACGGATTTAAACTCAAATTATGCCCCGTAGGGGTATTTTGGTCATTTTAAAGGTTATAAAAGAGTTTAGATACTAATCTGAGTTTCAGGTCTGATATAATCAGTAAAAATATTTATTTTTATAAGTCATAACAGTAGGGTATTGAATATATGTGAAATTTATCTTTTATAACCAAACTATGCACCGTAGGGGCATTTTGGTAATTTCACATAAGCTTTAAAGGTCAAATCTGGAAATCTGAGTTTAAAACTTTGTCTTACTGTTTAATTATAAAAATTTACTCAAAACATCAGTAGGTATTAAGTTTTATATGCCAAAAATAGTTTTAACCCATACTATGCACTTAAAACGCGTAAAAGTCAGTTTTTAAGCGATTTTCGGGTTTAAATAGGAAATCTGAGTTTTTGATCAGTTTATAAAGTTCAAAATATTTTATTTATCATATAAAATCAGTAGCAAAAAGTTTGGTATCAAAATATTATGTAAAACTCATTTTATTCAAGAAAAGGGCACAACCGACAATTAACGAATTAAAGCAAGAACCCTATGTTATGCTCAGCTTAAAAATAAATAAAAATCTTCAAAAATCCTAAAATATCATATTACATCAGTGGGTAAAACGTTTGGTGTCAAAATTTGGGTTTAGATAGGCTTTATTCTAATTACGTCGTTTAATTAATAAAAAGCTTCTTAATTACGATATTGAGCATAACTCCTAATCTATACCTCAAACTGATGTCAATTTTTTTAGGGCAAGTTTATAAATCAGTAATAAAGGTTTTTGTCCTCTCACATTTTCAAAAATCTCGTTTTAAGGTCAAAAGGGCATTATGGTCAACATTTAGGCATATAACGGAAACAAGCACATGAATCGAATAACTAATGAACCAAGTTGTACAACCTCAGAGGGTTACACTAATCTATAACCTGGTCCTAATAGAGCTCTAAGGCATTTCTAAAATATGCTACATTGGGTCAGAACTGAAAGTCAAAGCAAAAGTCTACTTTTGCGACTTTCGGTTCCGAACCGAGCAAAAACTGAAAATTGTCGGGTTGAACATGTTTAGACATGTTCTTACATTAATTACCAAGTTATAAGAGTGATAAAATAGGTTCCATGGCTTCTACATTGTTAATTATGTGTTTATGAAAATAATTGCTTTCTGTTGACTTTTTATAATTCACTTTGACCCGACAATTGACCTAGTTAGAGTGGGAATTAGAGGGTGCCCTTTTAAGGGTTTATTACCCATATAATTACCAACTCATAGGTACTTTCAACTCGAGAATTGACTGGACCATTAGTGATTAATCACTAAGTCAAACCTTAATTACGACGGGTTTGACTTTAGGCCTTTGTAGGTCCCCTATTCGTATGGATCTTTCACAGAATTGTCAATCCAATCAAGAGTGCGGAATCCTCTTGATCAGAATATAGCAGAAAATGTGTAGAAACAGTAATTCACAATCAACCGGGTTTCTATTGATTATCAAACTCGCGTATTACAATCAATCAAAACCCTAATTCGTCTAAGCACAAGCTCTCACGAAAATCCTCTCACTCAAAACGTTTCTGGCTGATTAACCTAAACCCTAAAGCATAACCTTGTTTATATAACACAAGGTTTGCTACTTGGGCTAGGATAAACCTCATGGACTGCGAATTGGAGTAAGCCCAATTCGCCCCCATACACCCAATATGTGTGGCTTTGGTTAGCCCAAACATTACAACTCACTAATACAAAGCTAAACCCGCTAACCGTTTATTGTTTAACTAATTACAAGATATCCAAAGACCAAATCTAAGCTGTTGTCACAAACATGCACCAACAAACTCCCCCTTGACAATAGCTTCATAAAATAACTTTGTCTTTAGTCTTCTTGCAATCTTCATGTATTCTTGCACTGTATTTGGTCTTTGGATAGCTTCAGCTTCAATAGCTTCTGTCAGCAACAAACTCCCCCTAAGCTGATGCATCCAATCACCAAATCTTTAAAAACTTTAGCGTTTGAGTAAACTCCAGTTCAGCATATGTATAGCAATCTTCCAACTCTTCAATCTTGTCTGCAATGTAGAAAGGAGGTTCTACCATGCATCCAATCAAACTCTCATCTTCACAGCAACTCATCATTTTAACTTCTCAGCAACACACTGCTTCAATCTGTATACTATAAAACAAAAATCTCGAGAAACCATAAGAATTTTTCAACAAAGTTAAAAAATTATTATTTTTCAAGAGATAGTTAAACTGTATCACAGATTAAGTATTTTCAACTTATCACCAACACGCAAATTTTTTTAATCACACACCCTATAACCCGCATGATTTAAAATTTTCAACTCACTTTCCAACACCGTCTCCCCCTATCAGTAACAATTCCTCCAAGAATAACAGTTTTCCGTACATTAAGAATTTTAAACAGAAAAAGACACTATTTTTGTATTTTTATATTTTTCTGAAAGCAAGTAAATAACAAAAGCAATAAACACTCTATTTTTGTGAGAATCACCGGTAAGAAGATCATATCAGCACAATCAAACTGTTTCACACTATTAGATAATCCTTTATTTATTTTTTCGTGAAAAGCAGCCCAAGACGATTACCAGTATTGTTTATCCACGTAAACAAAATGCATGAACATTTCAAGTACCCTTACCGTATGATACGTTAAGGTAATTTTATTTCTGATATACTAGTGTGTCCCACTTCAGGATATACCCCCGCGATCAAGGTATGCACAAAGATTCATCGTAGTAGGTGAGTATACTGAATTCATCCGTTTTGTATTTCAACGTTTAGATAATTGGTGAACATGTCAGTACTTCCGTACAGCAAAGTGACCAAAATATCTAACGAGGGCTATGACAAATACCATTTTTTGGTACGATTTATGCTTTTTGCACATTTGAATGACTCTCTATGAGAGCTTCTTCATTTATGGGTTTTGGCATTTTTAGCTCTTTTAAGATATCCTGGGTGTGTCTAGGTCAGCATATATCTGGATGCAGCAGAAGGACAACCCTGATATCCCCAGATGAAATAACAGTATAAAGACCCAAAACTTCGGATTTTGGCAATCTATCAACGCAAGATTTAAGGTCATTAAACCATACACCACTGATGTGTTCCCCACTCATATTCAGTTCATTTAAGTTTATATCACATTGGTAAGTTGATTATTTCAAGCTTTTTGCCTACTGGTACATCGTATGATGAAGCTGCTATCACACTTCAGCAATTTAATTTATTTTCAGTGTGACAGTCTAACTTGCTGATGTACTATCATTTCTTCTTTTTCACACAGTGATAACTCTTTTTTGATTTTCAAATTTTTTTTTATTTTTCATTTTTCAATGTTTTTGGATGTTTGATTTTTAAGAAAACAGTAAACTATTTACAAAAATTCTTATGAAAAACCAGTTATTCAGAATTCCTCATCCCGTTGAGTTCGACTAAATGTTCAAAGCGGGCCCTATCAAAAGCTTTAGTATAAAGTTCTGCCAGGTTATCTAGTATGTCGACCCAGCACTTTAAACTTCAATTTAAATCATTTAATATATATATATATATATATATCAACAATCTCATATCCCCGTCATGTGCCTAGAGCAGCCACTATCAACATACCATAAGTTGATAATGCTCCTTAGCAGCTCCTGCACACACCAACTAAGAAATTAGTTAGATTGGGGGACCTAAGCCTTAATGGTCTTGGGTCGTCCAAATTCACCAACCACTTGAACATCCATCCAATATCCATTACTCCTAACTGGAGTCTTGGATCTCAGACCTGTTGATGGAATTTGATTTTGATTTCTACTAGGTCTTTGGTCCTGAGGGTTCCTATATGTGTTTGGACTATTTGACCTTTGAAAATTTTGATTTTGGTACATTGAATTTTGATTCCAAGAAGCATGATAGTTGTAATTTCTAAAGCCATTGTTATAAAAAGTTCGACCACCATTATTTTGGTATCGATTTTGATATTGACCTTGACTTCTGAAATTATTAGAATTAAAATTGTTCATTCTTGGTGAACTGCTTCTGGGTCTCTCATATCTGTCGGGTGGAGATTTAAGCTGAAATCTTGGTTGATTTCTTTGAAAACGAGGAACTTGTGGAGTTCCTTTTTCAGCCTTATCTTCACCAACAGCAACACTCTCTGGTTGCTTAGGCGCTGACTTCTTTGGAGAGTTGGACTCTCTCTCCTTTTTATCACCACTTTTCTCTGGTGACTTCTCTCTCTTTTTCTCACTCACTTGTGCTTCATTCTTTTTATTAGGACAACAGCTAGCTACATGTCCCTTTATGTGACACCTGAAGCACGATCTCCTTTTCAAAGACTTCTTAGCTGGAGTCTTTGAGGTAGATCACTCATCAGATAATGATGCCTTGGAAGAATCTTATTCAGTTTGCTTGGATTCAGATATTTCTTTGTTTTTATTTTTAGCAAACTCTACATTTGATTCATTTTCAATAACAGTTGTTTTGTTTTTCATATCACTACCTTGAACAAAATTAATCTTTTTAACAAAAGATTGATTTTTACTCTTAGGAGGTGAATTTTTCTTTTTCAAAGGTTCCCTGTTATTGTTCTTCTTAGCATCATCACTCTCATACCCCTCACTTTGATTTGATGCGAAACTACTTGGCACAGTTGACATAAAGTCTGTTAGCTCATCTTCATCAGGCAGGAAAGAATAGTCATGACTAAGAGGAGGTGGGACTTCATTAAAGCCCTGGAAGCCCACACTGGTCTTGTCATTACTTTTCTTTAACCCACCCATCATGTGTTTCATAACAAAAGACGAATCTCTGAATTGACTTAATTTCTTTTCAAGTTCAGCAATTTTGAGTTGTGCATCTGACAACTCTTTGCATTTTTCAGAAATCTCTTTTGTTTTCTCACTCATCATGTCATGAGCTAAATCTATTACTTGAAGTTTTTCATTTAATTTGCATGTTAAAGCTTCGATTTCACTTTCATAACCTTTTATCTTTTTCAAGTATAGAGATTCATTTCTTTTAGCAAAAAAGTTTGACTCTTTTACGTTCGACATCTCGCTTACCAGACTTTGGTTTTGTGTTCTCAACCTGTCAACCTCACCCTTTAATTCACGACATCTTAAACACACAGAATTAGATTTTACCTCTTCCTCATGAACTTCTGTAGTTTGATCAGCAATAACCTGTTCAGCTGCACTCTCTTTCTCTACTTCAGCATCCACTTTTGCTTCAGCATTTTTCACTTCAGATTCAGCATCACTCACAGTAGTTTCAGCCTCATCAACTGGCACTATCTTTGCCATGAATGCCTGAGTGGCACTCTCATTTCCCTGAATGCATCCCACATATCCTTTGAAAAGTGTACTTTTTGAAGGTATGCTTGATGCTATCAGGTAAGGACATCTTTATCGCAGCCAAGGCTCTCTTTTCAGCCTCATACATCCTTTTATCATCCTCCTGCATGTTCACATAGTCTGTTCTACGTGGTCTGCCCTCATAATCGTGTGTTGGGTTTGTGTACCCATCTACAATACAGATCCACATGCGTGTATCCTGAGATTCAATGAAGGATTGGAAGCTGTCCTTCCATGTAAGATAATTCTCCACCTTCATCATCTTAGGTGCATTCAAATTTGTCATGTTCGACATTTTAACGCAACAGACTGATAAAACCGTACAAAATATCTCCGAAAACAGTGGTTACCAAATTGCACCTTTAGAATCGTCTCGAAAAGACGAATCCAATGATATATAATATCGAAAACCGAATTCCGGATTTTCCAGGGTTTTTTTTGTCCTAATGGTGCAAACGGTTTCGGCAGATGAGCTACGGATCACTTTCTATTTTCAAAAACATTAAATCCTCTATACGTATCTAAATAAATACTCCACCTTTTAATTTTGCTGGTAAACCAAGTTAATTTCGCTGTGTCACGCTAATTATGCTGGCAAACCAAGTTAAATATGCTGATAGAGTAGTTATAATTATGCTGGTAGAGGAATTATAATTATACTGGTTTTTAAATTCGCTGGAATAAATATGCTAGCTGATCAAATTCGTTGGTTAATTATGCTACCTTAATTTCGCTGGTTAATTATGCTAGCTGATCAAATTCGCTGGTAAATAATTTCGCTAGCACGACGTCTAGTAACTTCGCCGATCACCGTAATAATGACGCTGAGGACAATTATAACGGTTACCAAAGTCGCCTTTGGATTTTAATTTCGCCGGTCACCGATGTTAAATTCGCTGGATCAGATAATTCCTCTGATTTGTCAGCGGAATTGTTAATTATGCCAGAAAATTATGGAAACTCAATAATTTCGAATTTTCTGAAGATTTTCTAGATCCTTTTAACAGTTTCCTGCAAAATTCAACAACCAAATCAGTCCAAAAATTTCGAAAATATGAAGAACACTAAGAATAAACTTCGAATCTTCAAGCCTTTCCAGCCAAAATCATCCAAACAATCAACCAAGAACTGTCCTGCAAAACTCTAAAACCAACAAAACATCAACAAAACAAAACAGAAGATAAAAAACAGCCAACAATTTCGAAAATTTTTATCAAACCAACAAAAAATTTCGAAACCCTAATTTTTCAGGTTTCAAAATTTTCGAAAAACTTCCTGATTCTGCCAAGCACAATTATGAACCGAGCCTTCAAGAGCCTAATGCTCTGATACCAATTGTAGGTCCCCTATTCGTATGGATCTTTCACAGAATTGTCAATCCAATCAAGAGTGCGGAATCCTCTTGATCAGAATATAGCAGAAAATGTGTAGAAACAGCAATTCACAATCAACCGGGTTTCTATTGATTATCAAACTCGCGTATTACAATCAATCAAAACCCTAATTCGTCTAAGCACAAGCTCTCACGAAAATCCTCTCACTCAAAACGTTTCTGGCTGATTAACCTAAACCCTAAAGCATAACCCTGTTTATATAACACAAGGTTTGCTACTTGGGCTAGGATAAACCTCATGGACTGCGAATTGGAGTAAGCCCAATTCGCCCCCATACACCCAATATGTGTGGGTTTGGTTAGCCCAAACATTACAACTCACTAATACAAAGCTAAACCCGCTAACCGTTTATCGTTTAACTAATTACAAGATATCCAAAGACCAAATCTAAGCTGTTGTCACAAACATGCACCAACAGCCTTTAAACTAATTATAAACGAGATTAGGAGGTTAAGGACACTTACAAGGGGTCCAATGAACTGAATGAAGGTTCCCAAAGGTTCAGGCTCCTCCTAGTTGAGAGTAATGAGCAGATTTTGGAAAATGGTGTGCTTAAACAAAGAAACCCACCTCCTATTTATAGTTTTTGGGTCTTCGTAGGATCGTGACAAGTGTCGGGAGATTATAACCAGATCATGACAGGTATAAAACCATGTTTTAATTCAGTGGGCAGCCCCTAGAGTCTTGTATGTGAGTATAGGAAACCATATTCAATGAAAATCAGCAACAAAACAACATTCTGCAGCTGATCTGGATCTACACGGCCCACGTAGGGGATCTGTGTGGGCTACGCGGCCCGCCTGGACTGCATAGTTCAGCAACCAACTTTCAGAAATGCAGTTTCAGTCCCTGAACTTGCTTAAATGTCATATCTGACTCATTTGAGGCCCGTTAACTTCATTTCAAGGCTCCACTATGATGCCTAAACATAGGGGACATGAAACATGCCCAAAAATATGCCGGATGTCAGTTCATTTGGTCGTACGGTCACGTTGTTCGGCTATTTACGACGAAACACGAACGGACGCGAAAAACGATCCAAATTACGTGATGAATGGAATTTTATCATGCCGATCACTAAAATAAAATATTTTAATGATTACAAAAATTTTTGGATGTCCGGATATATTCAGAATGCAAGATATGCGCGAAAATGCAAACTTGTGCACTTTTTGACACTTTTAGTCCCTGCTTGACTTAAAAGTTTATTTTTGCGCACCAAACACCTCTAAGCCTATATCTAAGCTATACAGAGGATATTTAGGGCATGTTTCACTTATGATCATATTTTGAAAGGTTCGATACCCTACGAATAGGTATACTTTTGCAGTTTGACGCAAATAATCCTTTAATGGCACAAAGTAGCGCGAAATGTTGTTTAATGATATCCAAGCCTTCCATGGCCCATAATGGATATTCCTAAGCATGTGTTTAAATATTACTATGCTCTTGTTCACTTAAATGGTCACCGAAAGGCGTATATTTAAAAGTTGACGCTTTAGGTCCCTCTAATGCGCAAACTTGCGCATATCATCGTTTAATAGCTTCGAAGCCTTATCTAATCCATATTAAGCATTCATGGAAGTATTATTAACCAACACGATGCTTCGGGTTCGTTAAAAGGTCATTCAGAGGTATAATTAAACATATTGACGCTTTTAACCCCTTAAACTTGCGAAGTTGCGCGCAATGTCACTTAAAGGCATAAAAACCTTAGATGGCCAATATTTGGCATCCCTGAGAGTATAATTAAATATCATGGAGCTCCCGGTTTGTTAAAAGGTCACTCAGAGGTAAGAATTAACATGTTGACACTTTTAACCCTTCATTGCGCAAACTTTCAATTAATTACGCAAACGGCTACTCTTGAGCAACAAATGGCTCATATGTGAATATGATTACCATGTAATGTTATTCAGAGGCTTATAATAAGCATGTTAACATTTCCAGTCCTTCTAAAATCAAAGTTTTTGATTTTTCGTAAAAATTAGTCCCTCAAATTCAATGTTTTGACTTTATTAGGGTTTATTACACGTGTCAATACATTATTGGACGTGATTTTACGAGGTGTTACATCCTCACCCCCTTAAAATAAATCTCAACCTCGAGATTTTCTAAAGTAATGGAAGTACTTTCTGGCGTAATATGGAATTAACCTCCGTAGCATATTTGGGGCCTCTCCAAGCACCCAAGGTGACCCTTATAATAGGTACATGTATCCTTTTGGAGCTTCTTAACCTGTCGATCCTCAATCGATATGGGTTTCTCATCAAATCATATATCTGTATATCATTATGTGATAATGCTTCTCGACTTATCGGCGAACATATCCATAAATCACTAGTGTGGGACACATTGGTTTCCATCAAGTTCATCAGATAAGTTTTAGCTTATAGGTTACCAATCTTGATATATTCAATTCTCCTTGAATGCTTCTATATAACAGAACTTAAGTAGCCTGATAATTAAAATACAGCACACCCTTCATAGGGTGATACCTTCAATTGAACCTCATACCTTATTAAGGACTTAGGAGGGTTGCTACTTTCATTAATCATAGATTTTTCTGCCGATTACTGGTAGCTTCCAGATGATCATAAATTTATATGACCTTATCCGTCGTTTCCAGGGAAATTTCCAGATCCTGTTGATTTGACTTACCAAAGTCCCACCCACCAATCAGACGTTTGTCATTCCGTTTCTACAAGGTTTCCAAAGGAGCAGTCCTTGATACTTGTATAACAACCATTTGTTATAGGAGAGCTTATTTAAGGTAAGATAGTCGTTCCAACTACTACTTAAACCAATCTTAAAGAATAGCTAATCATTATAGTTAGTTGAACAAGTCGACGATCCTGGGCAGCTGATGGCGGTTCTTAATTGTTGCCTAAATAGGGTTGCGGTAACCAATGCATAAGCATAACGAACCGTCTTTCTGAAAATAATACTATCGGAGCTCTTAAAATGAAGCTTTATCTTGAAACTCATATGATTAGAGTCTCAATCCTTCCATTAATATTGGTACTAACCGATATGGAGCTTTTACAATAATGTAGCCCTAAGTGGGATGTTATCCTTAACTTTACTACTCTCCCAGGAGATAACCAGAGTGGTTCCTTGAAGAAGATAACCAGGATACACCGAGATTACCGAGGTATTTCTAAATCTCAGGCTTTAGTTCATTTATCATTGCCTGTGTCAAATAGATGACACATTTTCTTTACGAAGCATGGATATCCTAATTAGAGACACTCACATGGACATATCTATTCTGGATATCTTTTTTAAATACCATTAGCTGACTTTAGTACAATATGACAATTGGGATATTTCAGTGGTTCCATGCATTAAACCTCCATACTGATCAGGCATGGAAGCAATCTATGGAATACATTAAGATACACCAATCCTCATATGGCGCTTTTATCATACAGTCTGGTATTCGCAGTTGATAGAAATCAATGAGATAATAAAATAAAATAACATACATTGACGTACTCCATCTGGAGAAAGAGTACTCTAGAATTTTACGAATGAAGATTCTGACAGGAAAGAAAGAAATGGTTCCTATGATTTCGCCTGTAAGTTTTACCTCACACTTAATATTTGGGGTTCTTACAGAAAAAACCTAAAAGTTTGCTAAGATTATGGTCTTATGAGTGACTCAGTAGCACCTGAATCCAAACGTAACTCTTAACAATAAAATCACAATAAGGGATTTATCTGGTGTCATTATTGATACGAACTGCCTCCAACATTCATCAGGAGAGTTTAGGCGCCTCCATTCTTAATCCTTCTATACTTAGCTATAAAATCTTTGAGAGTCTTAGGGCAGTCTCAGCTTCGACTGGTTCATTTCTTAATCTTTATAACGCGAGTAGCTGAGATAGATCCATAACGGATTATAAGAAGCAGGCTTTGAAACCTTAATGTGCCCTCTTATTACCGATGCTAAACCATCAATAATTAATGCATTAAGCTTAGATTTTGGGTTAACCGAATAGGGCACTATCCCAGACAATAAGCTAAAGTCTATAACGTTCTGTTTACAGTCTAGATCCGTCATGGTGAGAGTCAAAAAATTCTTATTCCGCCTTTTCCATTCCGTGTTGCAGGCAACCGGTTTTTTCTGATTAGTCCATGAACCTGGATCATCCCAATTTGTGCAAGAGTATTCTCTACCTGTAATTTCATCAAAGTCTTCCACCAATTAAGGGCACTGCCCTTGAATAACTGTGACACATATCACACAATGTCTTTCTCAGCACAACCACTGATGTCCATAATGGTTTCCATTTCACCCAACAATTTCATGCAATCAATAGCCCCTTTTTCGCCATTGAAGTCTCTTGATTTGCCAGAGACGGAGTATTTTAAGTACGTCCTTTAAAGGAACAGGGCTCCTTACTATATATATCATCTTATTTGGTTCATTTTTCGCATTCTAAGTATGAACAAAGATCTTTTTCATGATCAGAGAGAATATGATTTAGAGCTAGTAGCATTCTGCTCTTTGAACCTTTTAATGACCTTTCTCATAGCCTTTCTAACAGATGCGTCAATCATATTAACCTTGAGGTTTACATTTGTTGCATCATTAGCCTTTGCCGCATCCTCTGTATTGCGACTGTTATTTGTCTCATTCAAGTTTGCCATACTTGAAGCTCGGCACTAAACGCCAAAATTAAACAATTTCTTAATTGCATTTCTATAGCGAGTCATCACCCTGACGACCTAATATACATTAACCATGGTATTATTAGACCATAAAAGCTAATAGGGTATGAACATTCCTAATGAATGTTATTTGAATGTACATCAATTACATTCAGCCTAGGTCACAAAAGGACCATCAATGGCCTTTAGGGTTTGGACCGAGTCCATTACCCTTTTGACAGAGGATCAAAATGTCACAACAGTTTTTGTCATATTGATGATTTTAGATAGCTCGAAGGCTTGCCATAATGGCTTTCTAAAATATGAAACATGAGTCCGTCAGGAAGGACTCTATAATCATATGGCACGATGGCCTAGTCGCGAAGGACAATATAAGATATGGCAACAAAACCTGTCACGGAGGACATTAATTTATAAGTTGTAGTCTTATTAGATCAGATGCTTTAAGATTTGAACCTAGTTTTTCACCATTGGACAGGGGGTCATAGACTACAACTGTCGTCGTTCTGAAAGATGATTTATTTAGGTACTGAGCAAATCATAGGACATCACTAATGGATGTTTTCATATATACATATATGTATATATAGATATATATATATATATAATTATCTTCATTGAGTATATTAGTCTTGATCTTATCGATCTTATAGACTATAAGGCTTGGGCATTGCCCATCACCCTTGACGATGGACCATAATGGTCACACTTGTTAATGTCTCTAATGGCAACATAGTATATAGCCCGTAGGCGGCACAATCTCTAATGGTGACTCAGGATAACGCCACCAAGGGTAACACATTAAACACACTTATATATAGGAAGTACCAGCGGCGTATCCACCATGTGCTTATTGTATTACTCTAGTTTTGTTATCTATGCACCGAAAATTTATGCATAAATTATAACCATCGGGTCATAAGTATGTCTTAAAATCTTATTATGAAGATAGGAAGGCCTAAGCCTGAACTTCAATTACCCTATAAAATAATATGATCATCATATTAGATGATATTAGTCATGATCGCACTGATCGTATAGACTGTTAGGGTTGGGTATAACCCACCACTTTAACAGGGGATCATAAAGACCACCACTAACTTTGTCTTATTACCAATAGAATAAAGTATAGCCCGTAAGCATTTCATCACTAGGGATGTTAATATTATGATCATCGTACTGATGATACTAGTCAGGATCACATTGATCATATAGACTATGGGATTTGAGCATAGCTCACCCCCTTTGGGCAAAGAATTATAAAAGATTACAATTGCCTTGTTACGATTGGACAATATAATATAGCCCGTAGGCAAAACATCATTAAGAATGTTAATTTTAATCATCATATTGATGATCTTTAGTCATTATCTCATTGATCACATAGACTATTAGGCTTGAGCATAGCTCACTGCCTTGAACAGGGGATCATAAGGATCACAATGTCAATGTCACTAAGGGACAATATATTATAGCCCGTAGGCACTTCATCACAAATGGATGTTTATATTTTGATCATCATATTGATGATACTTGCCATGATCTAATTCGATCATATAGGCTTTAAGGCCTGGACATAGTCCAAAATACCTTAACGGTTGGTGTGGTTTCTCAAGTCACACTGCCAGGAATGTTAGCATGTTCTTAGATGTCAACAAGGATTAATTTGTCTTAATGGTTACACAACATTACCATGATCGCATTGATCATATAGGCTTGGAGGCTTGAACATAGTTTGCCACCTTTGGATAGGAGGGGTAACTCCTTTAACTATCATAGTAGAAGGAATAATTATCCTTAACTACCGAAAGTTTTGGCCAATTAGTGTGGACTTCCCACTTGGCAGGGGTAAACCATTAAGAAGATCTTTTGAACTTATTTAGCTGATCAATAAAGTTCAAATAAAATTTATACTAATGATTGATAAAGGACGATATGAGTACCTATATAATTTTTTTTTCAAAACTCCCAATAAATCATTAGGAAATTTACCATAGTGCCTCAAATAGGACTTTTAATATCAGACTTGTCCATAGAGAACTTAAAAGGAAATTATAGGTCCGTATAGGGACTATAAAAATATCATATGTTCGTATGGAGACTGTATTAAAACAGACTGCCCATGATAGGACTATTTAGAAATAATATATCCCAAAGGGATTTTAATGAAATAACATGTCCATGAAAGGACTATTTTGAAGTATGATGCCCTCGAAGGGACTATTATTGAAATAAAATGTCCTCGAAAGGACTATATAGAAAGATAATGTCCTCAAAGGGATTTTTAATAGATAAACGTATATATATATATATATATATATATATATATATATATATATATATATATATGAAGTTTTGTCAAAAGAGGTAAGTCCACAAGGACTATGATGAAATAATATGTCCACAAAGGACTACAATAATCAAATGCCCAAACAGGGACTTCAATGAAAAGAAGTATGATGGAAGGAGGGTCTTCAAATGTCTTCCTTTCTTTATTCTGATTGTTTCTTCATCTTTATTTATCATACGCAGTAGCGAATCTGAAGATTTTAGTGAATAAGTAATATTTCAAATCAGGATCCATTACAGAAGTAGAATCCAAAGATTTAATGATTATAGGAATGGCATGGATCACGGATTAGGTTTTGACTAGTATAGTCTAAGTTTGAAATTCCGAAACTCGGAGGTAAGAAATAGGGTTTAATGACGTCCACATGTATCCTCTTCAATATGGGAGCCTCAGGACCTTCTGGTATGGACTCTGTAGTCTGGATAAGGGTTTAAACAAGTTTATTTTTGGGATTCGGTCCATAAAGGTCTTCTCTCCTTCTGGGTGCACGCTTATCCTTGCCGTGATACGAAGCTTGGCATTTCTGGGCTTCGGATGTGGAGAATTTCCATCATGGCTTCTTTGCTTGGCGACATATTCAAAATACATAGAATCGAAAACGATATAATACAGAATAGGGATGAGAGTTGTCACACCCCCAAAACCCACATGCGGAATACCACCGCTTGGAGGCGTGACTGACCAGGATCCAACCACCAATTATACTGAGCAGTGGTTAATAGTAAAAATGTTCACCAACCACAATAGTTAGTAAACATCATAGTTTAAAGTTTTAAAAGTTTAAGTTCAAATAACAGTTTAGGTAAGCAGCGGAAGCATAAACCAAACAGTTTCAAAACGAAGTTCATAGTTCAAGATTATTTAGAACCCAACACATGGGTTAGACGACCACTACACATTCCCAAGTTGCAAGCTCCTGAGTCACTGGGTACCTGCAAAGCATGCAGTAGGGTATCAACAAAAATGTTGGCGAGTTCACGAGTTGTCCAGTTTTTTAATTTCCAAAAACTTGTTTCACTAGTTAATTTACTCGTTAATACATGCCAAGGGGAGCTACCCCATAAGTAAGCTACTAAACTGTTTTTACAATACCGAATACTATTCATCCGTACATTTCCGGAGAGTGCCCCGTTTGTCAATGTTCTATCATCATTGACGGTTTTTGCCAGAGTACATTAGTTCACGCCCGATCCCATACGCGGGCACGGTGTGAGGTTGGTGAGACCTAAATAGCGCTATCAACTAATAACCCGTTCGCCCGACCCCGGCGACTAATCGGTATTAAGAAGTGAGGACTTGAGTGATAGAGTTTCGTTTAGTGTTGCTTGTTGCATCCAGTATAAACAGTAATTAACTAAAAGTCCCTTTTAAGGGGAGAAAAGTAGGTTGGTATCCCTTACGAGGGGATAGCGTTGTTTAAGTTTCCGTTTCCCAAACCACCGGGAACGCATGCTTTAATAGTTGTGAACTCACCTTGGGTTGCTCAGCAGATTAGTTTACTTGGTCACGCACGCTGGTCACCACGTCCTAACATGGTTACCAGTATAGGTCAGGTTTGGGTGTAAAGAAATCACGTATATCCTACACGTATCTAACGATGCATACAGTTTGGGTTATTGGGCCCGCTCTAATAATTGCACAGTCAACTGTACAGTTAACACATAGTCCATTCAAACAGGTAGTTCAAACACATAGTGGCCCAATAGATAAAGTGAGTAGTCCAGTCGAGACAAGGTGGTCTCGACTCGAGAACACGCGGTCTCGAGTCGTAACCAGGAGATCCCGAGGCATGGACTTCTGGTCTCGAGTAGTGCAGGCTTAAGTAGCAACCTCAGAGGTCTCGAGTCCCGTCTCGAGTCGAGACCATGATGATCTCGAGTCCCTGAAGTCTGTTTTGAGTGGTTTGGTCGAGATCTCGAGTCGCAATCACCGCGGTCTCGAGTTGTAACCCAATGGTTTCGAGTCGAGACCAAGGGTTTCGACTCCAACACCTGCTGTTTCTAGAATGTCTGCACAAATCGTACTATCCAATAGAATTCTCATTTCATGATCCCATGTACTATCCAATGAAAATGCACAAACATGTTTTGTTGTCAAATTCTCAAACAAAACGGATCAAACAAGCATTTTTCAAATATTCATAACATGTTCATATCATATTCATATTGTTCAACCTTTAGGGTTTTCATTCAACTAGAACACATATCATACAATTTTTGTGTACCAATAATCATGTACGCATTCATTCTAAATCCGAAAACAATCTTTGTAAACCATCATAACACACATGTTCCATAATATCTAGCATGAATCGGATGCTCATAAACAATCCCAACTATCATTCTTTTACCATTTAACACACCTTACCATCATATTATCCTACAAAGATTCACATTCTTGCAAAAGGGAATCATGTTCATCTTGCATTCATCACACTTAAAAGTCACAATGCATATTATCACTTAATCAACAATACTTAAATGCATTTTCATTACAAACAACTAAGAGAAAACACTAACCGAAACCGATTGTGTGTAAGTGTGTGTCCGAGATGGAATGATGGTCTAGCTACACGTCTTCTCCTTCCAAATCGGCTCCAAGAATGCAAGATGTGGTGATGTCTTAGGGTTTTAGTGAGGGAGAGAGAGAGAGAGTGTGTGTGTGAGAGTGAGTGTGAGGGAATGTTTGGGGGTTTGAGTGTCCAAAATAGGAAGGTGTCGGCTTATGTGGGGGTTTTATAACCCATTCAAGGGCCATGCACCCTAATGGGTTTCCGAGTGGGCTCAAGGAGGTGCGGCCCAAACGGCCCAACCGGTTTGGTTTACTCGAGGCCGGGTGGTCTCGAGTCGGGTCCATTATGGTCTCGGTTCACTATCATACATATATATATATATATATATATATAATACACATACTTAATACAAGGATCACATAACTCGTTAAGATAAATTCACGAACTTTCATTTAGTTAATACATATACACATAATGCTAACAAGGAGGTTGCTCGGGAAAACCTAGAGTGTCACATTATCCCCAAGTTTTAAGAACTTTCGTCCCGAAAGTTAAGGCAGCCACTGTCAAGCTAGTGAGATCGTTTCAATGGGGGTGTCACAAGAGTATTCCTATGTTAAGTCTAGACTCAGAAGGTCTAAGGAATGTGCTACTGTGTCATTTGAGATTAAACACCAAAGGCTAGTGTTTAATTCACTCAAACGTTGGCTCTGATACCAACCTGTCACACCCCGATATTTCCACGTATTAGCGGTGGGCCCAGTGGGGAGTATCGTGACGTAGTCGATATCATCATGGTCAAATTATCACAGTTTAAATGCACAGCGGAAGCAAAAGATAAATATCATTACAAACCGAATGAAAGTAACATCTTTTATTACAAGAACGGTTGTAAAGGATTCATAGGCGGATCAAAGTTAACAAAAGATCAATGTTCAACAGATTTCTAAGCATCTAAGCTTGCAAGACTCTTTATTGATGCTAGGAGTAGCCAGCCTATTCCGTTTAGTACCTGCACTTAGCCTTTTTGGAAAATACGTCAGTTTACACTGGTAAATACAATTAACCAACTCATTTTGAAAATGTTTAAGAAAATTGATTTAAATGCACAAGGCACAAAATAATCTTTTATAACTTGGGATAATTATTTATATATAAACTTGTAAAAGAATTACATGTTCGTTATACGTTTAGTAGCCCGGGCTGAATACCGGGTTAAAGATTAATAGACACACCACATGATATAATCCCGAAGCGAGTTATTCTCAAACCGTCGGTTATACCTTTTCATATATATATATATATATATATGCACTAGCAGCTGTATGCCTACACCTCGTGCTTAGGTCGTGGCCATTTCAATGAATGATGCCAATGATATCCGGGACATGGTCATTAACCCCCCAAAGGCTTTAAGCAAACAAAACAGTTTAAACGGGTCATCTCAATAAATTAACCTTCATATGATTAAAAATTTAATGCCCGAGCAAGCGGTATTTTATATACCGTACCCCAAGCCCATATAAGGGAAAATAAGTTAAAAGTATTTACCTGAGCTAAATATAAATTCAATCCCAGCCGTATATCAAATCAGCAAGTACAAATAGCTTTTACTGGGCTCCTAATCTGGAACGAAGGTTTTAATAACCTATTATAGTCCTAACGGGTCTTAATTAAGTTTAAACTTAGACCGGTTAGTCCTAAAGAAAGGTATACGGTTCAAAACGCATGATTAAGCGAAGACCGGAATAGAGTGTGATTTAGACCCGACAAGTTTGAAGACTTGTATAATTTGGGTAAACTAAACACATTCTGGATTTTGAGATCCAAATGATAAGGTTTGACCCGTTTCGGTCAATTTATGCAAACTAGTCACATAAACCGTACCGAACGCGAAAAATGCATAACGGGTAACCAAATGAGTCATCAACAGGTTTCCTAACTTAATATGCCTTAAATATGTTGTGATATCAGTATGATACCTTCCATTATGCCCAAAATGGATTTAAACTCAAATTATGCCCCGTAGGGGTATTTTGGTCATTTTAAAGGTTATAAAAGAGTTTAGATACTAATCTGAGTTTCAGGTCTGATATAATCAGTAAAAATATTTATTTTTATAAGTCATAACAGTAGGGTATTGAATATATGTGAAATTTATCTTTTATAACCAAACTATGCACCGTAGGGGGATTTTGGTAATTTCACATAAGCTTTAAAGGTCAAATCTGGAAATCTGAGTTTAAAACTTTGGCTTACTATTTAATTATAAAAATTTACTCAAAACATCAGTAGGTATTAAGTTTTATATGCCAAAAATACTTTTAACCCATACTATGCGCTTAAAACGCTTAACCTGGTCCTAATAGAGCTCTAAGGCATTTCTAAAATATGTTACATTGGGTCAGAACTGAAAGTCAAAGCAAAAGTCTACTTTTGCGACTTTCGATTCCGAACCGAGCTAAAACTGAAAATTGTCGGGTTGAACATGTTTAGACATATTCTTACATTAATTACCAAGTTATAAGAGTTATAAAACAGGTTCCATGGCTTCTACATTGTTAATTATGTGTTTATGTGAAAATTTGCTTTCTGTTGACTTTTTATAATCCACTTTGACCCGACAATTGACCTAGTTAGAGTGGGAATTAGAGGGTGCCCTTTTAAGGGTTTATTACCCATATAATTAGCAACTCATAGGTACTTTCAACTCAAGAATTGACTGGACCATTAGTGATTAATCACTAAGTCAAACCTTAATTACGACGGGTTTAACTTTAGGCCTTTAAACTAATTATAAACGAGATTAGGAGGTTAAGGACACTTACAAGGGGTCCAATGAACTGAATGAAGGTTCCCAAAGGTTCAGGCTCCTCCTAGTTGAGAGTAATGAGCAGATTTTGGAAAGTGGTGTGCTTAAACAAAGAAATCCACCTCCTATTTATAGTTTTTGGGTTTTCGTAGGATCGTGATAAGTGTCGGGAGGTTATAACCAGATCATGACAGGTATAAAACCATGTTTTAATTCAGTGGGCAGCCCCTAGAGTTTTGTATGTGAGTATAGGAAACCCGATTCAATGAAAACCAGCAACAAAACAACATTCTGCAGCTGATCTGGATCTACGCGGCCCGCGTAGGGGATCTGTGTGGGCTACGCGGCCCGCCTGGACTGCATAGTTCAGCAACCAACTTTCAGAAATGCAGTTTCAGTCCCTGAACTTTGCTTAAATGTCATATCTGACTCATTTGAGGCCCGTTAACTTCATTTCAAGGCTCCACTATGATGCCTAAACATAGGGGACATGAAACATGCCCAAAAATATTCCGGATGTCGGTTCGTTTGGTCGTACGGTCACGTTGTTCGGCTAATTACGACGAAACACGAACGGACGCGAAAAACGATCCAAATTACGCGACGAATGGAATTTTATCATGCCGATCACTAAAATAAAATATTTTAATGATTGCATAAATTTTTGGATGTCCGGATATATTCAGAATGCAAGATATGCGCGAAAATGCAAACTTGTGCACCTTTTGACACTTTTAGTCCCTGCTTGACTTAAAAGTTTATTTTTGCGCACCAAACACCTCTAAGCCTATATCTAAGCTATAAAGAAGATATTTAGGGCATGTTTAACTTATGATCATATTCCGAAAGGTTTGATACCCTACAAATAGGTATACTTTTGCAGTTTGACGCAAATAGTCCTTTAATCGCACAAAGTAGCGCGAAATGTTGTTTAATGATATCCAAGCCTTCCATGGCCCATAATGGATATTCCTAAGCATGTGTTTAAATATTACTACGCTCTCATTCGCTTAAATGGTCACCAAAAGGCGTAGATTCAAAAGTTGATACTTTAGGTCCCTCTAATGCGCAAACTTGCGCATATCATCGTTTAATAGCTTCGAATCCTTATCTAATCCATATTAAGCATTCATGGAAGTATTATTAACCATCACGATGCTTCGGGTTCGTTTAAAGGTCATTCAGAGGTATAATTAAACATATTGACGCTTTTAACCCCTTAAACTTGCGAAGTTGCGCGCAACGTCACTTAAAGGCATAAAAACCTTAGATGGCCAATATTTGGCATCCCCGAGAGTATAATTAAATATCATGGAGCTCCCGGTTTGTTAAAAGGTCACTCAGAGGTAAGAATTAACATGTTGACACTTTTAACCCTTCATTGCGCAAACTTTCAATTAATTACGCAAACGGCTACTCTTGAGCAACAAATGGCTCATATGTGAATATGATTACCATGTAATGTTATTCAGAGGCTTATAATAAGCATGTTAACATTTCCAGTCCTTCTAAAATCAATTTTTTTGATTTTTCGTAAAAATTAGTCCCTCAAATTCAATGTTTAGACTTTATTAGGGTTTATTACACGTGTCAATACATTATGGGACGTGATTTTACGAGGTGTTACATTAACTGTTCGAGACGGTGTTCCATGTTTAACCCGAAATCGGTAGTCTCGTGGATAGAATCCAGATCTTAAACCAACACAACCACAAGAATGAGTAGTAAGTCGGCGCAAGCTCCGATTCTATCGGTTTTGAATGCATTGAGTGTAAAAGAGTTGAAAGAAAGTTAGAAAACCATCTTTCAATCCTTTTCATTGTGAATATGTTTAGATCTATGAAAGATCTTTGTTTATTTATGTGGAAATCGGTTAGATCTAAGTTGTTCTTGGTGGATTGAGGCCAAAACATGAAGTTCTCAAGAACACATGATGACGTCATCCTAGAACACTTTGAATCTTGATGATTTCACGGTTAAAAGTTAAGATTCAAAAGATAGAAATGTGTAGGAGTGCGTGTAGAATAAGGAAGTACAAGATTTAGGATGAGATCTTAGCGGAATCGCGAGAAATCTGAAGAAAAGTGGGGAAGTTGAGCTGGTCGGAGGAGAGTTGCCAAAAGTGGAAAGTATGATGGTGACAGGGGATATTTATAGGGTTTCCCAAAAAGGAAAGGGGAGGAGAGGGTTGGTCGATCACTTGGTAGCCTGATCGATTGGCTGGCCGATCGAGCGCCAGCTCGATCGAACAGCTGGTCGATCGGCTGGCCACCTGGTCGATTGGCCACTTGTTCAAGTGTTTGGTGCGACGAGTTTTGCAGTTTCGATTGCGATTGTGAGCGTTGCGATGCGATAGAATTTCCTAGTCAAATTACTTTTAATCCCAACTACTATATCAACATACAAGCATCCTTATTTCATATTCGTTTAGCGTTTGTGATTCGATTGCGATTGAGTTCGATTGCGTTTCGATAGATTACCACACATAACATAAATAAACATGCACAAGTAACACATAAGGCACACACACATGTATAACAATGACCAAAGTGCGTAATTCGAGTTGCGAGTGCGATTGCGGTAGCGATAAAGCGATAAATAGCGATTACTATGCGATTATAACTAGATACTCCACATAATACAACTAAAGCGACATCAAAATAGACTAATTACAAGTCAAAGAAGTCAAAAGAGGAATTGAGCAAGGAGAGACAGATCGCATTTAGCAATCTTTTCTTCCTTTGACTTCAATCTTGACTTTGACTTTGACCTTCGAAACACGGGGTGTTACAAAAACTATATTATCAAGATTAGGGGTGTAAACGAGAACTCGAGCTCATGAGTAATTTTTCAAGCTCAAGCTTGAGATTGGCTCGTTTATTATTTATTATGTAACAACCCTCAATAAAACCAACACTCTCGAATATTT
This sequence comes from Helianthus tuberosus, assembly GCA_030545235.1. Taxonomy (NCBI): domain Eukaryota; kingdom Viridiplantae; phylum Streptophyta; class Magnoliopsida; order Asterales; family Asteraceae; genus Helianthus; species Helianthus tuberosus. The sequence goes on from CM060430.1 coordinate 32,089,611, forward strand.
CCGACACCCTAGTATATGTTAAAATATCTTAATATGTCTTTAAATACACCCGTATGTGAAAACTGATCCCGAAATACGTTATAGTATTTAAAATAAATTAAAAACAAGAAATAGGAAGTTGAGGCGGGCCGCGTAGACCCACCCCAACATTCACGCGGGCAGTGTGAGATCATCAAACGCGGAGACACCCGGTGCTGACACGTGTCGACATCGTGGCGGACCTACATGCTGACCCAGCTAAGCTATACGTTGACCCAATGTTGACGCGGGCCGCGTAAGGCTTTGCCTACCCTTACGCGGGCCGCCTGAAAGTCGAGTTCAGCAACTATAAATAGATGGCATCGGATCTCAATTGAACTCGCTCACAATTTCATTCTCAATCTCGAAATTCTGTAGTAGAGTTATAATACGCGGGTATTATACCCCCTAATTAGCGAGGTTCTGCTCTGTTGTAAGTATTATAACCCCGGTTTCATAGTAGATACGCTGCCCGATTGATTTAGGGTTCCGTAACAACTGTCGTGGTTCTGCCCGACGTAGTTGTTGGAATGCCGTCTCGGGGAGGGTATCATTAATATTTTCAAAGGGTTATGATACTAACCTAGGTACATTTGTGTAAATTATAGATTATTCCTAGGAAACCATTATGCGAAATCTAAGATAGCAATGTGAGTTTTCCTCTTTTTGTTAACCTTTTTGGAATATTTTACAAAACATTAAATGTTTTACAATGCGATTAAGCGGTGATTGAGTCTTTGTAGTTCTTCAATTACTGCCGGTATGTTGGGGTTTTGTATACAAAATTTACTACCTTGTGAGTAGTAAGTCGGGGATGACAGGACGTTACCATTGGACAAAGAGTTAGCCAATGAGTAATATGACCCACAAGTCAGGATTGACAGTACTGAATGAGTAATTGTGTAGAAATAAACAATGTGATCGCTCTTAATACTGTTTTAATTGATAAAATGTTTCTTGATTAAACTGGGATTCACTCACCAGTATTTCCCGCTGACAAATGTTTTAAAAACATGTTTCAGGTAACAAAATGTGACAGCCAATTAGTAAAAAGCCAGTTGGAGAACACTGAAGGCTTGGAAAAAATGTGGCTATAAAAGTTACCTAAAAGATGATGTTTTAAATTCAATAAAATAGGGTTTATCCCTATGAATGTATTCTAATAAGAAACTTGGGTTTTACCCATGTGATTATTAATATCAAATATGGTGGTTTTACTCTGATAAATATTTCCCAACTACGGTCCTGATGAAAATTTCCGTTGCCAAATTAGACAAATACCACGATACCACCGAAACTGGCTCGCGGCAGCCCGTTCCTGGGAATCAGGGATCCGGGGTTGCGACAGAAGGTGGTATCAGAGCCTAGCCACTGGTTCAAGCCAAAGAAGTGTTCTGCTGACACTTAAATTCTAAATTTTGTGTTAGGAAATGAATTATGGAAATATGTGCATAACTGTATTTATCTGTTATGTGTTATTTGACTATTTGTTAGTTTACAGTATGAGTGATCAAGGACCCTCAGAAATGAGTCGTCAGTTGTCTGATTCACCTAGGAGTGAAGGTACCTTATCACAGCCTGCCCTTTCGGGGTATTCTGCTGATCAGGAAGAAGGAATCTTTGCTTTTAAAGCTCAGTCAGAAGAGCCATTCCCTCCTAAGAAACGAGGATGGTTCAGTAAGGAAGCCTTTGCACGTAAGAAAAGAATGCGAAAGTTGCAACAGCAAAGAGTTTTAGCAGCTATTAAGCGAGAGACAGATGCCCATACACAGGATATGCTCAATAGAAGCCTAGCTAATTTCCATATCCTAGCTATAACTGCTGCTGACCCAAGTCTGGAACAACTACTAGCCCCACAACCCCAAATCCCAGAACAACCCATGGAGATAGAAAACCCTAAAAACCAAGTGGAGATGCATGACTTTAACCCAGAAGAAATCCCTAGGGTACCTGCACCAAACCCCCTAGACCCAAATTACGACCCCTGGTGGGACGATAATAGGGATTATGTGCAACGTTACCCAATCCATGAAGACACACCTATGCAGAACATAGGAGCCTATCCAGGTATGGACCCTTTAGATCCCTATTACCATGACGAATATATTAGGGAGATCTTAGAAGATCCTTACCAATTTCAGGCACTTTCACCCACATATCAGGAACCCGCACCCCAGATTCCAAACCCAGTCCTAGAACCTGCACCCCCAATGAGTGCAGAAAACGTCCAAGAACTTAGGACTTTCAGGGAGGAAATTTTAGAAAGCAGTGAGAGAATGCATCAGGTGGGAGAGCGTCTCGTATGGAAATACGATGAACGCAATATGGATTTTTGGATAAATCCATATCCATGAATGTGAGAATGGAGGAAATGGTAGTAATAATAATAATAATAATAATATAATAAGATAAAATAAAATAAAATATGTGTGTACGGATGCATATTACTTTTAGTGTGATTCTGTTTCTGTTGGTATTGTAATTTTATTTCAGTACTAGTGTGTAATAGACGCATAGTATATGGAAATAGAGAACAAGTCGTAATGATCGACGCTTTTGGTTAAATTGCGTGTCATGTGATTAACTATATTACTTATTATCTTGTGATATTAATACTGGGTAAATGTTTAAAATTCAGATGGCCGACGAAGGAAATCAAGGAAATCTAAATAATGATAACCAGAGTAACATTAACGTGGTTAACGAGAATCCGAGCATCCATAACAACGAAAACCAAATGAATAATAGTGTCGTTCAACATATAGTGGCACAAGGAATCATAGATGCCATGCCATTTATTATTCAAACAATTCAAGAAGCGAATAATAAAAGTAAGCATAGCAGTAAGCGACCGATCGAACCCGAAAACAGCATGAACAATGGACCTATACTTCAATTGCCTATTCCCAAAGGAAGAAGAACCGTGCCTTACGGTTGTTCTTATAAAGAATTCTGGTCTTGTAAACCAATGGAATTCTCAGGCAATGAAGGGGCCATTGCAACCTTACGCTGGATAGAGAAGACTGAGGCAGTCTTAAAAATAAGCAAGTGTGCTGAAGAAGATAAGATACTGTTTGCCTCCAATTTGTTTAAGAATTCAGCACTAGAATGGTGGAACACTATCCTTTAATCAAGAGGAAGTGATAGAACCTATAATATGGAATGGGAAGAATTTAAGAACAAGGTAGAAAGGAAATTCTGCCCACCCAATGAAAAATAACAGATAGCAAACAAATTCCTAAACCTTAGGATGACTGGTGTGGATAGTAAGGGGTACACTAAGTTATTCTTCGAATATGCTAGGATAGTGCCAACTCTTGCTTCACCAGAACCAGTGTTAATCTCCCGTTATATCTGGGGATTAATCGGAGAGATTAGACACGTAGTCAAGGCAGCTAGACCTCAAACCATAGAAGAAGCTGTAGAACTAGCCAATACCTTGACTGATGAATTAGTCCGTACCCGAGAAGAGGATGAAATGAGGAACCTAACCCAGAAGTTGACTCAAGAATTTCGTTCTGGAAATTCTAACCATGGGAGAATTGTAGGTTCTACCTCTGCACCCTACTGTAGGCATTGCAAAAGAAAGCATTCAGGAAGATGCTCCATATACTGTAACTTTTTGCAAAATATCGGGACACAAGGAAGAAGACTGCAGGAAGAAAGCTAACAACAAGATATGTTACAACTGCGGAGAACAAGGTCATATCTAACTTAATTGTCCAAAATTAGCTCCAACTACAAACAAGAATACTCAAAATGCTAGAGCATTTGTTCTAACTGCAGATGAAGCCAAGATGATTCCAGATGTCATAGCTGGTATGTTTTTAGTTAATGATATTTTTGCTAAAGTATTATTTAACTCTGGTGCAAACCAAAGTTTTATTAATACATCATTTTGTAAATTTCTAAATCAATCATTAACTAAACTACCACTAGAATGCTTAGTAGAGACAGCTAATGGAGAAACTGTTAGAATTTCTGAAATCTTGTATGGGCAAGAATTGAAATTTTAAATCAGAAATTTATAGCAAACCTATATCCCATGAATCTGGCAGGATTTGATGTTGTTTTAGGAATGGATTGGTTAATAGCCAATAGAGCCAATATTTTATGTGATCAAAAGTCAATTCAAGTAAATGCACCAATAGGTAAAACGATCACAATTAAAGGAGATAAACCATCTAGATCTACAAAATTTATCTCTGTGATGAAAACTGCAAGTTATATAAGAAAAAGGTTCTATAGTGTATTTGATTTCCATAATCACTAACACTAAAGGAAAAGAACTAAAAGACATTCCAGTAGTGTCTCAGTTTTCAAAAGTATTTCCAGAAGAATTACCAGGACTACCGCCAGACAGAGAAGTTGAATTCGGAATCCATCTACTGCCAGGAACAACACCGATTGCCAAAGCCCTTTACCGTTTGGCACCCGCCGAAATGCAGGAGCTGAAGAAACAATTAGATGAATTGTTAGAAAAAGGATTTATACAGCCAAGCTCATCGCCATGGGGAGCACCCATCTTATTTGTTAAAAAGAAGGACGGATCGATGCGCATGTGCATTGATTACCGTGAATTAAACAAGGTCACGATTAAGAATCGGCACCCATTACCGAGAATCGATGATCTGTTTGATCAACTGCAAGGAGCTCGATTTTTCTCTAAAATCGATTTAAGGTCAGGATATCATCAGTTAAAGGTACAGGAAGAGGACATTCCTAACACCGCTTTCAGAACAAGGTATGGTCATTATGAATTTACTGTCATGCCATTTGGTTTAACCAATGCCCCAGCTGCATTTATGGACATGATGAACCGAATATGTAAGCCATATTTGGATAAATTCATAATTGTATTTATAGATGATATTCTAATTTACTCTAAGAGTAAAGAGGATCATGCTAGACATTTGCACGTACTTTTGAGTTTACTACGAAAGGAAAAGTTTTATGCTAAGTTTTCAAAGTGCGAATTTTGGTTAGAACAGGTACAATTTCTTGGACATTTAGTAAACCATGAAGGAATCCATGTGGATCCCACAAAGATCGAGGCAATTACCAAATGGAAAACCCCTGAGTCACCAACTGAGGTTAGAAGTTTCTTAGGATTGGCATGTTATTATAGAAGATTTATTAAAGATTTCTCTAGAATAGCAATTCCTTTAACTAAATTAACCTGTAAATCTGTTAAATTTGAATGGGGATTAAAACAAGAAGAAGCTTTTAGAATTCTTAAGCAAAAATTAACCCATACACCCATACTAGCGTTACCAGAAGGGACTGAAGACTTTGTAGTCTATTGTGACGCTTCTAAGTTAGGTTATGGATGTGTATTAATGCAACGTCAGAAGGTTATAGCCTATGCATCTAGACAACTTAAGAATCATGAAGAGAATTATGATTTAGAACTAGGAACTATAATTTTTGCCCTTAAGATTTGGAGACATTACCTTTATGGTAGCAAGTTTACCATATTCACTGATCACAAGAGTTTAAGGTATATTTTCAAACAAAAGGAGTAGAATATGAGACAAAGACGCTGGATGGAGATGCTTAGTGATTATGATTGTGATATCCAGTATCATGAAGGAAAAGCAAATGTAGTGACAGATGCTTTAAGCCGAAAGTATCACGAAAAACCAAAAAGGGTGCGTTCTCTTAAATTAAATCTGCAAGTAGATTTAAATGATCAAATAAGAGAAGCACAAGAATCAGTAATCAAGGAAGATACTGAAAAGCTAAAAGGTATGCTAAAAGAATTAGAACAAGGAACAGATGGAATTTGGAGATTCCATAAAAAGAGAATGTGGATACCTAAATTAGGAAACCTACGTCATCGTATATTAGAAGAAGCACATAAGTCTAAGTATACGATGCATCCAGGAAGTGATACACTGTACCAGGATTTAAGGAAGAATTTTTGGTGGATAGGAATGAAAAAGAACTTAGCAGCTTATGTTTCTAAATGTTTAACTTGTTCATAAGTCAAAGCCGAACATCAGAAACCCTCAGGTTTGTTAGAGCAATTGGAAATGCCAGTATGGAAATGGGAATTAATAACAATGGATTTTGTTACTAAATTACCCAAAACAAAGAAAGGAAATAATACAATCTGGGTGATTGTAGATAGGCTAACCAAGTCAGCTCATTTCCTACCAATGAAAGAAACTTTTAGTATGGAACAATTAGCTAAATTGTATGTAAATGAAATTGTTTCTTTACATGGTATTCCTTTATCAATTGTTTCTGATAAGGATAGCCGATTTACCTCTCATTTTTTGTCAAGTTTCCAAAAGGCAATGGGAACTAAGTTAAAATTGAGCACAACTATCATCCTCAAACGGACGGACAAAGAGAAAGGACAATTCAGACAATGGAGGACATGCTTAGAGCATGTGTAATTGATTTCGAAGGTAATTGGGACGATCACTTACCTTTAATAGAATTTTCTTATAATAATAGTTATCACATAAGTATCAATGTTGCACCATTCGAAGCACTTTATGGACGAAAGTGTCGAACCCCAGTCTGTTGGGCAGAAATTGGGGAAAAGCAACTATCTGGACCAGAAATAGTGCAAGAAACAACTGACAAAATCATTCAAGTTAAGGAACGACTGAAAGCCGCACGTGATCGACAAAAGAGCTATGCCGATAACCGACGCAAGCCATTGGAATTTCAAGTAGGGGATAAAGTATTGTTGAAAGTCTCTCCTCGGAAAGGAGTAGTAAGATTCATAAAAAGGGGAAAGTTAAGCCCCAGGTATATTGGACCTTTTAAGATTATTAAAAGAATAGGATTTGTAGCCTATCAGCTACAATTTGCCAGAGGAAATGGCAGGAATACATGATGTGTTTCATGTATCTAATCTTAAAAAGTGTTTAGCTGATGAATCACTGATAGTACCTCTTAAGGATATAAAGGTAAATGAACAACTCAAGTTTGTAGAAAGGCCTCTACAGATTGAAGACAAGAAAGTCAAGAATCTCAAAAGACTAGTTCTAGTTAAAGTGAAGTGGGACTCCAAAAGAGGACCTGAGTACACATGGGAACTCGAATCTGAAATGCAAAGGAAATATCCGCACTTGTTCCATTAGATCTCGAGGACGAGCTCTAAAACAAGGTGGGGAGAATGTAACAACCCTCAATAAAACCAACACCGAATATTTCCGACACCCTAGTATATGTTAAAATATCTTAAAATGTCTTTAAATACACCCGTATGTGAAAACTGAGCCCGAAATACGTTATAGTATTTAAAATAAATTAAAAACAAGAAATAGTAAGTTGAGGCGGGCCGCGTAGACCCACCCCAACATTCACGCGGGCAGTGTGAGATCATCAAACACGTAGACACCCGGTGCTGACACGTGTCGACATCGTGGCGGACCTACATGCTGACCCAGCTAAGCTATACGTTGACCCAATGTTGACGCGGGCCGCGTAAGGCTTTGCCTACCCTTACGCGGGCCGCCTGAAAGTCGAGTTCAGCAACTATAAATAGATGGTATCGGATCTCAGTTGAACTCGCTCACAATTTCATTCTCAATCTCGAAATTCTGTAGTAGAGTTATAATACGCGGGTATTATACCCCCTAATTAGCGAGGTTCTGCTCCGTTGTAAGTATTATAACCCCGGTTTCATAGTAGATACGCTGCCCGATTGATTTAGGGTTCCGTAACAACTGTCGTGGTTCTGCCCGACGTAGTTGTTGGAATGCCGTCTCGGGGAGGGTATCATTAATATTTTCAAAGGGTTATGATACTAACCTAGGTACATTTGTGTAAATTACAGATTATTCCCAGGAAACCCTTATGCGAAGTCTAAGATAGCAATGTGAGTTTATCCTCTTTTTGTTAACCTTTTTGGAATATTTTACAAAACCTTAAATGTTTTACAATGCGATTAAGCGGTGATTGAGTCTTTGTAGTTCTTCAATTACTGCCGGTATGTTGGGGTTTTGTATACAAAATTTACTACCTTGTGAGTAGTAAGTCGGGGATGACAGGACGTTACCATTGGACAAAGAGTTAGCCAATGAGTAATATGACCCACAAGTCAGGATTGACAGTACTGAATGAGTAATTGTGTAGAAATAAACAATGTGATCGCTCTTAATACTGTTTTAATTGATAAAATGTTTCTTGATTAAACTGGGATTCACTCACCAGTATTTCCCGCTGACAAATGTTTTTAAAACATGTTTCAGGGAACAAAATGTGACAGCCAATTAGTAAAAAGCCAGCTGGAGAACACTGAAGGTTTGGGAAAAATGTGGCTATAAAAGTTACCTAAAAGATAATGTTTTAAATTCAATAAAATAGGGTTTATCCCTATGAATGTATTGTAATAAGAAACTTGGGTTTTACCCATGTGATTATTAATATCAAATATGGTGGTTTTACTCTGATAAATATTTCCTAACTACGGTCCTGATGAAAATTTCCGCTGCCAAATTAGACAAATACCACGATACCACCGAAACTGGCTCGCGGCCGCCCGTTCCCGGGAATCAGGGATCGGGGGTTGCGACATACTAATAATTATATGTGTATATATATATATAACTATGGCTTTATTACAAAAATATATAAATAGTAGGCCCGTTTAAGCTTGCGAGCCTACTTGAGCATGCTAATATATTAAACAAGCTTATCGAGCTCGGCTGCTTGGGCCCGAGTTCTAGATTTGAGTTTTTAGCGAGCCAATCTCGAGTAGCTCACGAATGACTTGGCTCATTTTCATCCCCTAATCAAGATAATGACCTAAACCCATTTGACCCGTTAGAGATAAAACATAACCCAAATCAACCTGTGTATATATAATTGGGTTGAGAAACGGAACTTGTGATTTATGCAGTTCGGGAGGAGTAAGGAAGCCAAACGGGCTGAACGATATAAACAGGGTTGAAACATTTAACCATGCGGACAAAGGGCCAGCAGAAGCTTATATCATTGAACTATTGTTGTGGCTCAACCATTTGACAAATAAAATGAAGATTGATGCAGAGCTTGAGAAAATTTGCCAATCAGCTTGAGGTGTTGAAATTGAACCTGTATGTTGATTGTTGACAAGAGGTTCTTGAATGTGAATGCGAAACTGTTTTTTTTTTTTTTTTTTTGTTGTGGTGTATAACTAAAAAGTAAAAAAAAATATTTGTAATGGTTATACAATATTCATCTGTTGTAAACCCTGGATGCTTTAATCTGTATGTATGAATAAATAAAAGGGTCTGTATTACGATGTACAGGTGTTCACGGTTTTGGTAACTCCGCTTTTGATAAAAGTTATAGGTTGAAATGTTTACAGTTCAGTTGAAAAACGACAAACCAAACTGGCTAGATTGGTTGGTCTAGTCAAGTCAAAAGGCCAAAGACGGTTCAGTTGACAGTTTGAAGTGGCTTTTCAATTTTAAAATCTTTGGAAAATCATTAGGTTTTATTAAATTTTTAAAAGTTATAAAGTTGATTTGTTAATATTGTCATATACTTTCAGTGTGGGTCAGGTTGCTTTAAAGGCTGCTTTGGGCAAAGTGACCAAACACGAAAAAATGTGCCTTGAATACCAGCACGTGTTTATTCACCAGAGGCTGTGGACTTAGTCGGGTTCAAAGGGTCATGCATAGTAATGTTATGACTTTTGGTTTCCTGGCAACAGAGGCTGTGGACTTACTTTGTGTAAATCTCCAACTTGGGTTCAAAAGCTTAAAATATACTAAATTGATATATCTCATAACCACCATCCGACGTTAGAATAAGTAATGTTGTTACAAAGAAGGAAACGAGTGTGTTAAGAGTGCAAGAGTGATCTTTAAACCTTTGGTAAAGGTTGTTATTTGTAGGCGAAGCTTTAGAGAAGGAGATGGACTGATGGGCACTTCATTCTATATATTTCATATATTTTTGCCGTTTCATTCTATATATTTTATATAGTTTGCCGTTAAAAAAAACATGTTTCATCATTTGCGTATAGGTCTCTTTCCATATTTCCAAGTCAAATCTTTTCTGGTTTGCCTGTTGTTTACAACCCGAACTAGGACTATGCATAAGAAGTAACAAATTTTTATTCATTTTAACATAGAGAACTCTAAAGACAAAATTGTTGCAAGCCCATCGCAGTCGATGTACAACTACTCTTCCACCAGTTAAACCTACCTCTTTCGAACACAAAAACCTATAACACATAGAGGGGACGGGGCGCCGCATTATCATCGATCCACCACTGTTTGTGATGGGTTTTTACTTAACAGCTTTATTTTTTATTGAATCTGAAAGAATAAAACCACTACAATCCATTCATGTAATATTTAGCAATTGAGATCTGGGTTTTTGTGGGGTTTAAAGTATTCTACCTGTTTTTGCATTTTTCTTTATTGTTGTTGGCTTTTGTTGAATTGTAAAAAGTAGGCATCTTTTTCTAAAAAAACTAAAATAAAATGCATTTAACAAATATGATTTTTAGTTGATTATAAACCTAATTTGATGTATTTCTTGTTTTTTTAGTTGAAATACGATCTGGGGTAAGGTGTGTAGTTCCTAGAACTAAACAACAACATTGACCAGACCATTTAATAGTTGTATCTTCCATTCCTAATAAGATGTTGCTGTAAAAAAAAACTTTAATCAAGCAAAATAAACACAAAAGCCATGCAATATTATTTAGTCATATAAAACCTAAACTCTAGAAATTAACTATCTTATGTTATAATTTCAATTCGTCTTCCAACCAGATTTATATTTTTCAGTTCACAATCTCTCCAAACACATATCAATTGAGAACTATGGGTGGTGGTTATCCAATTCCAGTTGAACCACAAGGACCTTCAAACCATGGACGATCATCCTGTTGCCATTGTCGCCATATAAACCTTTTAGTTTCAAACCCTCTAACGTCAAACTCTGAAGTGGCAAACCCTTTTCGTCCAGTCGTCTACCGTACTCCAACTTTAAACCTCCTCTGGTGACAAACCCTCCTTCGGTGAGAAACCTTCATCCGGTGACAAACCCTCAAGATGATGATTTATCTTTTTTGATAGATGAAGAGTTGAATTATGCGTATGACTATACCTTTGCTCAACTACAATTTGGTGGACTACGAATTGGGGAGGGGCATCATCGTCCGGTGGCAAACACTCCTATAGTGCCAACATATCACGAATAAGAAAACTAACTTAAGTACTATACAATATATCATGAGACGACTGATAAACTGACGGTAAACGAGCATCTTATTGTAAATCGCCACTCCCGCCGCATAGCGCGGGTAAATGGCTAGTCTTAAAAATTCAAAATCTGATTCAAAAATGAATGATGATCCATACATGTTGATATACCAAATGGTTGGACCTGAAAAATTATTTTCGGATATTGAATTTTCAAATTAAAATGTGATTGTGGAAAAGCTCGAGAGAGAGTGTTTAAGTTGGTGGAAATTGAAATTTCAGATGTTGAGAATCTTGCAGCTGAAGCAAGAAATTTGAAGGAAGAAAAATCTTTTTATAACAAACCAAGAAACTCGTAGTATCAAAAGAAATTTTTTAAACATGAACGAGCTAGTTTAGGTTATAAAAAAAGAAAATCAAAACAACAGGCTTCAAAAATCACATTTTGAGAAGAAAATGAATTTTGTTCGAGGAACAAGTTCGGAAAAAGAGAAAGAATCCCAATTTAGTCGACAAGCTAATGAGGAATTTTTTGCTCAAAAGAAACAACATCAACAGGCTAAATATGTTACACACAAAATGTGCTTCAAATGTAGATAAGCTGAACATATTGCCCGCAAGTGTCCACAACAGAAAACAAAGCTTGTTTATGTTGAGAAGAAAGAAAAATCAGAAGATTTAAAACAAATATCACCCATGTTTGCCTCAAAACAGATTGCACAAAGAAACAATGGTTCTTTGAACAGAAATGATTAAAGAAATTCAAAAATTTAAAACATTTTTTCAAAAGGCCAAACCTGGGTGATAAAAAAGAAAGAAACTTCTGATGAGCAGAAACTTGATTCAACTAAGAAAGTTGAAATCAAGAAACAAAATGTTTTAGAAACAATGGAAAAGATTTTCCAAGCTTGTCTAAAATAGTTCATGTTTCATTACCAAGACAAAACAAGCTTTGGTGAAATTGTTCAGGTAATTGAGTTGATGTTTGTGCAGGTGTTCTGGAGGTCAATTCAAGCTTCATTAGAGACAATTAGGGCTGTAAACGAACCGAACGAACACGAACAAGACCTTGTTCGTGTTCGTTCGTTAAGGAAATAAACGTGTTCACGAACGGTTCATGAACACTTACCGAACGAGATTTTATGTTTGTGTTCGTTCATTAAGGAAATGAGCGTGTTCACGAACGGTTCACGAACACAAGCGAGAACACAAATAAATTTGGCGAACGCGATGAAGGGTAAAGGTGGATGGCCCAAAGAGTAGCACTAGAACTTGAATCCCTTATTGTGGAACGAAGGTAGATCATATTCGTCGTTGTAAATAATGAGAAAAGAAAGGGAAATGGTGCATAAACAAGGTGAAAGAGGGTTTTCTAGTTTAATTGTTAGGGTAATGATATAAATAAAAGTTTAATAGTATAAAAAGTATAGATAAAATATATGAAAGTACAAAAATCTTTAATTAAAACATGAACATACGAACATAAATGAAGGCAAATGAATGAATGTTCACGAACACCTTACCGAACGTTCACGAACACAATTGAACGAACGAGACATTTGTTCATGTTCGTTCATTTAACTAATCGAACGGAACTTCTTGTTCATGTTCGTTAGTTTATTAAACGAACGAACATAAACGAACTTCCCGCCGAACGGTTCACGAACTGTTCACTGAACGTTCGGTTCGTTTACAACCCTAGAGACAATAGAGCAGGCTGACACATGAAGTCCTGTGTTGAAAAAAACAGGATGTGATTGGTTTATTTGAGAAAAATTTTATAAATTTTGAAAAAATAATTCTCCCGAACCCTCACGGCTGAACAAACAAAACATGATAAAACAAAAATTCAAAATGGTTTCAAAATGTAAAAATATCAGTGTTCTGTTATCATGGGGGGGGGGGGGTAAAAGAAACAACTTACTATGTGAAGCAGAAACAGATTGTGAGATGAATCTGTCCACATTGGTTCGTCAAATATTTTAGAATTTAGGGGGAGAATATAGTTTTAAAATTTGAAAAATTCAAAAACATTTGAAAATTTGAAAAAAGTACAAAAACATGAAAAAGATAAAAGAGTTAGTGTAAAAGGAGGAAATGATAGTACATCAGTAGACAATCACGGCATGCTAAAGAAAATGAATTCCTAAAAAGTAATAAACTGTCTCACTGATGATATGCCAGTAGGTTTTTACACACTCAATTGATTGATTTCGAGATATAAACCTAAATCGAAAACTTTCTTAATATGTGGGTAACATCTCTCGGATATATGAACTTAGTACTCTAAAATTTCGTTTGAGAGGTTGCCTGATTATGAGATATTAAGTCTTTATACTTATTGATGTCTTGGGTATTATACAAGATCTTCTGATTTTGCGTCAGCAATGGCCTAGATCTTGTAGAATACTTTTGCTCTTAAACCCAAAAACGGCATAAAAATTGAAAACATCGAAAGATATATCATGTGCATTCAGAAGATTCCTAAGTGGAACATACCTTAAGTCGAGCCTTCATCTCTTTGTCTGAACGGTGGTTCTAACCTGTGCTTTCAAGGCCTCGCACTGAAGTTTAGAAAGAAGATACAGATGGCATATAGCAAAAGATATGATTGTGCTTACTCAAAAGAAGCAGCAAGCCGAGTAAATCCACCAAAAGGGCACCGCATCGACTACAAAATGAAAAAGATGATGAAGATACCAACAAATGTACTACGGTAAATAATATATGCGGTATGGGGATAAGAGATATTCCTAACAAATGGGTAGCTTAACCATTCCTCAAATGTGAGAGAGGGCTATAAAGCTATAAAAAAGAGATGCATCGTATGGTTGTTTCAGGATAGGTTGCATCATAGAGATCATCATCATGGGTCCAGTCGTCCATGCCGACCTCATGATATGGTCTACAACCATTTGCATAAAGCCACTGGCCTTTCTCGATTTTCCTGCAGTTGGGGCATTGCATCGCTCCCTTCGCGTTGAATGCATAACCAATGCAATCTGCAACCAAACAATAGGAAGAAATCATGTATTTATGCTTACTAACTCTTTACAATTTTGTTTCTTGAATCACTACATCAGTTATACAATGAAATATGAGTTTAAAACACGAAACTGCATCCCCATGTATCGTCACATAATCGATAAGTAACTATAGGCTTTAAACAAACATTAAGAAAGAGAAAAGGAGTAAAGCAAGCAAGTGATAAGCCACGTAAACCTAAACACCATGTTAATACTTTTATCTGTAATCCATGTATCAATGTAAGCTTAACAGAAGTTCTTTTAAAGGGCATACGTTTTTCCGTATCTTTACATAATCAGTAAGTAACAATAAACTTTAATGAACACTACGAAAGAGAAATGGACAAAAGCAAGTGATATGACACTTAAGCCTAAATACCATGTTAATACTTTTATACACAATCACTGGATCAAAGTCAACTTGACAAACATTCTTTCAAAGGACATACTTTCCCATGTACTTACATAATCAGTAAGTAACTATACGCTTTAACAAACATTAAGAAAGATAAAAAGATAGAAACAAGCAAGAACCATGTTAATACTTTTATCCCCAATCCATGTATCAAAGTTGACGAATGTTCTTTCCAACAACATTACTTTTCTAGCTTTGTTCATTCAAATCCTTCACAAAATCAACTTCAGTAACAAAAGCGGTAACCAGTTTTCAACCCACTTTCAAGTTTCAACTTCTAGATACTCTACGAGTTAGATATCATCATTATCCATCAAAAGTTGTGAACTTTCATACATTGACACGCGTCACAATAGTTTGATGAAGACAAATTTATCACTTAACCAATATCAAAACTAACATGAAAGATCCTTTCAGATCACCAAATCATATCATTAATATATAACCTCTCAACAACACCTTCAACCATTCAACGACAAAGTAACCATTTTTTTAACACAACTCATAATCAATCTTAAAAAATGAGACAACAGTGCCCAGATAATCCATCAACTACACATCACCACCAATGACTTCATTCATAAAACCATTACCCACAATTCCCAAAATAGAAGGAAGTTACCGACCCACTTTTCAAACTACTTTCAAGTTTCAACTTCTAGACATTCTATGAGTTACATCACATACCATCATCCAACTGTTCCATTTCCCCTCTGTATTTTTCTTTTCTGTCACCGGTGTTACTCCGGCCTCTGTGTACGACGGAGATGATGTATGAAAACATGCTGAAATCTTCCCTTGAGAGACAAAAAGACTCACATCTGAGCTTAAAAATCAACAAAAACGTAAGACACTAACAAAAACGTAACAATGGATGCAAAAAACTCAGAACCATACCTGTATCTATTACCGGTTGGTGTCAGATCAAGCACTTGAACAACAATTTCTAGAACATCAACGATTTTGAGTGAAGATGCCATAAACCCTAGATCTAAAAATCGCCTGGAGTGAGAAATGGAGAGAGAAAATGATGGGTTACTAGGTCATTGTGGTCGTTGAGAGAAGATGCCATAAACCCTAGATCTTCAATCCATGGCATTTCATGTTTTTCTTATTTGATTTAAAGGTGAATCGAGAGAAAGGGGCAGATCTAGATCTAGAAGATCTGATGGAATTTGAGAGAGAGAGAGAAAGAGAAGGAAGAGATGAGGAGGGTTTGAATTTTGAATTGTGATTTTAGGTTTAAGTATGACCGCCCAAAAGGGTATTATTGGAAAAATTAATATTTATGTGCTTTAAAGACTTATACATCATGCATTAAAGGGATTTTAATGGAGTGGCAAATTACCTTAAGTAATCCATTGGATATGCTTTATAATATAGTATAGATTTAATATAAATTTAATTCAAATACTCATTTAATTATTTATATGTTTGTAATTTAAATATTTTAATAAAAAAGAAAACAAAGACAAAAATCCATATAATCATTAAAAAGGAAGTTTAAGAAACTGACACAAAGATAAATTGGGATAATGTATCACAATTATTTATATTTATATATTATTAGATATATTATATTATATTATATTAATAGGGTGGGGTTCGGGTAGAAAGTCCAAGTTTCCTAGAAAGTGTAAAAAGTCATAAAACACAATAATTTCAGCCATAAAACACACCTAAAACTCACAAATAATAGAATGAAGATTACTAAAACACCATATTCAAACCCTAATAGCCTATAAAAACTTCAAACACACCATCGTAGAACTATGAATATAAAACACAAAATGCTAAACAACATAAAACACAATAATATTTCTCATTTCATAATCAGAGCCTTAACACCTAAAACACAACACAAAACCCACATACATGATGTTTTAGTAATCTTCATTATGTTATTTGTGGGTTTTTTGTGTGTTTTATGGTTGACATTATGGTGTTTTGTGACTTTTTACACTTTTTAGGAAATTTGGACTTTCTAGCCAACTCCTAGCCATATTAATAATATTAGAGATTAATCAAATACATTAATAGTATTAATTTAATATATAAATGAATTTGATAAAAGAATGTCACATGGCATTAGATGTATTTCTTTATTGGTATTAGATATATCTATAAATGTGGTTTAAAAAATAATTTAGCTATATTAATAAAAAATTAAAGTGTAATTTGTCACCCTGTGATTTGATCTAAATTGCAATATGACACCCTACCTTCGAGTTTTTGCTAAGTGAAACTCTGAGGTGGGCATTCCATCACACCATGCCACAAAATCATAGAGTGAACTAAAAATATCATATATGCCCTTACAAAATATCAAATATACCCAATTTATTAAAAACAATCTAATAAGTAATAACTAATCATTTTACCCTTATTTCTTTGACTTCAAGTTGTCATATGTGCTAATCTTGTAACTTCATATTTTTATATAACACATTTTAAGTTTAAATTTATTATTACCTATTTTTTTTCATAAACCATATTATTCTTCATGTATAATATTTGAGCTAAATAAATTAAGTTAGAAATGAATAAATATGATATTTTAAGCTAAATAAATTAAGCTAGAAATGAGTAAATATAATATTTGAAGTTAAAGGTCATATATAAGATCTCAAAGTTTTAGAAAAATAAGGGTAAAAATCTCATTATTAAATTGTTTTTAATGGATTAGGTATATATAATATTTCAACTATTTTGTAAAGGCATACATGATATTTATAATTTTGTAAGGGTATGTATGATATTTTATAAGTTTGTAGAGTTATACATGAAATTGCCTTTTTTAAAATACTTTATATGAAAAATAGTAAATTGCCAAAACGGCTCCTGAGGCTTGGTCACTTTTGCCACTTTAGTCCAAAACTCAAACCTTTTGAATCTGAGTCACTGTTGTTTCAATTTTGTTGCCATTTCCACTAGCCAGATTTTCAGTTAACATCCAGTTTTTTTTTTTGTTTTTTTTTCCTCCATTTTAATATAGGGTAAAATGGTCAGATTTTTTTTAATTTGTTATAATAAAAACTTAAAATACCATTTTGCCCTTCATTAAAAGGAAGGAAAAAGACAATAAAGTTGGATGTTTAACTGAAAAATCTGACCAAATTTTGATTTTAGATGAAAATGACAACAAAATTTAAACCACATGGACCCAGATTCAAAAGATTTGAGTTTTGGACTAAAGTGGCAAAAATGACCAAACCTCAGGGACCATTTTGGCACTTTACGCTATTAAAAAAATATCATTATTTAAATTTAATTTAATTTATTTAAATACCATAAAATAGCAACTCATTTGTGCATTATGTGTTGTACCTAATGTTTGGGGAGTTTAAAAAAAAATGTTTTTGTTTTTTACTTTTAGTCCAAAAGTATATGACAAATTACTTTTAGAGTAAACTGCCATTTTGGTCCCTTTTGAAAGGGAAATTTTATAGGATTGCAATTAGACCTGCTATGTTATATGGAACCGAATGTTGGGCCATTAAGGAAGTACAGGCACGCAAGATGGAGGTAGCAGAGATGAGAATGCTAAGATGGATGTGTGGCCACACAAGGTTAGACCGGATAAGAAATGATGTTTTTAGGGAAAGGTTAGAAGTAGCTAGTATATCAGATAAGATAAAGGAGGGAAGATTGAGATGGTTTGGGCATGTGAAGAGGAGGCAGATGATAGAACCAGTTAGAGTGGTTGAAACCCTCGAGGTGGAGGGGAGGAGGAGTAGAGGCAGACCCAAAATTACTTGGGATGAGCGGATTAGGCAGGATTTGCAAAAATTGCACCTCTCTGAGAACATGGTCCATGATAGGAGCTCGTGGAGACGTAGGATTAAGGTTAAGGATTTCTAGGAAAGGGTACAATTGTGTTTTTAGGTGTAGTGTAGTGTATGGTCGTACATAAGTAACTATGTGTATAGGATGTTTTGTACAGTTGTGTTTCTAGGTGTAGTGTATGGTCGTAAATATGTAACTATGTGTATAGTCTGTTTTGTGTTGTCATATTTGTTCTGTTCTACCATGCACTATTTCGCAACTCATACTACATTGGTAGCTTCATACACATACACACACACCCCATGCTCTATTTATTTCTTTCCTGGGTGTTTTGGAGCCGAGGGTCTCTCTGGAAGCAGCCTCTCTATCCCTAGGGGTAGAGGTAAGGTGTGCCTACATCCCACCCTCCCCAGACCCTACAAATAGCTTTGCTATTTGTGGGATTTTACTGGGTATGATTGATTGATTGATTGCCATTTTGGTCCCTGTGGTTTGGGCATTTTTGCCATTTTAGTCTAAATCTCAAACTTTTTACATTTGGGTCCCTGTGGTTTCACTTTTATTGCCATTTTGATCCAAAATCCAAAAAACCCATATTTTGACTGTTGAATGCTGATTCGTTTGTCCTTTTGTGCAGGGGTATAATCGTCCATCTTAAACATTAATATATATAAATTTAAAGAATGACCAAATGCCCCTGCACTAAAGGACAAAATAATCAGTTTTCAACAGTTAAAATAGAAGGTTTTTTGGATTTTGGACTAAAATGGCAACAAAATGCAAACCACAGGGACCCAGATGTAAAAAGTTTGAGATTTGGACTAAAATGGCAAAAGTGCCCAAACCACAGGGACCAAAATGGCAGTTTACTCTTACTTTTAACCAAAACTATTTGAATTTTTTACTTTAAATCCAAAACTTTTTATCTTTTACAATTTAACCTCACAACTTTTTACTTTCAACTTTGGTCCCTGTACTTTTCATCTTTCACAATTTTTTGTTTTACGTTTTGTTCTAAATTTTGCGAGTTAACACGACGCAACGTACATGTGTGGTTCAACGTTTTTACGTTTCGTTCCAAGTTTTGCGAGTTAAAACAACACCACGTGCGTTTGTGGTTTAACGTTTTTACGTCGTCTATTTTTTTCCTGTTTGACAAGTTCGTCATAATGTACGGGTATTAGATCGACTTAGTTATTATTTTCTATGTTTTACGTTTCGATCTAATTTCTTCAGCGTTAGTGGTCGCTCACAGTGGTGTGACAATGATGCTATTTGACAGGGTTTTACGGCTCCGCCACAACGCAAACGTGCTTAATACTAGTTATCTTTAATTATTAAAACTTAAACGTATTTATGCTTTTTTAGTTGTTCATATTTATTTCACTTCATATAAATCTGGTGGTAAGAAATAAGAATTGAGTCCGAACCCAAAAAGTTGAACAGCCATTATACCCATAGCATAGCTCTGTCCTCTGCCTAGAGTCAATTGGGGGAGGAGATCAGTTTCAATTCATTCATCCAAACGACAAACATGTTGCAGTGCATATTTCTTCTCTCCGATTCCGGGTATGACACATTTCTTCTCTGTGTTTCTTTATTGACAATTGAATTTTTGAATCATCGCAATTGTAGAGAGGTGATGTTAGAGAAGCAGTTGACTGGACACCGTGTTGATCGATCAATCTGTGCTTGGTTTTGGGAGCAATCTATCTCTCAACCTGATTCCCTCAAGGTATTCCTTTCGGATTCGATTGTTTGTCGTTAGGGTTTAATCATGTTTCAGTTTTTTAAATTAGGTTTTGCCAGTGATTGCTTCCCCAACGCATTATCTTTTCCAAATTGTACGTGAGGGGATCACGTTTTTGGCCTGTACTCAAGTTGAAATGCCACCATTGATGGGGATTGAGGTTAGTGTAGTTGAGGTTTTCTTCTCTCAATCATCAGTTGTTTGTCGTGAGTTAATTGAGATAGATAATTTTTATGATCAAGCACACTAGAAACTGAACACATACACGAATGCAACAAAGCGACACGACGGTTTAACTGGGTTCGGTCTAAACTACGTCCACGGGTGGCAACTAGGTATTCCTTTATTGAGGTGATAATCGATTATAAGTACACGGTTCGTTTTTTTTTTTTTGGGGGGGGGGGGGGGGGTGGTTTAGGTTACGGGTTTAGTTTTTAGGTTTTTTGGGGGTCTGGGTGTGGGGGGTTTAGTATTTTTGGTGGTGGGGTGGGGGTTGGCCGGTTTAGGTTTTTGTGTAGTGTTGCACATGTGTAATACTAATTATTTTTTTTTCAATTTTTTTTGTATTTTAAAAAAGCTAGATTTATAGCCAAAAAATGTTAAAAAAGAATTTTGGTGTGTTTTTTAAGTTTTTTTAGGAGTTTTCGAGTTCTCACAATAAAAGGAGTTTTTGTATGAACCCTCCCATATATATATATATAGATTACATTTAGGGTTTAATAAAATAAACGGGCCGACAAACGGAGCTAGGGTCGGCTGCCCAAACCGGTTGCCCTCTTCCCCTTCTCGCAATTTCTGACAATCTGGCCCAAAGGCCTACAAACCCAACAATAATTGGATCAAGGTTTATTGATGCATTGTTAAATTAATTCACCACAATGTTGGTCGGCTATAGTTTATTAATTTTGGATATATGATGTCCACATTCGTTCATATGTGAGCTGTTCATATGTGAGCTGGGGGCTTGCCCTCGTTTCACCTTGAGACACTACTATTGTCTATTCGAGTTGGATATTACTGGTTACATTTGTTTGTTTGCTTAATGAGCTTTGTCTCTTTGTTGATGTCAACATTTTGATGACTACACAACATGCATGTAAATGCTGTTTTTTAACAAAACAAACAACCATCTATCATCCTTGACATGACACGGGTTTACTAAAGTACTAACTGAATTTCTAGATGCTTGGATTAATGTAAGATAAAAACGATGTCATGATTTGAAATTGAACAGAGGTTAGGATTAAGATAAAGCCACGTAAGCATGAATTTAGGACGCTGATGGGGAATTTAGCATGAAATGGTTCCGCTTCTCAAAAAGAACTTGCCGATGGTGTTTCCATGGTACACGTGGCACATCTGAAGTATTATTGTAATAAGCAACATGGGATTTTCGTCAAGTATGGGACGGATGAAAAAATTTCAACTCAAGTTATATCCTTAAGTCTACCTTCATTGAGGCCCTACCATAATTGTCAATAGTGAGCGTAGCGATCGCTATAGCGCGCTACGTAGCGTATGGGTCTAGACTCGCTATGAGGGTTGTAGCAATAATAGCGACAATTTGTTTATTTATTTTTTGTTTTTTAATATAAATAGCAATTAAATATAGCTATAAAATAGCTGGATTTTAGGTTTTTGTTAAATATACATGTAAAATAACATATATACCAGGGTAATTTGATATAATATACAGGTAGAGGATCCTGTAAAAAGTGCTCAAAGTGTGAGAAGTGTATTATAACACTATATATAATACTATATAACACCATATAAACACCGTATAACAATATGTAACACCATATAATACCATATAACACTATGTAACACTATATATCATTATATAACAAATATAACACTATAGGTTGTCTGATAGCATGTTTATGATAGATGTATAGTGTTATATTTGTTATATAATGATATATAGTGTTACATAGTGTTATATGGTATTATATGGTGTTGCATATTGTTATACGGTGTTTATATGGTGTTATATAGTATTATATATAGTGTTATAATACACTTCTCACACTTTAGGCCCTTTTTACACTATCCTTAGTTCCTTACCCATAATATACATATCAATTTTTTTTTTCTAGTGTATCGTTATTTATAAAATAGCGGCCGCTATCCATCGCTATTTGCTATGTAGTATATAGGTACCTTATCGCTATTTGCCATTAACAACTATGGGCCCTACAAAATCTATTGGTTATCTTATATTTTCCTGACTCATGCTTAACTCTTTCTTCTAACTCCTTAACGATTTTTGTACAAACCAACAAAAGCCACTTAGCTCATCTATGCATGTTTCCTGTAGTTTTTCTTCAAGAAGAAGCTACTATCATATTAGCATTTAAGTTTTAACATATTATTTATTCTTTACCTTGTCAATGCACCCACGAGAATGGCTGATTTATATCAAACTATATAAATATAATTATCTGTGTATATAAAACCATTCTGAAAATGTTGTCATGATCTTTTCACTAAAATTATTTTTATTTACTTGGGTATTCTTATCTCTTTTGTCTAAAGCTGATAATGACTTATTTAGTTCTGTACAAGCCACCATCAGCCACTTACACAAGTGCTGCATCTTATGTATGTTTCTACAATGACCAACTTTATGCCAAGTAGTGTTAAGATTAAATAGGGAAAACACGTATTTGATGATCATGCTATATGTTGTGTTTTCTTTCCTATGTGCGTCTTACCTCAAGTCTTCCACCCTGGACATAATCGAACAATAACATTGTGAACTTGACGTCAAAGTCACTAGTTATTCTAAATCTCAATTTTATTAATCTAAGTCGAAGTTGGTCTCGTCATCTTCTATGTTTCTTTACTTGGTGTTATGTTCATATTTGAAGCTATGTTATTAATCTTCATTAAGAAAGAATACATGTGTTTGACTGGTCAACTTCTAGTTTCTTTGCAGAGTAGCTGATGTCCTCTCAGATTATCTTGGAGGGTTGAATGAAGATGTTATAAAGGACAATTTTGTTATTGTATATGAGGTATGTGGGATTTAAGATGTGAATTGTGATTTTAAAACATATTGTAGCTTTTGTTTTCTTTTTACTTGTGAATGTGTTGATTCGAGTTATGCTAAATCTCTAATGGTTGAAAGGATTAAAAAAAAAACCTTACAAGGAAACGTATTAAAGTTGCCAAAGTGAATTCTAATGCATAAATTCTTCTACATGTTTTGTACAAAAAAACTAGCTTATTATTGAGATAATTTGATTTTGTACTCACATCAGAAACTAGTACTTATAAAAAAGATATAATAAATTAATAACTTTGAACAAAAAAGTGTTTCTGGTCAATCTAACCTGGCTGACACGTTTCAACTCCTACGTAAATGTTACCTGTTTTGACTTGCTACCCAACCTAACTTTTATTCATCTTTTTAGTTTCAATTATTTTTTTTTCATTTTTTGAAATAAAATTGTCGGTCATCATAATTCCCATAACTAAAGGTAAACGGTACTTTTCTTTTCATCTTGTCACAACTTGCAGCTATTGGACGAAATGATAGACAATGGGTTCCCTCTAACTACCGAACCAAACATTCTGAGGGATATGATCGCTCCTCCAAACATCGTTAGCAAAATGTTGAGTGTTGTCACCGGTAACACTTCCAATGTGAGCGACACCCTTCCTGGTGCCACGTCATCATGCGTTCCATGGAGGACAACGCAATTGAAGCATGCAAACAATGATGTGTATGTCAATCTTGTCGAGGAGATGGATGCTATTATAAACAGGCATGCACCATAATTACCCTTGCCTCTTTTCTTACTTCTCATCCTGTTATATGATGGATAACTAACTATATATAACACGCTAATTATGCCGGTCTAGGCCAAATTTCAAATTGTCCCTGACATTCTTGAACATGTCAGTTCCGTCCAAAAACTTAACGTCAGTTAGAATCTGCCGTTTAATGAAGGGGTAAAAACGTCATTTTCCTTTTTCACACCATTTTTTTTTTTTTTTTTTTGTTTTCCGTTTAACATGGTTTAAAAAAGGAAAAAATAAAAATGATAACAATGATGGTTTTACCCTTCATTAAAATGGCAGGTTTTACCAAACGTTAAGTTTTTGGATTGATCTGGCATGTTTCAAGAATGTCAGGGACGGAAATGGTACACATTTAAAATTTGGCCTGGACTGGCATAATTGGACAAACCGCATGGACGGAAATGGCAGTTAACTCAAGTTTAAGAAATAGATTAAACGCGTGTTTGCAGGTCAACGAAATCCAACTAACCGTTGTATATATTGTTGTTTAGCGACGGAGTGTTGGTGAAGTGTGAGATATTTGGAGTGGTGGAGGTGAATTCTCACCTTTCAGGCATTCCGGATTTGACTCTTTCTTTCGCAAACCCTTCGATTTTAAATGACGTGCAGTTTCATCCTTGTGTGCGGTTTCGACCCTGGGAATCAGAACAAATACTCTCGTTTGTACCTCCAGACGGACTGTTTAAGCTCATGAGTTACCGGTACGTGGTTAACATGCATTGCTTGTGAAATTAAAATTTGAAAACCGTTCCATCTTTTTCATCATCATCTGAAATGACATTAGTGATGATATAATTTGATTTGAGTACACTATAGGGTGAAGAAGTTAAAGAATACTCCTGTATATGTAAAGCCTCAGATTAGTTCAGAGTCGGGTACGTGTCGTCTTAGTGTGATGGTTGGGATTCGGAATGATCCTGGAAAAGTGGTTGACTCGTTAGTGGTGCAGTTCCGACTCCCTAATAGTGTATCATCAGCCAATCTCACTGCAAACCATGGAACAGTAAATATCCTTGCTGATAAGGTACCCTTCTCTAGGGCTGTAATCGAGCCGAGCAGAGCCGAGCCAGGTTGAGCTCGAACTCAAACTTAAACGAGCCAGCTCGGCTCCTAAAATGTTCGAGCCAGCTCGAGCGAAATCGAGCCGGCTTGTTAATATTTTTTTAATTTTCTTTTTAGTTTTTTACATTATTTGATAACGTAAAAAAAAAAATTAAACATATGTCTGTGTGTATTATTTTTATTTTTCTAATATTTTAAAGACCGGAACACATATTAAAAGTATTATATGTATCATTTTTGTTTATTTTCCCGTATTTTTATATGTTATTGATTAATTAAACTTAAAAATGTTAACGCGTCAACACCCTTCCACATATTTTTTATTTTAATACATTTAAAATTAAAATTAATCTATATAAAATAATTCTAACCAGCTCGCGAGCTCCCAAGCTGAGCCAGGCCTTGCTTGAGCTTGGCTCGTTTACAAATCTAGCCGAGCCTAATCAAGCTTTTTTCGAGCGAGTTGCGAGCTTTTTGAACACCCCTAATTCTCCTGTTGTGTTTAATCTGTATCAATCCACATACACTCTAATGTGTGTGTGTGTGCACGTGCATGCGTGTGTGTGTGGCAATGCAGACCTTTATACCCCTAGATATCTACAAGTATTAAAGCCTACATATTTAATGTTCAAGATCCATTTTCGACTCCAGATTCTCTCTAAACCCAAAATATTCATATTTTTATTCTGATATGGCAGACGTGTAGTTGGTCTATTGGACGGATCCCGAAAGACAAAGCCCCACAAATGTCCGGAACATTGGTGCTTGAAGAAGGCATAGAACAGCTTCAGGTAAAGCCTACCTTTCAAGTAGGCTTCAAAATCATGGGGGTGGCTCTGTCTGGCTTGAAATTAAATAAGCTGGATTTGAAGAATCTGCCTGCACCCGCTCACAAAGGCTTTCGAGCTCAAACCGAAGCAGGTCAATATGAAGTTAGATCATAGTTTTGATTTACGGTCTCCAACGTTTCATTTGCCTTCAGGTATTCACTCAATGTCGAAGCACGAAATGCGGGTCCTGTTTTCGTATCTGACATTTTACATTTGGAAGTAAAAACATGGTTTGGGTTTTGTTGTAGCTTTGATTTTCAAAGTACATCATGTGTAACACTCGATTTTAGGGGTCGGTAATTTTTATTAATTTAATTAAAATTGAAATGTGTGCATATGTGTTTTTGTTCTGTGAGTTAATTAGTTCATAACTTGTGTTAATAGTTAATTAAAACTTACTTAACTAAGGCTTGAATAATTAACTCACCCTACTACATGGTGGAACTGATCACTCTCGTTTAGATCAGCCAAAGCGAAAAAGAAAAGGACAGGAGTGGAATGGAATGGAGAATTCCCGACCTAGCTGCAGAGATCGTCAATTTCCCAGAGGTTACAGTGGAATCGAGGGGATTCGTTATGGAGGTTGGGGGTTTCGCTGCCCCATTTGCAACAATAGGTGTTGTACTTTGGTAGCCAAAGGTGGTGGCGGTGGCGGGTAGTGGTGGTGTTAAGTGAGGGGAGAGAGTTGTGTGTGAACATGGAAGTCTTTGAACAGTTAACCGAGGATGTGGTGTGTGTGGTGGTTGATTACGGAGGTGGATCCTACTGGTAGTGGTGGTGCAAGGCGGTGACGGGCGGTGCTATGATGGTGGTGTGTTTCTAGTGAAAGAAAAGGTGGTGGGAATCGACTAGGGTTTCGTGCACAGACCGGCTTTGTTGAGAGAGAACAATAGCCGACAAGGATGTGGTGGTGGTTCACGTGATCCATAATCGTGAGGTGGCGGTGATTAATGGCGGCCGCCCGCGGCACACCGGTGAGTGGTGGTTTTGAGCTATACGGGTCTAAATGAACGTGTGGAAAGCTATAGATTGATTTATTTGATCTAGGTGAGTTCTATAAGCCAGAATTTAACGTTTTCAAAGTTTTTGGGCCAGAACGTGATTTATGCGAGTATAGAGGCTGTTTTGGAAGTGGGTTATGATCATGGTAGCAAGTTCGATTATAAACCTTGAATATATGCTTTTGTGTTATGTGGCGGACCCATAATTTTTTTTCGAATGGAGTCCTTTTTTCTATGTTAAAATTTTTCGCAACCAAAGGATTAAATTTTCAGGTCGGTCGTCGACCGGGTCGGGTCCGGTGATTTATTGAGCTTGGAACATTTAAAAAGAAAATAAATAAATAAATAACAAAACAACACATATCTAAGCAGAAAGGAAGAAATTGAGTAAATCAAAAGAGTTAGAAGATTGTACATTATATTAGAGATGGGCATAATACCTGGTTCCAAACCCGAACCCGTAGAACCGGCACGGAACCGGTTCCAGGTCCGACCCGATACATAGGAGAACCGGGTCCAGATTCAAAAAACCGGGAGGTTCTTACCTGGTTCCATTTTTTCTCATAATAAACGGGTAGTACCCGGTTCCTAACCCGTACCCGGTTAATACCCGTACCCGGTTCCTCTCAGTACCCGGTTCCTCCCAGTACCCGGTAATATGTTACCGTTAGAACCATTTACTAGCCGTTAGGATCGATTTTGGGGGGTTGCAAAACGCATTAAATGCCAAATATTACCGTTGGAATCGGTTTCTATCCGTTGGAACCGGTTACTAGCCGTTGTACCCGGTTACTAGCCGTTAGAACCGATTCCTATAAATTGTTTTCAAATTTCATTTGTTTAACTCACCAATCCTCTTATTCTTCTTATATCATTTTCTTCTACTTCTTGAAATACTTTTCTACAAAGGCTTCAAAGAACTCTAAAACCACAAATTCCCCATCCGTCAATAATGTTCCTCAAGCTCAAACCGCTCCATATGTAGTTGGAGCATTATCACATAGTCGCAATGCGGAAGTATGGTGCAATTGGTACTTGGTCGAAATGAGTGACGGTGCAAAAGGCTCAATGCAAACATTGTGGCGCCTTGTTAAGCAAGGACTCTAACTTCACGTTAACGAAGCATGCTAAAAAGTATTGTAAAGCTTTAAAAGATTTGACACCCGGTCAAGTTCAACTCTCAAAAGATGGTACGATATTCTGCTATGAACAAAAGATAGCTAGTGATAGGATGGAGAAGTTGGTGATTCAAAAAGCGTTGCCGTTTGGACACTTCGACGACCCCGATCTTACTAAGCTTATTAGAGAAACGCTTCAACCTCGCTACAAACATGTAAGTCGTCGTACTTTAAAAAGCCATTGTTTAAATTTATGGGAAAATGCAAGAAAAGATTTAATTGTTTTTTTAAAACTTTAAAAACTAGTGTAAACTTAACTAGTGATGTGTGGTCGGCTCCACATGGTTTACCCGAATCATACATTTGTGTCACCGCTCATTGGGTTGATCCCAATACATGGCAAATGATGAAGCGTACGATTGCATTTGAAGAGTTTCCTTCTCCTCATACGGGAGAAAATATTTATAAAATTATAAATGCCACAATAATGAAATATTGTTTAGAGGATAAATTTTTTTCAATATCATTTGATAATGCTTCAAACAACTCAAATGCAATCGACAAATTAAAGTTGAAGTACAAACCAATTGTTGATGGTGTTTTTTTCCACACATGATGTGTTGCACATATTATTAACTTAGTTGTGCAAATCGGTTTAAAAGATAAATTTGTATCAGATTTTATTATAGCTTTTAGAGCTATGCTTCAAGATGTTTTCAAAAGTGGCAAAGAACGATACCAAGATTATAAAAAGCTTTGTAAAGATGTTAACCAAAAATTAATTGGTCCTAATTGGGATATTCCAACTCGGTGGAATTCAACTTGTCATATGTTTGAAATGGCGTTAAAACAAATGGGAACTTTAAAAACTTTTCATACAAATTTAAGTGATGACTACTAAGTCGACTCGTTTCCCGACACGGCTTGGGCTAATATTCAAACACTGAGTACTTTTTTAAAAGTTTTCAAAACATCAACAACTTTGATTTCGGGTGTTTATTATCCCACAAGTTCTAAAGTTTTATCCGAATTGTATTTGATCACAACAAACTTTAAAAAATTTGAAAATAAAAGTGACATGTTGAGGAATATGATGAAACCTATGATTGAAAATTTTAAAAAATATTTTTTGGATTTACCACCCGTTTTTCTATGTGCCGCCGCTTTAAACCCAATTTTAAACGTACCGGATGTTGAAGCTTTAATTGAAGAAATTTATGACAAGTTGGATATGCATGAGGAGGATCCAACATTGAAAGATAAAACGAAAAAACTATTCAACAACTATTTGTCCAAGCTTTATGACCATTATTTAAAAAAATATGGGGAAAAACAACAAAGCAGTTTGTTTACGTCTAGGTCGTCGGCCTCTAACGATGAAACAATTGGAGACCCGATCATAATCATGTTAAATGTCGTTAGAGACGAAACGACCAAGCAACAAAGGGGTAACGAACCATCAAGTGAACTCGGTCGATATAAAATATATGATTATTCTCGTACTATGACCGCCGAGGAATATACCAACTTTGATATTTTGGCATGGTGGAAATCAAAAGAATCGGAATTCCCGATTCTAGCCACCATGGCTCGTGATATACTAACGGTCCAAGCTTCCACGGTAGCTTCGGAAAGTGTGTTTTCTCTTAGTGGTAGGGTATTATCCATTCGAAGAACAAGACTAACACTGGAATCGCTAGAGATGGCAATTTGCCTAAAGGATCATTTGGATGCCGTTGCCCGTGTTCAACATAAAACAAGTCTAGAAGACGAAGTGGAGTTAGAGCACAAGATTATTGATGAAGAGGAGGATGACGAAGTAGAAACTAATGATTCCGAAGATGATTGTACCGAAGTGGCCGCACCAAAGCGTTGCGCATGTGAAAGTGCCGCACCCGACACAAGCAAAAGGCAAAGGAAGTAAACCGGTTACTGTAGAACCGGTTACTGTTTTCAATTTTGAACCGGGTTTTGTTTAATTCTGGAAAACCGGTTACTGTAAACCAGTTACTGTTTAAGAACTTGATCTTGATGTGATTTATTAATTTGAGTTTTTTTATAACCCGTTACTAAAACACACCGTTTATTTATTTCAAAGGAACCGATTACATCATAACTTAACTAAACTTAACAAACCGAACTTAACTAAACATAACAAACCTAACTTAACTAAACATTACACAACAACCTAAACATTTGAGGAACCGGATCCTTCACCCTTTTCGTTTTTCGCCTTGGTCACGGGGCAATGGCGTTCGGTGTGTTTCTTTAGAGTCGAGTTGGCGGCCGCTTTCATAAACTTTCCACAACCCTTGCACCTAGCCATCTCATGGTTGTCGGTCATCAAACACAAGTCGAAGTGCTTCCAAATAGTCGGGTTTCGTTTGGTTTCCAAAACCATCACAACTTCGTCGTTGCATGCCATTCTCTATTCGTTTGATGAATTTTTGGAGTAGTAATTGAAGGTAATGAAGAACTTGGGTAATAATGGGAGTGAAGGGTAAAATTTGGGGGTTTTATAGGAAAAAAAACGATTTTTTTTTAATATTAAATCGGTTTCCAACGGTCTTATAGCCGTTGGAACCGGTTCCAAACAGTGTTCTGCATCTTTTTTATTTCAAATACCCGACAGAACCGGTTCCTGACAGTACCCGGCCTACCCGTTCCAACCAATACCCGAACCCGGTTTGACAATACCCGTAACCGGTACATCGGTTACACTTTTTTAGACTTCTACCCGGGTTCAACCCGGACCCAGTTCTTCATTGTACCCGGTTCCACTCATTGTTATCAGTACCCGGGTACGGGTAGTACCGGTTTCGGGTATTAAAAATACCCGATTATGCCCATCTCTACATTATATTAAAATTATGCTTGTTAATTGACAGGGTATCACACAATTTACATCTTATATTTAATACATATTAGATGGGCAAGAATGTAATTTCATAGTTAGATTATTAATTATGTTGGGTTATTAGTTAGCGATGCAGAATTAAAATTTAATAAAGTTGAGCTGTATTACACAATTTACATCTTATATTTAATACATATTAGATGGGCAAGAATGAAATTTCATAGTTGGGTTATTTAACGAAGGTTAAAAATATTATAATAACAATAATATAAGAGTAAATTACATGTTTTGTCCATTATGTTTACACCAAATTGCAGGCGTTGTCTTTTAGCGCAGAAGTTTACGAGTGTTGTCCTTAACGTTTCAAAATCTTGCACGTTATGTTCTTTAGGCCAAACCCAGTTAGATTTTTTGGTTAAATCTGGTCATGTGCCTTGCACATAAGGGTATTGTTGTCATTTCACCTTCTCAAGGGTTATTGTGTAAAGATTGAGCGACTATTTTTAAAAATTAAAAAATGAAAGGGTTATATAATCCCTATCTCAACCTCTGCACACATTTCTCTCTACCACTTGCCACCCTCACCCACCCTCACCCGCACCATTTGCCACTGCCATAACCCACCCCACGCCACCACCACCACCACCCCACACCACCTACTTAAAAAATGAGATTTCAGATAGAGAGATTTTAGCCGTAAACACTTTAATTTCCCCCAATTTTAGCCCTAACCATCCCCATCGTCACTCCCAACACCGTCACCACCACCCCAAAATGTCCAGTTCTTCTTCACTAAAAACCCCACCATTCACTGTTTATATTCCAGAAAAAAAAACCTAATCAATTTCCTATTATTTAACCTAAACAACGCCAAATTCAGAGTTCAAATTCAATCAAATCACAATTTAACAAACAAAACCTAATCAATAAACTGAAATCAATGAATAACCATAGCCTGGGGATTTGTGCGAGGGTCGGTCTCCCCCACCATTGAAACCATCATACCTGCAAGACCTTGAATCGACATGTAGAACTTTGAATCCCTAGGCCTTGTAATCGATCTGTAAAACTCTGAATCCTTGATGTGTGTAAAATGCAACATATAAATTACATCAAATGAGGCATAAAACTAACCCTTTTTAGTCCTAATGTTGGAAAAAGTGTGCTTTTGTCTTCCTTTTGTATTTTCAGGGTTAAAAGAGAACAAATGGACAAAAGAAGCAAAAATACAGCTAAACCTAACATAAATACAAGAAAAGGAATAAACGTGACATGCCCGATCCCTCGACAGCATCTTCCCAAGCAAAAACAAGACTTCAGAAGGCTGAACACGCCCCGTTCCCAGCGGACATGGGGGCGTGCCCAAGTGTCAGCAAAAAGGACAAAAGAGTAGAAGCTTCTATTCCTCGACACGGGGGCGTGCCCAGCTCCACACGGCCGTGGTCAACGCTAAGATTCGCAGAATCCAAGCAGATCTTGATAGTACAGATATGCTTCTACACACGGGGCTGTGCCCAGCGGACACGAGGACGTGGTCAACTAATGCAGATAAACTGCATTTAATGAAGAAAGAGAAAGTGGATGGACACGGGGCCATGTCCGGGCTTCTGTGCAGGCTATAAATAGGGGTGATTGGTTCACTTCAAAGGTATCCCTTGACAAACCACCTCTTTCCCACTTCACCCACACTCCACCACCATCACAACACCCACATCCACCACCATCATCCATCATCCATCATAGAGTGTGTGTAGTAGTCTTGGGATCCAAGATTGATAGTAAGAGTTCTTGACATTCAAAGGTCATGTTTGCCTAAGTCTCTTACATCACTTGGTGAAGACAAACATTTAGGTGTTGTTTGTTTTTTCTGCGGGAAAAGGTCTGCAGTCTGCGGACCATATCTGCAGGCATCTGCAGGAGAAGAGGTAGACCAAATGTCTCCAGTCTGCAAGGAGAAGAGGGTTTGTTTTTTTTTCTTCTACAAAACTTCTTTTCCCACACAATCTGCCTCAACTCTCTCTCTCTACTCTCTCTCTCTACAATATGCAGACCACCGCCGCACCACCACCACCACCGCACCACCTCCGCCTTCACACCACCGCCATCCTCTCCGATCTGGGTTCAACCGCCTTCACACCACCGCACCACCTCCGCCTTCACACCACCGCCTTCACTACGGGATCGATTTGGGTTTCGAAGATTTTCGATCTGGGTTCAACCGCCTCCACCTTCTTCCATGATCGATCTGGGTTCAACCACCACCACTTATGAAGATTTTCCGCCACCATCATCTCCGCCATCATCTCTCTACGGTATCTCTCTCAATCGCTCTCTCTCTGGGATCGATTTGGGTTTCGATTTGGGGGGTTTTGGGAGCCGCACCGGCGGCGGTGGCAGGGAAGAAGGTGGAGGCGGTGGCAGGGAAGAAGGTGGTTTCGATTTGGGAGTTTTGGGTGGTGTTTGTTTTGTGGGGGTGCATGTGGTGGCGGTGGTGGTGGAGGTGGTGGCGGAGACGTGGTGGTGGCGGAGATGGTGGCGGAGATGTGTGGTGGTGGAGGTGATGCAGGTATGTGGGCAGGAGAAGAGGTGAGAAGAGGTCCGCAGACTTAAGGCCATGTCTGCGTGGGGAAGAGGTGAGGTAGACGTTTTTGGTCTGCAGATCTTCCGGAAAACAAACAAGCTGCAGAGTTCAAACATCTGCGCGCGTCTGCGCGGCGCAGACATAAGTGGCCAGAAATACTTCTGGCCAAAAAACAAACACCACCTTAGTGTAATACTTTTGTTTTATTAATCTTTTCGCACTTTTTATTTGGTTTTGTATTAATGACTTTAATAACTAGTTTCTTATGTTGAAGGTGAAACTTCCTTATCATTTGTCCGTGGTGTCTTGGCGTTATTTTACTGTCTATATAAAATAAAAGATTTACACCATTCATATCTCCACGGTCTATATGGAGATATGTTGGCTACCTGGTCGGGGGTTAAGGGAATGGTTTGGTAAGGTTCTTGCCTTGTTCAGTGTATAGATCCTGCAAGGACCTGGGTCAAGCTTACTAGGACCTCCTTCAATACCCACTGGTATTGGATGGCGGGGGTGCGAATGGATTGATCCCATCATATGTAAACTACTATTAATACATTAACCCGACTACTTGGGATTGTATCCCTGCTGACTCAAACCACTTAGCCGAGGGTAACGTCACCTTCAAAAGAGGGGCCTACCACATTATGCATTAATAACTTAATTAATTATCTTCCAATAATCCAACCCTTTAGGATTGTATCCTTGCTGACTCAAACTACTGGGTTGAGGGTATCGTCACCTTCAAAAGAGGGGCCTACTACTATAACTAAGATAATCTCTTAAAAAGTGCAAAAGTGCGGAAAACATCAAAGGTTACACTAAGGCGAGTCGGATCCAAGTGATTCATCTTGTCTATCTGTTTTTATTTTATTTTTATTTTCAGCATTTTTAGTTTTTATTTGCATGTTTAAAACCTTTTCTAAAATTTTGATTTGATTAGACGTTGAGGATAAACCGGTATTAAAAGCTCTTGTGTCCTTGGACGACCTCGGTATCTTACCAACGCTATACTACGCTCACGATGGGTGCACTTGCCTATATGTGTGTTTAGTGTTAGTAGAATATCGTGTTTTATAAATTTAAAACTTGAATAAAGTGGTAAAAAGGGCTAAAAATATAGTTAAAATCATATAGCACACCACACACATCAAGTTTTTGGCGCCACTGCCGGGGACACAAGGATTTTAAGAAAGTTAGGAATCAACGGCCTAATCGTTTTTCTTATTTTTATGTTTTTTAGGATTTTTCTTAGTTTTTCAGCTTCTGGTAGAGCTCAGCACGGGCCGTGCCCGCTGAACACGCCCCGTGCCCAATCTTTGGTACTGGCAATCCTGTTTTAAGTCAGACAGTAGCTGAACACGGGGCCGTGCCCAATCAACACGCCCCGTGCCCAAGTATCAGATACTGAAAACAGAACCGTAAGATCCCGACGGTTGGTAATTTCTGACACAAACATGAGCGGTACTGATTTTTTTTACTACCGCTCCTCTCATGGTACGTGGTATCAAATATGTGGTGGAACTCACGAAGATTTAAAATGTTATTTTTTAAATTACACTCCCCACTATATAGACCCATTGTTTTCTTGTAGCCTTAAGAGGGTCGAGAGTAAAAATAATCCCTATCTCTCCCTCGAATGCTCTCAATCATCCCTTCTAGATGAAATGCTTCTTGAAGAATTATTTCAAATGGAAGATCTAATTCTTAATTGGATAAAAGAGCTTGAGATGGACATAACTAATTCATCTCAAGACAATACCCAAGAAGAATTATTGAGATCGCATTCGGATAAAAACAACATCGTTGCTCCGGAAATCACCTCTAACTCTTGCGAAGACTTGAGCGATAGTCGTCCCTGTGTCGATTGTGTCGTGAAGGACTCCCCATCGACTTCAGTCGATGAATAGATATACCTGAGCGATTCGACATACACCTTCTTTAACGAGAGCCCAGAAAAGGGTTGGACTTGTCCACCTACATTTAGCATATGAATCACCCTTACCGATAACCTCTTGCGTTCTCGTCTAAATCTAGGGCAACTAAGGTATCTCAGGCACTTCGGTGTTGTTCCGTCTAGTAAGGAACCACCCGATCTGGATAAAATCCTTAAAATAGACAAAACTTCATAAGCAGCCTCTAGACACGGGGCCGTGTCCAGGTCAGCACGCCCCCGTGTCCACCAAAAGATTCCCGTCTGACTTTTGGTCAGAATACGGACAAAAAGTGTCAGAATCTTGTCTGCACACGGGGCCGTGTCCAGCCAACACGGGGCCGTGTCCAGCCAACACGGGGCCGTGTCCAGCGTGCTGTCGTTTTCTATAAATGCAGCAAGATTCCTGCACACTTTGGACCATTCCAAAGACAGAGATTTGGTGGGATCTTTACACATATCATACTAGGTATATTCTAAAGAAGGTTCCTAATCACCAACTTTTCTTTTCTACTTCCATTGCCTTCTTCTTCATCTTCTTCTCAAAAACTCCATTAAAGCTTAAAACTTTTATGTTTTCAAGCTTTAGTGTGATGTTTGTTAGGTTTTTATTCAAGGAATCTTGCCAAAAATAAGTTTTACAAAGTTGTTTTAAGTTATTTCTGCTTAAAAATGCTTCTAAGGTCAGAAAAATAATTTAAAACTCCAAGATACCTTGTTCCAAAAATATGCAGAGAAGTGGACGCGGGGCCGTGCTCAGTGAGCACGGGGCCGTGTTCGAGTTACTGTTTGATCAAAATGAACTCTTTTCAGTTTATTTTCGTAGAATGTCAAGTTAAAACAGTGGAACGTCTTCAGCACATTCCAGAAACAGTCGAAGGGAACGAAGGCCTTCAATCGAAGCAACTCTTGTACGCTATGTGATGGCACTACGAGAAGCTCTTGACGAAATGACATCCGTAGAAGAGGTCCTGATCGACCGTATAAATTATCTTACGGTGGGGCTGGAAAATAGTTTCCAAGAAATCAACCTCTTGCACCAGAGGTTGAACATTCTTGTGACACCTCCCATGGAACCAATCCTTCCCCAAGAGGATTGGAACTTAGCACTTGGAGTCATTAACCCCACCGGGTGGGATGACATCCTCGCGGAACCTCCTCTTGACAATTTACAAGAAGTTCCGGTGGAAGTTACACCCCCTCAAAATGATGATGCCAATGAGCCCGCTTTTCTTCTCCCTCGGGAGATAGAAGAATGACTCAACGACGCGTGAGGGACCTTACCCGGAGGAGAAGTTCTTCAAGCCTCATTCAACCGATAAATTTATCTTTGTCGGAAATTTTGCTCTTAAAATAAACTATAGGCTACGGCTTCTTTTCGGTTTGGGATTTCTTGTGTTTCTTGACCTACTTATCTAAGTTTTAGTTTATGCTTTTATTAGGACCTTTATGTAAGTCTCTCTATTTAATGAATGATGGATTTTAAAATTATTTGGTGTTTGGATGATGTTGTAATGGGTAAAACACACTCGGGATGGTAAAGGATACTAAGGGAAGCTTAAACCAACACCCCATGCACAAAAACAGAGCCACCCGACACTTTTTCTTCATTACAGCAAGTTCAGCACGGGTCGTGCCCAGCCAACACGCCCCGTGCTGAAGGATCTACAGAAAATCGCCCAGTTCAGGTAACTGGACACGGGGCGTGCTCACTGAACACGCCCTCGTTCCCAGCCTTCTGTTACTTTCTGTTACTGGTAATCTGAACACGGGGCCGTGCCCGGTCACCACGACCCGTATCCAGAGGCCCAGTAACATAAATTTTTGTTTTAACACACATTTTTACACATTCAATCAACCTAAAAACTTATTTTTGGGACACATTGAGGATAATGTGTAATTTAAGTGTGGGGGGATGCTAAAACCTTGAAATTTTGCAAGTCCTAATTACAAGCCTTACACAAAACTCTATTGAAACCGCTAAACACCCCAAATTTTTTCAAAAACTTTTCGTTTTTTTTACTTGTCTTGGTTTAAATTGGGAATAACAAGTTCTAAAAAGGTTATATTTTTACAAATTTACAGCCGATAGCGTCGTGATAAAAAGAACCAACATAAGAAAATTATGAAACGGCATGACAAATCTAGTTAAAATTTGATTATATATACTTGATCACATTAAAAACCCATTCCCACAAAAAAAAAAGTGAGTTTTGAGCCTTTAATTGAGCATATAAATACACATCTTTAAAAATAAATGCTCATCATTCGTTTCTTGTGTGAATAGCCGCTTGGTTTCTTACGACTCTAGAACTTGCCATGACTATACATTCCCGATCCTTACCAACTTAAACCCAAGTAAGTAAATGATGGAGGCGTTAGGACTAACATTTTTCTTTCAACACCATTACTTTTTTTTTACCACCTACCCAAAATTCCTCTAGTTAACCCCTTTGAGCCTAAACCTTTTCATTTCTATACCCACAAAACAAACACCCTTTACCCACCAAAACACTTTTTTATTTTAAACCCTTTATTTTAGTAAAAAGCTCGGTTTTCATGTGACATCCCTTATGAAAAAAATATATATGTTATGAAGCCTAGAAATAAACAAACAAGTTCATCAAAAAGAAACTTTGTTTGAAAAATGCTTCATTTAAATAAAAAGTCACAAAAACAAAAGGTTTTATGAAAACCGACGTTTTTACGCCTTTCGCCCTTTTCTACTAACCACTAACCCAAAACCACCTACCTTTAACCCAAGCCTAACCCTTCCCCAAAAGTCCTTTTGATATTTATAAAGGTTTATAGTTAAAAAGGAGGAGGATTGATTGCTTGGCAAGCATATGGTAGAAGTAAGTTCCATGCCGGTCTCGAGTGTTTCACAAAAATACATCTTCGGCCGAGTGTTGAGTGACATCCCGTGAGGTATGTGAACTTGTATATAAATGGAATTTTAAAAAGGCATGTTATGCCCAAATAAATAATTTCTCTTATGTAATGTTCTAAATAAATCATAACGAATAGGATTGCAAATAACATAAAAATAAAGCCTAATAAAGATCTTGGAATCCCGATACTCAAGACAAGCCCAAAACTTTCTCTTCTACCCATTCCATTTGGGAGTGTAAGCCATATTATAAAGAGTTTTGCTTGAGGACAAGCAAAGATTCAAGTGTGGGGGTATTTGATGTGTGTAAAATGCAACATATAAATTACATCAAATGAGGAATAAAACTAACTCTTTTTTAGTACTAATGTTGGAAAAAGTGTGATTGTGTCTTCCTTTTGTATTTTCAGGGTTAAAAGAGTGCAAATGGACAAAAGAAGCAAAAATACAGCTAAATCTAACATAAATAAAAGAAAAGGAATAAACGTGACATGCCCGACCCCTCGACAGCATCTTCCCAAGCAAAAACAAGACTTCAGAAGGCTGAACACGCCTCGTGCCCAGCGGACACGGGGCGTGCCCAAGTGTCTGCAGAAAGGACAAAAGAGTAGAAGCTTCTATTCCCCGACACGGGGGTTGCCCAGCTCCACACGGCCGTGGTCAACGCTAAGATTCGCAGAATCCAAGCAAATCTTGATAGTACAGCTACGCTTCTGCACACGGGGACGTGCCCAACGGACACAGGGGCGTGATCAACTAATGCAGACAAACTGCATTTAATGAAGAAAGAGAAAGTGGATGGACACGGGCCGTGCCCACTGGACACGGGGCCGTGTCCGGGCTTATGTGCAGGCTATAAATAGGGGTGCTTGGTTCACTTCAAAGGCATCCCTTGACAAACCACCTCTCTCCCACTTCACCCACACTCCACCACCATCACAACAACCACATCCACCACCATCATCCATCATAGAGTGTGTGTAGTAGTCTCGAGATCCAAGATTGATAGTAAGAGTTCTTGACAATCAAAGGCCATGTTTGCCTAATTCTTTTACATCACTTGGTGAAGACAAACATTTAGTGTAATACTTTTGTTTTATTAATTTTTTCGCACTTTTTATTTGGTTTTGTATTAATGACTTTAATAACTAGTTTCTTATGTTGAAGGTGAAACTTCCTTATCATTTGTCCGTGGTGTCTTGGCGTTATTTTACTATCTATATAAAATAAAAGATTTACACCATTCATATCTCCACGGTCTATATGGAGATATGTTGGCTACCTGGTCGGGGGTTAAGGGAATGGTTTGGTAAGGTTCTTGCCTTGTTCAGTGTATAGATCCTGCAAGGACCTGTGTCAAGCTTACTAGGACCTCCTTCAATACTCACTGGTATTGGATGGCGGGGGTGCGAATGGCTTGATCTCCTCATATGTAAACTACTATTATTACATTAACCCGGCTACTTGGGATTATATCCCTGCTGACTCAAACCACTTAGCCGAGGGTAACGTCACCTTCAAAAGAGGGGCCTACCACATTACGCATTAATAACTTAATTAATTATCTTCCAATAATCCAACCCTTAAGGATTGTATCCTTGCTGACTCAAACAACTGGGTTGAGGGTAACGTCACCTTCAAAAGAGAGGCCTACTACTATAACTAAGTTAATCTCTTAAAAAGTGCAAAAGTGCGGAAAACATCAAAGGATACACTAAAGGCAAGTCAGATCCAAGTGATTCATCTTGTCTATCTGTTTTTATTTTATTTTTCTGCATTTTTATTTTCATGTTTAAAACCTTTTCTAAATTTTGATTTGATTAGACGTTGAGGATAAACCGGTATTAAAAGCTCTTGTGTCCTTGGACGACCTCGGTATCTTACCAACGCTATACTACGCTCACGATTGGTGGACTTGCCCATATGTGTGTTTAGTGTTAGTAGAATATCGTGTTTTATAAATTTAAAACTTGACTAAAGTGGTAAAAAGGGCTAAAAATATAGCTAAAATCATATATCACACCGCACACATCAATCCTCCATTACCATACCTTGAATCTCTTGTCGGAATCTGATGGTGGTTCGTATTCCACCACCTCCACTCAAACCATTGTTGTTTTTGTGAACCAACTCACCTCTGTTTGCTGCCTTCATCGTCAGAATAAGAGAGAGAAAAAGAGGGGGTAATAAAGAGAGGATCGCCGGAGGTGTGGTGGTCTGTGGTGGATGATGGCTGAGTGAGAGAGATAGAGAGAGAAGAATAAAGAGAGACTGAAGAGAGAGAGGGTCGCTGGAGGTGGTGGTGGTGTCTGTCAGGTATTCATGTTGGCTGAGAGAGATAGAG
Source organism: Helianthus tuberosus (assembly GCA_030545235.1). Classification (NCBI taxonomy): domain Eukaryota; kingdom Viridiplantae; phylum Streptophyta; class Magnoliopsida; order Asterales; family Asteraceae; genus Helianthus; species Helianthus tuberosus. Next base: position 32,130,197 of record CM060430.1, read on the forward strand.
AGAGAGAGAAAAGAGAGATATAAAGAGAGACTGAAGAGAGGGATGGTTTTAACTTATATATGTTTTTTTTTTGCCTTTTTAATTAACATATTTTTTAATTAAATGGATAAAATTACAAAAATATCCTTATTTGCCTACTAAAATTACAAAAATATCCCGATTTAACCAAAAAATTTTACTGGGTTTGGCCTAAAGGACATAACGTGCAAGATTTTGAAACGTTAAAGACAAAACTCGTAAACTTTTGCGCTAAAGGACAACGCCTGCAATTTGGTGTAAACATAAAGGACAAAACTTGTAATTTACTCATAATATAATAACAAAAAATTAATGAAATAAATTTAACTAATTTAATGAGAATAATAATAAGTTATTTATTTCATATGATTTTTTTTAAACCATGAAAACTTCACCGAATATTTTTTTCTCAATCTGGTCTAGGTTCAAAACTGGTTTGAGTTTTTAAGAAGAATTAGAACTAGTATTTTAATAATGGTGGTTTAAATTAAGCATACTTGATGACGTGGGTAGCTCAAGCTTAAGAAACTAACTATAAGTGCAATATAACCTAATGAGTTAAAAGGTTGAATGGTTCGAATGACGACCAGTTGTGGTGAACATCAAAAAGCATGGGACAGAGTCACATCCCATCACCCCACTCAGCCGCAAAAGAGCATGTGGGCGGAGACACTCTTATATTCGCAGGTCAAAGCCTTCATCCCACCAAAACGGGTAACCCCTTCACTGCATCACCGGAACTAGTCAAAGGTTTCTACTATTGGCTTCCTCTTTCCCTATAAATGACCATCCATGGTCATTCAGCCAAACACTCCGAAATCTCACTGTAACGCCCTGCTTTTCCGCACTTTCCCTAATTAGAAAACTTGTCGTATATTCTACTTTCGGAAATCCGTCTCCTTTGTAATCGTAATTCATTTCAAGCCATTGTAAATCCGAGACTTCGGTTGTAGTAAAAAAATTGATCTTTTACATGAAATTCATGTTGCTTATACTTAATGCATACTTACGAAGATTAACTCGCAAACAACTACCATGTGTTCGTGATTCTTAAACAAACATTTGGTCACATTTTGCAAGACGCAAATTCATGATCTTTACGCTTATTTGATACCTCAAGTCACATGTCATACATACTTGTTATATTGGTTTGTTACACATACTTATGCATAACATATTTTTTTTACTCTTACTTTAATTCATGTTTAATATACCTTTAGGCCTTGATACATGTTCAATACACACTAGACATTGTAGGACATGTTAACCATATATAAAATACATCTTATTTATACATTTTACATCATTTAAACAACAAATATATATATATATATATATATATATATATATATATATATAAAAGCTGCCAAACAGCCCTTGCAATTCAGCCATATATTGCTGAATTATCTCTCTTTTTATTGCTTAAGCTCTCACCTACTTGTATTAAATGCCAACCCAACTTAACCCTAATCCTCCCCCTATAAATACCACTTATAACCAGCCTCCCTACCACTTTTGCAACACTAAAACACTCTCAAACTCTCTCCAAATCACAGCTGATTCCATAAGTTCGAGAAGATTGATACCTTCACACAAAAGTGAGCATAACTCACTCATTTCTTATCCGTTTCACTTGATTCTTTTTCCTACTTCTTTGTATTGACGTTAGCTACGTTTCCATGGGTTTTCCCTGGAAAATTAGAGCCTGGAACGTCACCAAAAGGGCTCCAAAGTTGACTGATTTTTTATGTTCATGTTTCAATCTTTGATAAACTTGTTTAAACTTGAGGAAACTCATCTCAAACCTATGTCCTTATGCTTATAACCACATCTATGGTTATTAGGCTTAAAAACAAGGTTGAGACATTCAAAATCAGAGGTGTAACCCTCACAAACTTTCTGTTTTGTTCAAGGGTTTAACCCACAAGTGATGTTCAAGCCTTAAGCTTGATGAATGTGTGATTTAGGATTAGCTTGGGCTATCCTACTTGAAAATCCACACATTGCTTGATGTTTTCTCTTAGATTAGTTGTTCTTATTCCATTATTACTTGTAAGTTTATGACCCTCCTTGAATGTTCATAACATCAAGTGTAGTGGTGAACATCTAGAGGTACCTAAATGGAAGACTTGTTCTTCCTACTTCCTACATGACTTCCAAGATACAAAGAGGTTCCTAAATGGTGGATTTATCCTCCTACTTGACCTATATGATATAATATACACTACATACTACTTATATGTATATTCCAAATAATTGAACCTTTAATGACGAATTTGTGTTCATTTGTCAAGGTGTTTGATTACATCATCTAAAACATTATGTGTTAAAGATGATTGCTTTTGCATATGTACTTTCCATATTCATTTTAAATTCCGAATCTCGACTCTAAACATACCTTGAACTTTAACCCTTATACATTTGTCCTCCCAATCTCATACACTCGTCAACACTTGGATAATCGGAAGAATTAGCAATATTGTGAGTATACTTGACCCATTTTACCATTTTCACACTTTTGGTGTAACATGTTTTTATATACAAAACACACTTAGTATATATATTCTTATGCAAATACATAAACAAACAATCCAATACATGCTTACTATTTGTTATGCTTGATTCGTGTTTTCTGGGTGATTCTTATGTGATGAACTTGTCATTAGCTTCGTACAAGCCTCCACTTAACATGTATCGCGCTATAGGAGTAACACACCACCCATGAACGAGAGGTCATGTTAGGTTTATTCATTTATACTTGCGTAAACAGAGGGTTGACTTGTAAATCACATGCCAGTTTATACGGTAATCTTGATAACTAGGTTTGCCATGTGGATTGTTCCTTATTATTTTATTACTTATATACTACGCACCAAACTTGTATGCTCGCCAATACTTTTGTATTGAACTACACTTTTAAAACATGTTGCAGGTTTAGCGATGATGTTGGTGATGCATGGAATCTAGTAGGATGCTTAGATACACACTTTAAACTTGTATTCTTATTGTATTGTTTTTCGTTATTTATGTTGTATTTGTTTAAAATCCTTGTAATTGACACTTTAGAAATGGAATGAAACTTATTATTTAAATACTTGTCACAAATATTAGTGTTATGATGTCTTGAGCAATCTATTTCGTCTCACTCTGATGTTTCCGCCATCAGTTGGGGTGTGACACTCACACACTCTCTCTCTAGAACTTGCACATTGCAGGTTCTATTCTTCACATTCAATAACACTATCACATTGCATGCATCGGATCTGGGTTGAGTCTCTTTCAAACTTGAATTCTAAGCAATTAATAGAAGAGTGATCTGACCCTACGTATTGCATACGTAGGGGGACCCGCGACCTGCGTTAGGTAAAACGAGACTCTTAAACCATTTTGCCTAACCAGTCCCTCCACTATTCTTGGTCTCATATTTGTTGTAGCAACAAGTTGGCGCCCACCTTGGGGCTACGCCACTAAGTTCATCTTTGAAGACGAGTAGTGTAGCTCCAACTTCGTTAAAACCATCATGTCTGAAAGCGAATCTCCGGGTGAGGTGAACCAAGTACCACGTACTTCTACACCTAGTGCTAGCCAAACTCCACCGGCTATACGGGGAACACCCCAACGGGAGCCACGTATCCTGAGTTTTCTTCCTTTCAAACACCAACCCCATCTTGTTCAAGGGTTCCATCCCCTCATATCGGTGCAGCAGGCACGCCAACACGCATCGATTTAACACCTGATGGGGTAGCATGCAACTTTCTACAGTTGAGGTCTCTCCTTAACCAGTACGTGAGAAGAGAAAAGGGACAAAGGAGTAAGAATCAGGCTAGATTATGATGAACCTGAGCCCTCATTGTCAACTAGGCCAACCTTGCCTCCTTTTATAAGCTTACAACCTACTATATCCAGAAATGAAGCTGGTCCTAGTCACCCTCCACCAAGTTCGAGTCCATATGCAGTTGCAAGACCAGAACCAACCACCTTTCCTTTATTCTCATCCCAGTCGGTGGTAACCGGTGCACCGTTGGGACACGAGTTAACTTTAGATCAGTTGCTACTACCACCAGCTTCAAGCCTTCCCCCTCCTGTGTCCACTACATGGGAGCAAGCCTTATTCGTTCTTCCCTTAGCACAAAGTGCTGCCATGAGTACCACCATGGGAATGAACTATATGGCTACACCAGAAAGCCTTCAAGGCTTCAACCTCATGCCACAGATGATGGCAAACTTCCTTTGGCAACACTTCGTTAACCAAGTGCTAGCCACTCAAGGGAATGCAAGCAGCAATCCGGCCTCAAGAGCAGAAGAAGATCTTGCCAAACCATACAAACCTAGCAATTTGTCTTGTTTTTCTCAACGAATTGCCGACTATGATTTTAAACCCGGATCAAGATGTAGTCTCACATAAGAACGTATGATGGAACCGAAGATCCCGAAGACCACCTCCAAATTTTTACCAGGGATGCAAGGATTGAAAAGTGGTCCACCGTCGAGTGCTGCCTTATGTTCATGCAAACCCTTTTAGGGTCTGCCCGAATTTGGTTCAATGACTTGCCTGGCAGAAGTATTCGAACCTTCGATGATTTAAGCAAAGGTTTCTTGGCTAGCTTTTCACAGCAAATGAGGTACGTCAAAGATGCAATGGTGATCTTCCAAATCAAGCAAAGGGATGATGAAAGCCTTAGAGATTTCATCGAAAGATACAAAAAAGAAGGGTTAACATATGTAGGTGCTGATGAAAAGATGAGGGTTGCAAGCTTCATGAATGCAATCACCTCCAAGTACCTCACCAGGGACTTTAACAAGTGCTTGCCAAAGACCCTTGAAGAGGCCCTTGAAAGGGTTGAAGCTCACATCCGGGGGGAGGAAGCTGTTGATATCAAGGAACAAAGAAAAAGGAGTCCTAGCTGGAGGAGTAACAGCCCTAATAGAAAAAGAAGCAACTATGGTTCTTATGATAAACGTTCCAGGAGTTCAGATCCACGAATGCATGAGGGCAGGAACTCTTCAAGCAGGGAAAAGACTGTGAACTTCACAGCTTTAACCAAAACCCCACAAGAAATCCTTGCCATTGAAGACGTAAAGCATAGCTTCCGACCACCCCGACCCCTGCCCAAGAGCAAAAGGAACGAAAAATGCACTCAATTTTGTGAATTTCATGAAGAAAAAGGCCATCACACCAACGACTATTTTTAGCTCAAGAAAAGGATTGAGGAAGTCGTTAAGTCTGGAGAACTTGCCCACTTGGTCAAAGGGGTGAAATACAAAATGGCTGATGGAAAAGGAAAAGAGGTGAACATGGTAAACCTTGATGGAGAAACTTCCTACAAACAGCAACGCTTGGAGGCTTGGGAGCTTCAATGTGTATGCTTCCCACCACCGGAAAGCGGTCATCTCTCAAACCCTTTGGAGGTGGAAGCCACTGTGGGAACCATCAAAACAAGCAAAGCTTACATTGATACAGGGGCAACAACTGAGATAATGTTCGAGAAATGTTTCAACCGTCTCAGCAACGATGAACGTTCAAAGCTTCAACCAGCTGAGTCCTCAATTAAAGGTATCACTGACATCCCCATCAAGCCTTTGGGCCAACTAACACTTGATGTTTGCTTCAGAGAAGGAAAAATGGAAAGGAACAAACCACTCACCTTTGTGGTAATCAACATGCCTTCCAACTATGATGTTATCATAGGAAGACCGGGGCATAGTGAGTTTGGTATGGTTGTTTCAGTTGGCCAAGGTACAGTGAAGTTCCCAACCGAAAGAGGGATTGCAACCCTTCAACCTACCCATGAAGCCTTACTTGTTGATGGGGAAATCTCAACAAAAAATGAAGAGGAAGAGTAAGGTTGGGTCATTAACCCTAAGTATCCCCAACAAAGGATAAGGGTGAATACGAACCTCACAGAAGACACTCTCTCATATCTCAAGAAGCTGCTGCAGCACAATATGGACATCTTTGCATGATGTCCCGAAGATATGACCGGCATCCCTCAAGATATCTTCAAACATGAGCTCAAAATCACCCAACGTAAAACCTGCTGTTCAGCAAAAAAGAAGTCTAGCCCCAGACAGAAGCGTGGCAGCATGTAAAGAGGTTGAAAGGCTTGTACAAGCTGGCATTCTCCGAGAGGTTAAATATCATTCTTGGATAGCCAACCCTGTGATGGTCAAAAAGCCTGATGGATCCTGGAGAATGTGCATCGATTTTAAAGACCTGAACAAAGCTTGTCCAAAGGATTGTTATCCTTTGCCTGCAATTGATCTAAAAGTCGATTCGCTCACATGCTTCCCTTTCAAATGCTTTCTCGATGCTTATAAAGGCTATCACCAAATCCACATGAAGAAAGATGATGAAGAAAATACAGCCTTCCATACCGACAAGGGTATTTTTTGTTACCAAAAAATTCCTTTTGGCTTGAAGAACGCGGGGGCAACCTACCAACGCTTGGTAGATAAAGCGTTTGCTGAACAAATATGCAAGAACATGGAAGCTTATGTGGATGACTTGGTGATTAAGAGCAAAACTGAGGGGCCAGATGCTCGATGATATACAAGAAACGTTTTGAAATCTCAGGAAGGTCAACATGAAGCTTAACCCATTAAAGTGTTCATTTGGTTTTGAAGAAGACAAGTTCTTGGGGCACATCGTGGGAAAGCAGAGCATAAAAGCCAACCCCAACAAGTTAAAATCCATCATTGATACAAGATCCCCACAAAGCAAGAAGGAGGTTGAAAGCTTAAACGGTAAGCTTGCAGCCTTAAAGCATTTCACGTCCAAGCTGGCCGATAAGTCCCTTCCTTTTTTCAAAACCCTTCAAGGGTGTGCAAAAAAGAAGGACTTCCGATGGATTGAGGAAGCTGAAGAAGCCTTTAACCAAATGAAGCAGGACCTAGCTTCATTATCAGATATTGCCGCTCCTGAGACCGGGGAACTAATATATGTCTACCTCTCAGTTGCTGAGGAAGCAACCAGTGCGGTCCTGACCATCGAAAGAAACAAGGCTCATGTACTCGTTTACTTCTTCAGTAAAACTTTAAGGATGGCAGAGACCAAGTATCCCCCATTGGAAAAACTTGCTCTTGCATTAGTAAAAACAACAAGAAGGCTTCGAAGGTATTTTCAAGCACACCCTATACAAGTGGTCACTGACCAACCAATTAAAAATGTGCTTGAAAAACCTGAAACCTCTGGACGTCTAGCCAAATGGGCAATGGAACTAAGTGAACACAACATTACCTACGTACCAAGAAAAGCTGTGAAGGCCCAAATTTTGGCTGAGTTCATTTTGGAAATTCCAAAGGAAACAATAACGGAAGCTAACACAACCTCCACTGAACCTTCTGACCCGGATACCTGGAAGCTTTTTACCGACGGAGCTTCCAGCCTTGAAGTGTAAGGGGCATGGCTAGTCTTGATCAATCCCAATGAATTGGAATTCACATATGCTCCCCGGCTTGAATTTCAGACAACCAACAATGAAGCAAGTATGAAGCACTGATTGCAGACTCAAGCTAGCAAAAAATATGGACGTCAAAAAGCTTCAAGTCTTCATAGACTCTTTACTTGTTTCAAGTCAAGTAAACGACATCTACATAGCTAAAGAACCCAACATGAAAAAGTATCGAGAAAAGGAAAAGGAACTCATTGGCACATTTGAATCATGCATCATCAAACAAGTCCCAAGGTCACAAAACAAGAAAGCCGATGTACTAAGCAAGCTTGCATCACTTACCTTTGCACATCTCACCAAGAAAGTGTTGGTTGAGGTGCTGAAGACATCGTCCATACAAGAACTCGAGGTACAAGATGTGATTATTGAGAAGGGCCGAGTTGGATGACCCCTTTGGTTAAGTTCCTTACAAATGGTGAGCTGCCAAGTGATCAGACGAAAGCTGAAAGGGTTCGGATCAAATCAAGATAATACGTGTTGTAAGGAGATATCCTCTACAAAAAGGGATATCTTGCACCACTGCTTCGATGTGTTGGCCCAGAACAAAGCCAATATCTGATCAAGGAAGTTCATGAAGGGATATGTGGGGCTCACTACGGCACAAGATCAGTGGTTTTCGTTATTATGCTTTGGAATGGCGCAAGAAATTTACCAAACCAAATGGTATAAATCATCCAGACAAGTGCGTTTTTGTTTATTGTGCAGTTCAAAATAAGTTGATTCTGAAGAAAGTGTTAAAGTAGTTGCATTTCCTGGTTCAATGCAATCTAATGATCAGTTTTTTTTGGATGTTATGTTAATACCAAGTAGTTGGGTTTTTTGGTTATGTAATCAGTATTATATAATCATCAGTTGTTTTTTTGTTAGGTTATCACCTCTTTTTGAATGTTTTGGCATGTATTAGGTGTTATCTTTAAGACTCATGTCTATATATAAGATAAATAGTTTTTCGTATTTATGTATTTGTTTTTTAGTTTCGAATATATGTTCAAATTATCACGATATATATTGTGCATATTGTAAATATACTATGTGATGATATTTATGTCATATGTAATGTAATTTTTAACCATCATCTTCTAAATATAAATATTTTTTCATTGACATTGATTGACTAAGTGTCACACCCCGATATTTCCACATATTACCGGTGGGCCCGGCGGGGAGTATCGTGACGTAGTTGATATCATCATTGTCAATACACACAATATATATTAGCACAGCGGAAGGCTTGGAGAATTAACTATTACAAACCATAATGTCTGAGTGTCCATGAAAGAATATACAGACTGGATTGTAACAAGATCCACAGGCGGATCATAATAAAATACAAGAAAACAAAATAACAAACTTCAGGTATCTAAGGACTTGCAAGATCCTCTTATACGACACCTAATAGCTCCAGCCTATTTACGAGAGGTACCTGTCAATCAGTCTTTAAGAAAATACGTCAGTTTACACTGGTAAATACAATTAACTGACTCTTTTGAAAACATTTATGAAAATTGATTTAAGTGCACATGGCACAAATCATTTATAACTTGGGACAATTATTTAAAGATAATCCTGTATACAGATTTACATGTTTGTCATACAATTGGGGCCGGTTGGAAGCCGGTCATAATTAACCGACTCACCACTTATAGAACCCACAAAGGAGTTATCCCCAACATGTGGGTTTATATATTATTTAGCATTTGCATCTATCAGGTCTATGCCTACACCACGTGCATAGGTCGTGGCCATTTTCAAATGAAATGAGCCGAGGATATCCAAGACACGGTCGAATTAACCCCCAATGTTTATGTTATCAAACAAGACAGATTAAAAAGGGTTATGTAAATTTATTAATCACAATCCGATTAAATGATTTCATACCCGACCAGTGGTATTATTATAATACCATATCCCAAGCCCGTATAAGGGAAAATAAGTTAAAAGTATTTACCTGAGCTTAAAAGTGAAGGTAACTCAGCCGTAAATCCTAAAGCTTTATGATGGTACCTTCTACTGGATGCTACTTAATCTGTATAGAAGGTTTAATAACCTATTAGGATGCTAACGGGTCTTTAGTTAAGTCAAGGACTTAGACCGGCTAGCTAGAAAGAGACTTTATGGTTCTAAACGCTAGATTAAGCGGAGACCGAAATTGAATGTGGTTTAGACCCGACAAGCTTTGATACTTGTATAATATGGGTAAACTAAACACATTCTGGAAATTGAGGATTTAATGATAAGGTTAAACCCGTTTCGGCTATTTTACGTAAACTAGTTACATAAACCGATCCGAACGCGTAAATGCGTAACGGGTAACAAAATGAATTATATACAGGTCTTAAATGTTATTATGCTTAAAATATGTTAAAACATCAGTAGGATGTTAACATATATGCCCAAAAAGTAATTTAAACCAATTTAAGCCCCGCAAGGGCATTTTGGTAATTTTAGTACTTATAAAAGACATTTTATGACAAACTGAAGTTCTGGTCTTTTATGTAGGATCGAGTAACGACCAAAACGAGTCTTTCAGAAGAGTTCTAGACCAAAACGAGAGGCGGAATCAGACGTTTCGGTGTCGGTTCAGCTTGATTTGCACTAGAAAGTAGTTTAACCGTCTTGTTTATTGATAAGACACGTTTACAGACCTGTAGACACTTCAGCAGAGCTTCGCTGCTGGAATGGGAGAGGTTCCAAATGAAATGACTAAACTCCCTATTTATAGAGTTTCTAATTCCCCGTGAAAGTGCCATCTTTCTAATTCCCCTTGAAAGTGCCATGTTTCTTATTCCCCTTGAAAGTGCCATGTCGATTTCGTGGGGAATAGACATTTCGTGGGAAATGATCTCTAAAACTCTATTTTCCTGAACTACGTGACTCGATCTAACTATATTATTACAAGACTCGATACAAGACGAAGTCGACAGACGTATGCACCAACATTTTAAAATCAGTAAAAATATTTAATTTATCTCATTACATCAGTAAGATATTATATCTATGTGAGGTTTACCATTTATGGCTAAACTATGCCCCGAAAGAGCATTTTGGTCATTTCACATAGGCTTTTAAGGGCATTTTTGGAAACCTGAGTTCATAACTTATACCTAACGTATTAATATTTAAATTTGTTAAAAAATTCAGTAGGTAACAAGTCTTAGATGTTAAATATGGTTTTAAACCATACTATGCACCTAATTAGTATAAAACTCGCTAATTGACGATAATCAAGATGTTTATGTAAATCTGAGATTTTTATCAGTTTCAAATGCTCAAAATAATTTGTATAATGTATGAAATCAGTAGGAAAAAGTTTGCCATTCAAACCCTTTGTTAATCTCATTTTATGCCTAAAAAGGGTATTATCGTCATTAACCGAATTATACAAGAACTCTATGTTTTAAAACAGATTATAATTTGACCAAAAATCTTAAAATTCCTTAAAAGTAATATCTTAACAGTAGGTAATGAGTTTTGGTTCAAAATCCAAGTTTAAACATGCATTATGCAAGATATCGTAAATTAATTAATAAAAAGCTTCTAATTACGATATCGAGCATAACTCCTATTTGGGACCAAGACCTGAAGTCAAATTTTCGGGACAAGCTTAAATACCAGCAGCAAAGGTTTTTATCCTCTCACATATCTAAAAATCTCATTTATATGTCAAAAGGGCATTTACGGCATTTATAAGCATATTAACAAACAAGTGCATATAATTCAAACTACTAAGGACCAAGCAATATAACTCCAGAGGGTTATACTACTGGATAATGTGGTCCTAATGGAAGCTTAAAACATGGGAGAATTAAGCTTAAACGGGCCACAACTGAAAGTCAAAACAAAAGTCAAGCTTTTGCGACTTTCGGTTATAAACTGACCTTAGACTGATAATTGCCGGGTTAGGACTGATTAAACATGTTCTAATATTAATTACCAAGTCATTAAAATGTTAAAATATAATTTAGAACCTCTGATTTCTTAATTTAATTCATTTTTTAAACTTTCTGTCCAGTTTGACTTTTTGTCAAACTAGTTTGACCCGACAATTAACTAGTCAAACGAAATAATTAGGAGGTGACCTTTTAAGGGTTAATCACCTACCTTAATATGGTTCCATAACCACTTTCGTTTCGGTCAGTGGCTGGACCATATGTGATTAAACCGACAGTCAAAGTTAAATTACGATATGTTTGACTTTTCGGTATTTAAGCTAATTAAAAGGACTAGACAGGGATTAAGACTCTTACTTAGGGTCCTTGCTATCATTTCTACACTTCTAATTCTTCTCCTAGTGCTTGCTTGCTCCAAAGATGAGTGTTTTGAAACTTGTTGCAAATGTGAGTTCATGAAACTTGAACTTCTTATATAGTAATTTGCCATGTCCCTAGATCATTGCAGCTGTTAAGGAAGTCCCTAGGATCACCCCAGGTGTCCTAGTGGTTTAATAATACCAATAAATAGCCCCTAGATTCGATTCAAATGAGTTTAAGTCGGTTATGCAGCTGAAACATACATCTGTCCAAAACTTCTGCCCAGCGACGAGCTTACGGACCGTAAGCAGAATCTCTTGCGGTCCGCATCCACCCCTTACGGACCGTAAGTCCAAATGAATGTGGTCCATAACCAACCTTGATCTGCATCGCCCAGTTACAGTTCATGCGGACCGTAAGCCTGGGACCATACGGTCCGCATCCGATGACCAGAGGACAAAATTTTGAGAATTTTTATATTTGATCATGCAACTTTTAAAACTCGAATCTAAGTCATTTTTCAGCAGGAATAGTCCACATGATCAGGCCTGCATTGTTCAGATTACCTTGCCATGCACCAGTGTTCCCTTGGATTCTTTAGAAATGGCCATTGAATGAAGATTTGTCGGTTTTTGCACATGAAACTTTATTTCTTGAAAGTTGAACAAATTATGACAAATTCAACCGAATGCTTATGAATTCTTTATCAGATATTCATGTGGGTGAATTTATATTTTTACAAAGCTTTGGAAATATTAAAAGGTCACTCAGAGGTAGAATTAACATGTTGACACTTTTAATCCCCTTTGCATTTATATTTTCACATTTGTCAACTTTAGTCCTTCAAACTCAATCTTTCACATAATCAGAGTTCAGGACACGTGTCTTTACATAATTGGACATGTTTTTACGTGGTGTTACATCCTCACCCCCTTAAAATAAATCTCGACCCCGAGATTTACTGGAATAAGTGAGGGTACTTCTGTCGCATAGTGGATTCAACTTCCCACGTATATTCGGGACCTCTACGTGCATCCCATTTGACCTTTACTATAGGCACATGCTTTCTTCGGAGCTTTTTAACCTGTCGATCCTCAATCGACAAAGGTTTTTCAATGAACTTCAAGCTTTCATCAATCTGTACGTCTTTATGAGACATAGCTAATGATTCATCAGCTAGACACTTCTTGAGATTACAGATGTGGAACACATTATGTATTCCGCTGAGCTCCTCAGGCAAATTTAGCTTATAAGCTACACTGCCGACACATTCTATAATCTCGAATGGTCCGATATATCTAGGGCTTAGCTTGTCCTTCTTACCAAAACGCATCACACCTTTCCAGGGTGATACTTTTAGTAAGACTTTTTCGCCAACCTCAAACCTTAGAGGTTTCCGCCTCTTATCAGCATAACTTTTCTGTCTATCCTTGGCAGCTTTCAGGCGATCACGAATCTGGACAATCTTATCCGTCGTCTCAAGGACTATATCAGGTCCTGATAACTGAGCTTCTCCTACTTCTGCCCAACAAACGGGCGTTCTGCATTTTCTACCATATAATGCCTCAAAAGGCGCATCCTGAATGCTAGTATGGTAGCTATTGTTATAGGAAAACTCGATTAAGAGTAGGTGGTCATCCCAACTACCTCCCAAGTCAATAACACATGCACGAAGCATGTCTTCCAACATTTGAATCGTACGCTCGCTCTGTCCATCAGCCTGAGGGTGGTAAGCAGTACTAATTCAAACGAGTGCCCAAAGATTGTTGGAAACTTTTCCAAAAGCGAGAGGTGTATCTAGTATCTCTATCGGAGATAATAGATACCGGCACTCCGTGAAGGGATACAATCTTATCCACATACAACTGTGCTAACTTGTCGGAGCTATGAGTCTCCTTGATGGGTAAGAAATGTGCTGACTTTGTCAGTCTATCAACTATGACCCATATAGTATCATTTCCATGCCTTGTTTTAGGTAACTTGGTTAAGAAATCCATGGTTACCATCTCCCACTTCCATGTGGGGAGTTCTGGTTATTGAAGCAGACCTGATGGATTTTGATGTTCGGCTTTAATCTGAGCACAAGTCAGGCACTTAGCTACATGTGTGGCAATAGATTTCTTCAAACCATCCACCAATAATTAGTCTTCAAATCCTGATACATTTTGTCACCTCCAGGGTGAACTGAATATTTAGAGTTGTGAGCTTCCTGAAGGATTACATGTCGAAGTCCTCCATGAATAGGAACCCAAATTCTTCCATTTAGTCTGAGGATTCCATCCTTACCAAATGCTAACTGCTCAACAGTTACACCTAACTTTTCATCTGGAAGGTTAGCTTCCAAAACAGCTTCATTCTGTGCGGCTAATAGTCTTTCATTTAGGCTATTCTTTAATTCAATACTCTTGGCATTAATTCTGATAGGTTTAATTCTTTCCTTTCAGCTTAGAGCATCAGCGACTACATTCGCTTTGCCAGGATGGTAGCGAATTTCACAATCGTAATCATTTAGAGTTTCCATCCAGTGGCGCTGTCTCATATTAAGCTCTTTTTTATTGAATAAGTGTTGGAGACTTTTGTGATCTGAATAGATCACACATTTTGTTCCATACAAATAATGTCTCCACAACTTTAGTGCGAATACAACGGCACCCAACTCCAAATCGTGGGTGGTGTAATTCTTTTCATGCACATTTAGTTGTCGTGATGCATAGGCAATCACCTTGCCTCGCTGCATAAGTACACATCCCATACCGGTGTGTGAAGCATCACAGTATACGACAAACTCTTCAATTCCTTCGGGAAATGTCAACACCGGAGCATTGCTCAACCTTTGTTTAAGAATTTTAATGGATTCTTGTTGCTTTGGACCCCAATCAAATTTCACATTCTTGCGGGTCAAAGAAGTTAATGGTGCAGCTATCCTCGAGAAGTTCTCAATGAATCTTCTATAATATCTAGCTAAACCTAGAAAGCTGCGAATTTCTGTTGGTGTCTTTGGTGCTTCCCAATTCATAATGGCTTCTATCTTGGCGGGATCAACTTGGATGCCACGCTCACTAACAACATGTCCAAGGAATTGGACTTCGCGAAGCCAGAACTCGCATGTGGAGAATTTAGCATACAACTTCTCCTGTTGAAGCAATCCTAAGATACATCGAAGGTGCTTCTCGTGATTAACTTGATTACGAGAGTAGATAAGTATGTCTTCTATAAAGACAATGACAAACTTATCCAAGTATGGTTTGCAGACTCTATTCACAAGGTCCATGAATGCTGCTGGTGCATTAGTGAGCCCGAAAGGCATCACTAAAAACTCGAAATGCCCATACCTTGTTCTGAACACTGTCTTGGGCACATCTTCAGTTCTGACTTTTAGTTGATGATATCCAGATCTCAAATCAATCTTTGAGAAAAAGCTCACCCCTTGAAGCAGATCAAATAAGTCATCGATCCTGGGTAAAGGATAACGATTCTTGATTGTCACTTTATTTAATTCACGATAATCAATGCATAAGCGCATTGATCCATCCTTCTTTTTCACAAACAATATTGGAGCTCCCCAAGGCGAAGAGCTAGGTTGTATGAAACCTTTTTCCAATAAGTCATCCAATTGAGTCCTGAGCTCTTTCATTTCAGTAGGCGCTAAATGATAAGAGCTCGGGCAATTGGTGCAGATCCAGGCATAATGTCTATCCTGAACTCAACTTGCCTCTCAGGAGGTAATCCAGGTAATTCATCAGGAAAGACATCAGGATACTCGGATATAATTGGAATGTCTTCGATCTTGGGCTTCGGTTCATTCACAGACACTTGTGCCATGTAGATGACACATCCGCTCTTCAAACACTGCGATACCTTGAGAATTGACACATTGCTAGGCAATCCATATTGTGTATCTCCTTGAATAGTGACGGATTCACCAGAAGGGGTTTTGATAATAACTAGCTTTTTATCACAGGCAATTTGGGCATGGTTATGCGACAACCAATCCATGCCCAAAACTATATCAAACCCAGGCAATTTCATTGGCAAGAGGGATAGAATGATTCTTAATGGATATGAAACATCCATCAAGAAGAGTTGAAGCTGATTCTAAGGTATCATCGGCAAGCTCTACCTCATATTTTATGTCTAGAGTCTTAATAGGCAAATTCAGTGACTTACAAAGTCTACAAAAGACTTATCAGCACCTGAATCAAAGAAGACTCTAGCATAATTATTATTAATGAGGAAGGTATCTGTTATGCATTTTCATCGTTCACCGCTTCCCTCGCGTTCATCTGAAAAAATCTTGTATTGTTTTTCTTCGCCTCCTCGGGCTTCTTAGCATTCTTGGGGCAATTTGTCTTGATGTGCCCCTTTTCATTGCAACCGTAACATGTTGCATCCTTGATATTCCGGCAATCCACAGACTTATGCCCTTTCTTTTTGCAAATCCCACATGGTTTGGCCTGGGGGTCTTGGTTGCACTTTCCAAAGTGCCTTTTGTTGCAAGTTTTGCACCTGGGCTTGTCACTAGAATGCCCCTTCTTGGAATTAAAATTCCCTTTACTTTTCTTGTTTGACTGAGGAGACTTGTCTTCCTCTTCCCATCATCGGTAGCTTTCTTTGCCCTACTCCTCACAACATCTAGAGTGAGGGACAAAGATAGATCCACAGCAGATCTATAAGTGGCTGGCTTAGAAGCCTTAACATTCCCTTTCACTTCAGGGGCCAAGCCACTGATGAAACGCGCAATGCGTTTGGGTTCAGGGGTGACTAAGTATGGTACAAGCCTTGACATCGAGTTGAAGCTAGTCACATAGGATCTACAATCCAGATCCTTCATTACTAAAGTGAGGAAATCAATCTCTATCCTCTCGACTTCATGTTGAGGACAATAAGTGTCCTTCACCAAATCAACAAACTTGCTCCATGAAAGGTTATACAAAGGGACCTTTCTAGTGGCTTGCACTAATGCTTTCCACCAAGTGAGGGTATCGCCCTTGAAAGATTGAGACACAAACTTCACTATGTCTTCCTTGGCACATCCGCTGATGTCTATCACAGTCTCCATTTCATCTAACCACTTCATACAGTCTATCGCTCCCTTTTCTCCTATGAAATCCCTCGATTTACAAGAGACAAAGTATTTATAGGTACAACCCTTGGTGTACCTGGGAGTCGGCTCGAGGACAATCTGGCTCTGTGGTTCACTTCTCTGATTAGACGAGTGTTGAGACTCATCTTTCTTCTGCGTATGCGAATGAGAATGGGACTTTGAGTGAGTTTTGGACCGAACATTACTCGGTTCCTTGAATATCTTATCCACCGCTTGAGCAACCGCAGTGTCAATCATTGCTTGCAGTTCAGCATTTGCAAGATTTACTCTTGCTTCATTATTGTTTTCTTCTCGCGGATGGCTATTTGCCTCGTCAGATCCAGCCATTTTTCGAGTACTAGATCAAACAATAATGATTCATTTAAATAATTCACCATACCGATGATTAGATGGTCATGGTATTATTAAACCATATAGACCATTTTAAGTAATAATTAATAATCAAAAGAATATAATTCTTTATATTTATTAGACAGGGGAATTATAAATCACAACTGCCAATGTCATAAAAGACATTTTTATTTAACACAAGGCTCGTCTCGAAGGACATTTAGATAGCTCAGAAGGCTTTGTCACAGGAACGATTAGAATAATGCTAATGATCTCTTGGATTAGTGATCTTTTAAGGGTCAAACAAAGTTCATTGCCTTTTTGACAATAAGTTTATAAAATAAAACTATCATTGTCATTATCACACCTTTGCTTATAAGCATACATCTCAAATGGGTGTTTTAGGCGTATACATCATATTGATGTTTATTAGCCATGATTCACATTGATCATATAGGCTATTTATAAGTGACTTGGAAGGATCCAAGTACATTTGAAAGCTTGTGTGGTTTTGCGTACCGCACAACCAGGAATGTTAACATGTTTTCAGATGTTAACAGGGATTTATTGTCTTAAAAAGGTTGTACCATCATAGCCATTTAATATTTTGGCTAGGTTATACCCCTAAGAACTTCTTTAGCAGACCAATTTAAAATTGAAATGATATAACATGATGATGTAATAAAGTACATATTAAAAAAAATAAACTTCATTAAATCATAAAACTAGTACAAGGATGCCCTAAACGGGACTTGAAACAACATACTGCCCACGCAGGGGCTACAGAAATGGAAAATAAGTCCACGCAGGGACTTGGTACTGAAAATAAAATAATGTCCTCACAGGGACTTGATTAAAAGACAATACTAGATAAATTAAACAACTTTCTACTTCTTCGTGCCTTTAATAAGGCTCGCAAGGCCTTTGAGAAAGCTATTATGCTTCTTTTTGGTTTCATTTGCTTCATGCTCAACCCTATCTAACCTCTGCAGTATTTCTTGGGTTTGCTCCTGATGAGGAGGAGGAGGTTGCTGATATGGTGGGTATTGATAACCCTGCACCGGATATCCAGTTGGATAAACTGGAGGGTAAGAAGAAGGATAAAGTGCATTGTATTGTGCAGCTGTAAGGTATGGATCATGGTTTCCATAATCCGATGGGTATCCAGATGGGTTTTCAAAAGGGTTGTACCCAGAAGAACCTGGGTAAGTCGGGATCGGGTTGTCGAAACCCACTGGTGGCGGTGGTGCATATGAAACCGGCGGAGGATCGTCTTCCTACATTGCGTGCGAGGGTCCACCCATTTGGGGGTCCTCGGGGATAGGAGGATAAGAACTTGAACCTTGAGGGGATGCGAACCGTGGTCCCCCACGCACAGACATTCCAGCATTTATCCTTCGCCTTGGTGGCTCGGGAGGTGGTTGCGGTGGCTGTTGAGGCGACTCCTCAATAGGAAGAGGTGGAGGAGAAACTGCTTGAAGCTGAGGTTCAACCAAAGGAGGTTGAGCAGGCGAGTTATGATATGAAGGGGTGAATTCCCATTCATACTTTGACCACCATTCTTTAAATGGATCGGGCCCTTGGTACGGTGATCCTTGATATGGAGAACCACTCGAGATGCTGATAGGGTGGCCCGGTGTTCCGGTTTGCATTTCTGGGTCCGGGTCGTCATCCATTTCCATCTCCTGGGAGAAGTGATCCTCGGGTCCTAGAGGATTAAAACCCAAAAAGTCATTGACACAGTCATTAGGATTAAACTGGGCATGAGAGTAGGTAGAATCCGAATGATGAAACGAATGAGAATGCAAGGAATGATAGGATTGGTGAGACTCATGTGAATTATGGGAGTGTTGCGAATGCTGGGGCTCGTCTGGAACAGGCAGCCCGAATGATGGATGAAAAGAAGGTGACGAGCTCAACGAGACAGAGTGTCTCGCTGGTTCGAAGGAATGACCCCACTGGTCATGAGAGTTTGAGCTAGAAAACGACGCAGACGGGGTGCGCTGATGGGAAGGTCATGCGTGTCCTGATGGTCCACCTCGCATTGGACCTTTTCCTTTGCCTCTCACTCTGGGCGGCATTGTTGATGGTTAATCCTGTCAAAACAAGTTAAATAAAATAAAATAAAATATAAACAGCAAAGGAAAGTTAAGAATAAATCCTAGGTCATTGGCCTAGACTCGGAAGTCTAAGGAATGTGCTTATTGTGTCATTGAGATTAAAAACAAAAGGTTAGTGTTTAATTCACTCAATGTTGGCTCTGATACCAACCTGTCACACCCCGATATTTCCACATATTACCGGTGGGCCCGGCGGGGAGTATCGTGACGTAGTTGATATCATCATTGTCAATACACATAATATATATTAGCACAGTGGAAGGCTTGGAGAATTAACTATTACAAACCATAATATCTGAGTGTCCACGAAAGAATATACAGACTGGATTGTAACAAGATCCACAGGCGGATCATAATAAAATACAAGAAAACAAAATAACAGACTTCAGGTTTCTAAGGACTTGCAAGATCCTCTTATACGACACCTAATAGCTCCAGCCTATTTACGAGAGGTACCTGTCAATCAGTCTTTAAGAAAATACGTCAGTTTACACTGGTAAATACAATTAACTGACTCTTTTGAAAACATTTATGAAAATTGATTTAAGTGCACATGGCACAAATCATTTATAACTTGGGACAATTATTTAAAGATAATCCTGTATACAGATTTACATGTTTGTCATACAATTGGGCCCGGTTGGAAGCCGGTCATAATTAACCGACTCATCACTTATAGAACCCACAAAGGAGTTATCCCCAACATGTGGGTTTATATATTATTTAGCATTTGCATCTGTCAGGTGTATGCCTACACCCCGTGCATAGGTCATGGCCATTTTCAAATGAAATGAGCCGAGGATATCCAAGACACGGTCGAATTAACCCCCAATGTTTATGTTATCAAACAAGACAGATTAAAACGGGTAATGTAAATTTATTAATCACAATCCGATTAAATGATTTCATACCCGACCAAGTGGTATTATTATAATACCATATCCCAAGCCCGTATAAGGGAAAATAAGTTAAAAGTATTTACCTGAGCTTAAAAGTATAATACCATATCCCAAGCCCGTATAAGGGAAAATATTGAATTTATCTCATTACATCAGTAAGATATTATATCTATGTGAGGTTTACCATTTATGGCCAAACTATGCCCCGAAAGAGGTCATTTCACATAGGCTTTTAAGGGCATTTTTGGAAACCCGAGTTCATAACTTATACCTACTGTATTAATATTTAAATTTGTTAAAAAATTAAGCAGGTAACAAGTCTTAGATGTTAAATATTGTTTTAAACCATACTATGCACCTAATTTGACGATAATCAAGATGTTTATGTAAATCTGAGATTTTTATCAGTTTCAAATGCTCAAAATAATTTATTTAATGTATGAAATCAGTAGGAAAAATTTTGGCATTCAAATCCTTTGTTAATCTCATTTTATGCCTAAAAAGGGTATTATCGTCATTAACCGAATTATACAAGAACTCTATGTTTTAAAACAGATTATAATTTGACCAAAAATCTTAAAATTCCTTAAAAGTAATATCTTAACAATAGGTAATGAGTTTTGGTTCAAAATCCAAGTTTAAACATGCATTATGCAAGATATCGTAAATTAATTAATAAAAAGCTTCTAATTACGATATCGAGCATAACTCCTATTTGGGGCCAAGAACTGAAGTCAAATTTTTGGGACAAGTTTAAATACTAGCAGCAAAGGTTTTTGTCCTCTCACATTTCTAAAAATCTCATTTATATGTCAAAAGGGTATTTACGGCATTTATAAGCATATTAACAAACAAGTGCATATAATTCAAACTACTAAGGACCAAGCAACATAACTCCAGAGGGTTATACTACTGAATAATGTGGTCCTAATGGAAGCTTAAAACATGGGAGAATTATGCTTAAACGGGTCAGAACTGAAAGTCTAAACAAAAGTCAAGCTTTTGCGACTTTCGGTTATAAACTGACCTTAGACTGATAATTGCCGGGTTAGGACTGATTAAACATGTTCTAATATTAATTACCAAGTCATTAAAATGTTAAAATATAATTTAGAACCTCTGATTTATTAATTTAATTCATTTTTTAAACTTTCTGTCCAGTTTGACTTTTTGTCAAACTAGTTTGACCCGACAATTAACTAGTCAAACGAAATAATTAGGAGGTGCCCTTTTAAGGGTTAATCACCTACCTTAATATGGTTCC
This sequence comes from Helianthus tuberosus, assembly GCA_030545235.1. NCBI lineage: Eukaryota > Viridiplantae > Streptophyta > Magnoliopsida > Asterales > Asteraceae > Helianthus > Helianthus tuberosus. The sequence goes on from CM060430.1 coordinate 32,151,633, forward strand.
ATAAGCACTTTCATTTCGGTCAGTGGCTGGACCATATGTGATTAAACCGAAAGTCAAAGTTAAATTACGATATGTTTGACTTTTCGGTATTTAAGCTAATTAAAAGGACTAGACAGGGATTAAGACTCTTACTTAGGGTCCTTGCTATCTTTTCTACACTTCTAATTCTTCTCCTAGTGCTTGCTTGCTCCAGAGATGAGTGTTTTGAAACTTGTTGCAAATGTGAGTTCATGAAACATGAACTAGCACTTCTTATATAGTAATTTGCCATGTCCCTAGATCATTGCAGCTGTTAAGGAAGTCCCTAGGATCACCCCAGGTGTCCTAGTGGTTTAATAATACCAACAAACAGCCCCTAGATTCGATTCAAATGAGTTTAAGTCGGTTATGCAGCTGAAACATACATCTGTCCAAAACTTCTGCCCAGCGACGAGCTTACGGACCGTAAGCAAAATTCCTTGCGGTCCGCATCCATCCCTTACGGACCGTAAGTCCAAATGAATGCGGTCCGTAACCAACCTTGATCTGCATCACCCAGTTACAGTTTATGCGGACCGTAAGCCTGGGACCATACGGTCCGCATCCGATGACCAGAGGACAAAAGTTTGAGAATTTTTATATTTGATCATGCAACTTTTAAAACTCGAATCTAAGTCATTTTTCAGCAGGAATAGTCCACATGATCAGGCCTGCATTGTTCAGATTACCTTGCCATGCACTAGTGTTCCCTTGGATTCTTTAGAAATGGTCATTGAATGAAGATTTTTCGGTTTTTGCACATTAAACTTTATTTCTTGAAAGTTGAACAAATTATGACAAATTCAACCGAATGCTTATGAATTCTTTATCAGATATTCATGAGGGTGAATTTATATTTTTACGAAGCTTTGGAAATATTAAAAGGTCACTCAGAGGTAGAATTAACATGTTGACACTTTTAATCCCCTTTGCATTCATATTTTCACATTTGTCAACTTTAGTCCTTCAAACTCAATCTTTCACATAATCAGAGTTCAGGACACGTGTCTTTACATAATTGGACACGTTTTTACGTGGTGTTACACTAAGAGTAAATTACAAAAATCAGATTTTATGTTGACATCAGATTGCAAACTATGTCCTTTATTTTCAATAAGTACAAAAAACGTACTCGATGTTTGCAAACTTTTGCACGTTACGTCCTTTAACCCTAACTCAGTTAATTTTTATGGTTAACTCTGACCAAATGGATCCTACATGAATTTTTGTTATTTTACATTATTTACTTAAATAAATAAACATAAAAATTAATATTTTAAAAACTTAATAAATATCTCTCTCTTAAACACACACATATACTATCTCTACAACCTCCACGATCACCCACCTCTTTCAACCTCCACCATCTGCCACCACCATCCACCAAGACCACCACAAACACCACTAATTATACATCTTTTTAACTCTTTTTGATTAAAATATGTTGATAAACACCATTCCAAAACTCAATTTTAAAAATCCTCTAAAAACACAACGTTTTAGCAAAACAGAATACAAACAAACGAGCATTAAATTGAACCAAAATGATGATCAACAAAAACATGCAGATCAATCTGTACACTCAAAAACCCTAACAATTTCAACAAACAACGAAAACAAGAAATGGAGAAATCAGATCTGGAACAACCTGAATCCTCATCTTCTTCACAAAACTTGTCGGTGGTTACATAACAGCAGTGAACGACGACTGTAATGGACAGAAGTAAAAGGCGGCGAACAGGGAGCAACAGTGAACGACAAAGATTATGTTGGTAAAGGTCCTCATCTTCTTCACAAAATTCAGATCTGTCAAAAAAACAACCAGATCTATCCCGAAACCCTAACTTCATCGACGGCGACCTCTGGTAGCGGCAGAATGAAGCAACTGTGGCAGAGTGCAAGGTGGTGGAGGGGGAGGCTTGATCTCCGACCAAAAGCCCGGAAGTGATCCGGCGGTGGTGCCGCCACCTGCAACCGTTGCCGCCACTCCTTCTGTCATTGGGATGAAGAACGCCTGAATCTGAAGTTCATAGTGGGTATGGAGATCAATGGAGGCGTGCGATGAAGATGGTGGTCTATGGTAGTGGTCAACTGAATGTCCAGTTCGAGAGAGAAAGAGGGAGGGAGAGAGTTGTGAGAGAAAGGGTCATTTATTTTTATATGTAATTTTTTATTTGTTTTAAATTCTTTTTATCTTATTTGATATATATTTTAAATAAACGAGTAAAATTACCAAAATACCCTTATGTTGGGTCCATTTAGTCAGAGTTAACCATAAAAATTAACTAAGTTAGGGTTAAAGGACGTAACGTGCAATGATTTGCAAACATCGAGTATGTTTTTTGTACTTATTGAAGACAAAGGACATAGTTTGCAACCTGGGGTCAACATAAAGGACAATTTTTGTAGTTTACTCATTGACTAATATTAAAAAATCCAACCAGTTATTATTGTATTTACTATTTAGGGTGAGGTTCGGCTACAAAGTCAATTTTTCCTACAAAGTGTACAAAGTCATAAAACACCACAATTTCAGCCATAAAACACACTCAAAACCCACAAATAACAGAGTGAAGATCAATAAAACACAATATCCAAACCCTAACAGTCCATAAAAACTTTAAACACACCATCGTAGAACTATGAATATAAAACACAACATGATAATCAACATAAAACACACTAATGTTAGTCATTCGAAAATCAAAGCCTTATTATCCAAAACACAACACAAAACCCACAAATATGGCGTTTTAGTATTCTTCACTTTGTTATTTGTGGGTTTTAAGTGTGTTTTATGTCTGAAATTGTGGTGTTTTATGACTTTGTACACTTTGTAGGAAAAATGGACTATGTAGCCAACTCCCACCAATCTATACTATACATTAGATGATTTATAAATAATAAAAAATAAACTTATGAATAATAAACTCATCACATTCATCAAGAAACATATATTCAAAAATACATTCTATTTATTTGCGTATTTGAAATAAAGGACTAATCAATGAATCAAAATTAATCAAATTTAACATAAAATGTGTTAAATTTTAAAAGGCTTAATTTTGCTATTCAAAAAGGGGTAGCGGTGCAACTTGTTGCCCGTTTACCAACTATCTCGATGGAAATTGTAAACCTAAAATGTGTTTGTAATTTTAGAGAAATTAGTTAAAAATTTAGATGTAAATTGTTGACTCCGCCGCAACGCACAAGTTTCCCACTAGATAAAAAAATATTGCAGTATACTATATAATGTTTATCATAACGGTTTCCCTGTTTATCATAAGAGTTTTCTATGCGTTGCACCCGCGAAGCGGGGGTGCTTTTGTATTTATACACACACACAACGTATATATGATTTTTTAACATTCTTAGGTTTGAATTATGTTATCGGCCCATATTATCAACTCCGCTGCAACGCGCGAGTTTCCCATTAGTACATTACTATCTACAACTTGGTTTCAAATAAAATTTATATTATATTGAAAGGTAGAAAAAATAAGCATAACGGAATTCTCAAAATTTTGAAAAATATCGTATCTTAAAATTAAGAAAGGAAAAACAAAATACGTTTAAAATTAATTAAAATAATAATTAAATATTAAATAGAACCCCATTCAACTTAGAGTAGAAATGTGAGTACACTGTCGTTTGTCAGTCGTTATAATAGTAACATATTATCCTCTACGTAAATATATAACATTAATATGCAAGAAATAATTAGTGATGTGTAATAGTATTGATTTCTTTCTTCCACGTAAATATATAAAATTAATATGCAAGAAATAATTAGTGATATGTAATAAAAATAATATATAACATTAGACATGTAAGGGTATGTTTGGCATGGCGCTTTTAGGAGGTTCTACCTTTAAACATTTAAGAAAAAAGTCCTACTCAATAAAAAACCTTGTTTGGTTGAAGGAGTTTGAACCTTTTAGGTTAGGAGCTTGAAACTTTTGATTGAACGCTCCTACTAGTAGCGTTTAGAAGGAGCTATAAGCTTTTAAGGAAAAAATTGACTATTTTAACCTTTAAAGATATAATAAATTTTTTAATGCACAAACTTTTTAAACTTTTAGCTATGTCCATTTTGGTCATTTTATACATTTTATTAAAAGCTACAGCTACTCTGCCAAACACCAAATATATCTAAAAAGCTACAGCTACTAGCTACCGGCTACAGCTACCAGCTATCAGCTTCCAGCCACCAGCTACCAGCTTCCAGCCACCAGCTACTTTTGCCAAACATACCCTAAATCCTAAACGTTTAAGCTATAGGTCAGAAAGTACCATAAAACATCAAAGACTTATAGTTGTACCGTAACAACACCCATAATTTGAGTTTTTTGCTCATTCGTTTTCAACATGGTTGGTCCACGAACCTTCGTACTTGCACGGTAAGCTCGTCCGGTCTGATTCAAGTCCGGCGGTTCGGATCTTCAACGGAATAAAGGGCCATCCTCAATTCAACATTCTACTTTTCAAGATTTAAATACACAAATTAAAAATAAACCCTAATAAACATTATATAAATTTAAACATAATTAAACCCTATTACATAAATTAAACATCACAATTAAAATAAAACTTTATAGTAAACCACATAATTAACCCCTAATAAAACATTACATAAACTAAAATTAAAACATTTGATAAACCACATAAAACTTTACTTAATTACCAAAGAGGGAATTAGACGATGACCCATTATAATTACTTTCACGTTTGTCCAACCTCATGTTATGTATTTATAGGAGTGGTCAGACGGATAAACCATTTCTTCATCCGGCCTTGGTACGTACTCCACCCTATGGTCGATTTCGTACTCTTTAGCCCAACTTGGTACTTCTTGTGTCGGACGGAGGTTTGCAAGAGGAGAACAATTTGATATTGGAGGATGGTTTGGCACACGAGGAGAGTTTGGAATGAAATCGGTTGGAGTACTATTAATTCGTAGTGCGTCGAATCATAGTTGCCTACAGGTATAATCATATACCAAGTTCAACTCCTCATTTATCAAATCGGTTTGAGCGTCACCTGGAGAGTTTGCCATAGGAGGCTTTGAAGGTGGAGCGATATAGACTGTGGAGGAAAAAGGTTTGCAACTTGTGGACGGTAGACTCCTAAAGGAAAAGGGTGTGCCATTGGAAGATTTGAAAGTGGAGGGTTTGAGCATCGATGTGATGATCGTTGAGAGTTTGAAGGTGAGGGATTTGAGCGTCGACGGGATGAACGTCAAAGGTTTGAAGGTCCAGCTAGTTCGATCAGAATTGGATAACCCCTACCCATCTCTCTCTCTCTCTCTCTCTCTCTCTGAATCAGTATGGTCTTTGGAGGGAAATGTGAATTGAAAAGTACGAATGTTCGTTGGAAGACAAATTGAATTTATAGCCATTGGAGAAAATATTTGTTAGAAAAATAGCTGTTGGAAAAAATAAGTTCTTTTTAATTTTTAATATTTTTAAATAATTAATACAATTATATTTTAGTTTAATTTTATATATTGTATTTTAATTTTTATTTGATTAATATATAAACAAAAAATAAAATATAGTTAATGTAAAGGTAATTCATAAACACTTAAATATTTAATAGTATGTGATGATGTGGAGGGTGATGTGGACTTTGTGAAGGTTTGTGAAGTGTCCTTTGTGAAGGTTTGTATATTGTGAAAAAATGAGGGTTTTTTAAGGAGGTTTATTAAGCTGATGCGGTGAAGATTTGTTTAGACCATGCAGTTTGGGCATGGAAAAAGGGCGTGGAAGCTCCTCTACGTCGAGAACATCATCCCGCGTATGGCGTGGAGGGCGGCATTGTGGGTGGAGTTTGAGGATTTCCACCGGTGTTGTGGCCAGGGGCAGACTCACATAGAGCGGGTCAAGGTGCCAGGACCCCAATGTTTTTAAAAAATTAGTAGAGCCGGTATTTTAAATTTTCAAAGGACCACATAAAAATAATTGGTTGGACCCCATAATATTAAAGGCAAGGCTAGTGCAGTGGCAAATCCGTTTGTTTACCAGTTAAATGTCTCGGGTTCGAGCCTAATATAACCAGTTTTTTTTTTTGGTGGATTTTTTCAAATCCTAACTAAAACTAGGTTGCTCAACTCATTGCTTGCAAACAGACTCACAGTTCTATCTCTCTGAGCAAAATTGGTTAAAGATAATGTTTAACTGAGTAACTGAATTGATTTTATTTGTTCAGATCGTCTCCAACGTCCAAATTAGATCATGCTACTAGTTGAAGCCGTCAATCATCTCCAAATGGTTCATGTTGTGAAAATATTTCTTTCAACCGTTCTTAAATGGTTCATGTTCATCACTATATCATTCTCTGAAATCAGGGCCGTCTCTAAAAATGTTCGAAAATCTTTAGGCCGTGTGCGAACAGAAAATACGGGTCCCTTAAAAATAATTTTTCAAAAAGAACATACATATAAAAAAATTAAATATATCAAAATGAAATAATGTCATTTGAATCAACACCACTCATTTAATGCAACTTGACAAAATTAGGCAATTAATGTCATTTGCATTTAATAAATAGATGAGAAATAAAAAGAAAAACAAAACTGAGATTGTCAGGATTAGAACCCATGTCTTTTTATTATTAAAGTGACTTTCAAACCACCAAACCAAGTGCTTCAAGATGGTATTTTTCCGATTCATTACGTATATATTCTAACTTTACAGTGTAGAACTAATACAAAAACAAAAAAAGTTGGGCCCGCGATGGGTTTGGGCCCTGAGCCGTCGCCCATCCCGCACACCCTTAAAGCCGGCCGTGTCTGAAATCTTGAGAGTTCATCAAGTAACATATTTAGATAAAAAGCAGTAGCAAAGCCTTAAAGTACCGAAAATCTGGTATCGATATCGGTACCGTACCAATATCGAACCGATAGATTCAGGACGGTATTCGTTACCCCCTTCTTCTCAAATTCGGTATCATCGGTATGTTTTATACTTGTTGCCTAGGAAAAGCAAAGTAAAAAAAAAAACAGACTAATTAACAATAATGAGTATAGACCCGACATGAAAAGTCTAACATTTGGTTGTGAAAAATCTTAACATTAAAAAATAGACTCCCGTGGACAAAAAATCCTGGGTCCGTCACTGGTTGTGGAAAATGGGTGGGTGAGGTGGATACTCTTGATTGGTGGGTGTAGTTTAGGTTAGTTTTGATTGTTTGATGTTTATTTTTTTAAACTTTTTTTATCCTCTTCCACGCCAATTTCCCACCCCTTGCTTTTTTTTCTCCACGCCACCATGCTGACGTGGTTGACACGTGTTGCTCCACGCCCTCCCTTCAAGCCCATCCACACCGTATGGTGTTCGGTTTTCATGGTTTACACATTGGTGCTTTAAAGCATGGAAGTGAATTGTATTTTGCAGTTACATATCTTATTACAATCGTATCTTATTTCCAGAATTTACAAACAAAAATAACATGCATTTAATTATGCTTATATTTGTTGTATATATATATACGCCTTGACATTTATTTGCATTTAATCAAATCATTCATTCTGCTTTTCCTCATTGAAAGAGTGTAGTCATGAAAATCATCTCCATTTTGGTCCTCTTTCTTCTTGCGTATGCAGTGATGCCTTCTTCCGGTATAATTTTATTTTCTTGCACAAGTAAAAGATGGTTTTTTTATGTCTAAAATGACCCTTGTACGAATACAGGATACAGCATACCAAGTGAAGTAAACAAAATTTGCACGAAATATTTCCCAATAATATGCACCGGAATGACATGCTTTAATAAGTGTCAAAAATGGGATGCAGCTGCTACAGGGACCTGCATTGAACCCTTTATTTGTTTATGCACTAAAGATTGTTAAAAAGGCATATTGAATTGTCCTAGAGTTATAGTAGCATATACAACTAAATAAAACAATTTCTACAAGTATGATTTTGATGTTTGAATAAGATTGCTTATAGAACGGGTTTCAACATAAACGATCCAAGTTTGATTGAGTGGTTTAGGTCGACTCGGTTAGATTAAAAGAGCAGCTCGATTTCCGCTCTTTTACAAGTTTTGATAACTAAAAATTTGCGAGTTTACAAGGGAAAACTAAAAGAGGTCAGGCATTCTTATAGTGGTTTCTTAAGGGTGTTAATATTCACACACCCCTCCCCTCTATCTCTTTCAATATATACATAGACTAGGTTATCACCCGAGTGGCAACCCAGGCAGGAAAATTTAGATTACATTAATCATAAGTGTATCGATAAAAGTAATGCAAATAAAGTGACATTACATAAATTAGTAACAAAGAGGATTGTATCATTAGGTATGAAGTTTTCTTTATAAGTCGTGTAAAAAACATCAAGAAAAAGACAAATAATGTTACTTTTACAATTTACTAAAAGTAACATGAGCTCAGTCCGGTTGGTGTAGCACGCCCTGCCACATCCAATGTTATAGATGTAACCTCTTTGATTTAACAAACACCTAAAATTCGATATCCTTGATGTCCCTTAATAAATCATAAACACAGTGACATTTGTATATCATTGAGAGTGGGGCAGCCAGAAATAGCCATTTTAAGCTCAAGTTCAACCTTCAACATTTCTTCTCCATACTCTCCCTTTTGCGGCCCAACCCATACACAATGGTCTCCCAATCTACAGTGTCATATGATATCATGAGTAGGATGGTTATAAGAGATAGCAAGAGATATGACCGAACTAAAAATTAGTACCTAAGGAACACAAATGACTCCCAATCACTAATCTTTGTCATGTTGTAAGTAGATGCCTTCGTGATTAACTTCTAAATACCCATGTTGCCCTTGACACGTATGAGAATAAAATGACAATAACATCTCCGTTGACCTACAAAAACTAGAAAAAAATAAGTCATGTTGGGTGAAAAGTTCAGTGCACATATACAACTTTAACCTAGTATATAAGTATTCAATCTACAAAAAAAAAAAAATAACAGGTCTGCAAAAATTAATTGAACATTTTGAAAAGGTAGGTTGCTTGAATTACATTGGTTACAAAATAGCATATTGGATGGCTTGTCGACTTCAAGGGACTCTAAGATCTTAATATACCTCTCTTTTGTTCCTACAAATGGTAGACAAGAGAATGAGGCTTCACACTAAATATTCAAGATCAAGTGATCAAGTTTTACCCCACTCTCGTGACAAATTATCCACATAAATATTTCGAACTCGAGAAAGTTACTTATATTAAAAACTATTTATAATTATTACATAATTAAAATCATAAAAAAAATAATTTCTTTATTACACGTGCTAATTAACAAATGCTCTTTGCTACAAAGTAATCACCCGTAGGAATAGGAGGTGGAGGTGATTTCTCTGCCCCTGATAGAAAAAAAAAACTACTTATTAAACCACGCACACAATTGTATATTTGTATTCTAATTAAAATGTGGTAAGATGGTCGTCCCAATAGGCTGGGTAATGAAAACACTTTTTTTCTCATAAAAAACATTGATAAGGCAATGATAGATAGAGTCTAGCCTTCTTGCAGAGGTATCAGACTCCATCTTGAGCTCACCCGGGTTTTCGTCTCACCGTGTGTTACACTAGAGAGTTATGCTCTTGTGGTGGCACAACGACTCTCAAGTGGCAGCCGGCGGTATGGTTTCCCGGGGGAACACCCAAGCCAAACTCTGAAGTCAGCGTGGGCCCGGTTAAGACAACATAGTCTGGCCGGAGTGGGGCAATGGGGCTCTCCAATTTGAGGAGTGCGGTAGCCTAATACAAGAAAGTCGTCGTTCCCAAAAAAATATTGAAAAATCAGATCATAATCTAAAAAAGATTATTTTTAGAAAATTAGAAATTTAAAACTTGCTAAAGCCTTGAATTTTTAATTTAAAAAAAAAAAACTAATTTGGAAGGCTCGTAACGATAGTCTTTGAAGGCATCCCGTTTTCGATTCCGTGAGTGGTGGATGTGATAAAAGAAGATACGTTCCTATGGCTTAAGACCAAAGCGGCTTTTGGTGACTTAGTTTGGGAGAGATGGTGTGACTTTAATGTTCGAGATATTGTTATGCAATGTTGTCGTTTTCTTTTTTAGGACTCCCAGTTCTTTACTAGCCCCATTATTCTATTTTATGATTCCTATTAGTCTCGACTCTAGGGATAATTTTTTTCGCTATCTTTTTTAGAGAACCGCCGACAATTTCAACTAAAAAATAAAAAAATGAAATGATTTTTCATTATCGCAATTGAAGTAATGAGCCTCCCAATATTGGGAGGCTCATTACTTCAATTAGTCCCTGTGTTCCTCGAATGGATCTCTTAGTTATTGAGAAGGTTGCCCAAAAGCGGTATACAAGGCGTACCCAATAAAACTTACAAGTAAACCAGATATAAAGATGGCGACTAGGGTTGCTGTTTCCATTATTATATAATTTCAAGACCACAATGGATCTATGATAAGATCGTTCATTTACAATGGGATGGTATACAAAGTCAACAGATTTCAATGAATACAATAGGATTTATGGCTACACAAACTGTCGAGAACGGTTCTAAATCTGGTCCAAGACGAACTACTGTAGGGAATTTATTAAAACCCTTGAATTCTGAATATGGTAATGTAGCTCCGTGGTGGGGAACGACCCCTTTGATGGGCGTCGCAATGGCTCTATTTGCGTGATCCCTTTTTGAATGAGATGTATCGCGGAAGAATGAAGAAATTGTTTTCTTCTTCAATCATAAATGAAACTTGGATATAAATTTGCACAGAAACAGCTGAACTAAATAAAATTCATGATATCCTTCTTCCCTATCCTAATTTTCCAGAAAATGAACAGAAAATCGAAAGATCAGAAAAAAAAAAAACGAAAAATTGATTCAAATAATGGGTTAAAGTTTTCATTGAACGGAATTCTAACCAACCCTAAACGTGAAAAAAAAATATATTGGAATAAACGAAATAGGTAAAAAAAACCCCCCTCGATGGTCATACAAATTAATCAACGAGTTGGAACAATATTTTAAAAAACGACGAACAGAACAAGGCATAATGCAAGGACTGGATCACCAGCTTCGAACAAGAAAATTTAAACATATAGCTTTTTTAACGCGTTCCGAACGAAGTTTTAAGAAGTCTCATTTCAAGAATTATAATCTTTATCGAAAATTTAATAGAGATTCGGGTTTTATAAGTTATTTGGAAGAACCGGATTTTCGTCGAGCTGTAATCAAAGATTCTATGCGTGTTCAAAGGCGTAAAATGGTTATTTGGGGACCGTCTCAAGGAAATCCCCATTCCCCCGTTTTTTTGGAAGATTTTCCTTTTCCTATATCCAACCTAATGAATTTTTTTTTAATATTAGAGATTGGTTAGGTATTAAAAAAATGTAAATGTATAACATTAATGGAATTCGGTTGACCACAATTAATTAGAGTATACCGTATGAGATTTTGTTATTCTAATAAGTCTCCTAAAAACTTATGTTTGAAATTTTTTGAATCAATTATACCATATTAGTCAAACATTCTATTTTTTAACATAATCAACCAATTAAATCTTTTAATCAATTATACAATAAAAGTCAAACCAATGTTTTAAAAACCGGTTTTTAAGTCGTACCGGGTTGCATCGGGCGGTTGAACCGGGTTACTAGTTAACCCTATAAATTCCATAAAATACAAATTCATCTAAAAAAACAATTCAATCACAACTAGGATTTATGTAACCGATCATAGTTTTATCTAAAAACAATTATTTTTATTGTAAACTATTAAGCATTTTAAGAATATTTTTATTAGTTATAAACAATATTGCATTGTATGAGGTGAGTAAACATTTCAAAAACGATAAAATATTGGAATAGAATGCACTAGGTTAATTATCGGAAATATGGAAGATCAATATTACCATAATATTGTATTTTATTAAAATTAAGAAATCAAATCTTAAGATAATGCAAACCGGTTCAACAGTTTGAACCGGTAGAACCGGATTTACCGACGGTACATAAGACATACCGTATTCAGGCTTTACATGCCTTTATTGTATCAGACTCGTGTTCGATATCCGATTTAACCGGTATAACTGACCAGTTCATACCGGTATTTAAAACATTGGGTCAAACAATCTATTCAAAATTCAAATAAATGTGGACTATATTTAGAAATAAATGAATGCCAATTAATTATAGCATCCCATTATTAGATTTTACCAATAATATAAAATGTAAATTTGTACGTTAATTATATATAGAAGTTAATATAAAATGTAACTTTTGGACTTCGAATTCTATAATGAAGTTATTGAATAACAGCTATCTTCCACGGAAACGGGTCCGGGACTCGGGTATGGGGACGATACGAGTACATGGAACGACAAAACTCAAAAAATCCAAATACGGATACGGCAAAGGTACAACAAAAAATATAAAAAAATTATACGGAAAAAGTATAACACTATTTAAATCAGTAGAAAGCATAAACATTGAATTTAGGTGACAAAACCAAAAAAAAGTAATAAAGTATAATTTACTCATCTTAAGGGTTTTTACTCCTGACTATTTGACTGGATAATATTTTAGGAGGCCCAATTTAAGATTAAAATACCCACATCCCACAAACCTCTTCTTCCTTCTTAAACAAAAAAACCCTAACAATGTTTTCCTGCAGCTTTATACATCGCCGCCGACATCAACCGGAATATTCTGTTATCTCCAACATTCTTCTATCCATGTTGCTCTCATTTGGTCAAAGGTGGCCCACCTCATTCACTTATTCTCCTCCCTGATGTCGTGACCAGCCCCAACCCACCAGCCCAATGCCGGCAACCGTGCCCGTGTGTGGCGGTTGTTGGGCCGTGGTTTGGCTGAAAGTCTAAAACAACCCTGGATATGTCCCGGATACGTCAAATTTGCCGTCCCCACAATCCCGGATACGTCGCGCCGCCGTCCCCACAAACCCTGAAACGTTTGGGGGACGTTTCCATGCCGTTTCCGTCCCCATACCGTACTGTATCCTCCTTGCCGTCTCCGTGCATCATAGAATGACAGTTAAAAATGTATTAATTATATATAAATACTGAATGACAGGTTAATAATTATTGGAATATAGGTTTATAATTTAAAATTTTGAATGGTTTCCATACTTATCCAATCTACGAGTAGTCGAGGCATGGCAGTGGTCGAGGCAGCCTGAGTCAGATGAGGAGCTAAAGGAATGGAAGGAATGTTACGAGGTTCTCAGTCTCGTGAAACTCGCAAACGTTAAGGATGCATGGTATTGGACTGTGGATAGACAGAATAGTTTCTCGGTGAAGTCGATCAAAAAGGCGATGATTATTGATAGAGGTAGTGATCACCCTCCGAATTTTGTTTGGTGCAAATGTGTGACAATTGTCAAATTTGTATGTATCCGTACAATAATTAGACAATGATTAGTGCTTAATGACTGTGCTGATTTAACAATTATGACATGAATGTTTTCTGATTTTTTGTTATCATACATACATGTGCATCATATATTGCAAATGACATATCATTATTGCATACAACACTTACTGATTCAAATGATGCACGAAAGAAAGTAAGCACAGTTATCAGACAAATCAGAAAAATGCTGGCGGAGTTCAGTACATAGACAGACATAGTATTGAGACACAGAATGAGCCAGAAACCAAGAGTTACACTAGTATAGTGTGTAGGAAAGTAAGGATCATAAAACTGCCTTCCTAGTGATAGTTTAAGTGCCGGAAAGTGCCTAAAACTCACATAAACTGCAGAATTCTGCATAATTCAGCAAAATTCAGCATTTAAACAACTTAACATTATGCAGAAATATGGTTAAATGGTCCAGAATGCTTTCCTAAGTGGAGGGAATCAAAACTGTCACAAAAGGTAACATAAAGCACACTAAACTGCATAGTTTAGCACCTTAACGAAGTAGTAACCAACCGAACAACCGGACACTACCCGAAACACCAATTTTTCACTAGAAGCATTGTTTTATTTTTTCCGAGCTAGTTATGGTCCCCGAACATCGTAACACACTATATAACATCCTAACAACTAACACCCTAACTAATTCACTTAGATTTCAACTAACTAAACTAACTATTATTTACAAGCTACTCTAGACCCCCCCTCCTATTTATGGTCACCAAGGGTGGCCTACCCTTGGATTTCATTCTAATTGGTTAATTGATCTTGTTCCCTACTTTACTAAACATTGTGACCATTAGACTAACAAGTGTTGGAGAATTATAAGTTAAACCACAAGTCTGTAGGTCCTCTTGTTCGTATGGATCTTTCACAGAATTGTCAATCCAATCAAGAGTGCGGAATCCTCTTGATCAGAATATCACAGAAACAAGTAGAAGAACAGAAATCACTTTCACAATCAAACTGGGTTTCTATTGATTATCAATCAAACTGAATTACAATCAATCAAAACCCTAACCAATACTCAAATTCGTCCAAGCTTCTAAGCTCTCACGAAATTTCTCTCTAGCAACTGTTTTGGCTGATTAACCTAAACCCTAAAGCCTAACCTTGTTTATATAACACAAGGTTGCTACTTGGGCTAAGGTTTCCTACATGGGCAAGCCCAAATCGTCCCCCTAGACCCAATGTGGTTTTTGTTTAGCCCAAACTCTATTATCTCACTAATAAAAAGCTAAACCCGCTAACCGTTTATCGTTTATCTAATTACAAGATATCCAAAGACCAAATCTAAGCTGTTGTCACAAACATGCACCAACAAACTCCCCCTTGACAATAGCTTCATAAAATAACTTTGTCTTCAGACTTCTTGCAATCTTCATGTAGTCTTGCACTGTCTTTGGTCTTTGGATAGCTTCAGCTTCAATAGCTTCTGTCAGCAACATACTCCCCCTAAGCTGATGCATCCAATCACCAAATCTTCAAAAACTGTAGCATTTGAGTAAACTCCAGTTTAGCTTTTGAATAGCAATCTTCAAACTCTTCAACTTGTCTGCAATGTAGAAAGGAGGTTCTACCATGCATCCAATCAAACTCTCATCTTCACAGCAACTTCTCAACAACATACCGCTTCAATCTGTATACTATAAAACAAACATCTCGAGAAACCATAACAATTTTTCAACACAGTTAAATAAATTATTATTTTTTCAAGAGATAGTTAAACTGTATCACAGATTAAGCATTTCTCAATTTATCACCAACGCGCAAAAATTTTTAATCAGACTCCCTATAACCCGCATGATTTAAAATTTTGAACTTACTTTCTAACACCGTCTCCCCCTATCAGTAACAATTCCTCCAAGAATAACAGTTTTCCGTACATTAAGAATTTTAACAGAAAAAGACACTATTTTTGTATTTTGTATTTTCTGAAAGCAAATAAATACGAAAAGCAATAAACACTCTAATTTTGTGAGAATCACTGGTAAGAAGATCATATCAGCTAAATCAAACTGTGTTCACACTATTAAATAATTATTTATTTAATTTTTCGTGAAAAGCAATCCAAGACGATTACCAGTATGTTTGTCCACTTAAACAAAATGCATTAACATTTCAAGTACCATTACCGTATGATACGTTAAGGTAATATTAATACTGATATACTAGTGTGTCCCACTTCAGGATATACCCCCGCGATCAAGGTATGCACAAAGATTCATCGTAGTAGGTGAGTATACTGAATTCATCCGTTTTATTTTTCAACGTTTAGATAATTGGTGAACAGGTCAGTTCTTCCGTACAGCAGAGAGACCAAAATATCTAACGAGGGCTATGACAAATACCATTTTTTGGTACGATTTATGCTTTTTGCACATTTGAATGACTCTCTATGAGAGCTTCTTCATTTTCAGGGTTTTGGCATTTTTTGCTCTTTTAAGATATCCTAGTTGTGCCTAGGTTAGCATGTATCTGGATGCAGCAGAAGGACAACCCTGATATCCCCAGATGAAATAACAGTATAAAGACCCAAAACCTCAGACTTTGGCAATCTATCAACGTAAGATTTAAGGTCATTAAACCATACACCACTGATGTGTTCCCCACTCATACACAGTTCATTTAGGTTTATATCACATTGCTAAATTGATTATTTCATGCTTTGGCCTACTGGTACATCATATAATGAATCTGCTATCACACTTAAGCAATTTAATTTATTTTCAGTGTGACAGTCTAACTTGCTGATGTACTATCATTTCTTCTTTTTCACACAGTGATAACTCATTTTTAATTTTCTATTTTTTTTATTTTTCATTTTTCAATGTTTTTGGATTTTGTTGTTTTTTATTTTTTTTATTTTTGATTTTTAAGAAAAACAGTAAACTATTTACAAAATTCTTATGAAAAACCAGTTATTCAGGATTCCTCATCCCGTTGAGTTCGACTAAATGTTCAAAGCGAGCCCTGTCAAATGCTTTAGTATAAATATCTGCCATGTTATCTAGTGTGTCGACTCAGCACTTTGAACTTCAATTTAAATCATTTAACATATATATCAACAATCTCACATCCCCCGTCATGTGCCTGAAGCAGCCACTATCAACATAAGTTGATAATCCTCCTTAGAAGCTCCTGCACACACCAACTAAGAAATTAGTTAGATTGGGGGACCCAAGCCTTAATGGTCTTGGGTCTTCCAAATTCACCAACTACTTGAACATCCATCCAATATCCATTACTCCTAACTGGAGTCTTGGATCTCAAACCTGTTGATGGAATTTGATTTTGATTTCCATAAGGTCTCTGGTCCTGAGCGTTCCTATATGTTTTTGGACTATTTGACCTTTGGAAATTTTGATTTTGATACCTTGAATTTTGATTCCAAGAAGCATTATTGTTGTAATTTCTAAAGCCATTGTTATAAAAAGTTCGACCACCATCATTTTGGTATAGATTTTGATATTGACCTTGACTTCTGAAATTATTAGAATTATAATTGTTCATTCTTGGTGAACTGCTTCTAGGTCTCTCATATCTGCCTGGTGGAGATTTAGGCTGAAATCTTGGTTGATTTCTTTGAAAACGTAGAACTTGTAGAGTTCCTTTTTCAGCCTTATCTACACCAACAGCAACATTCTCTGGTTGCTTAGGAGCAGATTTCTTTGGAGAGTTAGACTCCATATCCTGTTTATCACCATTATTCTCTGGTGACTTCTCTCTCTTCCTCTCACTAACTTGTGCTTCAATCTTTTTGTTAGGACAGCAGCTAGCTACATGTCCCTTTGTGTGACACTTGAAGCACGATCTCCTTTTCAAAGACTTCTTAGCTGGAGTCTTTGAGGTAGATCCCTTATCAGATGGTGATCATCCCTTGGATGAATCTTGTTTAGTTTGCTTGGATTCAGATATTTCTTTGTTTTTATTTTTAGCAAACTCTACATTCGATTCATTTTCAATAACAGTGGTTTCGTTTTTCATATCACTACCTTGAACAAAATTAATCTTTTTAACAAAAGCTTGATTTTTACTCTTAGGCGGTGAATTTTTCATTTTTAAAGGTTCCCTGTTATTGTTCTTCTTAGCATCATCACTCTCAGATCCATCACTTTGACTTGATGCGAAACTACTTGGTGCAGTTGACATAAAGTCTATTAGCTCATCTTCATCAGGCAGGAAAGAATAGTCATGACTAAGAGGAGGTGGGACCTCATTAAAGCCCTTGAATCCCAAACTAGTCTTGTCGTTACTCTTCTTTAACCCACCCATCATGTGTTTCATAACAAAAGTAGAGTCCCTGAATTGACCTAATTTCTTTTCAAGTTCAAAAATTTTGAGTTATGCATCTGACAACTCTTTGCATTTTTCAGAAATCTCTCTTGTTTTCTCAGCCATCATTTCATGAGCTAAGTCTATGACTTGAAGTTTTTCATTTAATTTGCAGGTTACAGCTTCAATTTCACTTTCATAACCTTTTATTTTCTTCAACTATAGTGATTCGTTTCTTTTGGCAAAAAAAATTGATTCTTTAATGTTAGACATTTCGCTTACCAAACTTTGGTATTGTGTGGACAACCTGTCAACCTCACCCTGTAGTTCACGACATTTTAAACACATAGAATTAGACTTTACCTCTCCTGTTTGTTTATCAAGGTTGGCCATTAGAGCTGCAAGTTGAGCTTCCATTCTCTTGTATTTAGCATCCTTTTCTTCAGCTTCCCTTTCATGGTCAGACTTTTGCTTTTCCTCTTCAGCAACAGTTGTCTGATCATCCTTCTCTTCTGCAGCTTTACTCTCTATCTTCACATCAGCCTCAGCATCCACTTTTGCTTCAGCATCTCCCACAGCAGCTTTATCATCATCAACAGGCACGATCTCTGCCATGAATGCCTGAGTGGCATTCTCATTGTCTTCTAGATGAATACTCCAATCATAGGAACCTTCTCGTGCTGTAGAGATCAAATCCTTTGAGCTAGAATTGTTTGATGCATTCCTGTTGTTTGAACTCTGACTCGAAGTCTCTTGCTTTTGTTTTTGACATTCCCTAGCGAAATGCCCATAACTTTGACAGTTAAAGCACCTCACTTTGGTCTTGTCGAAACCAACAGTGTTCCCTACAAACTTCCTTCCTGTTTTGTTCATGAATCTCTTCACTCGCCTAGAAATCATGGCCATTTGCCATTGCAAATCCATCTCTTCCAAGTCATCAGGGTCAATCTGATCATAATCTTCATCTAAAGTGGCAGGATCCGATATCTTCCCCTGAATGTAGTTCTCATAAGAAGCAACGAATGAGGCAAGTAGAGCAAGATGTTCTTCAGCAGACTTCACACTCATAGGCATCGACTTAGCACTACTACTCTGCTTAGAAGCTGATGTTCTCTTGGCTCCTGTTGATCCTCCTAAAACAGCTACAAAACAAACATCACCATCCTCATTCACTGTGACCTGCTCATTCTCACACGATAGAAACGCAGTAGCAGAGTCGCTAGAAGCGTTGTGAGATGAAAAAGATGTAAGCCCATTGTAAATCGCCGGATCTTGAACCTGATCATATCCATTATCTTTTTTCTTCATACTGATCTCGTAAGCTCTCAGCTTGTCAACTACTTCTTCAAGCTCTTTTGTCTCATAATCTGCTTCTCCCTTGATCATGAGAGTGTAGATATCCCACTTGGTAGGCAAGGCATCGAGCAGCTTGTCATTCTTCTCTACGTCAGTATAGCAATCGATCTCATAATTTTCCATTTCTGACATCAGATGGTAGTAACGAGTGATGATGTCCTCAAGTGACTCATGTTTCATGAACTTGAAAACAGCAAACTGCTTCTTCAATAGATCAATCTTGTTCTTCTTGACATCTGCATTTCCCGCGTATCTCTTCTCTAATGCATCCCACATATCCTTTGAATTTGTATACTTCTTGAAGGTATGCTTGATGCTATCAGGTAAGGACATT
Source organism: Helianthus tuberosus (assembly GCA_030545235.1). NCBI lineage: Eukaryota > Viridiplantae > Streptophyta > Magnoliopsida > Asterales > Asteraceae > Helianthus > Helianthus tuberosus. The sequence goes on from CM060430.1 coordinate 32,171,018, forward strand.
TTTATAGCAGCCAAGGCTCTCTTTTCAGCCTCATACATCTTTTTATCAGCCTCTAGCATGTTCACATAGGCAGTTCTACGTGGTCTACCCTCAAAGTCGTGTGTTGGGTTTGTGTACCCATCTTCAATGCATATCCACATGCGAGTGTCCTGATATTCAATGAAGGATTGAAAACGATCCTTCCATGTCAAATAATTCTCCACCTTCATCATCTTAGGTGGTTTGTTAGTAGTGCCAACCTCATGCTCCATTTTCAACAGCTCATTCAAACTAGACATGTTCGACATTTTAACGTAAACAGACTGAAAAAACCGTACAAAATATCTCCGAAAACAGTGGTTACCAAATTACACCGTTAGAATCGTCTCGAGAAGACGAATCCAATGATATATAATGTCGAAAATTCCACCCTTTTAAATATGCTACTAATTTCGCTGGTAAATCACTTTAATTTTGTTGGGTAATTTCGCTGACCACTTATGCAGTTTAATTATGCTGGTAAATCAATTTCGCTGGTTAATTATGCTGGTAATTTCACCAATTTAATTTCGCTGATCAACAATTTTGCTATTACGACGACTATAACTTCGCCGATCACCGCAATAATGTCGTTGAGGACAATTATAACGGTCACCAAAGTCGCATTTGGATTTTAATTTCGCTGGTCACCGATGTTAAATTCGCTGGATCAGATAATTCCTCTGGTTTGTCAGCGGAATTGTTAATTATGCTACTTAATTTTGGAAACTTAATCTATTCGAAATTCTGAAGATTTCCAGATCTTTTATAACAGAATCTTGCAAGATTAAACAACCAAATCAGTCTAATTATTCGAAAATTATGAAGAACACGAAGAACAGTCTTCGAATCTTCAAATCTGTCCAGCAAAAAACTCTTCAAAAATCAGCAAAACCTATCCCGAAAACCTGCAAATCTGCAAAATCAAACACACAACTGATCAAACACAAACAAAATCGCAGAAAAATTATCAGAACCCAAAAATTTCGAAACCCTAATTTCAGGTTTCAAAAATTTCGAAATTTTTCCACCCAAATCTGCCAAGCACAATTCTGAACCGAGCCTTCAAGAGCCTAACGCTCTGATACCAATTGTAGGTCCCCTTGTTCGTATGGATCTTTCACAGAATTGTCAATCCAATCAAGAGTGCGGAATCCTCTTGATCAGAATATCACAGAAACAAGTAGAAGAACAGAAATCACTTTCACAATCAAACTGGGTTTCTATTGATTATCAATCAAACTGAATTACAATCAATCAAAACCCTAACCAATACTCAAATTTGTCCAAGCTTCTAAGCTCTCACGAAATTTCTCTCTAGCAACTGTTTTGGCTGATTAACCTAAACCCTAAAGCCTAACCTTGTTTATATAACACAAGGTTGCTACTTGAGCTAAGGTTTCCTACATGGGCAAGCCCAAATCGTCCCCCTAGACCCAATATGGTTTTTGTTTAGCCCAAACTCTATTATCTCACTAATACAAAGCTAAACCCGCTAACCGTTTATCGTTTATCTAATTACAAGATATCCAAAGACCAAATCTAAGTTGTTGTCACAAACATGCACCAACAAAGTCCATCACTTCTCATTCTTTCACAAACTCACCAACACCAACTCTCTCCTCTCCTCTGCCTTGTCTTCGGCCGAGAACACCAAGCACCACCACCACCACCATCACTTTCATTCAACTTTCATCCATTCTCTTGATATACAAAGGTGTAAGGAGCATAACAAGGAAGCTAGGAGCTCTTGGAAATGGAAGGACCTCTTGCAAGTGCTATTAACCATCACATTCATCTTCATCTTGTGTTCATCCCTAACCTTGAGCTACAAAATAGCTATTAAATAATGTCTTTAGTTTACTAGAGACATTGACATATTATTTTAGCTCGGTGGAAATAAAATCCTTTTCCTTAGGACCCTCTCAAATAGAAATAGAGAACGAAGTAACTAGAAAGATTGTTAGAATCGCCTTCTTCTAGAGGGATCATCTAGATAGCAAGTCGTTTTAAATTGAATATTTTCAAACAAAAAGCTGGCATAGATGTTATGGGTATACTTTTTTTTAGATGGGTATCATTTTTTATAAGTGGGTTCACATCTTAAATCTAGCAATTAATCCATTTTCCATAAAGGAGCCGAATGAAACCAAAGTTCAATCCAATTCAGATTAAAGGTCTTAATCATTTAGACTTAGTATAATATTTAACCATTCAGAGGAAAATGTCTAAACCATTGTCATCTGCTCGCGAAACAAACAGTCTGAACCATTAAGTACTAAACAGGTCATAGCTAAACAAACAACCCCTAACAATAAATATTTTATTTGTAAGTTTCTAAATAAAATTTAAAATCTAAAAATCAAAGATGAACTATCGAACACGTTATAGAACGTTCACGAACATAAATAAACGAATGCGGCCTTTGTTCGTGTTCACATGTTTAATAAACAACACGAACTGTTCACCGAACATTTCATTCGTTTGTACCCTAGTAACAAAGATACAAGCTTTTAAAAATAACCGCCTTTCCCTTAATTGTTCCCGAGTCTCATTTAACAGGGGGGGGGGAGGAAAAGAGATGAAAATATGACAAAACCATGTTCCCGAGATTTTTTAAGGATAGGAGGGGAGAGAAAAGGAGGAAAAAGGGAAGAAAATTTATCCATATATTCATCCTCCCAAATTAGAGAGATTAGGAGAGAAAATCCTATCAAATACTAAATTACCCTCCAATCTAATAAAATGTTTTATGTTTAAAGGGTATAATGGTAAAATTGTTATTTTCTTTTCTTTTCCTCCTAACTCGGGAACACATAAAATCCTTGATTTCTTCTCTTTTCCTTTACATTTCATTAAACTCGGGAACACGAAAAAATCACATCTTTTCCCTCATTTTCTCTCTTAATTCATTTTCTCTTTTAATTCATTTTCCTTCCCCTCCCCCTATAACATAGTGAAGAAAAATACTATACATATAGACGAGTAACGAGTTGGTTAAAGAAAACGGTTTCAGTTAGTTTCAAAAAGAAAGAAAGCTCTGCTCTTCACGTTCTCTCATCTCCTCCGATCGATTTTGCCAGTATGTCATCTTCTATCTCACAATTTCGTTAAAAAGAATGAACTTTCAAAATCAAAATCACATTTCTTTCACAATTAGGGCTAGAAATGGCGCCAATCCTGATTATTATGGTTTTTCTAAGCCGTTTCTTGTTTTTCTTTTGAGTAGACCTGGCAAACGGGTTGGTTCCGGTCGGGTCGGGTCATGGGTCAAAACGGGTTCAGGTCAAAACGGGTCAGGGTCAAAACGGGTCAATTACAAAAAAAGAGTTGTTTTGGTTCAGGTCGAAACGGGTTCGGGTCAGAACGGGTTTTGCGTCGGGAAATATTTCTATAGACTTGTGTCTTCTGTGCATCTCTGTGGACTTGTGTCTCCTGAAATATTTCTTTAAATGTTTTCGGAATGATAAGAGGGCTTACAGGATCTTTGTATTAATTTAGCTTTGTTAATATGTATGTACGTAAAAAAACTCATGAAGGTTCGTAAAAAGGTTAAGAGCCTCTAAACAACAATTTTTAGTTTGTTATAAACTGTGAATCTTTCTCTAAAAAATCTTTTGCTACGCAAGATCTTTTAAAAACAATTGAGATCTTAAAACGAAACTAAAAATCAAAACTCAACCGAAACGAAACCGAATAAACCGGCCAAACGGAAACAAAAAAACAAAATCACATTTCTTTCACAATTAGGGCTAGAATATGGGGTTTTTAACAATGTATATTAACTGTGTACATGTTAAACATGAATGCGGAAGAAAAGACTATAGACTGCCTTTTGTGGCACGCTTGTGCCATTGGAAAAGTTGAAATGCCCAAGCTGAATTCGTACGTCTACTATTTCCCTCAGGGCCATGCGGAACACACTCTCGCAGATGTAGTTTTTCATGAGATAATGTCACCTTGCATCCTTTGCAAGGTGCTTGATGTGAAGTTCTTGGTTCGTTCAGAAGAGGATGAAATTTACGCCAAGATTACTTTGGCTCCAGTAAAAGAAAAAGAAGAAGAAAGAAATCTGGTTGCAGAGATCCCTGCTGTTGTATCTAATCCACACTCGAAATTTGTAAAAAAGTTGGCGCGTACCGAGGCGCAAGGCACATAGGCGGGATTAAATATATGACAGGGTTACCCGATCAATAATATCATTCAGTTAGGGAATACCGGGCATCATTTCCTGTATATTATGTCAGGTTACCTATTATAGTAACCATGTACTGCTTTACATGTATAAAGGCCGGCATGGATCTTGGTATAATCTCGGATTCTGGAATATTCATTTTCTGGAGCACATCAATTTGTACGATATTCACAGAGCTTCCTCCATCTATAAGAATTCTGCGAACAAAATGGTTAACAATAAATAATGTTATAACCAAACCGTCATGGTGAGGATCCTGGATGTTGACCCTATCATCCTTGTTAAAGGATATTATCTTTTTATTCGTCAAGGTGGAAGTCCTGATGTGTTTGTCACCATTTTCCAACTTAGTTTCCTTTGCGTGTCTCTTAGCTGGTGAAAAGGAGCTGCCGCAAATATCTGATCCTACAGAAATAAAGTTGATCACCTGGGCATCTGCTGGAGGTGGAGCAGCCCTATCTGGGACATTCTCAGGATCTTGGGTCCTTGATCTCTTTCTGTCCAACAATTCTTTCAAATGCCCCTTGCTGAGAAGGTAGCCTATCTCCCTCCTTAGTGCAATGCATTCATCTGTTAAATGCCCAAAATCCTCATGGTATGCACACCATTTGGACTTATCCTTAAAGGAGTTTGACTTGTCGTTCTTCCTTGGCCACCTTGCATTCTTACTTAAATTCTACAAAGCAAGCATTAGTTCACTATTATCAACGGAGAAGTGTCACACCCCAAAAACGTCGCAGCGGAATATATAAAACGTAGTGGTGACGGAAGCTGGTGCCCATTTGTATCTTGCTGAACGATGAATCGTAATGTTGGACATTTTGACTTAATTTAAACATAGATTCTAAAACACATAGTCTTAAAGTCCATCGCAATCACACCATAGTTAAATTGTTTTGATCCTTATGGATCTTATTACATTGATCCCAAATAGTTTTTAAAAGTTTGTCCAAAACATTATCAAACCAAACATGCATCAACAACCACAAGATACGCCATAATTCCCGAAGCCGAACTCAAGTACCTATAGAACACGTTAAAATCAAGTATCAACACAAAGGAAGGTGAGTTCACATATTCGCTTACAAACAATTTTATTCCAAGGAAAACTTTCTGTTTTGGTGTTTATTTGAAAACATCCATATAATTTTTAGAAAGTCCATTTTACTTCCTTAATAAAATCCATGGGCCTTCCGTCGTAGTTTCAAGAACCCGACAATATTGTTACTACCCAGGTTTTGTATATTAAATTATTGGGTCAATTTTCAGACTCGTATTTTAGCTAGACGATACGAACTATATATTAACCATGCAGGGATAATCAATGCTAGACAATAAACAGAATCAAAATTCGTCGCTTGACTTGACACGGGGCGACCGGTCACGACGGGGTTGTCAACCCGATAGATCTACCAACAATTCCTCGCGTACATTACTTAAATGATTAAACGACATCATGGGCGCAAGGTTCTTTCTCGAAGAACAATATGATGTCAGCCTCACGTAGAATATATATCCTACTAATATGACAATTTAATACACGATGTGGTATGAATCCCCTGATCCCCCTCCCTTGAGATCAGGCCGGCATCCGTCCCAACTTTACGGTCTGTTTCTCCTCGGAAACACCGTATCATCCAAATTTCTTCCAAACATTTATTTATCAAAAACGTTTTATCTCGAAACGTATGATTTATGAAACCTCATATATTTTCAACGAAAATATATATATTTTATATTAAAAGGTATGTTTTAATCCAAAAACATTATTAAACCATTTTATTGGCGTGTTCTACCCCCAAAATATATATAAAACAGTAAAAAGAAGGGTTTAGTGACACTCACCTTTGGGTGAGTATTTTAAATAGCGCAATCCCAGAGATTGATTTCTACACGTCCTATTATATATATATATATATATATATAGGAATGATTTTAAACCAATATTCATAACACAAAGATCCTAAGTTTCTCTGTTTCTTAGAATTATCACATAACTTTGAGATTTTCTCGAAAAGTTGTCATTTTTTATTATGTTGGCACGTTAATATATATATATGAGTCCATATATATATTTTTTTATGATTTTGAGACTTGAACGATTTTATTGGTGACCATTATTGTGTAAATCCGTTAACTCTCTCCCGTTTATACGCAATATATCTACGATTTGCGCGTCGTAATATATATACATAAATGTTTACATAATTTAACACCGATACACGCTAAATCTTGTTAACTTATCTATTTTGTCATTTTTATAGCAAATATACATAAAACATCCCATAAGTATCAAATTTCATGCTCGACAAGCAAGTTACACATTTAATGCGATTTTTACCGTTTCTACCTTACAAAACGCACAAGTATACATGCATAATCCAAATCTTTAAAATCATGTTAAATCTTAACATATTTTCACATTCTCATGTTTAAATCACATAACACATTTTAAAACATAAGGTTCATCCAAAATTTTACCTATATTAGTGTACATTGAAAAATGCGTATTTTAGCGATTCGGTAACGGTTTCAGGTGTCGGAAGTCACGTATGACTAACCAAACACCAAGTAAACTTAAAATTAGTTAAAATACTTATTTTTAAACTAAAAATATCAGTTTACTTATTGATCTGAATCAGTTTTATAAAAATAACTCGAAAAGCCGATTTTTTACCGTTTTAAAAGCATAGTTTTGCGTTAAACGTTACTATAATCATCCCAACTCGAAACGACTTCATATTTTAACACAATACATGTTATTTACTGATTAAAATAGTGGTTATAATCATAATAGTGCAGTTTTTGTGTAAGTCACATAAATCATGCGATTTCACGTATTTTATAACTTTTAATGCATCAAGTACAACATGCAAAGCTAGCAAACATTATGACAAAGTTATAAGCCACTAAACACTTTAAAATAGCTTTATTTTAGTGTTTATAATCTGCTCATAACTGATTTTTATTAAATCATACTCAAATCACCTTTTTAAGATCATATATCATCATGCACGCTCGTGTACAAGTATCTAAAGCACATATATCATATTATCATCATTTCATATGAAATTATATGCATCAAACCTGAAGTTAATTCATGAAAATCCAAGACATGTTCATCATTTAATCATCTAGACATAATTTAATACAACAATCTTTTATAAATGAACATATGACAAAACCTACATGCATGTCATTTTAGAAGAATTAACCAAACAAGTATTCCATCATAAATCAAACTCAATCTCATACATATACACACATACGATTATGTATACATACATATATATGTCTATTTTTATTTTATTCAAAAACCCATTTGTTATTGTTTTCAAGTTAGTGATTTATTCCAAGAACAAGAGAAACCTTATACTATCACCAACATCACCAAAATTTTTATGAATCATGATTTAAAAGTAAGTTTTATACCTTCAAGATTCTTAGTGGGTTTTGACAAAAATGATGATATGAAACTTGATTCTAGCTTGAAACTCCTAAGAAACACTCTTAGATTTTCATATGAACTTGAAACAAGATTGTATGTACATGAATCTTCAAGAAACAAGTTTGGAAATTTCAAAAATAGAGAGAGAGAAGGGGTGTTCGGCTGAATCTTGATGAGAGAGAGAGTGTATGAGTTTAATTGTGATATTTCTTGGTTTATGGAAGAGGTTGGAAAGTGTGTTGATCATGAGTCATGCATGGACCTCCTTAATTAGCCAAAGAGGGCATGAAAGAGGAGAGAGAGAATGAATGCTCCTAAAACACATGTCCCTACACTCACACATATATATATCCGACTTTTATATGTATACATATACATATATGTGTAATTTAGGCTAAAAACTGGTATTTAACTGGATACCGGGTATTTTAGCTAGCGTTTTAATCCCGTTTTAGTGAGTTTTAAATTATTTTTAACATTCTATAAAAATACACTCACCAAAATATTTCTGAACAATATTTTTTTTGCCGGGACTGGCGACGTTGCCGGTATTTGGCAGTATGCGCGCTGTGTTGCGCGATACGCGCTTAAAATCGCAAAAATAGGAATTTAAGCCTTTTTATTTATTTTTATCGTTCTATAGTAATAAACTCATCAAATTATTACAAGAGTGAATTGCAAAATTTGTCCTTTATCTTTATATCTGATTGCAGGCGGTGTCCTTTATCTTTAGAATTGACGCGTTTTGTACTTTATGTTTTAAAATCCTGCACGTTATGTCCTTTAAGCCTAACTCAGTTTATTTTTTTCGTTAAATCTGCTCACATGCCTTGCACATGAGGGTAATTTTGTCAATCTACCCAATTTATTTTTTTTTACAATTAAAAACCTTTCTCTCACTAAACTCCCTCTCTCTTCTATCTTTCCCTCACTAACCCTTTCTCTCACTAAACTCAAACCCTCTGCTCAATCTGACCTCTTCTCTCAAATGAATCGTTAGCCTCTAGAGCATATATATACCTGCAATCGTTTCTTGATCAAACGAATTGAGCAACTGCAGAAGCATGGCTCTTCCAATCACTCTCACTCTCATTAAGAATCGCCCACTGATTAGCAACAAAGTCATCTACAGTAAGCCCATCAGAGGTCGCTACGGCTGCTTGATTACTAAATGGCAGCGTATTGATCAAGCAAGACCCACATGAAAAATTCAATATTTTATTCAAAACTGAACCAAACCCAGATGCATTCTTCGATAAAGATTCAAACCCAAAAACGTGATTCTGTTGTTTATTGGTGGATTGGGGATCAGATGGAGATTGGAAAAACGTTTGTAATCAAATAGAAGAGGTCAGATTTCGGGTTTGAATTAGTGATTTCACGTTTTCGTTTGAGGTGAAGAGGCCAAATTTAGGCTTTAATCTTGTTAGTTATGTTCAATTGGAATGATGATGATAAAATTAGTGAGTTCATGTTTTTGCTTGAATTTCAATGGCCAGATTTAGGTTTAACTTTGTACCATGATCTCCTAACTCACCTACGCCGATAACCCACCACCATCGTTTTCAGATCTATAAATTCGCAAGAACAAATCACGTTCAAACACTTGATTTCTGGTTCTCACTTGTTAAACATAAGAAAACACAAGAATCGCAACCCGATTACCCGAGCACCCTTGCATATCGATTCACCCTGTTACTTGTTTTCATCATACTGTTACACTCGGCTTCATTGCGATGTAGTTGCAGATCTGGATCGGAAGGATCAGACTAAACATCACTCTTCCTCTCTCTCTTTCCACCATTTCTCTCTCTAGAAACCGAATCTGCGATGGTAGTTGCAGATCTGGTGGAGGGTTACAGTTTGCTCGCAATAAAATTTGGGGTTTTAATGTACATGTAGGATGAAAATAGAGGATGAAGGACATGAAAATTTATAGGGATGATGGCTGATTTATGATGTACCAGATGTGAATTTAGAGATGAACTTTAAAAGAAACCATAAGGAATTTGGATGTTTTGCAGGTTTTTTAGCAATGATGATTGATACATGAAAATGGATGTTTTGCAGGTTTCTATATCCCTTGATCTTTGAAAGAAACCAATCAAACCATAAAGAATTTAGGTTTATATATATTTTAATTAATATATTTTTATAAATGGGTAAAATTACAAAAGTACCCTCATGTGACTTGCACATGATCTTATTTAACGTTAAAAACAAACTCAGTTAGGGCTAAAGGACAAACCGTGCAACAATCTGAAACGTAAAGTACAAAACTCATCAATTTTAAAGATAAAGGACATCGCCTGCAATCAGGTATAAAGATAAAGGACAAAATTTGCAATTCGCTCTTATTACAAAAATGATTATCAGTTGCCTTGACAGGCTGTGTTGACAGTATTTTGTCGGTACACGCGCTGCATCGCGCGGTACGCGCTTAAACTCGAAAAAATAGAGTTTCTAGCGTTTTAAATTATTTTTCCTCACGAATAGGATTAAATTATTATTATAATCATAACAGACTATTTTTAGGATTTTAACACTGATCGGGTGGTCACCGATGTTCGTTTCGCATTTTATCAGTTACACGATAAGCGTTTATCTTACTGTTGCCAACATAATTTTTACCAAGGTTTAAATTTACCAATTCATTAAATTTCACAAATAAACATCATAACCAGTCAAATACAGCCCTGTTACCTATTCACAACGCGTGTTACAATTGTACGGTATGGCCTGAAAAGCCGGGTGTCACAGTCTCCCCCTGTTTAGGAAATTTCGTCCCCGAAATTTTACTCTACAGGTTTTATTTTCGCACTGAGTGGAAACAGCAAAAACAGGTCTAATGAATATAGTCTTATAGTTTCTGCGAGAAACTGTGATTCTTACAATGAATCTTCGTAGACATATATTACATACACTCTCAACTCCTAATCTCACATCTCAACGCTCTCGACCCTTTCCAAGGTTCAACATTTACAAGCACTTAATCAAGAAGATTAAGTCAAAATTACACCCGATTGATTCAACTCGAGATGGGCTCTCGAAAGAATCAAATCTCATAAACTCGTCTTTCTTCCCTCTTGCATTCATTTCAGATATCCAGAAATCGCCAAATCAATAAATCGCATACACGATTAGAATGTTGTAATCGCCTGTCCGGTTATTAGCATAACTCTTCTAGCTATACGTACTGCTTCTACGGTGCTTCGATAAACTTCCGTTTATCTTCCAAACAAATCTCTATAAAGAACAAAATCAGTGTATTATCCATTATACACTTTCTCAACTGAATCCAAACATTACATCATGTACACTACTCTATCCTTATGGTAGCTTGAGCCTATAAGCGACTGATCCAACTTAGGATGGGCTCTTGAAAGGACCAAGTCAATGTGGCTCAGCTTTTCTTTCCTCTGCTAAACCTAATAGCACCTTTGCAAGATAACTACTTTATCAGAACCAAATCTTCAATCTGGAATCGCAATAATTTCCTTCAATTGTCCATGTAATCCTTTTGCTGATCAATTGGCGGCTTTTAACCTGCCCTCGATCTAAGCAAATCATGTCGCTGGTTTCCTAGATAACTCGGGTTTGGTTAATTGTCTTTTGCCACATTAGCTCAACAAAGTGGCGATCAACACTTCCATCCATGCAAGGCTTCAAATGGAGCAACCTGAATACTAGCGTGTTAAATATTATTGTAAGATAACTCTACCAAGGGCATTTGAGTATCTTAACTTCCTTCGGAGTCCATCATACATGCTCCCAACTTTTCTTCCATGGGTCCGAAAAGCTTCCTGCTATCTTGCTGTCCAATCAATTTCCCCTTTTTCCTTTTGGGGTTATTAGTGTCGAAGGCTGCACTAATTTAGAGAAATTGTTAATAAATCTCCGGTAGCATCTAGCTAGTCATATGGATCATCATACTCCTGACGGGGTCTTCGGCGCTCCTCATCATTCACGAACTCCATAGTTAACTTCAAACGTTACTCATGATTCTCTTTGGTTCGCACATAGGCAAGTATGTCATCGATGAATATTATCACGAATTCATCCGATTAGGGTTTCCATACCCTGTTCACGAGATCCATGAATATAAATGGCGCATTAATTTAGTCAAAAAGGCATGACTAATAACTCGTAATGGCCATATCATGTTCGAAAAGCAGTCCTCAGCATATCTTCGTCAGCAACTTTCAACTGATAATATCCCAATCGTAGATCGATCTTCGTGTAGCAGCTGGATCCCGGTAGCTTGATCGAACAAATCGTCAATCCTCGGTAAAGGGTACCGATTCTTGATGGTCAACTTGTTCAGCTCTCTGAAATCCTCTCACATCCTGTAGGATCCATCCTTCTTCCTTTTCAACAAAACAGATGCACCTCAAACGAAAAGCTTGATCGAATGAAACCCTTGTCTAATAGCTCTTGAGGCTGATTCGATAGTTCCTTCATCCCAAACGGTGCTTAATCTACAAGGAGATTGTGCATATGGGTGCAGCACCGGGTACCAGATCAATTCGGAATTCGATCTGTCTCACAGGGGGCAATCCAGGTAAGTCTTTTTAGGAAAACTTCTGGATAATTGCGAACAATAGGAATCTCTCCGGTATTCCTACAATTGTCCTTCGTATCCACCACGTTAACAAAGAACGCATGATAGCCTTTTCATAACAACTTGAGCATCCTCACAATACTGACGACTCTCAACCATCAACACTCAACTCGGTCGATCTCTGCGAACAACTACCACCTTTCTACCGTCATCAGGACGAGATATTCCAGCTAGCTTCTTCAAGCAATAGTCTCCACTTCATCCTCAGAAAATTAATCCATTCTTGTATCTTTTTCAAAGCTCCCCAACTCCACTGGAAATAAACCAACTCTAGAACTACGATCTCCTAACTAAATACCACAACCGCAAACGACCTCACTAGTTTCCATCAACTTACCAATTGCTAGTTCTATCGGGCACTTTATACTTAGCTTACTTGTCGGTGAACACAAAAATGGTTCAAAGTTTTTTGAACAAAACTCAAGTCAGCTTTGGTATTAAAAGTACGAACATAGATTGGTTTTTGATTTGAAACATACCGGTAACAATAGCAAAATTGTCTTGTGCTTTCCCAGCGTTTAGCTCGAACGCTCTACCCCTGGTATCCTGACCCTTCGTTTTCAGATAATCTCTCTCGAAATGTCCTTGCTCACAACACTCGTAGCATCCCTCGAGTGTGTGCCTCTCTCCGATGTACTCTTAGCATAGCACTCGTGAGTCATATGTCCACTCCGACCACATCTGGTGCACTTTATCCACTCATCCTCGTGAGTCTTCCTCTCAAGACCACTCCTGCCATCCCTGGCATTATCCTTTCCCGACTCTCTAGGGTTAGCTACTCACGCTTTCTCCAATCTGCGTTCCTCACCACGCTTCTCATCGGTATCTTTCCTCGAACTCTCAGACTTTTGCTTTCGCGAATCCCCAGTTCTAGGCTCGGAATACGGAATTATTTGAATGGTCGACCCGCTATGACGGCCCGACATCACGCATAGCGTTGCCTCGTCATTACATGGGGTACCAGTAAATGATCTTGGGTTACGACCCTGGATTGTTTTGTATGTACATCTATGTACTGTTCACGAAGTTAATGAAAAATCAGATTTACGCTCCGATTATATCATAACACAGGAACTACTAAAATTTTCCGATCATTATGCTACCTGAAGGGCCTCCGATCCGTGTCCCACCAAAACCATGCCCATGAGCATCACGTCCACGTTCCTGGCCATTATTTTGGTTAGCATCATGCAGTTCCATGGCAGTATCAACGTGTTGGGCTATGAGTTGTGCCAACTCTTTTGGGGTAATAGGTAGTCCAGAACCCTGTCTCACTTTTGGCAGCATTTCGTCGTTTCTATTATTACAACATAATATCAGCATAAGCCGATATCCCAAAAATAATTCAATCATTAAACGTTAGTGGGCCAAACATGGCGCATGTATAATATCTACATATTAATGAGAACTATTTTTAAGCCAAAAGGAACTCATTTGATATTTATACCAGAAATTTACAAAACTTGTTTTTAGTACTAAGACTAATCAAAATTCGGCGTGTCTACATCAACACCCGCAACAAGTCTATATGAAATTTCCTCCTAAATATCTAACAATTTGGCATGCAAGCCATAAATAGGGTTCATCAAATAAGACATACAAAACAAACAACAGAAACAACCTACCACTAACGCTTCAATTCCTTGAAGTTCAACATCTTCCTAACAAGCTCTTCTAGCTCATCATAACAGTCCATATGTCCCTCTGAGTCCTTCATCGTCTCCATGCCTCCGCGTAACGTGGCGAACTGACGATCATAGTGAGACCGATTGTCCCAAACCCCTTTCTACCTCTTCAAAGTGGACGCTATCTCAACTCTCGAAGTCGATGCGATCTCTCTAACGGGTTGAGTCCTCTTCCTACGGCGAGTGTAGTCTTAAAAGAGGTGTAGCAAAACACGTGACTCGAATATCAGAACAAACAATTCTGTAATGACGGGCGAAAGAATCTCAAGTGTAGGCTCGACAGTATCAGTGAGCAGAACTACTAATGGATCTATAGGCCGAGACGTGACATATCGTAACCGTACAAAGTAAGTGTGTGATTAATATTAATAGTAACACATAAGGCCCAAATAAACAGAAAATCACGTATGCATATAAACACATAAGGGTTTTCATATATGATAAAAAATTTTCGATGTTTATTTAAAATTCTTGGCTTCAACAATTTTGGACTTCATATTTCAAAATTCTCCGGTTGAAGTCTAGTGTTTTCCTCCGAAAACATCTAGTTCGCTAGCAACCATTGGCTCTGATACCAACTTCTGTCACACCCCAAAAACGTCGCAGCGGAATATATAAAACGTAGTGGTGACGGAAGCTGGTGCCCATTTGTATCTTGCTGAACGATGCATCATAATGTTGGACATTTTGACTTAATTTAAACATAGATTTTAAAACACATAGTCTTAAAGTCCATCGCAATCACACCATAGTTAAATTGTTTTGATCCTTATGGATCTTATTACATTGGTCCCAAATAGTTTTTAAAAGTTTGTCCAAAACATTATCAAACCAAACATGCATCAACAACCACAAGATACGCCATAATTTCTGAAGCCGAACTCAAGTACCTGTAGAACACGTTAAAATCAAGTGTAAACACAAAGGAAGGTGAGTTCACATATTCGCTTACAAACAATTTTATTCCGAGGAAAACTTTCTGTTAGGTGTTTATTTGAAATCATCCATATAATTTTTAGAAAGTCCATTTTACTTCCTTAATAAAATCCATGGGCCTTCCGTCGTAGTTTCAAGAACCCGACAATATTGTTATTACCCAGGTTTTGTATATTAAATTATTGCGTCAATTTTCAGACTCGTATGTTAGCTAGACGATACGAACTATATATTAACCATGCAGGGATAATCAATGCTAGACAATAAACAGAATCAAAATTCGTCGCTTGACTTGACACAGGGCGACCGGTCACGACGGGGTTGTCAACCCGAAAGATCTACCAACAATTCCTCGCGTACATTACTTAAATGATTAAACGACATCATGGGCGCAGGGTTCTTTCTCGAAGAACAATATGATGTCTGCCTCACGTACAATATATATATCCTACTAATATGACAATTTAATACAGGATGTGGTACGAATCCCCTGATCCCCCTCCCTTGAGATCAGGCCGGTATCCGTCCCAACTTTAGGGTCTGTTTCTCCTCGGAAACACCGTATCATCCAAATTTCTTCCAAACATTTATTTATCAAAAACGTTTTATCTCGAAACGTATGATTTATCAAACCTCATATATTTTCAATGAAAATATATATATTTTATATTAAAAGGTATGTTTTAATCCAAAAACATTATTAAACCATTTTATTGGCGTGTTCTACCCCCAAAATATATATATAAAACAGTAAAAAGAGGGTTTTAGTGACACTCACCTTTGGGTGCGTATTTTAAATAGCGCAATCCCAGAGATTGATTTCTACACGTCCTATTATATATATATAGGAATGATTTTAAATCAATATTCATAACACAAAGATCCTAAGTTTCTCCGTTTCTTAGAATTATCACATAACTTTGAGATTTTCTCGAAAAGTTGTCATTTTTTATTATGTTGGCACGTTAATATATATATATATATATATATATATATATATATGAGTCCATATATATATATTTTTATGATTTTGCGACTTGAACGATTTTATTGGTGACCATTATTGTGTAAATCCGTTAACTCTCTCCCTTTTATACGCAATATATCTACGATTTGCGTGTCGTAATATATATACATAAATGTTTACATAATTTAACACCGATACACGCTAAATCTTGTTAACTTTTCTATTTTGTCATTTTTATAGAAAATATACATAAAACATCTCATAAGTATCAAATTTCATGCTCGACAAACAAGTTACACATTTAACGCGATTTTTACCGTTTCTACCTTACAAAACGCACAAGTATACATGCATAATCCAAATCTTTAAAATCATGTTAAATCTTAACATATTTTCACATTCTCATTTTTAAATCACATAACACATTTTAACACATAAGGTTCATCCAAAATTTTATCTATATTAGTGTACATTGAAAAATGCGTATTTTAGTGATTCGGTAATGGTTTCGGGTGTTGGAAGTCACGTATGACTAACCAAACACCAAGTAAACTTAAAATTAGTTAAAATAATTATTTTTAAACTAAAAATATTAGTTTACTTACTGATCTGAATCAGTTTTATAAAAATCACTCGAAAAGCCGATTTTTGACCTTTTTAACGCATAGTTTTGCGTTAAACGTTACTATAATCATCCCAACTCGAAACGAGTTGATATTTTAACACAATACATGTTATTTACTGATTAAAATAGTGGTTATAATCAGATTAGTGTAGTTTTTGTGTAAGTTACATAAATCATGCGATTTCACGTATTTTACAACTTTTAATGCATCAAGTACAACATGCAAAGCTAGCAAACATTATGACAAAGTTATAAGCCACTAAACACTTTAAAATAGCTTTATTTTATTGTTTATAATATGCTCATAACTGATTTTTATTAAATCATACTCAAATCACCTTTTTAAGATCACATATCATCATGTATGCTCGTGTACAAGTATCTAAAGCACATATATCATATTATCATCATTTCATATGAAATTATATGCATCAAACCTGAAGTTAATTCATGCAAATCCAAGACATGTTCATCATTTAATAATCTAGACATAATTTCATACAACAATCTTTTATAAATGAACATATGACAAAACCTACATGCATATCATTTTAGAAGAATTAACCAAACAAGTATTCCATCATAAATCAAACTCAATCTCATACATATACACACATACACACATACGATTATGTATACATACATATATATGTCTATTTTTATTTTATTCAAAAACCCATTTGTTATTGTTTTCAAGTTAGTGATTTATTCCAAGAACAAGAGAAACCTTCTACTATCACCAACATCACCAAAATTTGTATGAATCATGATTTAAAAGTAAGTTTTATACCTTCAAGACTCTTAGTGGGTTTTGACAAAAATGATGATATGAAACTTGATTCTAGCTTGAAACTCCTAAGAAACACTCTTAGATTTTCATATGAACTTGAAACAAGATTGTATGTACATGAATCTTCAAGAAACAAGTTTGGAAATTTCAAAAATAGAGAGAGAGAAGGGGTGTTCGGCTGAATCTTGATGAGAGAGAGAGTGTATGAGTTTAATTGTGATATTTCTTGGTTTATGGAAGAGGTTGGAAAGTGTGTTGATCATGAGTCATGCATGCACCTCCTTAATTAGCCAATGAGGGCATGAAAGAGGAGAGAGAGAATGAATGCTCCTACAACACATGTCCCTACACTCACACACACATATATATCCGACTTTTATATGTATACATATACATATATGTGTAATTTAGGCTAAAAACTGGTATTTTACTAGATACCTGGTATTTTGCCTAGCGTTTTAATCCCGTTTTAGTGCGTTTTAAATTATTTTTAACATTATATAAAAATACACTCACCAAAATATTATTGAACAATATTTTGTTTGCCGGGACTGGCGATGTTGCCGGTATTTGGCAGTATGCGCGATGCTGCTCGGTACGCGCTTAAAATCGCAAAAATAGGAATTTAAGCATTTTTATTTATTTTTATTGTTCTATAGTAATAAACTCATCAAATTATTACTAAAATGATTATCAGTTGCCTTGACAGGCTGTGTTGACAGTATTTTGTCGGTACATGCGCTGCATCGCGCGGTACGCGCTTAAACTCGAAAAAATAGAGTTTCCTAACGTTTTAAATTATTTTTCCGCATGAATTGGATTAAAATTATTATTCTAATCATAACAGGCTATTTTTAGGATTTTAACACTGATCGGGTGGTCACCGACGTTCGTTTCGCATTTTATCAGTTACGCGATAAGCGTTTATCTTACCGTTGCCAACATAATTTTTACCAAGGTTTAAATTTACCAATTCATTAAATTTCACAAATAAACATCATAACCAGTCAAATACAGCCATGTTACCTATTCACAACACGTGTTACAATTGTATGGTATGGCCTGAAAAGTCGGGTGTCACAAGAAGCAATATTTAGACATTCTTGGATATTCTTCTTCGTCTTAATCTTGTTCCACCACATGAACACTTTGGTTATCTATTTTCGAATAGGGCTTGGTTCTGTTATTCTTATAGAAGGATCCTTGTTTCTTATCATAGTGCTCCTGTTTGGTAGAAACACCGAGCTTGTCTTGGATTCTTTTGTCATCTTCTAGTCTGATGAACCTCAAGGCTCTGTTTCTGACTTCGTCTAGATTCCTGCATGGGGTTATCACAAGGTCATCGTAAAAGGGGGAATCCGTTTGCAGTCCCATTTTAAATGCTTCAATAGCAGTTGCAATATCAAGGTTTGGGATTTCTTAGGATTCTCTCCCAAACTTAGTAACATAATCCCTAAGCGATTCATCACGAGCTTGGGTAATTCTTTATAAGTCACTAGTTAACCTTTCAAATGTTCTACTACAAGAAAATTGCTTATTAAATAAATTAACTAAATGTGAAAATGATGTAATAGAATAGGAAGGAAGACTTAGTAGCCATTTTAATGTCGTTCCAGTGAGTGTGGATCTAAAACCATTGCATAAGCAAGCTTCTTTTTGTCTTTTAGGAATGGGGTTTATCTCCATTCTTTCTCTGTACTGAGCCACATGCTCATTCAGATCAGTTGTACCATCATACAACTTCATGTTGGGGGTTAGAAAGCACTTGGGTATATCTGTGTTGCATATTGGTGGAGCAAAACGAGATATCCTATGGCTTCCGTCTGGAATATCAGGAATAGGTTTGACTATTCCCAGAACACTGGATATCATATCCTTAAGCTTCGCAACTCCCTGGCCATGGCCTGATAGATTCCTCCATCCTGAACTTCTCAAAGGTTGTCCCCTAGAGGATTCCTGATCCTGGAAAACATTGGGACTAGAAAAGGTCTGTGTTGAAGGTCTTGGTGGGTAATCCATGGATCCTTGAACTCGAGTTGAGGATCCTTGCTGATGGAAGTAGGATCCTTGAGGCTGGAACATCTCTAGTGATCCTCCGGGATGGTAGAAGGATCATTAAGGCTGAGTCATTGCCCGTGATCCTTGTTGAGGGATAAAGGATCCTTGAGCTTGAATGGTGGATCATTTAGATTGTTGAGTTGTTAATGCTGGAGTGACAAAATTCAACACTCTAGGCATCAATGGAGACTGATCCTCTGTTGGCCTCTCTTGTTTCTTGATATCTACAATGTCATGCAGGATCTTTTGATTAGTCTTGTTCTGCTGCTCCATGTAGCTTTTCATCTGCGAATACAAAATAGAAATTTCATTGTCAGTATTTATAGAGGATGAAGTAGCAGAAGTCTTGGATCCCTAGAAGACAGATGATGTCTTCTTCTGAGCAGTTTTGTTATTCTTTTGGAATTGAGGGGGAATAGGAGGCAACGACATAGAGCTGTGTGAGGAAGTGGTCGTTGGCATGGCAGTTGAAACAGACTTTCCTTGAGAGGCCATGGTGTTAAGGAATTGATGAAAATAAGCAAAAATGGATGGAAAGAATTTAGAATTGAAGCACCACTTACCCCATGGTGGGCGCCAAATTGTTATGGTTAAGAATCTGATCAAGGATAATGTAACCAAATTTGTCAAGTGAGGTAGAGTGCATAAGTGATGAATGATGATGAAATAAATGTTATACGAATAAAGAAAACAAACACAGAGATTTATACGAGGAAAAGCCCTTGATCACTAGTAGATCGTCGGCATAAAAACCTCGGATAGTGAAAACTATCACTATCAACTATATTGCACAATTGAAAAATGATTACAACTTCGGATGTTGATCAAGTGGTTTACAAATGATTGCGGAAAGTTTTTATGAGTGTTCTGGTTCGTAGTGTGTATGCGAGAAAGTGAACTCCATCTCGTTTGTATTTTGGATAACCGTATAACCATCGAAGGCGTTGACGATTGAATTCAGCTCTCTAGTCTCGTATTTAGTAAGTCCCGAGCTAGCTGCTTCAGCTTTAGCCACTCGAATTTTCGATATTCCTTTTTATTTCTTATCAAACGAATGGCATCTTCTTCTGGAAATCCTAAATAGGAAAAGGACTTATCGAAATCTTTTAAATTTAAAACGGATCAGTCGGCCAGGTCTACGAATCAATTCTAACTATCAAAGAATTCCTACAATTTTAGGCGGGATGGGAGTTGTAACCCAAAAATATTGACATTTAATTCTTTAGGATTCCAAAGAATTAAATGTCAATATTTTTGGAGCCAAGTTTGTTCCAAAGGCACATTCTACAAATATAAATGTAGGACATTTTTGGTCCCTACATTTATTCCATTGTAAAAAAATACTCGTATTGCACATTCCATTTCGTCCATGTATCTTTTGAAGAGGTATGTTCTAACTAAAGAACCTTTGATTTTCCTTTTGCGTGGCGGTAAGCGGAATTTTTCTCAGTTTAATAACATTCATGTGTTTCAGTTACCTATGCATACTACTCATAACACTGTCTCAATAAAAATATACGTGTCAAATAATTTTTGTTTTAATAAAGTTTAGTAATTACAAAGTAACTTTATTAAAGCCAAAGAGTAGTAGCGGCTTTCAATCAATAGCTAATGATCACTATTCCCCCGAGTTGGTTCGTTATGGTAGCAAAGAGAAAATGCTAAAACATGAAATACAAAAAGGAATAAAAGTAGAAAGACTAAATATGTACATTACCAAAAGTTAGAGCAGAGGGAAAACACATATATTCGCGAAGTGGAAGGTTTAAAAGTAAAATATAAAAAGCAACAATCAAATACTTAAAAGAATAAGAGTAGAGGGACTAAAGATGTAGATTACCAAAGTTTAAGCACATGGACTAAACACGCATATAAACAAAGTTAACCAATACGAAGAAACTATTTTAAAACAGAAGGGCGAAACCCGTATATCAGCAAAGCTGAAAGTTTAAAAGTTAAATATAAAAAGAATCGACTAATGAGAGGGTGCGAGCCTAGCATTATTCCCTCTCAAAAAGCCATTTTTAGTGTCTACGAGCACCACATGCACAAGATTTTCTTCTTGCTATACCTATAGTGGGTTAGGCCAGCATATGTCGCCGGTGGAAAGTATCCGAAAATATCTGAAATATCCGAAAACTTATATTCGGATATTCGAAACTATCCAAAATATTCGTTTCCGAATATGAAAAAATAATAAGAAAATAAAAATTAAATAAGAAATTGGATTTTCGGATATCCGATTTACTATCCGAGTCCGTATCCGAAATTTCGGATACGGATTCGGATAGTGAAATCTGGTATCCGAAAATTTCGGGTATCCGAAATTCGGATATCCGAATTTTTGGATATCCGGTTTTGAACACCCCTAGGTTTGACAAACCTCACACCCTGCTGAAGGTCGGACGTGAACTTCTACCCTTCACTCTTGCATTAATGTTGATACATTAATTCCCTAGCGTCATAACGAAGCCGCATATATATCAGAGGGTGAGAAGTAACAATATAAATTAACAGGTATGGTGAAGGGCATATGAATACATAACCAGAAAGTAATCTCCTACAGTTTATAAAACAACATAATTTTAAAAATAATGTGATTAAAGATGGTAGACCTTGACTTATCAAATTATCTCTGTATTTCATCCAGATGAAAGGTGAATGGATCAATAGTTCAGCAGGATTGGCTTTTACACCTCACCCCATCCATGTATCTTTTGAAGAGGTATGTTCTATTTAAAGAACCATCATTCTTGGTCAAAGTTTGTTAAACTGGTACACCAGAGGTGCGTCCTTCCCATTCTTTAAATCAGTGAGGAAAAAGAATTTGAACTATTCTACTCAGAGACTTGTAAAGGATTCACATTCAATGAATCCTTATTTGGCCGGATACTCTCTTCAGATTTGTATATTTCAATTAAAAAGTAGGTGTCTGTCATGGATATACAAAATCAAATAAGTAATGTTATAAATGAGAAGTATACATTAAATTTAAAGTAAATATAATTTTCTATAGTTACGTAGAATAGATTAAACAAAATAATATTTAGTAGGAGAGTTATCTATAATTAATTAAAAGAGATTAAACTAAATAATAATTATCCTTAAGTTATTAAACAAAATAATATTTAATAGGATGGTTATCTATAATTAATTAGAAGAGATTAAATTAAAATTATAATTATCCATAAGACATGGCCTAATATGATGACACGTGTCCCTTAATTGGTTTCTTTTATTATATGATACTAGCGGTAAGACCCGTGTGCAAACACGGGTCGTTTCTTTGTCACGATATGCACAACTTTTTTTAACTTCAGCAATTGAGTAGACTTGTGAAACTCTAACGAAAGTTCATCAGGACTGTTATAACTAACCACTGCTCCTTATAAAATTTTATTTAGCTAGGTTATTACCCGAGATTGCTTCCCGGGCTTCGGAAACTTATTATATTAATTACTATTTGTTATTAATACGACCACATTACATCAAGCATCTCATTCGATTCAACAACAATGTCTTCAAATCACCGGGTTATTAGAGTTCAAACAAAAGCACAACAGGACCACATGAATAATATCATTTCCACTTTTACTTCAATGCACTTAAATGATAGGGTGATTTGGGATTTTGTAAAAATGTTTGTTTTTGTACTACTTTACAAAATTACATAGAATTCAAGAAAACGAAACAGCGAATTAAACAGATGTTGAGTTATTTAAAGTTATGTTGATTACTAAATGAGATGTTGACCAAAATTCAAACAGATGTTGACCAAAAGTCAATCAGATGTTGACCAATAGTCAAACAGATGTTGACCTTAAACAGATGTTTGGTTTAAGGCCAAACATCTGTTTATGGCCAAACATCTGTTTAAGGTAAAACATCTGTTTAAGTCCAAATATCTGATATAGAAGACCAAACATCTGTTTAAGGCGAAACATCTTTTTAAGGTGAAACATCTGTTTATGGCCAAACATCTGTTTAAGGTCAAACAACTGTTTAAGTCCAAACCTCTTATATAAAAGGCAAAACATCTGTTTAAGCCTGAACAGATGTTTAACTTAATCAGATCTACTGTCTTCTCACACTGTTTTCCTCTTCAAAACACTGTTGAACCTAACATGGGTTTCCATTAACTATTGACCAAAAGGCAAACAGATGTTCAAACCACTGTTTGTTATTGTACTTCTTTACAAAATTATATAAAATTCAAGAAAACGAAACAATGACTTAAAGAACTATAATTTAACACATAATCTAATCGGGCAAAGCAATCTATTATCTGACAATTCCCTGGTTTTACAACATGAAACACAACATCATCATGCCAAATACAGACATATATATCCATCCATTATTCTGAATTCATAAACCCATAAATGCAGAGGAATGTCACATTTGCGATTAATAAACCAAGTTTCTACTAATTGCAGTTACTATTAGCAAAAAGAAGCATGATATCATCTATATATAAAACATAAAGTGCTAATAACAGTGTTTTATCATGTTAGCCATACATAGCAACAAAACATCAAGTTAATAATTTAAAAAAAAAACACACAACATCAACATCAAAAAATTCATAGTTATAATATCTGATATCAGAACATACTTAAATGTCGTTGTTAAACTGAGGTAACTTGATTTAATACGATCTTCTGTTGCGAAGACACGTATGTGAAGTGCAACATATCACCAAACCTCAAGTTATTCTCAGTCATAAACTTTCGCCAACCGTCCATCGCAAAACGTGGCTTCAATTCATTTAACTCCGACTTAACATCATAAACCTCCACAACTCCAACCATGTTTTGAACTTTCAAAGGATGAAGATCAACAGAAAGACCTGCTCGTCTGGCAACTTCAACAGGAAGACGCTACATGTATTGTGTAGAAAAAAATAATAGTCAGACAAATAAACATAAATCATTAGTTTGTTATAAAAAATGGTATACCAGCCTATAGTCTCCTTTGTGATTAAAATGAAAGAACTCAGGGTCAAGAAGATGTCCAGAATGTTTTTTTTGCAGTCTTTGTAATCTTATTTCTACGGTTAAGCTTTTTCTGAACATTGGCGGCTCTCTTACCCTTGATGAAAAAGTAAACATATACATGTGAATTAAAGGAATGTTGAATATATGCACAAAAAAAAACAGTTTATATAACATATTCTAATTAAGTGGCGAGTATAGATACCTTAACTTTGTGAGCAAATGAAGAACATCTAATATGATCACTTGTGTCGACAGGTAAGGCAGCATTTCCCTTAGTCATATTCTTGACCGTCTCCTTTCTCTCAGAAGTAACTTTACCTTTCTTCTTAACCTGTTGTCATAGATTAACTTTAATAACCATAGTAATATAACAATCTTTAAGATGGTAAACTTACATCTTGTGTTTTATTCAATCGTGAAGACATGCGAGATGGGAGTTGTAACCCAAAAATATTGACATTTAATTCTTTAGGATTCCAAAGAATTAAATGTCAATATTTTTGGAGCCAAGTTTGTTCCAAAGGCACATTCTACAAATATAAATGTAGGACATTTGTGGTCCCTACATTTATTCCATTGTAAAAAAATACTCGTATTGCACATTCCATTTCGTCCATGTATCTTTTGAAGTGGTATGTTCTAACTAAAGAACCTTGGATTTTCCTTTTGCGTGGCGGTAAGCGGAATATTTCTCAGGTTAATAACATTCATGTGTTTCAGTTACCTATGCATACTACTCATAACACTATCTCAATAAAAATATGCATGTCAAATAATTTTTGTTTTAATAAAGTTTAGTAATTACAAAGTAACTTTATTAAAGCCAAAGAGTAGTTGTGGCTTTCAATCAATAGCTAATGATCACTATTCCCCCGAGTTGGTTTGTTATGGTAGCAAAGAGAAAATGCTAAAACATGAAATACAAAAAGGAATAAAAGTAGAAAGACTAAATATGTACATTACCAAAAGTTAGAGCAGAGGGAAAACACGTATATTCGCGAAGTTGAAGGTTTAAAAGTAAAATATAAAAAGCAACAATCAAATACTTAAAAGAATAAGAGTAGAGGGACTAAATATGTAGAATACCAAAGTTTAAGCACATGGACTAAGCACGCATTTAAACAAAGTTAACCAATAGGAAGAAACTATTTTAAAACAGAGGGGCGAAACCCGTATATTAGCAAAGCTGAATGTTTAAAAGTTAAATATAAAAAGAGTCGACTAATGAGAGGGTGCGAGCCTGGCATTATTCCCACTCAAAAAGCCGTTTTTAGTGTCTACGAGCACCACATGCACAAGATATTCTTCTTGCTATACCTATAGTGGGTTAGGCCAGCATATGTCGCCGGTGGAAAGTATCCGAAAAATATTCGAAATATCCGAAAAACTTATATTCGGATATTTGAAACTATCCAAAATATTCGTTTCCGAATATGAAAAAATAATAAGAAAATAAAAATTAAATAAGAAGTTGGATTTTCGGATATCCGATTTACTATCCGAATCCGTATCCGAAATTTCGGATATCCGAAATTTCGGATATCCGAAATTTCGGATACGGATTCGGATAGTGAAATCTGGTATCCGAAAATTTCGGGTATCCGAATTTTCGGATATCCGGTTTTGAACACCCCTAGGTTTGACAAACCTCACACCCTGCTGAAGACCGGACGTGAACTTCTACCCTTCACTCTTGCATTAATGTTGATACATTAATTCCCTAGCGTCATAACGAAGCCGCATATATATCAGAGTGAGAAGTAACAATATAAATTAACAGGTATGGTGAAGGAATATGAACACATAACCTGAAAGTAATCTCCTACAGTTTATAAAACAACATAATTTTAAAAATAACGTGGTTAAAGATGGTAGACCTTGACTTATCAAATTATCTCTGTATTTCATCCAGATGAAAGGTGAATGGATCAATACTTCAGCAGGATTGGCTTTTACACCTCACCCCATCCATGTATCTTTTGAAGAGGTATGTTCTAACTAAAGAACCATCATTCTTGGTCAAAGTTTGTTAAACTGGTATACCAGAGGTGCGTCCTTCCCATTCTTTAAATCAGTGAGGAAAAAGAATTTGAACTATTCTACTCAGAGACTTGTAAAGGATTCACATTCAATGAATCCTTATTTGGCCGGATACTCTCTTCAGATTTGTATATTTCAATTAAAAAGTAGGTGTCTGTCATGGATATACAAAATCAAATAAGTAATGTTATAAATGAGAAGTATACATTAAATTTAAAGTAAATATAATTTTTCTATAGTTAAGTAGAATAGATTAAACAAAATAATATTTAGTAGGAGAGTTATCTATAATTAATTAGAAGAGATTAAACTAAATAATAATTATCCATAAGTTATTAAACAAAATAATATTTAATAGGATGGTTATCTATAATTAATTAGAAGAGATTAAATTAAAATAATAATTATCCATAAGACATGGCCTAATATGATGACACGTGTCCCTTAATTGGTTTCTTTTATTATATGATACTAGCGGTAAGACCCGTGTGCAAACACGGGTCGTTTCTTTGTCACGATATGCACAACTTTTTTTAACTTCAGGAATTGAGTAGACTTGTGAAACTCTAACGAAAGTTCATCAAGACTGTTATAACTAACCACTGCTCCTTATAAAATTTTATTTAGCTAGGTTATTACCCGAGATTGCTTCCCGGGCTTCGGAAACTTATTATATTAATTACTATTTGTTATTAATACGACCACATTACATCAAGCATCTCATTCGATTCAACAACAATGTCTTCAAATCACCGAGTTATTAGAGTTCAAACAAAAGCACAACAGGACCACATGAATAATATCATTTCCACTTTTACTTCAATGCACTTAAATGATAAGGTGATTTGGGATTTTGTAAAAATGTTTGTTTTTGTACTACTTTACAAAATTACATAGAATTCAAGAAAACGAAACAACGAATTAAACATATGTTGAGTTATTCAAAGTTCTGTTGACTACTAAATGAGATGTTGACCAAAATTCAAACAGATGTTGACCAAAAGTCAATCAGATGTTGACCAATAGTCAAACAGATGTTGACCTTAAACAGATGTTTGGTTTAAGGCCAAACATCTGTTTATGGCCAAACATCTGTTTAAGGTAAAACATCTGTTTAAGTCCAAACATCTGATATAGAAGGCAAAACATCTGTTTAAGGCAAAACATCTGTTTAAGGTGAAACATCTGTTTATGGCCAAACATCTGTTTAAGGACAAACAATTGTTTAAGTGCAAACCTCTGATATAAAAGGAAAAACATCTGTTTAAGCTTGAACAGATGTTTAACTTAATCAGATCCACTGTCTTCTCACATTGTTTTCCTCTTCAAAACACTGTTGAACCTAACATGGGTTTCCATTAACTATTGACCAAAAGGCAAACAGATGTTCAAAACACTGTTTGTTATTGTACTTCTTTACAAAATTACATAAAATTCAAGAAAACGAAACAATGACTTAAAGAACTATAATTTAACACATAATCTAATCGGGCAAAGCAATCTATTATCTGACAATTCCCTGGTTTTTACAACATGAAACACAACATCATCATGCCAAATACAGTCATATATATCCATCCATTATTCTGAATTCATAAACCCATAAATGCAGAGGAATGTCACATTTGCGATTAATAAACCAAGTTTCTACTAATTGCAGTTACTATTAGCAAAAAGAAGCATGATATCATCTATATATAAAACATAAAGTGCTAATAACAGTGTTTTATCATGTTAGCCATACATAGCAACAAAACATCAAGTTAATAATTTAAAAAAAAAAACTTACAACAACATCAAAAAATTCATAGTTATAATATCTGATATCAGAACATACTTAAATGTCGTTGTTAAACTGAGGTAACTTGATTTAATACGATCTTCTGTTGCGAAGACACGTATGTGAAGTTCAACATATCACCAAACCTCAAGTTATTCTCAGTCATAAACTTTCGCCAACCGTCCAACGCATAATGTGGCTTCAATTCATTTAACTCCGACTTAACATCATAAACCTCCACAACTCCAACCATGTTTTGAACTTTCAAAGGATAAAGATCAACAGAAAGAACTGCTCGTCTGGCAACTTCAACAGGAAGACGCTACATGTATTGTGTAGAAAAAAATAATAGCCAGACAAATAAACATAAATCATTAGTTTGTTATAAAAATGGTATACCAGCCTATAGTCTCCTTTGTGATTAAAATGAAAGAACTCAGGGTCGAGAAGATGTTCAGAATGTTTTTTTGCAGTCTTTGTAATCTTATTTCTACGGTTAAGCTTTTTCTAAACGTTGGCGGCTCTCTTACCCTTGATGAAAAAGTAAACATATACATGTGAATTAAAGGAATGTTGAATATATGCACAAAAAACAGTTTATATAACATATACTAATTAAATGGTGAGTATAGATACCTTAACTTTGTGAGCAAATGAAGAACATCCAATATGATCACTTGTGTCGACAGGTAAGGCAGCCTTTCCCTTAGTCATATTCTTGACCGTCTCCTTTCTCTCAGAAGTAACTTTACCTTTCTTCTTAACCTGTTGTCATAGAGTAACTTTAATAACCTTAGTAATATAACAATCTTTAAGATGGTAAACTTACATCTTGTGTTTTATTCAATCGTGAAGACATGCGTCTCGTCGACGTGCATTCGGCATTGGTTGGTAACTTCTTCTAAATAATACATTATTGGATAAATGTAACATTAGTAAACATCATTACTAATAGTTGTAAAAACATTAAATTCTTATATGTGTTAAATTAAAAATAAATAATTTTAATAATTTAGTAAGTACCTGAGTAACGGTTCTTCCATCACCTACAGACACAACTTCTTCATCCTCATAGATGTCCTGGTCAACATTAATGAAATAATTAATATAATGCTAAAATAATTAAAACTTTTACTGCTAATGCTAAATACATACGTACCCTGAATACATTCTCAACATAATCAGCCTTCGATATCTCAAGTACACTATCATCGTCAGATTCAGGTTTCTTCGAAAAGCAAATCTCAGTCTCATCTCTATAAACTACTACCTCAAAAACAATATCATCAATTCTGCTAAACACAAGAAAATCATCCTCCAGTATCCCAACATCGTTGCACATTTCCGGCCATCCTCTAGCAAATACCAAGTTGGTATCAACCTTAGACGCCTCAACATTCCAATAGGAACCCTTATAACAGATTTGAAATTTGCCACTTGGTGGGCTGTTTACGTAATATTGTTTAATGAAGCAGTCTTCGATTACTTGCATAAAATTAAAAATAATGAATACTATACGTGAAGTATGTAACTTATGAGAATTCACACGTTTAAGATGCAAAAGGATTCAAGTTAAGATCAATAGTTATACCGTAAAACCAAATCTTGCATAAAGATTAAACGTGAAATAAGATTCACCACACATGCCATCAACAAAACATGAAAGTTCAAGCCCAAAATCACCTAACGGTCTGAAAACCAACAAAGTATCCCTCGAAAAATTGAGATCTTTAACAACACTGTCCCAACCGACAGTTATTATTGGCGTTGAATTTTCTGTTCTGACCCTCACAACCCATTTTTTACCAGACTCATGATAGATTCGCAACTTATTTTTTTTGCCAACAATCTCCCCACTTCAGATTAGCAAAGGCTATAGGTACATCCTGTATATAGTTTTTAAGTAGTGTAAGAAAATAAAAACCATAACAACTGTTAAATATATATCTCAATAAAAATAAATTATGTATATAAAAACATGTCATACCAGTTTCAAAGATTCTGGGTTATCAAGAAACTTGACAAATATAGTATACATGATAAAACCCGAATCAGTAAAGATGTTAAAAGATTGAAATTAAAAAGTTGGCTTCGAAGATGAACATTAACTTTTTGTATTAACAGAGTATCTACTAAAATTAATCATAGAAACAGAGTATGAGTTAAAATTTTTCTGCAAATAATAACTATTTTAATATGTTCTCAATAAATGATTCAAACACCTAACTAAACCCTTCTTGAATGTATAGCAATAAACGTTTAAAATCGTATTTGTAGCAAGATAGGATTTGAATTAAAATCGGTTAAACAACATAAAGTTCATTACAATATGAATGTACATACCAGTTGCTGAAGAAAAAACAATAAAACCTCCAGTGATTGAAGTGTAGAAGACGGAGAATAAGAAAGTTGAAACCCTAGAAAATGACTGGAAAGAAGAGATTTTTGAAAGAAGTCAGATGATAGATGTTTGATGTGTAATGATCCTAAAGAAATAATGACGGTTGTCTTTTCGTTTTCCCATATTTTCAACAGATGAAAAATATTTACACATACACCCCTTATTGAATTTGTTATTTACATTTACATTGAAAACCATGCATAACATATATTGATAGAACATATAGATACATGTATAGATATTGTACGAAAATGTGTTTGGGAAACCTCTATTGGTCGTTGGAAACAGTGTGAGTCAAACAGTCGTTAGATGAACAGAAGTTATGAGAACAGATGATAACTTTCAGCAGTTGTTTTATTTTTAGCTAACATCTGTCCACGTCAGAACCTCTATTGTCATAATGGATGACAGTCAGCAGTATAGTAAATCAACAGTCATTAGGATAAACATAAATTATGACAACAGACGGTACCATTTAGCAGTGGATGTATTTTTAGGCAAGCATAAGTTTCAAAAACAGTTGTTTTCAATCGGTGTAACTCAATAGTCGTAAGTCTAACATCTGCTATTAGCCCAACCACTGTTAGTATCAAATCCTCTGTTAAGCATTTTAAGATTGAATATCATCTGTTGTTCGTTAACATCTGTTGACCCATAGCAGACCTTTGCATCTTCAGACATTTATTCATCAGCAGATGCTCTCTTTTGTCAGACTTTAGCTACATATCACCTTTTACAACACCAAAATATACGGTAAATTCTTCCAAAAACACTGTTATTGATAAACAAAATTATATAATAATACTTAGGAATGACTGAAATAATTAAAATGAAGATGCGACAAAAAAGATAAATACTAATAAAGTTTATTCATTTAGTCAACAGTGGTAAATCAAACAGTCGTTAGCATACACAGTTGTTTCATCATCAGCAGATGTTCTCTTTTACCAAACTTTAACTACAACAGACCTTTTACAACTCCAAATATTGACTCTCTGTAATTTGCAGGAGCACAGATTCTTCAAAAAACTACTATTAATGTTCAAATTCTGAACATTTGTTTTATCTTTGCACTCAACTTTCACCATCAAACCAACCCTTGATACTATTAAACCTATGTTGACTTACCAAACAGATGTTCAGACATAATTCAACATCAACATAATATGTTCACCATCAAACCAACACTGATACTATTAAACCTCTGTTGACTTACCAAACAGATGTTCAGACACAATTCAACATCAACATTATCTGTTCACCATCAAACCAACCCTTGATACTATTAAACTTCTGTTGACTTACCAAACATATGTTCAGACACAATTTAACATCAACATAATCTAAATCAAACTCGAACACTAAATAAGTAAAACTAAAACGCAACATAGATTCATAAGATTAAAATTTATTCATTTATTCATGACATTAAAAGTCCAATAATTACATCACATACTGAACAACATTAAAGTTCAAATCTAACAATAACAGCAAGAATTAAGAAACGTTAGCTTCAACTCCATCGATTGTTGAACCTCTCAATGTATGTCCTTCAGCATCGCCATGAACTCCATGTCTCTATCACCGCACTCTATATTACTGACAACACAAAGCTCATGAACGGAAGTTGAAGGCATCCGCATAAGATCTCTGGAAACCTGCTCTCTAGTGAACAGACCAACTTGTAATCCATCAAAACATCTCTTCAGCTCTTGAAGAGTAGCCCTATCTTCATACACCTGTTCCTCGATTTGCCTGACAAAACGTTGCTTTAAATCATCTGATTTTGCATTTGTGAATGACACCATTTGAATAAACTATATTACTCGACTTTCCTGAAAGTATGATATCTTTGTAGGAAGATTTTCTGAAAAACAGGTGAAGTGACTATGAGTTTATATACTGAAATTTGTAATTGTGAAAACGTGTAGATTTAATATAAACATATTAATGTATATTTCAAAACAACAGTCTTTTAATGCAAAAACCTTTTCAAACCTCAACTTTTATGGGAAAACTGTAAAATTAAATACCAAGAAATCCAAGGGACAAAATTTCGAAGTTCAAAGAAGAAAAGCAGATTATCACAATTACAATTAACCTCTTCATTTACCATGTAGACGCGTTTTTAAACTCTATAAAAGATCGATGATTACTTTTGATTCAAAACATCAACAAATTGTCCTACAAATCACTTTCTGTCAAAAATTGTTCCAAATCAGAAAATCAACAAAAAATCTACATGGCAAACTTCAACTTCTACCACTGGTCAGACACCAACGATGTTATAACACAATTCTCGATGTGGTCACTCAAAGAACAAAGAACAGACGAAGAACTAAACAGGAAAGTCGAAATAATCAATGACATTAATTACAACAAAACCTGGAATAGCATAGCATTGCTCGATGAAATCCTCCACTCTTCTCCATCAGAGTTCCAGAAGAATGCAGAAGAGTTTCTGACACAACTTCTAAAACAGGATCAGAAAATCTGCAACATGCTAACTGACCTGAAATTCAAAAGAGAGCATGAAATCACATGGAGAAAGGCCAGAGTCTACGAAATCCTAGCAAGTGTTAACTCTAGCTTGTAATACTTTATAAATATTTCATTAAATTTCTATTTTTCTATGTAGTAGTTCATTTTAATAATATAAACATGCATCTTAACATATTCTAAAATGTCACTGTAAATAAAAACTCTCAACATCATCAACAGTTAATCAAAATAAGAAACAAACCTAAAATGCAAAGGTCTCTTCTCAACTGTTGTAGCACATCTGACTTTTCACGATAGAAGATACATATCGTCCATTCAAGTTGCAACTCTCCCATCAAAGAAGGTAGCACATGCAACTTTTCACGATGTTGCAATAATTATACTGCAACATCAATATTGAAAGGTTGATGTGTGATGGGAAGCTTCATTGAAATGACGATGTTGGAACAATGATACTGGAACGATAACATGTAAACAGAATCATCAAACATTCAAACAAAGAAGTGTAATCGGAGAATAGCGGCTGAATCACGAGAAAGATGCATTTGAGAGAGAGAGAGAGAGAGAGAGAGACACGCTCGCAGATATGAGCGAGAGAGATTTGAATGTGGAGCCAGATAATTATGTCTTATTTATAGGATTAGAATATATGGTTTGAATTTTGAATTTTGAATTGGGAACATATGTTTGATTATAAAATGTTGAGGGCAGATGTTGAGGGAACTGGATTTGAGGGAGAGATGAAAGTGTGGTTTAAATTTTGAATGTAGAGCTGAATGCTATGTGGGGCCATAATTTTGAATTTTGAATATGGAGGCAGGATTTTGAATCGTCAGAGGTTTTGAATTTTGAATTTTGAATCGTCAGACGTTTAAGGCAGTGGTTTGAATTTATAACATAGGTTTGAATTTTGGAGATAGGTAGTGGTTTGATGGCAGACCTTTGGAATATGAATGTGGGCCACCTTTGAATTTTAAAGCCTTTTAATAATAGGCGTTATGATGTAATAATGACATAAGAAAAGCCTTGTTGGACAGCCTCTCCAGCTGACACATCAGCTTTTCTTATGTCATTGAAGTTTCTTCTTTTATAAAAAGTATAGATAGATATCTTTTGTTATCGTAAACTGTACTGAGCGAAACATCGGTAACAGTGCTGGTGTCAGTGTTCATTTTTATGGAATTCGATAGGTGTCGTAACGAACCAAATCGATACCGACTGAACAACATTAGTACTGGTACGCGTATTTATGGAACTGGTGTCGGTGTATATTATTATGGTTTTCGATCGATGCAAAACACATGTCGTTATTCTTTTGGACATATCACAACTTTATTTTTTGCCAATATACGAATCGGTTAAGTATTTGATACGATGGTTCAATATCCATAATAGAACATGATAACACCTGTGACAACTCGAAATTTAGAACCTTTCGTTGTATGCTTAAACGTGTGACTAGTTAACTTATGTGATTAATGACAAATGAACCTTTATGTGATTATGTGTTATGTGTGTATGCTTGTATGTATAGTATGCGTATAGGTTTATGTGAGCCGAGAACCAAGAACCCGACTCGAGACCATGTGGTCTCGAGTAAACAGTAACAGTGGGCCGGATGGGCCACGCACCCCATTTAACCCAACCGAAACCCATTAGGGTGCACCATGTGGACAAGTATATAAACCTTAGTGATGGCCATGTTTGCCATTTCTTTGGACAACACACTCACTCTCACACACACACCCTCTCCTACAAACCTTAAACCCTAGAGAATCAAGCATCACCCCTCCTCCTTCATTCTCGGATCAAACCGGTGACCACTAGGACTCGCGGATCGGCTCACACACACACACATTCGGAAGCTTCATACTCACCTTTGAAACCCATCAACCGGTTAGTGTCTTTATGATGTTTGTTGTTGTTAAATGGTTGTATGAATGATATGATTTAACTAGTATAGTTGTATGCTTGATAATGTTTTGTGAATCGGATATGTAGGTTGTTGATAATCGGATAACATGTTTGGATTTCGGATATGTTACATAATGAGCTCATAATATCTTGTGTCTAAATATGATTCAAACCATTGATTATTGATGTATATGAAAACCGGCTTGCATATGTGTAGTACCATGTTAACCGGATTAGTGTAGACTTGATTTTGAGATGTTATGTGATGAATTGAAACCTTTAGATGAGTATGTTCAAGTGTGTTGATTTGTGGTTCATGATTATGTGTATGATTGATGCTAGAAACCGAAAATAAGATGAACAAGTTGAATAATCGACATGAACATAACTTGAATGTATGAAGAACAACTTGAAGATGATATGAATATGTTATGAATATTTGAATATTGATATGTTTGATCCATTTTTAGTAAATTGCTAGACAAGAAACATGTTTAAGGATTTTGGTTGGATAGTACATTGTGTCATGAAATCAAATTTCCATTGGATAGTACAACTGTGCAGAATCAGCAATGGTTGGGGGTCGAGACCCCTGGTCTCGACTCGAGGCCACCAAAATGTCAACTCGAGATCACCTCGTGACGACTCGAGACCCACGGTTGCGACATAGATTGCGACTCGAGACCACACTTGATCAACACACATCATGACTCGAAACCACGATTACGAGTCCGGTTGCGACTCGAGACCAGAACATGCATGACCCGAGACCTCCACAGATTGCAACTCGAGAATTTATACACTACACCCCGAGACCGCACAGTCTCGACTCGAGACCACACACATGTGCTCGCTGTTTGGACTTGTACCCCGTTTCGGGCTTAAGTGATTGGGCCGAACTTCTGGGCCTAACGCATGGACCTTATACGTTTCTGTTATGTTATTTGGGCTGCCATGAATGATACTTGCATGCAATGTGCTAGCATACGTGTAGAACATACGTGCAATACGTGGTTTGAACCTGACTGGTATGATACAACTATGATAGGACGCGAGTGACCACAATATTGCTTGTTTGACTTTTCTGTGTATCTACCGAGCAAACCAAGGTGAGTTCACACCCTTTACAAAGCATGGGATTCCCAGGGGTTGGGAATTGGGGTTAAGGAACATGGGTTCCTCGTCCTCCTTGGGTAGGACAGCAATGGTTCAGGAATGTAATTCCTCGTCCTCACGGACAGATAACTCGTACTAGACCAAAACTCTATCATGAAGTCCCTCACTTTTATATCGACTTAATCGCCGGGCCAATGGCGAGCGGGTCATTAGTTAGATAGCGCTATTTAGGTCTGACAAACCTCACACCGTGCCGCAGAGGACGGGCGTGAACTAATGGATCTGGGGCACGTCAATGATGATAGACATTGACAGTTTCAGGGCACTTAAACATGACTACAGTCAGCAGTCGATATGGTAACGAGTCTAGTGTATACATGGGGTAGCCCCCACGGCCGAAATGCCAGATAACTAACACGGGGTAGCCCCCACGGCTGGATTGCCAGAGTAACCGGGAATAAACAAGTCACGTTTTTAACTATGGGGTAACCCCCACGGCAGGATGCCAGATAAAGGAAACTGTTTTCGAAACAACTTAAAACGAACACCCAACCGTGAACTCACTCAACTTGTTGTTGACTCGTTACTACATGCTTTGCAGGTCCTTAGGTTCTTAGCTGGAGCTTGCATGGAGGAGGATCGTTGTGGGACATGGACGACTGTGTGCCATGTTAAACTTTGAAACAATTAAACTTATGTTTTGATTTAAGACTTATGCTTCCGCTTGCAACTTAACTATGTTTTGTGTGGACACCAATTGTATTGGTTGAACTTTTATAATTACTTACATGCTTGTTCAATATGATTGGTGGCTGGATCCTGGTCAGTCACGCCTCCAAGCGGTGGTATTCCGCAGGTGGATTTTGGGGGTGTGACAGATTGGTATCAGAGCCATTGGTTATAGTGAACTTGGTTTTAATAAGGGAAAAGTTTTATTAAAATCAGACTATAACCTGTACAGTGCTCAACGGTCCACAACGACGCCTCACTCCACATGCAAGGCTCGACATTCTAGGTGATATGGTCTGTGTATATTGCCTACTTGTTAGTTATATAGTACATTGCTCATAGTATATTTGGTTAGTATAACTACTGTTGCTCGAACACGTGCGTGCCTGCTCTATCCTATCATTGTGCTTTCACGAACCCCTCTCACTCACGTTCTTCTTGATATGAAGATCATGTCTGGACGCGTTAACCTGACACAAGCCCAGTTGACGGCTCTGATCAACGAACGAGTTGCCGCAGCACTTGCAGCTGCACACGCAGGAGGTATATCCTGCAGTCCGAACTCATTCTAGGATCTTTAGAATCCTACTCTCGTGAACCAACCTTTGTGTTAAACTCTGTCTTTTCTTTCACCCACAATAGGTCAGCATGTTCAGCCACCCATGTGCACTTTTAAGACTTTCATGGACTGCCGACCAACTACTTTTAGCGGCACTGAAGGAGCAGTAGGTCTCCTACACTGGTTTGAGAAACTAGAATCTGTGTTCGAAATGTGTGAATGCCCTGAGGCACGCAGGGTGAAGTATGCTACCGGTACTCTCGAGGGTTTAGCCCTCACATGGTGGAACGCCCAGGTTCAAATGCTGGGGTTGGTTGCTGCCAATGCCACCCCATGGGAAAATTTTAAAGAGATGATCAAGGAGGAATACTGCAGTCGTGATGAGATTCACAAACTGGAAGTGGAGTTCTTCAACCTCAAGATGACGGGGTCGGAAATTGAAGCTTATGTGAAAAGGTCGAACGAGCTGGCAATTCTGTGTCCTACTATGGTGGATCCTCCCATCAAACGCATCGAACTATTTCTTCAGGGCTTAGTGCCAGAAATCCAAAGTCATGTGACTTCAGCGAACCTCGCCACCTACCAGCAAACTGTTCAGTTGGCTCACCGTCTCACGGACCAGGCGGTGGAGCAGAACAAGTTACCAAAACGCATAGGTGCTGCAACTACTTCTGGTACCTCTAGTGACAACAAACGGAAATGGGATGGAACTTCAAGTAAGGGTTCGACTTCTGTTCAGTCCCAGTCTCAGCAAAGAAAGACTGATGACTACAAGAGCCCTAATCAGCAATCGTCTGGTGGTCAAAGTCATGGTGGGTACAAAGGAAATCACCCCAAATGCAATCGTTGCAGCCTGCACCACAGCGGGCCATGCACCAGGGGCAACTGTCATCGGTGCAACAAACCAGGTCACGCTGCAAAGGATTGCAGGAGCTTATACCCCGCCAATCAGAATCGTCAGCAAGCTCAACAGAACCAGCGCCAGCAGGGCGATAACAAAGGGTGCTTTCAGTGTGGAGCTGAAGGCCACTTCAAGAGAGACTGTCCTCAACTGAACAGGAACCAGAACAACAACAATAACAACAATCAGGGGAATGGTAACAATGGGAACAACAACAACAATGGCACCAGGGGGCGGGTGTTTATGATTGGCCAAGGTGAAGCAAGGAATGACCCCAATGTTGTGGCGGGTAAGTTCCTTCTCGATGACTTTTATGTTTCAGTTTTATTTGATTCGGGTGCCGATACTAGCTACATGTCACTAGAAGTTAGTCGAATGCTTAAGCGTATTCCAACACTTTTGAACAACAAGCACACCGTAGAGCTAGCAAATGGTAAGAGTTTAGAAGCCACACACATAGTCAAGGGATGTAAACTTATTCTCGCTGACCAGGCCTTCTCTATCGACCTCATTCCTGTTGTCTTGGGTAGTTTCGACGTTGTCATTGGGATGGATTGGTTATCCCAACACCGAGCAGAGATTCTTTGCAACGAGAAGGTTGTCCGTATTCCAGGTTCCGGTGGTGAACCTCTCATGATTCATGGCGACAAGAGGAGTGCTGTTGAGAACGTCATTTCTCTCCTTAAGGCCCAAAAGTGCTTGCGAAAGGGCCACACTGCCATTTTGGCTCTCGTTACTGACACCTCAGAAAAAGAGAAGAAGATAGAAGATTTTCCAGTTGTACGCGATTATCCAGAGGTATTTCCTGAGGAATTACCTGGTCTTCCGCCCCATCGCCAAGTCGAGTTTCAGATTGAATTAGCTCCTGGAGCTGCACCTATAGCTCGTGCACCTTATCGTTTAGCCCCATCAGAGTTGAAGGAACTCTCTACGCAACTACAAGAGCTCCTGGATAAGGGTTTTATTCGTCCAAGCTCATCGCCCTGGGGAGCTCCAGTATTATTTGTAAAGAAGAAGGACGGTACTTTCAGAATGTGCATCGACTACCGGGAACTCAACAAGGTGACGGTGAAGAATCGTTATCCTCTACCGCGGATTGACGACTTGTTCGACCAGCTGCAGGGGTCGAGCTACTATTCAAAGATCGATTTAAGATCGGGTTACCACCAACTGAGAGTCCGGGAAGAGGACGTCTCCAAAACAGCTTTCAGAACTCGATACGGGCACTATGAGTTTTTGGTCATGCCTTTTGGGATGACAAACGCACCTGCGGTTTTCATGGACTTGATGAACCGAGTGTGCAAGCCTTACCTGGACAAATTCGTTATAGTCTTCATCGACGACATCCTGATCTATTCCAAGAGTCAGGAGGAACACGAGCAGCATCTACGACTTATTCTGGAACTCCTTCGAACAGAACAGCTTTATGCAAAGTTCTCGAAATGCGACTTCTGGCTTCGAGAAGTCCATTTCCTAGGCCACGTGGTAAACAAGGATGGGATTCACGTTGATCCATCCAAGATAGACTCGATTAAGAACTGGCCTGCACCTCGTACACCAAAAGAGATTTGCCAATTCTTGGGATTGGCAGGTTACTACCGGAGGTTCATTAAGGATTTTTCTAAGATTGCACAGCCTCTCACCTCACTAACGCAGAAGGGCGTTGTTTATCGCTGGGGAAACGCACAGGAGTTGGCATTTCAGCACCTAAAGGATAGACTTTGTAGCGCACCTATCCTTTCCTTGCCGGAAGGCACAGACGACTTTGTGGTTTACTGCGACGCATCAATTCAGGGTCTTGGTTGCGTGTTGATGCAACGAGACAAAGTTATAGCCTACGCCTCACGCCAACTTAAGGTTCATGAAAGGAACTACACTACGCACGATTTAGAGCTGGGAGCTGTTGTTTTTGCACTAAAGTTATGGCGGCATTACCTGTATGGTACCAAGTGCGCAATCTACACCGACCACAGGAGCCTCGAGCATATCTTCAAGCAGAAGGAACTGAACATGCGACAACGACGATGGGTCGAACTACTGAATGACTACGAGTGCTCAATCAGGTATCACCCGGGCAAGGCCAATGTTGTGGCTGACGCCCTCAACCGGAAGGACACTGCGCCTAAGCGCGTGCGAGCTTTACAACTCACGATCCACTCTAGTCTCCCTTCCCAAATACGAGCTGCTCAGATAGAAGCACTGAAACCAGAGAACGTCAGGGCTGAAGCCCTACGCGGATCAAGGCAACGATTGGAACAGAAGGAAGACGGTGCTTACTACGTAACGGGACGCGTTTGGGTCCCACTCTACGGCAACCTACGAGAGCTTGTGATGGATGAAGCACACAAGTCTCGCTACTCAGTACACCCTGGATCAGATAAGATGTATCATGATATCAAAACTACGTACTGGTGGCCTAGCATGAAGGCCCACATAGCAACCTACGTCAGTAAGTGTTTGACTTGTGCGAGAGTCAAGTCTGAATACCAGAAACCCTCAGGCCTACTCCAACAACCAGAGATACCTCAATGGAAATGGGAGCAAATTTCCATGGATTTTGTTACTGGCCTACCTAGATCCCAGCGCGGAAACGATACTATTTGGGTGATCGTGGATCGACTCACAAAGTCTGCGCACTTCTTGGATATCAAGGAGACGGATAAGTTCTCCACTCTCGCAGAAATATACCTCAAGGAAGTTGTTTCAAGGCACGGGGTGCCCACCTCTATTATCTCAGATCGAGATGCGCGTTTTACTTCAGAGCTGTGGCAAGCGATGCACAAATCCTTTGGCTCACGATTAGATATGAGCACAGCGTATCACCCTCAGACGGACGGGCAGTCCGAGCGCACTATTCAAACCTTAGAAGACATGCTTCGTGCATGTGTAATCGACTTTGGCAACCGCTGGGAAAAGCATCTGCCACTTGTGGAATTCTCGTACAATAACAGCTACCACACCAGCATTAAAGCTGCTCCGTTTGAGGCATTGTACGGACGTAAATGCCGGTCACCTCTTTGTTGGGCAGAGGTGGGAGATAGTCAGATCACTGGTCCAAAACATGTGGTAGACACAACCGAACAGATTGCTCAAATACGAAAACGCATGGCGGCAGCTCGCGACCGTCAGAAAGTTTACGCCGACATGGGCAGGAAACCGCTTGAGCTCCAGGTTGGGGAGCGGGTACTACTCAAAGTTTCACCCTGGAAGGGTGTGGTTCGTTTTGGAAAACGCGGCAAACTTAACCCACGATACGTTGGACCTTTCGAAGTCATTGAGAAAATAGGCAGGGTGGCCTACAGACTGAACTTACCAGCAGAACTCGGTGCAGTTCACAACGTTTTTCACGTGTCGAATCTGAAGAAGTGTCTGTCAGATGAGACCCACGCAGTTCCTCTGAAGGAACTCACTATCGACGAGCAGTTACGATTCGTCGAGGAACCAGTTGAAATCACGGACCGGGATGTTAAGGTCCTCAAGAGCACTAGAATACCTCTCGTTCGAGTTCGTTGGAACTCACGTCGCGGCCCAGAGTTCACCTGGGAGCGCGAAGATCAGATGAAACAAAAGTATCCCCAACTGTTCGCAAACAGTACACCCACTACTGAGGCCGAAGCTACGGAATTTCGGGACGAAATTCCAGATCAACGGGGGGTGGATGTGACACCCCAGGAAAACCGGGAACACCATACAACTTAACTAGCTTCCTCAGTGAGTGCCTACCAAATTTCGGGACGAAATTTCTTTCAACTTGGGGATGATGTGACAACTCGAAATTTAGAACCTTTCGTTGTATGCTTAAACGTGTGACTAGTTAACTTATGTGATTAATGACAAATGAACCTTTATGTGATTATGTGTTATGTGTGTATGCTTGTATGTATAGTATGCGTATAGGTTTATGTGAGCCGAGAACCAAGAACCCGACTCGAGACCATGTGGTCTCGAGTAAACAGTAACAGTGGGCCGGATGGGCCACGCACCCCATTTAACCCAACCAAAACCCATTAGGGTGCACCATGTGGACAAGTATATAAACCTTAGTGATGGCCATGTTTGCCATTTCTTTGGACAACACACTCACTCTCACACACACACCCTCTCCTACAAACCTTAAACCCTAGAGAATCAAGCATCACCCCTCCTCCTTCATTCTCGGATCAAACCGGTGACCACTAGGACTCGCGGATCGGCTCACACACACACACATTCGGAAGCTTCATACTCACCTTTGAAACCTATCAACCGGTTAGTGTCTTTATGATGTTTGTTGTTGTTAAATGGTTGTATGAATGATATGATTTAACTAGTATAGTTGTATGCTTGATAATGTTTTGTGAATCGGATATGTAGGTTGTTGATAATCGGATAACATGTTTGGATTTCGGATATGTTACATAATGAGCTCATAATATCTTGTGTCTAAATATGATTCAAACCATTGATTATTGATGTATATGAAAACCGGCTTGCATATGTGTAGTACCATGTTAACCGGATTAGTGTAGACTTGATTTTGAGATGTTATGTGATGAATTGAAACCTTTAGATGAGTATGTTCAAGTGTGTTGATTTGTGGTTCATGATTATGTGTATGATTGATGCTAGAAACCGAAAATAAGATGAACAAGTTGAATAATCGACATGAACATAACTTGAATGTATGAAGAACAACTTGAAGATGATATGAATATGTTATGAATATTTGAATATTGATATGTTTGATCCATTTTTAGTAAATTGCTAGACAAGAAACATGTTTAAGGATTTTGGTTGGATAGTACATTGTGTCATGAAATCAAATTTCCATTGGATAGTACAACTGTGCAGAATCAGCAATGGTTGGGGGTCGAGACCCCTGGTCTCGACTCGAGGCCACCAAAATGTCAACTCGAGATCACCTCGTGACGACTCGAGACCCACGGTTGCGACATAGATTGCGACTCGAGACCACACTTGATCAACACACATCATGACTCGAAACCACGATTACGAGTCCGGTTGCGACTCGAGACCAGAACATGCATGACCCGAGACCTCCACAGATTGCAACTCGAGAATTTATACACTACACCCCGAGACCGCACAGTCTCGACTCGA
The DNA here is from genome assembly GCA_030545235.1 of Helianthus tuberosus. NCBI lineage: Eukaryota > Viridiplantae > Streptophyta > Magnoliopsida > Asterales > Asteraceae > Helianthus > Helianthus tuberosus. The sequence continues at coordinate 32,214,400 of CM060430.1, forward strand.
GACCACACACATGTGCTCGCTGTTTGGACTTGTACCCCGTTTCGGGCTTAAGTGATTGGGCCGAACTTCTGGGCCTAACGCATGGACCTTATACGTTTCTGTTATGTTATTTGGGCTGCCATGAATGATACTTGCATGCAATGTGCTAGCATACGTGTAGAACATACGTGCAATACGTGGTTTGAACCTGACTGGTATGATACAACTATGATAGGACGCGAGTGACCACAATATTGCTTGTTTGACTTTTCTGTGTATCTACCGAGCAAACCAAGGTGAGTTCACACCCTTTACAAAGCATGGGATTCCCAGGGGTTGGGAATTGGGGTTAAGGAACATGGGTTCCTCGTCCTCCTTGGGTAGGACAGCAATGGTTCAGGAATGTAATTCCTCGTCCTCACGGACAGATAACTCGTACTAGACCAAAACTCTATCATGAAGTCCCTCACTTTTATATCGACTTAATCGCCGGGCCAATGGCGAGCGGGTCATTAGTTAGATAGCGCTATTTAGGTCTGACAAACCTCACACCGTGCCGCAGAGGACGGGCGTGAACTAATGGATCTGGGGCACGTCAATGATGATAGACATTGACAGTTTCAGGGCACTTAAACATGACTACAGTCAGCAGTCGATATGGTAACGAGTCTAGTGTATACATGGGGTAGCCCCCACGGCCGAAATGCCAGATAACTAACACGGGGTAGCCCCCACGGCTGGATTGCCAGAGTAACCGGGAATAAACAAGTCACGTTTTTAACTATGGGGTAACCCCCACGGCAGGATGCCAGATAAAGGAAACTGTTTTCGAAACAACTTAAAACGAACACCCAACCGTGAACTCACTCAACTTGTTGTTGACTCGTTACTACATGCTTTGCAGGTCCTTAGGTTCTTAGCTGGAGCTTGCATGGAGGAGGATCGTTGTGGGACATGGACGACTGTGTGCCATGTTAAACTTTGAAACAATTAAACTTATGTTTTGATTTAAGACTTATGCTTCCGCTTGCAACTTAACTATGTTTTGTGTGGACACCAATTGTATTGGTTGAACTTTTATAATTACTTACATGCTTGTTCAATATGATTGGTGGCTGGATCCTGGTCAGTCACGCCTCCAAGCGGTGGTATTCCGCAGGTGGATTTTGGGGGTGTGACAACACCAATGTAACTTAAAGTCTAGAAGTCAGAGCTATCTTTGCTAAAAAAAAATATTCTTTTTAATATAAGGTAGTTGTAATAGAAGGATTGATGAAAAATACAAAAGGTGGTGGGGGATTTTGATCAGGTGTGCCTATTGGCACACTAAAGTGCCTATTGGCACACCAAACCCTAGCAAAATTAGGGTTTATCTACGCAGCGTATTGGTCAATACGCAGCGTATAGGGTTAACCCTATACGCTGCGTATTGACCTATACGCTGCGTAGATAAACCATGGATCTCAGTGCCTAATAACCAATCATTGCACAGAAAACAAGGTTTATATACGCTGCGTATAGATCAATACGCAACGTATATAAACCATTTGAAAATTTGGGGTCATTTTGGTGGGTTTGAAGCATCAGATTTTTACAAGGTTTATATACGCTGCGTATAGGTCTATACTCAGCGTATATAAAGGGTGGTAAAATTATTTTTAACCCCAAACCTGTGGTAATTTTATCTTTTTAACCCTTATAGTTTATATACGTTGCGTATAGACCTATACGCAGCGTATATAAAGGTCTGAAAATGTCATTTATACCCTTGTATTGAGGCTATACGAAGCCAAATACAAGGGTAGTTGTGTCATTTTTGTCTCATACGCTGCGTAGGGATCTATACGCAGCGTATATAAAGCTCCATTTTTTTTGTATTTTTTTGTGTATTCCATTGTTTATTTATAAAAAAAAAAAAGAAAATTAACACCCGATACGATACGATATAACACCCGTATAGGCCTATATGTGTGATTTAGGTCCTGTATTGACCTCGTATAAGCCTATAAGTGTGATATCGTATCGTATAACGTAGTATAGGTCACGTATTGACCTCGTATAAGCCTATAAGTGTGATATCGTATCGTATAGGTGTAATTTAGATCCCGTATTGACCTCGTATAACCCTATAAGTGTGATATCGTATCGTATAGGTGTGGTTTAGGTCCCGTAGTGACCTCGTATAAGCCTATAAGTGTGATATCGTATCGTATAGCGTCGTATAAGTCTTGTATTAACCTCGTATAAGCCTATAAGTGTGATATCATATCGTATAGGTGTAGTATAGGTCACGTATTGACTTCGTATAAGCCTATAAGTGTGATATCATATCGTATAGCATCGTATAGGTCATGTATTGACCTCGTATAAGCCTATAAGTATGATATCGTATCGTATAGGTGTGGTTTAGGTCCCGTATTGACCTTGTATAAGCCTATAAGTGTGATATCGTATCGTATAGATGTAGTATAGGTCATGTATTGACCTCGTATAAGCCTATAAGTGTGATATTGTATCGTATAACGTAGTATACGTCTCGTATTGAACTCGTATAAGCCTATAAGTGTGATATCGTATCGTATAGGTGTGGTTTAGGTCCCGTATTGACCTCGTATAAGCCTATAAGTGTGATATCGTATCGTATAGCGTCGTATAGGTCACGTATTGAGCTCGTATAAGCTTATACGATATCACACTTATAGGCTTATACGAGGTCAATATGTGACCTATACTACATCTATACGATACGATATCACACTTATAGGCTTATACGAGGTCAATACGTGACCTATACTACATCTATACGATACGATATCACACTTATAGGCTTATACGAGGTCAATACGGGACCTAAATCACACATATAGTATCGTATCGTATATTATCGTATCGTGTTGCATCGTATCGTATAGTGTATAGTATAAGTATCGTATAGGGGATGTATTTACCAATAATATTGTTTTTTTATAAATAATTTTCTTTTTTAATTTTTATAATTCATAATAGTTGTATTATTTTTAATTTTTATAATTTATATTTGTATTATTTACCAATAATATTGTTTTTTTATAAATAATTTTCTTTTTTTATAAATAAACAAAGGAATACATAAAAAAATACAAAAATTGAGTTTTATATACGCTGCGTATAGGTCCCTACGCAGCGTATATAAACCCTTGTGTTCCGTGCAATGATTACTGATAAGGCTCTGAAATCCATGGTTTATATACGCTGAGTATAGGTCTATACGCAGCTGCGTATAGACCTATACGCAGCGTAGGTAAACCCTAAGTGTGCAGATAGGCAAACTGGGTGTGCAGATAGTTAGGGCCTTTTGATCAAAACTAATGCCGACAATAGAGCCCCCACCACATGCTCAATCGCTTCACGACATATTTCGATTCCATTGTGCATTTTCCTTATTTGTGGTTCGCCAATAAGAATTATAAAGTTGATATTAGCTCGGTAAGATGGATTAAAAACCCTTTCAATGACTTTGTAATCTATGTTTTTCATGTCTACCATCTTGCTGTTTATGTTTATTAATATTTTGACGTTAAAAAATGGAGTTTGTTTTTTATTTAAAATGAAAAGGAATACTTAAAATGAAAAAAGAATATTAGTTTTAGTGGCATTAATCTCATATTAGACTGAGATTACATATTAGTAAAAAATGTTTAAGACAATAACAATTTTTTTCTATTGTTTTGGAATGGTTCAATGATACATGTACGAATTTTATTCATAAATCTAAATCTTTTTATTTAATATTTTAACAGGCTAAATGAAACTCAATACCTAAATTACACCCTTTACACTCTTACCTGAGATTTAAACCCGTAACCTCCTTTTCAAGAGACTAGTGTCTCTATCACTTAATATGTGATTAGAATTCTCCATATCATAAAAGTGGACACCTTTTAATCTCTTGATACCACTAAGCTATAAGACTGCACGGTGTGGAGAGGGATGAAGTGTCATATGACAACTGCGTCAGCAAAGAGCGTGGTAATAAAAAGGGGTGGAACCGTGGAAGGGACTTGAAAGTGGGGTTTAAAAAAATAAACACCTAATTAAAATCATTCCTAACAAAAACAACCAATACCATCGTGACACGTCACCACCACCCTCCCCTCCACGCCGGTGAAAATCCCACTGCTCTAACCTCCACACCTGTTGGTCCCTCGTATAGCATCTGTTCGTCAGGAACTTAGATGAATCGAATTTGACTAATGTGCGGAATCCATTTGATCAAATCACAGATGTACGACAAAGTATTCAACGATTAAACACCGTCTGATCTTTCTATTCAACTATTATGAAAGTACAAAAGGGCCTGTAGAAGTCAGACTTGACAGAGTTCTCTCTAGAGTCAAAAGTCCTAAATGAGATACCCGGACAGGGTATTTATAGGCGACTCAGGAACATGGTTAGTGCTGACCGCACGGATGACATGCTGTCCGAACGGATGAGATGCTGACCGAACGAATGAGTGTTGTCCGATCGGGTGATAGTGGTCAACAAAGTCAACACTTTACAATCCAGTCCCGTTTCCTGAGTTGTCGTTCTATCTAACATACATACATTACATAATTGTTTACAAAGGACACAAATATACCAAATATGACTAAATGCTGACGGAAGCTACAGACGTATACACTAACAGACTCCCCCTCGGATGTAGCTGCAGTTCCTTCCAGCATAGTCTTCAATTCTTCCTGTTGCGCCTTCGTTCTCGCGCTCTCTGTCATCTCTTTTCTGCTTTCTCTTCTAACATTCTTCGCCTTATATGCCTTCCTTCATCGATCCACCATTTTCTGTAAACCGGATCACCATCACGCTTCCGATCCCATTTGGGAATCTTGTTCTCCTCTTTCTCGATTGGCGTCTGATCCGTAGGTATCGATTTTCCCAACTTGCGTCTGCCAAGCTCAGCTGCCCTTTCAGAAATAGCCTTTGATCTTTGTTCTCGTTTGTACTTTCAGGAACTCATCAATCTCAAGATCTCTCCAATTCGTCTTCCAATATCTTCCTGAGTTGATGTCTTGGGCAAAGCACACATCCACGACCGTTTGATACTGCATTGCTTGTACTTTGTCTCTTCTTTCATAAACAATCTTGTTGAGGAATAAGCAGCCAATATCTTTCTTCGAACAATTTACTAGCCACATCGGGTCTAGTATGCAGATTCTCCTCGACTCTCCTTTTGACTTGTCAAAAAATGAAATTACCGCTTCAGCTGTTGATTCATTGTAGAACCAACCTTCAAACAAATCATGAAAATCCTGCTCCATTGCCCTAAGAGGCATGTTCTTCAAACATCCTGGAGGCTTAACATCCAGAGTTATGTCTTTTTCTCCATTCTCCAGTATGGTTACAATCTGCTTTGGTCGTTGCGGCTTCCAATCAGGATAGCCATTCTTAGCCTGCAACTTCACATAGTTCCACAAGCGCTGATCATGTTGTTTTACTTCCAAACCATGATAGAACTGCTTGATGTTATTTGTCTTGACCAACTCATCTACGTCCCACCACGAAAGGGTCCTTATGTCTGATAGAAATTCGAAATACTGCACACCCTCTTCCCGTCTAATGGCGTAGACCTGCAAATCTTCCAGATATCCCCACGATAGAATGTCACCCCATGAGATGTCTTTGTTGTGAGTGAAGAACTGAAGTGCCCTAAGAGTCTTCCTCACTTTCGGCATCACTTTGAACCATTTCTTCCGTTCTTCAGCAAGGTTTTCTCTTGGGATGGTTTCTGGAACACCTTCACTTGAAACTTTTTCCACAATCTTTCTTCTTATTTCATCTTCATTTCGGTCTTTGAACATTTCTGCCAAAGAAGGAAATATCTCATCAACTCCAGAATAATGGAAATCAGTTTCTTCATCAGAGGAATCTGAAGCATCTTCAACAATAACATCATTGTAGTGATCAGCTTCATGAGCATAACTAAACTCAAATTCTTCTTCTGGTGACGGAGGTATCTCTTCTTCGATATCAAATTTAAATTTCCCATCATTCAATCCCAATCCCTCCAACATTTCTTCTCTTGACCTCCTAACCTCGAGCTCCTCATCATGTTGAGCATGTAAGTAAATAACAGTTGGATTTGTGAGGAATACCTTGTCAACGTGCTGTTTTCCAGATGTAGAAGTTTCTTACTGATCATCATCTTCTTGTTCGTTGATCTGATCATTCAGAAACTCTTCAATTTTCTGTTCAACATTAGGATTCTCAACCAGCAATCCTGATGCACTTTGATCATCATCATCATTCTTCTTGTCATCATTATCATCCTTTTATCATCTTTCTGATCAGACTTGTCATTATCGTCATTTTCATCTTCATCTTCTTCTTCATCACCAAGAATTTCCATATCAGAATCACTATCAACAGCTTCTCCACGAGCCCTCTTTGCTTCCTTTCGCCTTTCTTCAATTTTGACTTGGTGAACAATCTCTTTTATGCTGTAAGGCACTGTGGATGGTTTACCAACAAGAACAAACTGCTGTGTCTTCCATTCTAACATCAACATTTCTTTTGCCTTCTTTTTCTTCTGAATAGCACTAACTCAGCGAATGATTTCATAAGGATCAAATGATTCAGAAGACTCACCAACTAGCACGAATCCCAGAGGATCTGCTTCAGCTTCAACCATTTCCACGTCGACTTGGCTTGAAGACCCACCAGCTTCTTGAGTTTCCTCAATAACACTTTTGTTCTTTTGTGTGGCTTCTTCAGCTAGACGCCTTTCTCTTTCAATTCTTCTTTCTTTAGTTCTTTTGAATTCAAGATCATTAAAAGCAGCATGTACATCAATCTTCAGGTGACTTTCCATGACCGCATATAACATGTTGAGCAGATTGTCTTTCATCACTTTATCGGCTTTCATTGCTTCCATTTCTAACTTCATCACCTTCATTTCGTTCAATGAAGCTTCACTTATTTCACTAAGAAGCTGGTTCAGAGTTTGATTCACATCTGGCAGATTCTTTATCTTCACATTCAATGTAGCAATGTCTGCTGTCAGAAGTTAGAACACTTGAGAGTTATCATGAACATCATCTTTCATTTTCTTTATCGTCTCCTCTTGATCTATCAAAACCATTCTAGCTTCATCATGAGCTTTCATCAACTGTTCAATCTGCCCTTTAAAAACATCACGCTCTGCCTCAGCTTTAGCTTTAGCCTTTTCAAGATCAACAACTTTCTTCAGCAATTCTTTCACGGCTTCATTGTTGAACATGTCATAATCATCATCTGGAATATCTTCGCTATATACTCCAGTTGCAGGTGGAAGCCCTCCAAATATATTTTCAAACGATGTATCCTTTGGTTGTGAGGATTCTGGTTGATCTTGTGGTGGTGGTGGTGGTGGTGGAGGTGTAGCAGCTTTATAACCTGTGATTTCAACATAATCATCACCTGTCTTCTTTTGGACCACAACCTTAGGTATTTCAACACTCTGCACCTCTGGTTCCTTTGGAATATCAACACTCTGAGCTTTTCTGGTTCTTGTATCTTTGACGTTTCAACATGCTTTTCTTTCTTTCCTCCTTTGTCTTTTAGTAATTCAGCACCAGATTTCTTTGCCCGTACTCTCCTCGGAATTACTCCAGCTTGAACAGCTTTACGCTTCGCCCCTTGTTTCTTTGGCTCATCAGGTAAATAGGTAGAGTCTTCTTCATCCGATGCTTTCTGTTTCTTTGTAGGCTTTTTCTTCAGTTGAGCTTTACCTCTACCAAGTGTTGTTGGGTCGAGCTCTGACTCAGACTCGGTAGCCTCAGAATCATCTTCACTTGAATCATCCTGAACCACACCTTCAGCTTGAACACTTTCAGGTTGAGCACTTGAACTTTGTTCTTTCTGAGCAACAACTTCCTCATTTCTTTTCAAGTAGCTTTCAAGAGAATGTTTCAATGCATCAGTGATGTGTGCAAAATGCAACATATAAATTACATCAAATGTGGCATAAAACTAACCCTTTTTTAGTACTAATGTTGGAAAAAGTGTGTTTTTGTCTTCCTTTTGTATTTTCAGGATTAAATGGGCTCAAATGAACAAAAGAAGCAAAAAGGCAGCTAAATCTAACATAAACACAAGAAAAGGAACAAACGTGGCATGCCCGACCCCCCGACAGCATCTTTCCAAGCAAAAACAAGAGAACAGAAGGCTGAACACACCCCGTGCTCAGTGAGCACGGGGGCGTGCCCAAGTGTCAGCAGAAAAGACAAAGCTGTAGAAGCTTCTATCACCCACCACAGGGGCATGCCTAGCAGACACGGGGCCGTGATCAACTCTAAGATTCGCATAATCTGGGGAAATCTTGATAGTACAGATACGCTTCTGCACACGGTGGCGTGCCTGATCGGAGTGTCGCGCTCCGGTCAAAGATAAGATTTATAGTCCCAAATTACCCTTAACAAATAGTTAGTGGTAGCAAGGGGTCGAACCACGAAGAGTATGTGGTTTGCGAGTGGATTTGATTGAATTGAAATAAGAGTCACAATTTATGAAGCTTGCTATCTTGTTTTTGTATATTTTTGTTTGATTGAAAGATGTGAATTAAAATTACTAAAATGATTGAATGGATTAACTACTAATGATTGACAAATTGCAAGAAGTGAAATTGATTGTTTGAACAATAATAAGGAAAACAAGGTTCACACCCGGTTCGGTAATTGAAGTCCTAGGGTTTCTACACGTTTTAGATTCGATTCAATTGCAAATATGATTAACAAATTTAGTGTTACAAGGCTTAGGTGCCAAGAGCTATCAACGTCGTGAATGACGGACCACAATGCACTTCGTTACCAAGAACATGTAAACTCTAACTTAGATAAGGCATAATTGCACATAAACATTTCGCAAAGTCAAATTTAATCTTCATTCGACAATTCACGAATACAATACCAATGCAAGACAATTATCATAAGTTTCAAAATCAAATCACAACTTGTCATAAATCGAATCTCAAATCCAATGTTTAAACCCTAAGAACTTACAAAAACCTACACCGGGGTGAAACCTCCAAGAATTTAGCCGCTCATGGTGAAAAAGGCACGATCAACGGATGCTTGAGACTTGAATTGGATCATCTTGAAGCTTGAAGGTGGATGAATGGTTAGGGTTATGGAAGGTTGGTGATGATGAACGGATGAAGGGATTGATAGAACTAGGGTTTGGAATCAAGAATGCGATGTTGATTCGATTCTTGATTCGGGTTGTGTATCTGAGGGTTGGTGAAATTGGTAATAAAAAAAATGGATGATTATGGCTCCCAAGATGAATTCAAACCCAATAGAAAGTGTAACTCCCGTCATAATGGCTCTAGATGCCCTTTTGATCGTTTACTTGGCCAAAAACAAAAGAAATTCGCGCAACAGAATTGGAAGGCCGTCGCCGACGGCCTGATGCCCCGTCGGCGACGGTGCGTGTATGTTGAGATTCAGCCGACGGGCTAATTTGCTGTCTACGGACAAAACTGGCGACGCACACTTACACCGGCCGTCGGCGACGGCCCATATGGGCGTCGGCGACGGTGCCACCAAGTCAGATTCTTCGTTTTTCGTGTTCCTTTCTCCCGGTTGACCCGTTTCGCGTCCCGGTGGCCCGATTTTCACTCCGGTGACCCGAAAAGCTCCTTAAACTCTGCTAGACCTGCAAAACAAGAATCTAATCAAAAGTAGGCTATTCGAAATTAAAACTTGAGTAAAAACATCAACTTAAACAATTACAAGCACCGGTTTTCAACCACGTATCACATCCCCACACTTGTCTTTTGCTTGCCCTCAAGCAAATCTGTTTTTCACTTTCACGTGGGTCGAACAACGAATACACTCCCCATTCCTGAGACAAAGGTTAAGGTCCAATGTCATGCTAAAGTTCAAACTCTTTACAATTTTCAACATATTTAACGGTGAAGTGATTTCACATACAAAAATGGTTATCCAAGATTAACCCGCCCGTGAAACCAACAATTCATGCACATCCCTCACAATGTTCTCTGCACTCGGCTTGTAAATTGGCTAATGTTTATAATGCATTAGTACTTCAAGGAACATTCACTAAAAACCGATTAGAACACATACCCGTATAAGCTTGCAACTCAATCATTCTCCACCATCGATCACGAATACTAAGCACAAGTCATAAGGTCTTTGTAAGGGTTGTAACGGGGCTAGGCTAAGGGTAGGAAATAGGAAATTTAAAGTGGCTAAGGTGATGAAAATTCGATTTTTATTACAAACCACTAAACTAAACAAAATTAAATATAAACATCAACTATGAGGCAACAACTTTCGCCCTTTTATTCACAACTACTAACACATCTTTTGTTCTTTTCTCAATGATTTTCACTTTTTTTTTTCATAACATTTTTTTTTTTTTTTGATGCAAACAATAAAAAACAACTATACAAATACGACTCCTATAGTCGAATTTCCATCAAACGGGTTTAGAAGAAAAAGTTTAAGGTTATGGGCTATAGGGTAATCAAACGAAGGGATTAGGCTCAAAATGGGCGACTAGGGGATTTATTTGGGTAAGGATAGATAAATGGTTTTAAAAGAAAAGGTTTACCTAATGCCTTAATCATTCTCATGCTTGTATTCGGTCTATGGTCTCAAACGTATCAAAAGTTGCAAGTTCTACAATATATGACTAATGGTCCACTCAAACAAAGAAACATAGGTACGTAATCTATGATATAAAAGTGGCTCGAAACCTCACATATCTAAAAGGGTATTGTATGTGACATGCATAAAATACTAATTTCTTAGGCGGATTATTCCCAAATAACCACCCGCTAAATACCCGTCATGCTATTAATTTGAACTTGACCATGACAAAATACCAAATGGGTTGTGGCATCCCTCGTTGACTTTAGTTACTTATGCTTTTAAGATCGCTTTTGAAACAAGATATTTTTGAAAATTTTTTGAAATTTTCCCCCATCTCCACACTTAAGGTAAACATTGTCCTCAATGTGTAGTATTTAAATGAACGGGTCAAAATCTAAAACTTTTACTACTCCCACATCCTCACACTTGAGGTAAACATTGTCCTCAATGTGTAGGAACTAGAGTTTTTAAAGCACACAAGGGATGTGACACGACTAACTTCCCCAACTTTTTTCACCCCGGAAAATATACAATTTACAATCCACTTATTTGCTAACTAAAAATCAAGAGTAAAAAGAAACGTATGCACCTGATTTTTGAGCTCATTCCTTGTGTAATCCTCTTCTCTTCAAGAAAGCGGTTGTCCCACGAACACAATGTACCTACAAATCTTAACCCTTGTGTAGAAGCATGCTTCTCACAACCATCAAAATTTGTTAGTTACCTAGTTCTACCGCTTTTATGAAAACATTACCAAGCCATACGTTATTTACTTTTGAGTTGTGTGGAAATTAACTTACAACAATAACAAACCTAACCCACTTTCGTAGGAATCACGGTTGCATTTAGCTTATGCAACAAGCCCTTTTAAACCCCCCCCCCCCAATAGCTTGGGAGGACGAGAGGTCTCGTGAGGGTTATATAGGGAACACACCCACAACGTTCATTCAACTAGGCAAAAATAAATAACGAAATAGAAATAAAGAAAACAAAATATACAACACAAAACATACCATGCCTCTACCGCTGATATCGCTCGTTTGGGTTAACTGGCGGATTTGGCTGGTATTGATAACCAGTGAGGGTGTTAGTGTATTATCTGTCTATCGCCTCCGTCAATCTAGTCCGTAGTAGAAAACTGAAGAAAACGAGAGTTACATTGTTATTTTAGAATTAGTTAGTCAAAAAGGCAAGGTGGCATAATTGTAATTAATGAGAAATCTCATTAATCCCTTGGCCTATAAATAGATCTCTAGGGTTTCTCATTTAGAACTTTTGTCATTTTCACATCTTGGAGAGCTAGAGGCTAGAGAGAGAAAGCTAGAGAGAGAAAGTTTATTGTTCGTGATTCAGGTGCTGTACGTTATCAGATTTGTCAAAAGAATCACAGTTTATATTACGTCATGTGTGTTTAGGTCGCGTTCGTGTACGGATTCCGCACGTTTCACGTTCGTTTCGCAATCGTTTCGGAGTCAAAACCGGTCCTACAAGTGGTATCAGAGCAGGAGCTCGATTGCACTGATCCAACACACATTTCCGATCGTGATTTCATCAGATTCAGATCCGAATTTCATCTACTTCTTCATATTTTTCATATTTTCACGTTTTTAACTGTTTTTAGTCAAATTGAACGGGATTTTACGGTCCAAATCGTCTGATTTTTTGATATGTTGTGCGTATACACCTGATCTATAACCCTACCAAGTTTCAGATCCAAATTCATAGCCGTTTAGGAGTAATCGAAGATTTTCAGTCCGATTTCGCGTAAAAGTTGCAGGTCCGTTCATAGGGAGGTCCGCTTATTCGGACAATATCTGGTCTGCTCATTCGGACAATACCTGGTCCGTTCATCCGGACAATATCTGGTCCGCTCATTCGGACAATACCTGGTCCGCTCATCCGGACATTATCTGGTCCGCTTTTAGTGACAAAATAGTTGAGGTCCGCTCATTTGTCATATTATCAGTAGGTTCGCTCTTGAGATTCGCTTGTGTGGTTCGCTTTTGTGACAACTAGGGTCTCGTTCTTGTGACACTTTGTTGTTCACGTGATTGTTCATCAAGTTGTGTATAACAGTCTACGAGGATGTCAGGTCATTGATGTTTGGGATAAGAGATCATGTGTAAATATTAAAGTTGTCAGCACACTATATTGAATGATTCAAAGTGATCACGTGAAGTCCTTGGTTCAAGATACAAACAATTTGGTCAAATTAATTGTCTACTAAGTGGATGTGTGTCAGACATTTGTAAATTCTATAAAAGTTTGTGTGTGAGGTCTTATAAATTTTGTATTATCAGCCCACGTGATTCTATCAGATCGTTCAAATAGTTAAAGTGCAGTCCATATCAAGTTGCGGCCCAATCAGCATTCTACGAATCAGTCAGTCACATGGTTGTTTTTTTTTAGTCAAAGTTGCATGTGAATTGGAGTCCCAAACTTGATAAAGTGTCTCGGTTCTACAAGTGTATTGAAAGCAGCCATATTGCATTGTCTCGGCTTATGTGACCATTTGATACAAGTTTTAAAGTCCATCACGTGAATTAACATTGGTTGTAACATCACCGTCCCACTAGGTAGTGTTGGTCCAATGAAACTTGAGTAATGATCAACTTTGTCGGTTCATGTGCAAGTGAAGAAAGATAATTTTGTCGGTTGTCTTAAAGTCTTCTACATCGGCACTTGTGTAGAAATCAATTAGTTTTGATCGGCTCATACATTCAGATTGAAAAAAAATCGTTTGAATTCGATTCGGGTCCTAGAAGTTCACAGAGTTGGTCAACGTTCAGTCCGCACAGAAAATCATCAGTTCGAGTACTAGTTTGTTTCAGTTAATTGATAAGCGTTTAAACTGATTGTGTTTTGTTTGTTTGTCGACAGGTGATTCAAGATGGCTAAAATGTTTGATGAACTGGAAAACACTAAATTTGAAAGAATAAACAATTGGACTTGTTGTTCTTCTTTTGAGAAAAAAGAGGTTTTGGTTGAAAGATTTGAATATTTCATGTGTCAAAAGGATGAAACGTTGGATGAGTTGGAAATACGGTTTAAAGTTTTAATGGACAGTTTGAGAAACAAGAATATTAGAATATCAAATGATGAACAGATATCGAAATTGGCAAATGCATTACCTGCTAAATGGGATGAATTCTTGGTTGAGCTAAAAAGGAAAGATTTTTTTCAAGAACTTTATCCAAAACAGTTTTTTAATGAGGTTAATGCAGAGTTTCGTAAGGAATATAAGAAAAAGAAGGAATTTTTGACCGAAATGGAAAAGAATTTACAAAAATTAAAAATTGAAAAAGATTTTCAAAGTCAAATGAAGGTTTTAGAAGATGAAAAATCTGTTATTTTTAACAATAATCTTGAAAAACATATTGAAATAAATTCTCATCTTCAGAAAATCATTCGGCTTGAAAAAGAAGCTGAAATTGCTCGAAATAAAATTAACGAGCTTGAGAATAAATTGAAAGGTTTTGTGACTTCAGCACCATTTGTGTGTCCAAAACCTATTAATTCAGTTCCAATAAGTGACAATGTCACAAATTTTGACAAAGTCAAAATTGAAGATTGTGATGAAATATCTGATGATGAAAAAAAAAATATTTTTAGATTTACAAGAAAAATTTCAAAATACTGTTTTGCAATCTACTGAAACAGGTGAATGTTCTAAACAAAAACTTGTTAAGAAGAAAGCAGAACAGAAACAAAAAGATAAAAATTTGAAAAATTCTAAAATTGAAAATAAAAGCTCATCAGATAAATCATCCAATCATTATCAAAAATTTAAAAATGAAAACTCACAAAATGTTGGTAATAAGTGGTGCAGGTTTGACCACGGTGCTCAAAAGCCAAATCCAGCATTGAGGAGGAGAAATGACTATAACCAAGCCAAACAATGTTATGATCTTAAGGTTTGGAAAGATAGAAGTGGATGGCACGATAACAGAGTGTGTTACACATGTGGTGTGAGAGGACATATTGCTGTTAACTGTCAGAATTGGAATTATGAAACAAGAAGATGCTATAACTGCCAAATCAAAGGTCATATTGCTAGAGATTGCCCAAGAAGATCGATGGGGAGATCAAGGGTTGAATCTCAGAAAACGATAAAGAAACCAGTCACTGTCAAGCCCAAAGAACAGAAAGTGGAAGATAAGAAAGTAAAGCTTTCACAGGGGCAGAGAGACAGACTGAGGAAGAAGAGGAAGAAGGCGAGAGAGTATTTGGAGAAGATTTTGTCTTCAGGTTCACAAGTTGGTTCGAATAAAAGTTCTGATGAATCAATTCACTCGATTGCAAAGTCAAGCAAATCGAATTCTTCAGATACAAATCTGAGGACAGAAAAGAAGAAAAAGAAGAAAGTTATTGGCGATGAATCTGGCTCATCCAAGTCAGACAAGCCAAGTTCGGGCAATGAATCTGATTCCACAAAATCAGAGGAGCCACAAGTTGAGGTAAAAAGGGAAGAAACAGTTCTGTTAATGAATGATGAGAATTTTCCACCATTACGAGCCGCAAACCTAAAATCAAAAGGTGTTGATACTGGAAAAATGTTTAATAGCAATGTTAAACATATTTTTAGTAAGATGGTTGATGGTAAGGAAAAATGAGTGAAAGAGTTTTATGAAGAAAAAAGAAAAGCTCAAAATGCACCTAAGGCTGGTCAGGCTTGGGTATCAAAATCTGTTGGTTGAATTCCTGACTTGCCGGAGCTTCCAGGTTGGTAAGTGTGAAGCAGGTATCGGCATCATTCTTGAGAAATTCATAGGATGGTAACTGTGATATTTCGTCTTACTAGTGGTTAATCAAGGACATTAAGTTGTACTTGATTTTCTACAAGTGATAGTGGTGTTTGACCTAATAATGTTAAATTTTCAAAATGGTTAAAAGAGAACAAGGTGATGAGATGACCCCGAATCCACAAGTGATGGGTAAACAAACTAATTTTTCCGGAAAAACCATTCTGATTAAAACAAACTTAAGTGTTTTGAAATCATTATGGGAAAATAGTTTGTTGTAAGGGAAGTTTTGATTGAATATGCCGAAACCCTCACGGCTGAACAAACATGATTACTTTCATCAGATTGAAAAACGGTTTTCAAACTGTTAAGATCAATGGGTTGTAAATCATGGGGGTATGTTATTTTCTGTAAATCAGAGCATTTTAAGCAGAAAATGGATGGCGAGACAAAGCTATCAGTATTGGTTGTCAAATTTTCTTTATATGATTTTGCATTTTAGGGGGAGTAATATTGTTAGAAAATACAAAAACATTTGAAAATTTGAAAAAGTCAAAAACATGATAAAATTCAAAAAATTTGAGTTTTGCGTAAAAAGAGGAAATGATAGTACATCAGTAGACAGTTACAGTACGCTAAAGAATTGGAAAGTTTAAATGTGTTAAACGATCTCACCGTGGATGTGTCGGTAGGTTTTTATACATTTAGTAAACTTTTCAGGATATAAACCTAAATTCAAACACTTGCTTATTTCGTGGGGAACACTACTTGAATATATAGGTAACCCCTGAAATCTCGTTTGAAAGGTCTCTTAATCTGATATACTAGGTCTTTATACTCTATGATGTCTGGGGTATTATTCCGGGACTTCTGCTGAACGGTAGTTCTGACCTAGTCTCTGGCTAATACTTGCTGCAATGCTTGAAACATAGCATTAAACCCTCAGCATGCCGATGAAACAATAAAATTGATAGTCGCTGCTGTTGTAAGCAAAAAGATCCTCTAAAGGGGACATACCGTAAAGTCGAAGCTGATATCTCTCTGCGTATACGGAAGTATCGACCTGAGATCCCTCGGCCCTCGCATACCTAATTTATATACAGATATCATTGTAGTATACTCACCTGTAAGACTAATTATTGGGATTCTGGATACGGGAGTATATTCAAGAGGTGGGACACACGTATAAGTTTAAGTCTCTAAAACACTTAATTCGTATCCTGAATTAGTTGAAATGTGTATGAAAATTTAAATGGACAAGTATATCGACAATCTAAGTGAATTGTTTAATTCTTAAAGTGAAATTAAGCTCAATGGTACTTGTGACTTGTCATAAACTGATATGATCCTCTGACGCAAACTCAAACAAAAATATTGTTTGTAAGTATGTTTGCCCGAGGCCGTAGGCTCCAGTTTCATCCCGATTCCCTACCAACCGCCACCTCAAGGAGAGCAGAGTCCACTTGATAACTATAGGGAGATGTTTGAGGCCCTCACTGGTTATCAATACCAGCCAAATCCGCCAGTTAACCCAAACGAGCTATCAGAGCTGGCGTGACTAGACCGGTATCTTCATTGCACAGCGGAAGCAAATAAGCTAAGACTTCTAGAAAATGAACGCCGCTAAGTACTCGAATTCCCATGGGTTCTCCTATTCCAACCGTTCCGTAGTTTGAAAAATTTAACCTGAGAAAGAACATGCGAAAAAAATCAATATAAAGTTGAGCGAGTTCATAGTTTGTTTGTAGAACATTTGGAATCAATCTTTTTGAATAACCGGTTTTTATAAGTTGTGGAGAAAATTAGTAAAATCATTTTCTCGACATGTTGTATGAAAACTGTGAGTCTAGCCCACTAGAGTCTTTGTAAGCAGGACCAACCCGTCCTCTTACTTGTACATAAGTTGGAAACGTTACCCAAGTTTGTAAATCCATGTAGTATGGGTTTGCGTCAAATGAATATTAAAAACATATGAAAGTTATAGTGTTGTAAGTTGGTATTTAAAGCGTCTATGAACATGTTGATCATTAATGTTTCGCGAGGAGATTAATATATGCGACCACATAGGAGGTACTCAACCCGCGTAGGCAATTTAAGTGTCGAACTCCCGACAATGGACACAACAGCACTCTAGTGGTCACCCCTGGACCGTGAGTGGGGCTCGCCCGTACCCATTAGATCTAACCTTTGTTCTTTGGTCCTCAAAAGGATTAATGGCACCTCAGTTACAGCCTATGCTCACATGATCTAAGAGTTCATTCCATAACTTAATCATACCTAAGTTTGACATGTATTTCCCCCCGAAAGTTGTAAACTGAAACGTTGAAAGAAAAGGGGGACATAATCTCACTGAGTTGTCTCGTTTTTCGTACGCAGGCCAACCCAGTCCCGTTCTTGTAACTAGGACATTCTCGTCTCTTGTCATAAAAATCATGCACGTTTCGTAAATATGCATTTGTTTTGTAAAACCGGTATATTCAGTATAAATCGTTCGTAAACCATTGGAGTTCCTTAAAATCCATTCCTAACATGGTTTAGAAATAAGTTTTCGTTTATAGAGAAATTGTTTACTTTTGCAAAACTCGCATGTCTTTCCACCCCCGAAAACATTTATAAAATGTAAAACTGTAAAAAGTGGGGGTTATGAACTCACCTGGATATTCCTGTGCAAGGCTAGCTTAGTGTGATTCCGTAGTGTCGTTCCAAGAACGTGAATTAGCTAGCGTGCATCTATAGTATTCCTAACAGAGAATAACTTATCGGTTTCTAATTTAAACATAGTTAAACTACGTGTCCGAGCTCTACCGAATCGTTAACTCAACGATTCTATGAAGGTGTTATTGTTTTGATTTAGAATAGCCAATCTATGGTTATTTGGTCCCGCTTATAATCGGGATAAAAACAAAGTCTCAAAAACGACTTAGTTTTCGAATGGTTTAGTATATATATACATTTATATATTTAAGTATAAATGTACTTATGGTGTCGTATTAGTCGTCGCGAAAAGAAATACGTAGGTGAATAGCGGACCGTGTCGCCGTAGTTGTCGTAACATGGAAATAAATGAACATATATACATACGTATCTATATATCGAAAGCTTGATGTTTGAAATGAATTCAAACATTTGTGGTCGTCTTATAAGGATATTCGGACCCTAAATAATTGAAAGTAATATAAATAACTATATTTACTTCATAAGATTTCTGAATACCAAACGTTTGAAATAAATATAAAAATTATATTTGGCTCTTTAGAAAGTTTAAAGTCGGGGTTTAAAATAAATATAAAATGTTATACTTATTTCATACCAATGTACGAAGTCGATTGTTTGAAATACATATAGACATTACATTTAAACAAATGTTCAGAATTCTTAACATTCGACATACAACTCGTTTTGTAAAAGCGTGTTTTGAGGCTAAACGTGTTTTGAAATAAGATAATAAGATTCGAGTGTTAGTGGTTTAAAACAAAGATAAATATCATTCGTCGAATGTTATAACTTAATTTGTAATTCGTAAAGTCGCCAAAATAAATATATATTTATATTTATATTTATTTTATAAGAAGAATTCGAAATTCGATAAGTGTCGTTTTTAGATCATAAATTACGTGTCGTGTTTTGGGTTTTTAACAAAAATTGGGAAGAGTTTCCTCTGTTTTTGGAATAACCTCGACATCTAAAGTGTCGATATTTTAATCAAAAACTCAATCAATAATTCAACAAAACCAATATATATATAACTTTTCGCAAAATTTGCAAGAATCGTAAGTAAATCACTAAGGTATAACGTTTTAACCGGTCGAGCTCGATTCGCGTAGTATAAAAATCCAAGATCTATAATAATCTATACTAATTTTGCGTCGTTAAACTTTACCGGATCTTCGTTTGACTGAGTTTGACCATCATTGACTGTCGTTGACTGAGTTGGCTCGGTTTGACCGAGTTAACTCAGGTTGACCGAGCTTTGGCCAACGTTGACTTGTTGACCATAGTTAACCCGAATAACGAAACGTGAACTGCTGCACTTGTAGTACTAAAACCAAGACCCGAACCAAAAATTCTGAACCCGAACAATACTGTTGCCTGCTGTTGACCAAGCGTTGACTGAGCATTAACTCGGTTTGACCGAGTCAAACCGAGTTGAACCAAACCTTGACCCGAACCCGATACGCGACCCGAACCCGGAACCGCACTAATCCGATCGTCTTGAACTAAGACCAGAGCCACGAGACCAGAATAAATCCCGAAACAAACAAAAAAAAAATCAAATCATCATCTTCAACAATAACCAGCCACCATCAACATAACTTTTTTTTTTTAGAAACAAAGCAAAAGAAACAGGGGTTTTAAACAGGGGTTTTACAGGAGCTTTCATCGGAGAACAAGCACCACCGCCGCCGTCACCACTGGCCGCCGCCGCGTATGGTGGCCGGCACCTCCTTCTCTCCGTCACCTCTTTCTCTCTCTCTCTCTCTCTCTCTCTTCGGTTTCAGCTTCTTCTCCTGTTCTCTCCTTCCACGAGTCGACGGCTTGTCGTCATCCACTGCGTCGCCGCCGCTGGAGCTTATCGGAGAGGGGGGTATAAATGATGAAGGTGTTGTGACTGTGTGGCGTCGGAGGTGTCCCGCCGGCCGACTAACCGGCGCCGACTCCACCTGTGGCCGCCGATCAGAAAGAATGAGATGAAGGGAGGTCTGATTGGGATCTTGTGTGTTTGATTTGTCTGTATGTGTGTAGAGAAATATGAGAGATGAGGGTTCCATTTTTGTGGGTGTGTCTGCAGTGGGAATTCAAGAGAAGGAAAGTGCAGGGAGATGTGGTGTGCGCTGGTTTTGAGTTTAGGGTTTTTAGATTTCTTTTTATTATTATTTTTTTTAACGTAGCTGGCCATGCCTCATAATTGTTTAGGCAACTCCACAAGAAAAGCAATGTAGGAATGGAGGGGCATGTTGTAGCCGTAGGGGGTCTAGGGGGAGTATTAGGCTAGAGGGTATGGTGACATTCCATTATTGGAGGACAATTCGTCAGGTAGGTGTCACGTCATAGTCCTCCCAAGAATGGTCTCTAGAGGGTATGTGAGGATTATCCTACCCCACCAGGTTTTTTATTTTTTTTTTAATTTCTATGCCCTATGTACAAGTATTGAAGCCTAATATACAAGTCTCTAACACAAACAAACAAACAACAAAGGGAGCCCACCATTGGAGGATCGTCGCCATCGTCTGAACTTCGACGTTGAAGACGGGACGGGATGGAGGACGGCGGGGGGGGGGGGGGGGTCGACGCCGGCGCCGGTGGAGGACGAACCGTCCTCAACGTCCGCAGCCTTAGCAGTTTAGGTTGTCATAAAATGATGGTGAGATTAAGGTTGCAACAGTATATAACAATGATGCTTCATGTTTTTCTGAATTTATTAACTTGGTAAAAGCAAATTTGGGTTTTAGTTTTAAACAAAATCATCACCTGTATATATCTCTATCTCTAGAACTTAACTTGGTTTTATAAAATAAAAACACAAGAAAATTGGGAGTATACTACGTATGTGTCAGGTGTGTGTATATATGTATATATATATACACACAAAATCTTATACGTGCGCGAGTTCCCGACTAGTATGCTATATATATATAAAGCGTAGATGCATGATGATTTATTTATACTGATTAAACGAATCTTATTTAGATGCATAAAAATACAATATATTTTATGCATAAGATAGTTTATGAAACGCTTTCTAGTATTTTGTTTAAATCAAATCAAAATATACAGAATTTACGAGCGTATGATTGCGTGTTGTGTATATAAATAATTATGGTTGTATATAGGACCGTACAAGTTTGAAACTTGGAAGCGTTATAATGTGACGCTATATTGGAATCGGTCTTTAACCATTTAATATCGCTCAATATAATCATATAAATAAATAGATAGAATATTCAAATTTAGAACTTTCCATTTCGTACATCACAAACGTCCGTTTAAAGTTCAAACGTACGCTGAATTCCCGAAAAATCGCCAAAGCGCGTAACGCCAATCAAGTAGACGTTCCTAGGCTT
Source organism: Helianthus tuberosus (assembly GCA_030545235.1). Classification (NCBI taxonomy): domain Eukaryota; kingdom Viridiplantae; phylum Streptophyta; class Magnoliopsida; order Asterales; family Asteraceae; genus Helianthus; species Helianthus tuberosus. The sequence goes on from CM060430.1 coordinate 32,235,811, forward strand.
TCCAAAAGCCTAATTATGTTAAATTGGTGCCTTAAACACTATTTATTATAGCCTTAAACGTTTATTAATCACGTAATTAAGAGGCGTTAATTACCGGTTGTCACATTCTCCCCCTGTTGCAGAAATTTCGTCCTCGAAATTTTGACTATGTTATCTCCTCAGGGTTGTGTCGTTCCTAGGTAAGTCCGAATAATACCAAAGTGAATGAACGCTTAATCGAATCAAAACTTATTCAGATTACGTGAATGTAAGGACATTTTGCATCAATAAGAACCCAACGGTTCAACTGAGTTTGTTCCAGAAATCGATATTAAGTGAACGAGGTGTAGTGATACTATCACCAATGTGACTACTGGGTTCAACAAAAGATGAAATTTCGACCAATAGAATTCCAAATGAACGTTCACAATTCGCAATTAAATTTTTGAAACAATAGGATTCACTACCAATGGAAACTTGCGTTGGTTGTTGTATGATTGAAACTCAGAATCAACGAGCTCAAATAGATAGAATCATGAAGTGATTTGTCAACTATCGAACCAATAAATGAAAAAGACAAAATCAACATGTTGACATTATTGAGTTGCAAGGATACACCGAATGAAATACAACCGAACCTGGTGTATCATCATCTTACTTCATAGTTGCATTAAGACTATTTAAATGATTAGTCAAACAAAGAGCATACGTAGTTTCGCAAGAAGCGATTGATCATGATTAGCACAAGCTACAAGTTTATATCGACACCACAAGGTGTCGTAGTGAATGAAATAATTCGATAATAACAGTAACCGAACGAGTATCACCGTGTTTTGTATGAAACGCTCGATCGTGAATAGCCCAAGCTACAAGTTTATACCGACACCACAAGGTGTCGTAGTGATTGAAATAATTCAATAATAGCGGTGATCAAACAAGTATCACCGTGTTTTGAAACCAAGTGAGAGGTTCAACGAAGTAAATCTGAATATTTGTTTCAAACAATTCTCATAGGATTTTCAACTGAAAATGGAACAAATAGACAATGTATTCGAGCGAAGATGAAAAGCAATGAATATCACAAAATGTTCGCTCGATGGTGAAAGAACCGTTAAGAGGTACACCGAAATATGACATGAACTTGTGTACCATTATCTTAACACACGATTGTATTAAGACCAATTTTGCATGATAAACCAACAAAGTGGATTTAATATAAATAAACAAATAAATAAATAATTATATCCGTACATGATGTGTGCAAACGAGATTAGCGCAAGCTTCAAATTTGTGAAAACGCCACCACAAGGTGATCGTGATCAAAGAGGCAATTCAACGAAGTTGAAGACCAGACAAGCATGTTATGGTTCAAAACAAATGAAGTGCTTGTTGGAATTATTTCGAATATGAGGACACAAGTCCATCATATGGAATCTTGAATTGAATATATATTACGAGCAAGTTCAACAATTGAACTTGGTTTGGTCACATTCCAACGATGAATGCATGTGTTAACAAGAGATTTCGACATGGTTACAATGAACAAACCATGTAATGTATTCAAAAGAAAAGAGTTTCAACTAGTTCGTGACTCGATATAAAAAAGTCAACACTTCGCAACAATGCGGGTCATCTAGATCACAATGCAAAGATCAAGTATAGCGAACGATAATTGAGCGTTGATAAAACGACAATTTGGAGTGAAGCCCTCCAATGGTCTTCACAAATCAAACTAACCACATGCGCAACAAACAATGCATGCGTAACGTGTGAATTTACCAAGAAATGAAGCAAATAAGTATTCACTATTATGAAGGAAATCCTTGTGATACGATGACCATCAGGGGGAGTAGAAATGTGAAAGTCTACTCACTATATGCGGAAGTCAGAATTTCGACAAAAGAAGTATAAGGACTTTACCTGGAAATTCGTGTGATGACTAGTTGTTGAGCGACATTACCACGAAATGTCAATCTTGGCGTAATCGCCATTTAGGGAGTGGGGAGATGTGAAGACTTGTAGTTTCTGTTGCAATGTCCATAATCGTGATTTCCATTAGTTTGCGAAGCCCTCGCTTGAACATACCTTGGTGTGATTTGTGTCGCTTGCAGGATCACCTGGCAATTTGCCGCATTGCAGTCGGTAGTTCTCCCCCTACCGGGATTAGCATCGTTGTTACCGTGCCCAACCAAGATTTCCCAAGGCCTTGTCTCGAAAGTCGTGTGTGATATACTTCGACGTCCGCTGACGTATAGTTTAAGTTTCATGTGCACCCGCACACTAGCGTTTCGTTCCACATAGATTACCTGTTAGGGTAATTAAAATTGCATAGACAATATAGATAATGGTGTTTGCTCGAGTTAATAGTCGCGGCTCCTACGTGAGGACCCTTAATGAGTTTCAACATAAGCTTTACAAAGGTCCTAAATGCATGTTATCCAAAACTCTCAAAGTTTTGCTTAATGTGTGTAATTGTTTCGTGTACTGTGTATCGACACAACATTTGTATATGTGTAAAATCAAAACAGTTGACTCATTGTTCTTGGCAACGGTTGGAACCCATATTCGAGTCTTAGGCGTTCTGTACGTGTTCAATTCTTGATATCTAAGTCCCCAGAGGAGAGTGAGGTTAAAGCCTAGGTATCTCTACAGAAACCTAATTCGCTGAAACCTATAGCTCTGATACCAATCTGTCACGCCAGCTCTGATATTTCCGGGGTGTGACACGAGCGATATCAGCGGTAGAGGCATAGTATGTTTTGTGTTGTTGTTGTTGTATATTTTGTTTTCTTTATCTCTATTTCGTTATTTATTTATTTTTGCCTAGTTAAATGAACGTTGTGGGTGTGTTCCCTATATAACCCTCACGAGACCTCTCGTCCTCCCAAGCTATTGGGGGGTTTAAAAGGGCTTGTTGCATAAGTTAAATGCAACCGTGATTCCTACGAAAGTGAGTTAGGTTTGTTATTGTTGTAAGTTAATTTTCCACACAAATCAAAAGTAAATAACGTATGGCTTGGTAATGTGCCCACTTCAAACTCCTTCGGCTTCAACTTCGCGTCATGTGCCCTCTTCGTATCATCCTTGTATTTTGAGGCGCACTCGTACGCTTCTTCCCTAAGCTCCTCCAATTCGCAAAGCTTTAACTTTCGCTCCCTTCCTGCATCGTCATATTTCATGTTAACCTCTTTGATAGCCCACCAAGCACGATGTACAAGTCCAACCGGTAAATGGCAATTTCGCCCATAAACTAAGCGATAAGGTGTAGTTCCAATAGGTGTTTTATGAGCCGTCCTAAAAGCCCATAAAGCATCATTTAACTTTGTCGACCAATCCTTTAGGTCGGGTCGAACGGTCTTTTGCAAAATTTCGTCTTTCCAAACCGAGGCCGACCGACTATTCTTGGCCTCCTCCCAATCCCAATCTTGTCTATAGAGTTGCCCATCACCTTCTTCTATATTACTTAACTGTTCCCAACGTTTTTGATATTGCCCCGAGCCTGAACCGGCTCCCGAAGACGAACCTTGCCCGGAGGTTTTTGCTTTCTTTCTTCCTCCGGCCATAGCTACAATCAGAAGACAATAAAGAACAATTAGCACACCTCAAATCTTCAATCAATCTCAAACTTTGAACATAATATGCAATGTTGAATTTCAATCAATAACTAGATGTAAAATCGCCTTTTTAAACTTCCAAAGTCGCACATTTTAACATCTACATATCAATTTAGCATGTTTATTCCTAAGATTTCTCAAAATTTTCAAGGTTTCAACAATATTCAACATTACAACTATGCTCAATCATGCAAAAATCTAGTGTAATCACATCACCAAGACTAAAGCATGTTCAAATCTCACCCAAATCAAATAATCATTCTTAAATTCATGCTAAAACATCATACATTATGATAAACAATCTACTCTTAAACACTAAGCTTAAAATTTCGAAAGAACTCAACAATTTATATGATAATCACGCATGAATTTACTGAAATTCCATACCTTTAGCGTGGATAAACAAGAAAAACTATGAAAAGATGCAAAGCAAGAGACTTGGTTAACACTCTTCAAAAACCCGAATCTTTGACTTCAGAAATCTTGCAAACCAGCAAGAATTATTGAAAACTGTTATAGGGGTTTTGTTCCTCTCGAAAAATTATGCAAGATAGGCTCAAGAATCACTGGATTTGGGTGAGAATCGAAGGAGTTATGAGAAGTTGAAGAATTAGGGTTCTAGAGGTGAGTTGGGGAAGAAGATGGAGATGGAAGAATGATGTAATGTGTAGATCTGAATTAATGAAATTGAATGGAAGTGGGTGAGATGTGATAAGGTTTTCGGGTATTATGTGTGGTTAAAAATGGATTTGGTTTGAGTTTAAAGGGTGAAAGAAAAGTATGGGTTCGATCCTGAGGGTTTGGCTACAATCTGCGTCGGACAGAAATTGGCGGACCGTCGGCGACGGTTAGAGGGTCCGTCGGCGACGGCTACGGGAAACCAGAGTTTTGGGCAACGCCCTAACTCGCTGTCTACGGACATTTGGGCGACGAACTTTTTAACGAGCCGTAGGCGACGGGCATACACACCGTCGGCGACGGTGCCCAGAAATCCCATTTTTTTATTTTATTTTTTTTTCAATTTTATGTTTTTTTTATGAAAAATAGGAAAGATTTTAAGAACTTTTTATAAAACAACTATATACAATAAAAATTCCTAAAAATTATTAAAAATCTTTTTGTGATTTTTTTATAAGTTAAATTTTTAAAACGCTAAAACCGTTAACGGCCCTACCACCCCCGAAAAGTCGTGTATTGTCCCTAATACACACAAATAAGTCTGACAACATACCTTTTGTCTTCAAGACCCGTTTGGAATGTCCGGACTTCACACAATCACAAGGGTTAGTACGGAATGAGAACGATTACCACAAAAATACTCAAACAATTAAATAAATTGTACATAACTTTACAAAATTCATTACCGGTCCTTTTAGTTGACCTCATAAGTTGGCACACTTACCACGAAGTTCACCAACTCCACATTTTCATCATTTTTCTCATTGTTACCATCAAGGAACGGTTTAAGGCGATGCCCATTAACGGTTTGCTTCGACCCATCCTTCGGGTCCTTGATTGTAACATCTCCAAGCTTTTCGACCCGTGTAATCACGTACGGGCCCATCCATTTGCTCTTGAGCTTACCCGGAAAATACTTAAGCCGTGAATTGTAGAGCCAAACCTTTTGACCCACTTCAAACTCCTTCGGCTTCAACTTCGCGTCATGTGCCCTCTTCATATCATCCTTGTATTTTGAGGAGCACTCGTACGCTTCTTCCCTAAGCTCCTCCAATTCGCAAAGCTTTAACTTTCGCTCCCTTCCTGCATCGTCATATTTCATGTTAACCTCTTTGATAGCCCACCAAGCACGATGTACAAGTTCAACCGGTAAATGGCAATTTCGCCCATAAACTAAGCGATAAGGTGTAGTTCCAATAGGTGTTTTATGAGCTGTCCTATAAGCCCATAAAGCATCATTTAACTTCGTCGACCAATCCTTTCGGTCAGGTCGAACGGTCTTTTGCAAAATTTCTTTTATTTTCCTATTGGAAACCTCCACTTGACCGCTTGTTTGTGGGTGGTAAGGGGTAGCGATTCGATGGTCAACACCATACCGTTTCAAGAGTTTGCCAAAGTTAAAATTTTTAAAGTGAGATCCCCCATCACTAATGATTACTCGGGGAATCCCAAATCTAGAAATTATGTTTGTTTGTACAAAATTGCAAACAACGGTATGATCATTCGTCTTGGTGGCAATCGCTTCAACCCACTTGGATACATAATCGACCGCCACCAAGATGTATAGGTTGCCATGCGAATTAGGGAATGGGTGAAATCGATCCCCCACGCGTTAAAAATATCTACAATGAGGATCGGTTGCATGGGCATTTCATCCCTTTTTGAAATACCCCCTAGCTTTTGACACTCTACACAGTTCTTAGCAAAATTAAAAGCATCCTTAAAAATAGTCGGCCAATAAAGACCGCTATTGAGCACTTTGTGCCCGGTTTTGTGACCACTGAAATGGCCCCCACAAGCAAATGAATGCAAGTGCATCAAGATGCTAGGAATCTCCTCGTCGGGTATGCATCTTCGAACGACTTGATCCGGACAAAACTTGAATAAGTCCGGTTCTTCCAACGTGTAGTACTTGATTTGAGATAGGAAGTGCAACCTCTTCCTTCTATCCCAATGAGCCGGCAAGTCACCTGTGACCAAATAATTAACAATATTAGCATACCATGGTAATATTGAAACCTTTAAGATTTGCTCATCTGGGATGTTCTCATTAATCTCTTCACAGGAAGAATCCTCCTCCATAACCAACTGGGACAAGTGGTCCGCAACCACATTCTCACTCCCTTTCTTGTCCCAAATTTCCAAATCGAATTCTTGTAACAAGAGAACCCATCGGATTAACCTCGGCTTCACATCCTTCTTGTCCATGAGATACCTAACTGCACAATGGTCATAATAGACAATGACCTTAGTACCCCATATATAAGCACGGAATTTATCCAATGCATATACCACCGCAAGTAGCTCTTTCTCGGTAGTTGTATAATTTAATTATGCATCCGAGAGAGTCTTACTTGCGTAGTAAATGGCAACCGGTTTCTTGTCCACCCTTTGACCCAATACGGCCCCCACCGCATAATCACTTGCATCACACATAATTTTGAATGGTAAAGACCAATTCGGTGATTGCAAGATTGGGGCCTCAACCAACTTTTTCTTCAGAATGTTAAAAGCATTTTGGCAATTCTTATCAAAATCAAATGCTTTATCTTTTAACAATAGGTTACATAGGGGTTTCGTTATATCACTAAAACTTTTTATAAACCTCCTATAAAACCCTGCATGTCCCAAGAACAACCGAATACCCTTAACACTTGTGGGATAAGGCAAAATGGATATGACTTGCACCTTTGCTCTATCCACCTCAATCCCACGACTCGAGACGACATGCCCCAACACGATCCCTTCTTGAACCAAAAAATGGATCTTTTCCCAACTCAAAACCATATTTTTCTAACCACATCTTTTCAAAACTTTTTTGAGTTGGTCAAGGCATGTATCAAATGATGACCTAAATATTGAGAAATCATCCATGAAGATTTCCAAAGACTCCCCCACCATATCTGAAAAGATACTCGTCATACACCTTTGGAAGATGACGGGGGCATTACAAAGTCCAAAGGGCATTCGCCTAAATGCGAAGGTACCGTATGGACAAGTAAAAGTAGTCTTTGCATGGTCTTCCGGATGTATAGCAATTTGATTGTATCCGGAATAACCATCCAGAAAACATTAAAAAAAATTTCCAGCCAATTTCTCAATAATTTGGTCAATAAATGGCAAAGGGAAATGATCTTTGGAAGTTGCAGCATTTAACTTCCTATAGTCAATACAAATACGCCACCCGGTTACCGGCCGAGTGGCGACCTCTTCACCTGCGTCATTCGTGACGACTTGAATGTCCGCTTTCTTAGGAACCGTTTGTGTTGGGCTTACCCATTGGCTATCCTAGATAGGGTAAATAATACCCCCATCTAGCCACTTCAATACTTCCTTTTTAACCACTTCTCGCATGTTCGGATTAAGTCTTCGTTGTGTGTCGCGAGAAGGACTCATACCATCTTCCGTGATGATCTTGTGCATCACCACCGAGGGACTAATTCCCTTCAAATCCGTAATGGTCCACCCGATAGCGGATTTATGAGTGACCAAAACTCTCATCAACTTCTCTTCTTGCTCCCTGGTCAAGTTAGATGCAATGATAACCGGGAGCGTGCTACCTTCACCACATAAGCATACTTAAGATGCTTGGGTAGCACCTTCAACTCTAGCACCGGCGGCTCTTCCAATGACGGCTTCAACTTTGTGTCAATGCTCTCCGGAAGGCTTTCCACTTGATGTGTCCAAGTGGGCCTTCCTTCCTTTGCCTCCATAACCTCTAACTCTTTCACCTCCTCATCCATACTCCGATTTGTCTCTCCTTGTAACCTGTCAAACATGAAACATTCCTCTATTATGTTTTCCTCTTCGACACTAATGTCGCATAGAGGTATACACTCGTCAACGATGTCCGCCATATAGCATTCATCGCCGACTAGAGGATCCGTCAATCCTGAAAAGACATTTAACCGCAACCGACGGTTACCAAAAGTCATGTCGACCGTGCCCGATTTGCAATTAATTTGGGCATTTGATGTTGCCAAAAATGGTCGACCGAGGATCACCGTTGGTTGCTTGGTTCAGTCCAAGGAAACATAATCTAATACAAGAAAGTCCACCGGATAGTAAAAGTCCTCGACCTTGACTATTACATCCGTGACTATCCCACGGGGTAGTTTAGGGGTTAAGTCGGCTAACACCACGGTGGTGTTCGACACTTGAAATGGACCAAAATCAAATTGGTCGTATAAACTACCCGGCAAGATACTCACACTTGCCCCAATATCCAAAAGTGCCCAGGTCATTTTAAATTCACCAACTTGTATTGAAATAATGGGCGCCCCCGGATCTTGAAGTTTTGGTGGAAGTGCACCCGAAAGAATCGAACTCACATTTTCGGTTAAATCAAGTTTCTTAGGAAACTTGTGAGTCTGTTTTTGGGTGCATAAATCTTTCAAGTATTTAGCATATGAAGGCACTTGCTTAATTGCATTTAAGAATGGTAAATTGATTTTGACTTGTTTAAAAATTTCCCACATCTCTTCTTGTTGTGGGCCTCGTTTATTTACCACTTTCTTAGATGGTCCCAATAGATCTTCGGGATAAGGGGCGGTATTAACCTCCACACCCTTCTCCTTAGCCTTTGGGAAGGGAACGGTCACAACGAGTATATTTTTATTTATTTTTAAGTCATTTTTATTTTGACCCGTTTGACCGTTATTACCTTCATCATCACTTGCATCTTCCACCACCCCTTCAACAAACTCGGGTGGTGGTGGCTCAACACCGTTATCTATGACTCGACCACTACGTAAAGTAATTTTATTAATTGGTACCTCACGTGTGTTCTTCGAGTTCGACCCTTGATGCTTAGGGTTCACCGTGGTGTCACTTGGAAGCTTTCCCATGCTTCCCCCCATTTGAGCCATCTCCTCCGCGAGTTGGCCCACTTGCTTTGCCAATGCCTCATGTGCTTTATCCCGAATCTCGTTTTTCTTCTTTATCTCCTTAATGTCATTGTGAGATTCTTTTTGCATATTTAACAAAGCATCCATTTTGGCACTCAAGTCATCACCACCGGTTTGATTGTTCGACCCGCTTCCATTACCGCCTTGATTGTTGTAATTCCTTTGGTACCCACCTTGGTAATTGTTGTCCCAACCTTGGTACCCTTGATTGTAATTACGTTGGTACCCCCCTTGGTTACCACCTTGGCGATTTTGATATGATGACCCGCTTTGATTACCCGGTTGAAAGTTTGGGTTCATTTGATTCGCGGCATTCCCATATCGGAAGTTGGGATGGTTTCTCAATCCGGGATGGTAAGTGTTCGAATTCATGTCATTATTCTTTATATCCCCGAACATTTGATTTACTTCCTCGGTGTACTCACCCGGCCCCATTGGACATTGATCGTTCTTATGGCCAATATCCCCACAATCTTCACACACCGCGAATTGGACCGCATTCACCTCCTTCTTTTTCATACGAGCCATTTCCCATTCTAGAGTGGAAATTCGATCTTTAGAATCAAGATCAGGAAGTGACCGGGAGATGGGATGTTTCTTGGCTCTATCGGCCGATTCTTTTTCCTTCGACCGCTTGCTCATTCACTCGAGAAATTCCCAATCGTCATCTTCATGATTGCTCAAGAGAGTCCCGTTGCTCGTTGACTCGAGGCGATTCCATGTCATATCATCCAAACCCTGTACAAAACACTTCACCAACTCCCACTTTTCTATTTGGTGATGTGGGCATCTCCGCATCAATTCTTTGAATCGAGTGAACGCTTCATGTAACGGTTCACTCGAGAGTTGCCGAAACGACCTTATTTCATCCCTAGTGCCGTCGGTCTTCGCCATCGAATAGTATTCGTCTAAAAAGACTTGTTGCATCTCACCCCATGTCCGGATGCTATTCGCCGGAAGTGTGAGAAACCATTGCTTTGCCTTGCCTTGTCTTTCAACGAAAATTGGAACAAGCGAAGTTTGACCTCCTCTAATGCGAATAAAACTCCGACAAGTGGTAGAAAACTCCGACAAGTGTGTGTACGGCTCATCATTAGACCTCCCATTGAAGTGGGGAAGTATATTGATGTAATGAGGTTTACAATCAAACATTCTCCTTTCGCACACTATTGGAGAGTCATTATCGGTAACTACCGGTCGAAAACGGTCATTCACTCCCCGTGGAGGTTGTTGACGACGTTGTGGACCGATAACCTCTTGATCGACCGGCCTTCGGTTGTCCCTTCGATCACCTCTTCTATCACCACCTTGATTTCTACCTTGGTTACCCCTTTGATTACCGCCTCCCACGAAACGAGGAATCCGGTTAGGGTTGACATTGTTGTTGTTGTAAAACCCATCATCCCGGTTTCTTTGGTTGTTGTTTCGTGGTTGACGGTTATTTCCGTAACCATCATTCCTCCTATCCCCGTACCCATAATCATCGTTCCCCACAAAGTTGGCATTTTGGTAGACAAACTCATCATCTTCAAACCTTCTTGCGTTGTAGATGTTACCTTGATTCACGTACCCCCAATCTTCATTATCATTAACCCGATCATCATAATACCCCCCATCATCCGAATTCTCCGTATGGACACTCACATGTTCCGGCGATTGATAACTGGGAATGCTATACGGTTCGTCATCGGGGATGGCGTTCCTCAAATCGTCTATGTTGAAGAATGGGTCTTCGTTCGTGGGATTGCCACGATCTCGATTACCTCGACGGTCGGAATTGACATTCCGGTCATCAAGTGTCACACCCTGGCTTTGCGGAAGCGTGGGTTTATTTGGTGTGACTTCTTAATACCATAGCTTAATCACAACAAAGCTATATGAAAGTAAAACCATGATGATCATCCATTACTTCATGTTTTAAAAACAAAATACCACAACATTGTTTTAGAGTTGACACATGCAACGAGTTTACAACACAACATAATAAAAATCTTGTTCATAAGACACAACCACAAAACATGATATAGATGCAGTTTAGGACTTGTGACTCGTCCAGGCAAAAGTCACAACCCTTAAACTCGGATGACATCATTTCTCCTACGCAGCTTAATACCCTTGCATACTTAGCCAGATCCGTTAATTTCCTGAAATACATGTAAGTTGAAAAATCAACATAAAGTTGAGCGAGTTCATGTGAAAGTGAGTATGTAAAACCTTTGTAAGTATAAAATCCCTGGTATGTAGCAAATAAGGAAATAAAGAGATCACCAATGGTTTGCAAGGCCATTGATATGTGTGAAGTGCAGTAGGAAGACTCAAACCTAGCAGATTTTTGCGTCGGGTACCAAGTCACCCCGAGGTCCGTACTGTTGGGCCTGGGGCTGGGCTTGCTACACCCAGATAGATCTACCGCTAAAGACCCTCGGTCCTACTATGAGGATTAATGGCCTCCAGTTCCCGTCTACCCACTCACATGATCTAAGTTGTAACCCTCCTTACGCTAACCATACCATGTAAAAAGTATTCGTAATCATAGTAACATGTATTTCACCCCCGGAGTATAAAACTGAAAACAGTTAAGAGAAAAAGGGGGGACATGAACTCACAGAAGTGCGTCTCGAAATAGTAAATCCCCAAATCAACCTGCTGCGTGACGACCTACACGTACTAACTTCTATTAGACGGACAGTCGTGCCTTGGCTTAAGGTTTAACGTTTTTGGGAAATAGTTAGGCAACTATTTCGTATTTACACTTCGTAATTATCTATAGTTATATTCCTTCCCAAGGATGGGGGTTTTAATACATGTGCGTTTTTGTAATTCCAAAAAAAAAATATTATTAAGTCTCACTTAATAAAATATATTTTTATTCATTTGTCTAAAATATTCTATCTCCAAAATATACATATTTTTCTCAAAAATATTATATTTTATACCTTACAATTTCCAAAATAATACTTTGTCAAAATACACATTTAAGAGTATTTTTCCAAAAATACGTAAGTTACATTTAAAGTTCGGATGGTAATAATAATACCGGTGTAACTTAGACATTTATTTGTGATAGCGTTGGTATTATTTTGGAGTCGTGCTTTCATGACATGTTCCAGGTTATATTATTTTTACTCTAAAAATAATATATAGTTCTCAAAATAATCATAAAATCACACAAGTGTTTTATTATGAAATATATATTCTCAATATATATTTAACAAGTTTTATTTAAGAAAATCCACCTCCGACACTTGGTAATTTTGTAATAAAAATCATGGTGAAGTTTGTTTGGAAAACAAGTCAAAAATATATTTATAAACACTTGTCACCAAAAATATTCTAAGTGTTATTTTCTGGAAAAATTTCGCTAGAGTTTCCTCTGTAAGTGGAGGTGGCCACGCTTACTAGCGTATCATTTTCTTTTCAAAATTCAATCAACAATTTTCCAATCATCAATATTCAATGTTCAATCGTCATACTAGTCAAAATAAGCATAAATCGCAAACACATGAACTTGTAAGTTGTGTAAAAGTATGTAGTAACCTTCTAACATTTTTAGTAGATCTTTCCATCTTTAAAAATAAAATCAGTTTCTTGGAAACTTTATTTTTAAAGAATATGTAACTTTACAACTTATAGTAAAAAATTACGAAAATATTTCTTTGTTAAATCCTTTTATCACACAAGTGTTTACACACTTGTTTGTTCACAAAAATGCTTTTAGTTTATGAAATATCTGGCTTTTAAACATGATTTGCATCTTACACTTGGTTCTTCGAAAATACCACTTGTAGATCTTTAGATCTACTAGTTTAAAACTCTATTTTACAAGAAAAACTATTTTTACACAAGTCCATGTTTATATATGAAAGGGTTCGTCATCTTGTAACTTTCCTACTTAACATAATGCTAGTTCATGTTCCATGAACATGATCTAGCGTGGTTAGATGACGATCCGTTCCACTACTAGCAACCAACAACATAAAATAATCATTACTAAACAAGATTCATGAGTTTTACACCATTATTTACTCTTTAACCATCTTGTTCATCATTCTTACAAGACTTTTAGTTTTGTTTTCGCATAATCTTGAGTTTTAACCGTTAAACTTCTTATTAACCACTTTAGACAAGATCAAGAGGGTGTTTAGAATCACTTACAACTAGCTCAAGGCTAGGGAAGAATCAAAACAAAAACAAGGTGGTTAATAGCGATGTAGAGAGGTCCTTGAGATTCCGTAAGCACCGAGCTTGCTTGTATGTCACCTTGCACCCTTGAGTATGTAAGAAATGGTTGATCAAGACTTGAAGGTAGTGGTGGTGATGATGGTTGTGTTCGGCCGAGAGTCTCCAAGAGGGAAAGAGAGAGAGTTTTGTTAAGTGTTTAGTGATAATGAACTCTTACCCTTCATACTTACATATAACCCATCACTCACTAATGTCCATGGTGTAATGTGTTATGGAGATATTAGACAACCATCAATAAAATAATCAACATTTGTAAGAGTGTGTCCCCACATGGGGACCGATCGGTCAAGGGGGAGGGTAATATGGTTGGATTCTAACCATCTAGTTAGGTGATTAGTGAGTTTAGTTAGAGATTAATTAGTTACTAGTGTGTAGTGTATAATAACGGGTGTTAGGGTATTCGGGGACCCTAACTGGCTCAGAAAAGGAAAAACAATGTCATTGACAATATTTTTATGTTCCGGGTAAAGTCCGGTTGTTCGGTTGGATATTAATCCGTTAAACTGCTAATTAAGCATTTAAAGTGTCGTTAATATTTGTTTTAGTGACACAATGGATTCCTGACACTTTGGAAAGTGTCTAGTATTATTTTCCCATGTTTTTGCACTTTACTAGTTAGCTTAAATGCTGAATTTTTGCATAAAGTGCAGAATTTTGTACTTAAAGTATGTTTTAGGCACATCCGGTCACTATAACTATCACCTAGTGACGCAGTTTTACAATCCTCACCTCCCTACACTCCCTACTAGTGTAGTAAGCTATTCCCGACTCATAATGGCCTCAGAGACAGTAACTGTCTAGTGCTGGCAATGTCAGCATGTTTACTGGGTATCCCGTATAGTGTGCTCAATGTGCTTTTGTGCATCAAGTTTGTCACTATGGTTTGTGTGTAAATAATAGAGTGACAGCAATAAAGTATGATGCATGTATGTGTATGTGTATGTATCAGAATTCAAGTAGCAGTTTAATCACAACTGTAAGCAAGCACAGCAATCAAGCATTGATTAAATATTAATTAATTCATACGGATACCTGGTTTCGTGTGGGTTGTCACATTCTCGCCACGTTAAATAAATTTCGTCCCGAAATTTTAGGCTCTGCTTCTAGTTGCAGGGGTCTTAGGAAATAGATGGGGGTATTTCTCCTTCATACGGTCCTCACGTTCCCACGTGAATTTAGGTCCATGCCTTGCATTCCAACGAACTTTGACGAGTTTGACACTGCTCCTGGGAGTTTTGTTAACTTTCCAATCCGTAACCTCAACAGGTTCTTCAGTGAAGTGGAGCGTGTCGTCGATATGAACTTCGTCAGCAGGAATGATCACTGTCTCTTGTGTTGGACTCTTTGATGTGGGGTAAAATACACATATTTGTCCCGTGTAGATTGTATAATTATTGTATAGTTATTTATTTTTTTTAGTTAGTTTTAGTATTATATTATATTATATTGTGTTTTGGCAGGTACTGGTGCAAATGGAACGAAAAAGAATAATATAGAAACATCCAGCTAGTTGAGTAGATTAGACCGCCATTGACCGAATTAAAATTGCCGTTATTTTCCATGATTGGGTCGAGACCACTCTCTAAGTAAGTTAGAAGGGCGATTTGACAGAAAAAAGGAAAGAGGGCAGCTATGACACGTGAGGCTTTTAATATATGCTTGAAAGTACTAAAAGGCCATCAATGAAATCAATTTATTACATGTAATGCTACTGCCTATTCTTTTGTTATTTTTGGGCTGATGTATTACGAGACTTGGCCCAAATTCTCTTTGAAGATTGTGAATAATCTGAATTAAAGGCCATAATATATTGAACTAGTTGATTCCCCGCCCACGTTGCGGGGCGATGGCCAAATAGTTCTCAATCAATTAAAAAAACACTTCTATAAATTTGCTAGGAAAAAACTAAAATGATGATAAGACTGGAATTTTTGGCTCAGGGCAAACCTGTAATTTTTCAGCACTAATGAGCGAATGTTATGCGGCTTCTTTAGA
Source organism: Helianthus tuberosus (assembly GCA_030545235.1). Classification (NCBI taxonomy): domain Eukaryota; kingdom Viridiplantae; phylum Streptophyta; class Magnoliopsida; order Asterales; family Asteraceae; genus Helianthus; species Helianthus tuberosus. The sequence continues at coordinate 32,251,226 of CM060430.1, forward strand.
CGAAAAAAAATTAAATCGAGTCAAACAATTAAAACCAAAAACTTTTATAGTTTTGCTAGAAAAATTAAAACGATGGGGAAAACGTAACTTTGAACTGAGGGGGAAATCATAATTTTGTTTCAGGGATAAAATCGTAAATTAAATGGACCAATGAGGTTGAGGGTAAAATCGTAACTTGGTTGTGTGAGAAAAAAAAACTAATGGGAAAACTGTAAATTTAAACAGGGAAAAATCGTAATTTTAAACCGAGGGCAAAATTGAAATTTTTAGCTGGGAACAAAAGCGTAAATTTATTTTTAAATGGGGTAAAAACATAATTTTGAACAGATGACAAAATCGTTATTATAAGGAAAAAAACCTAATGGCAAAACTGTAAATTTAAACGGGGCAAAATCATAATGTTGAACCGAGGGAAAAATTAAAAATTTTTAGCTGAGAGTAAAAACGTAAATTTATTTTTAAGTGAGGGTAAAAGAATAATTTTGAACTAATGGTAAAATCGTAATTTTAAAACGGAATAAAATTGTAAATTTGTTGGGCAAATAGGAAAGTGTCATGCATGACTATAAATATAAACGGGACAAAATCGTAATTTAGCAAAAAAAAATAATAAAAAAAAATTGGGTGGCAGGTGTCCGCCCAACTCAACCAACCCAATGAAACCACTATTGCCCGAGATGGTTTTTGTTATAGTAGATAATTGTGGCGGCTGCCATATGATATGGGTGGAGGTGGATATTATTATGATTGGAGTGGGCCAAAGTCCAATTCAATTAGGGGTGAACGAACAGATAATAGGCTATGATGATTTTTTAAGGAGAGGCGGCAGTTAGGAGATTACGAACAGAAGACATCAGACTATTGGGGGAGACGCACGAAACCTAAATTACGAATTTAGAGTTCTTGGAGCATACTTTGAAGGCAATTGGAGATTTCAAGGCACGGGAATCATTGGTACGAGTCGAAGTTGAAGAATCGAAGAATCAATCGGGTTTTCTAATCCCTTGTTTTGTCGATTACTTTCTTAGAACTTTGTTACAATGAATTCTGTTTTAGACATCTTTGTTTTGTTTTCATTCACTGAGATGCTTGGCTAATTTCATAAACCACCTAGACTATGATGAATGAATTAATATAAAGATTTTACCGTTTTCGTTATTTGCATGATTGTTATGAGTGATTGTGTTTAGTAAGAGGTTTGATTTAATGGTTTGATGTGTATGCGTACTTTGATTTGGTTTATTATTGTTACTTGCTTCATATGATTCTTAGTGACGGTCTATATCACAACGTAGAGTCATATTAGGGTTTAGGGTTTCGGTGAGTGTCTATATCACGTTAGAAAACCTTCACTCTTTAGGGAGAATTGCGCAATAACCCCTAGAAGTAACTGGTAATAATTTGCTAAGTTTTAGTGTTCTACTAGTCCTAATACCTGGGAAGTGAGGGGCTATTGGTAGGTCTTACCCGGCGAATTGCTTTAGATAGGCCTTGGGAAAGGTTATGTCTTGGTTTACCTGTCGGTTTTATTAGTCTATCAAGTCAAACTAATTTCTTCAAACTACCCTAGATCTAGGATTGGGAAAGAATAGGTCAATATTAGGGTACTTACACAATAATTAGATAACTGGGAAGAAGTCTAATTACCGGTAGGATTAACGGCCTAGGTAGTGCCACAGGTTTCTCCTTGAGAAGGGTCGAGGGGCCTCGTTGGTTCTTAATAGGTTTAGTATCATAAGATCTCGGTTCCATAACTCGTACATTTAACTTGATTGGTAATCTCTTAAAAACAATCCAGGATTCTTGTCTAGGTGGTCTAGTTCTCACATAAGAAAAGTTCACAGTCGTCATTCGTTTTTAGTCTAGTTTTAGTAGTTTAATATAGATTTCTTAGTTTTCCGTAACCCCCCCCCCCCTCAAACAATTAAACAAGTATTAGTCGTGTATGTCAGTGTCTATTAGAGTCTAGTTTACGTAATACATAGAGTCCTGTGGTTCGATATCCGGACTTCCTAGGTTATACTACATTGATCGGTACACTTGCCGATTGTGTGGTTTTAGGTCGAGTCTAGAATTAAAGCTTTATAGTGTCTAGAATAGAGAGTCTAATTTAGTTGTTTTTAATAGTCTGTTTAGCACACATCAAGTTTTTGGCGCCGCTGCCGGGGACTCTTGGTAATTGCGTTCATTAGCTTTGATAGATTTACTTGACAAATACGTGCTACGTGTTTACTTTGTTTTGTGTCTTTTCTTTTTATCTTGAGTCGTAGTAACTATTGTTTGCTTTTCTTGTGTTCAGGTTTTTGCTCGTAGTGGATGCCACATCTGCGATCGCACGGACCACCACCACCAATCAAGCAGTCATCATCTCAACTGGGCGAAGGCCCACAGGTTACTTCTACATCTTCATCTCATTTCCCCAAGTTCGATTTCACCCCGTTACCCACCCCACCTCCTACACCACCACCTTCACCAAACCATTCACCTAAGGTTACCCCACCCGATAGCCCTACTTCTAGTACCTCTAGTAACCTAGAGAACTTAGAACACATGGCTAACCCTAGGCAAACTGTTCACCAGCAGGCCACTCAGAATTTCACCGGCCTTGCTTCACCCATCACCGTTCCACCCATAGTGAATGACAATTCATGGCAGATTCCATCCTATGCCATGCAGGCCATCACCAATAGCATCCAATTCCATGGCCGAGACGATGAGGACGCCCCGGCTCACATTAACCGTTTCTCTAGGATGTTAGCTACCTTTAGCCTTAGCGGTGCACCCAACGATGCCACCTACTTACAGCTTTTCCCGTTTTCACTAGCTGGCCGTGCGGCTACTTGGTTGGACTCACAACCAACCGGTACTTTTACCACCTGGGCGGGGCTTCGTCAAGCCTTTCTGAATAAGTATTTCCCGCCCGCTAAAGCCTCACGACTTAGGGACGAAATCCATTCTTTTCGCATGGGGCCCGACGAGCCCTACTACCTTGCTTGGGAGCGTTTCCAAACCCTTTGTGCTCGTTGCTCCCAGCATGGTCTTTCTGATTGGGCCTTATGTGAGAAATTTTATAACGGTCTTACCCAAGAAACTCGTGATAGGTTTGACACCAACGCGGGGGGGCATATGATGGGTATTCTTACAGTTCCTGAGTGTCTAGAGCGTTTTGAGGCGTTTGCTCAGTCTCAGTCCCAATCACGATCCGATCAGAGGTATCAAAGTGGTAATTCAAATACCACTACTAGTGCACCCGCCCGAGGGGTGAACCATGTCACCATGGACCCTAGTTTAGCCTCTGTTTTGGAAAACATCACTCGAGAGCTTAAGGAGATTAGAGCTAAGGTTGATAAGTGTGAGTTTTGTCGAGGGGGTCATGATACGAGTGCATGTCCTGTACTAGCTGGTGAGGAGCAATGTGATTATTTAGGAGGAGGGTTTGGTAGAGGTCAGTCTAGCGGTTTTGGGGGTAATAATCTTGGTTCAGGTTGGAGAAATAATAATAATAACTTAAATAATAATAACAATTTTCGCTCAAGTGGATCTCTTGGTTTTCAATTGGCTCAAAATCCGAATAGGGGTCTAGGTTCACTCTTTAGTGGGAGTTCGAATGGGCAGGTTAAGGATGGAGGGTCAAGTAATCAGGTTCAAACAGGTCAGGGCTCAAGTTTCGATTTAGGGGGTAGCATGGAAAGAATGGAGTCCATGATGAGTCAACTAATTTCTAGGGATCAAAGTACCCAAAAGAAACTTAGTGAACATGACCTTATGTTGAAGAATCACCAAGCTGCAGTCCAAGACCTTTCTAGGGTAGTAAGTGATATGTCTAGGAAGTTAGATGAGAGATTACCCGGTCAGTTTGCAGCTAACACCCAACCTAATCCGAATGCTCATGTAAAAGCCATCACCACTCGTAGTGGCAGAACCGTAGGAAACCCTAGTATTGAGGAGAGAGAGGTTGATGAGGATGGTGATGTGATAGATGAAGTGATAGAGATGGAGGCTCCCGACAAAGTGCAAAAGAGGCTAGTCCCAGCAAGTACCGCACAGCCCGGTGAGTCTCAGGGTGAGAAGAAAGTTGAGAAAAAGCCCGTAGATGTTAGACCTTCACCCTACGTGAATCATGAGTATGTTCCGTTTCCCTCACGTCTTAAGAATCAGAAATACTCGAGGGAATACGGGCAGTTTTTAGACATCTTCAAGCAATTGAAGATTAACCTTCCTTTCATTGAGGCACTCCAGTCCATGCCTAAGTATGCAAAATTTTTGAAGGACCTTCTTAGGAATAAGGAGAAGTTAGGGGAGTTGTCGAATGTCCCATTGCATGGAGGGTGTTCGGCCATTGTTTCAAATAAGCTTCCTGAAAAGCTTACCGATCCCGGTGTGTTCACTATTCCTTGTCTATTCGGTAGTAACACCAACACTAGAGCCTTAGCCGACCTAGGTGCTAGCATTAATTTGATGCCCTCTTCGCTTTACGAGAATCTAGACTTAGGCGAGCTTACACCTACCCGAATGACATTGTCCTTAGCTGATAGATCTGTGAAACACCCGAGGGGAATAGTTGAGAATTTGCTTGTGAAGGTAGATAAGTTTGTCTTTCCGGCTGACTTCGTTATTCTTGACATGGAAGCCGATGAAAACATACCACTGATTTTAGGCCGGCCATTCTTAAACACCGCTAAAGCTCTCATAGATGTCTCTTTAGGCACCATCACACTTAGAGCGGGAGAGGAATCGGTAGTTTTTAACGTTATGGATTCGAGAGGGCCTAGTGATAGAGTGCATTCGGTTTCATTAGTGGGGGAGTGTGAGAAGGAAGATAGAGATGAGGAGAAGGATGTGAGTGATGCGAGTCTAGAGAAGGTGCTAGGATTCAAGTGTGGGGATCCACCGGATAGGAAATTGGAAAAATTAGAGGAGAGAGTGGTGCGTTTAGAATCTAGGATAGAGACACTGAGCAAACCTCAGTGTGGGGATGGATTTCGGTATGGAGAGTTTAGATTCAAAACGCTAGATGACGAGTTGAGAGATTTTGAGAGAGATAAGGGTGTTCGGGTTGATTTGAGCGATAAATATAGTGGTGCTACAGCCCGTGAGAGCATGTTTGGAGGTGAGCTGCATCTCCATGATCCTCCATAAATATGTGAGAAGTTGCTACTCGTTTGTAGAGTTTGTATAGTTTGCATCTTCGTTTATTTTTCGTTTTTTTAGGGTAGTTAACGGTCGTCTTTGTCAGTTTTTCGTGTCTTTGTTTGTGGTTTGAGTCGTTTGCAGGATGCATTCCCGAGGAATTACAGGAGAACGCGGAAAAAAAATTGAGGTTCCGGGTAAGTTTCAGACTTAGAAAATCTTTGGTTGGTTGTTAGATGTTTTGGAAAAGTTTGAAAAATTCTAAGTCATGAAACATAAAAGTCCACGAAACATTCTGTGAAAATTGGCCCCTGGCGTGACGCCAGGGGGCTTAGCGTGACGCGACCAAGATCAGTTCAAAATAAATTACATTTGGAGGCGACGCGTCGCGCGAGGGGGGTCTAGCGTAGCGCGAGGCCTCCTTGAACCGGCTCTTACTTGTTTTTGACCTTTAGTTTGTATTTTTGGTCCTTTAGTTTTGTATTTTGAGTCTTTTATTTTGTATATTGAGTCTAAAGTAGTAGTATTTGAGTCTTTTTGTTTTTAGAGTCGGTACTGCGTTGGGTTCTGTTTTGTGTTGATTGTGCAGGTTTGGATTGTACCACCCGTACCCAATTGCCATTCGGGTGATTCTGGACTTGCTATATTGATAAACCCAAGCAGATTAGGCAACGATCGCGAATGGAATGCTATACGATCGTTCGTGGGATTCAAGACTCGTACGGCTGGCACTGACTTTTGTCCTAACCAGCTAAGTCGTTTCCCTTTTTGTTGTTGTTGTATTTTTATTTATTTCGTTTGCAGTTTTTATTTTTAGGTAGTTGTTGAGTCGTATTTTCGTTCTTGCATTAGGGACAATGCAATCTCTAAGTGTGGGGATGGGATACTTGTAAATATTTGAGTCATAAAATTTGAAAAACACAAAAAACTTAAAAAATTGAAAAATTCAAAAAAAAATTGAAAAAAATCAGAAAATGTCTTTCGAATAAAAAAGAAGTTTGCAATTAAAGCGGAAAGTGATAGAAAAGATGAATTTTTGCTCGGGTTCGAATAATAATAATATGAGATAATAATAAACCGAGTTTGCGTATAGTTTGGGATATGAGGATAGGCCCGAGTTTGGTTTTAAGTCCCTTTGAGTTAATATACCTTAATTGTCGGTCTACTAGTGGGTTCTCGCCTGGAAAAATATGGGAAACTAAAACTGCCAATAAGAGTATAAGGGGCACCGTTATAAGTTAAAACTGTTAGAGTTTGTGATCATAAAAAAAAAAGAATAAAAAGTGAGCTAGAAACTAAATGAAAGTAACACAGGCCTATGTAATCCAAGTTGGGGATAGCGACTCTACAGCCGGAATGCCTCTGGGATGTGTGAAATCGAATTGCCGAATAAAAGTACCGAAACCTAAGTAATCTGTGGTTGGGGATAGCGACTCTACAGCCGGAATACCTCTTGGTTAGGGAAAGCATCGTCTAGCCTCACGAGAGATAAAAAAAAAAAAAAAAGCAAAAAGCAAAGCAAAAAAAAGAAAGAAAGAAAAAAAAATGAAAAAAAAAAAAAAGTTGATTGTAAACTTTCTTGGTTTTGATATAAAACGGTTAGGAATTGGTCTCGTGATCGTTCTTTTAGTCCTATAAGCTTGAGGTGGGAGTAGGTGGACCGTAAATTCTAGTGTGAGACCCTAGGTAGACTGACCGCACTTAAATTAAATTCACATGATAAGGGCTTAGGATTGGATTTGGGTTTAAAGTGGACAAGTATATTCGCAATCGCGGCTAACGCAAGTCTTGGTTTTAATTAATTATACCTATACTTTTGACCCGGGTGATTATTTGTTTCTGATTCCGTTGCATAATTCTTTTTCGAGGACGAAAAAAGAGTAAGTGTAGGGATATTTGATGTGGGGTAAAATACACATATTTGTCCCGTGTAGATTGTATAATTATTGTATAGTTATTTATTTTTTTTAGTTAGTTTTAGTATTATATTATATTATATTATATTATATTATATTATATTGTGTTTTGGCAGGTACTGGTGCAAATGGAACGAAAAAGAATAATATAGAAACATCCAGCTAGTTGAGTAGATTAGACCGCCATTGACCGAATTAAAATTGCCGTTATTTTCCATGATTGGGTCGAGACCACTCTCTAAGTAAGTTAGAAGGGCGATTTGACAGAAAAAAGGAAAGAGGGCAGCTATGACACGTGAGGCTTTTAATATATGCTTGAAAGTACTAAAAGGCCATCAATGAAATCAATTTATTACATGTAATGCTACTGCCTATTCTTTTGTTATTTTTGGGCTGATGTATTACGAGACTTGGCCCAAATTCTCTTTGAAGATTGTGAATAATCTGAATTAAAGGCCATAATATATTGAATTGTGGCGGCTGCCATATGATATGGGTGGAGGTGGATATTATTATGATTGGAGTGGGCCAAAGTCCAATTCAATTAGGGGTGAACGAACAGATAATAGGCTATGATGATTTTTTAAGGAGAGGCGGCAGTTAGGAGATTACGAACAGAAGACATCAGACTATTGGGGGAGACGCACGAAACCTAAATTACGAATTTAGAGTTCTTGGAGCATACTTTGAAGGCAATTGGAGATTTCAAGGCACGGGAATCATTGGTACGAGTCGAAGTTGAAGAATCGAAGAATCAATCGGGTTTTCTAATCCCTTGTTTTGTCGATTACTTTCTTAGAACTTTGTTACAATGAATTCTGTTTTAGACATCTTTGTTTTGTTTTCATTCACTGAGATGCTTGGCTAATTTCATAAACCACCTAGACTATGATGAATGAATTAATATAAAGATTTTACCGTTTTCGTTATTTGCATGATTGTTATGAGTGATTGTGTTTAGTAAGAGGTTTGATTTAATGGTTTGATGTGTATGCGTACTTTGATTTGGTTTATTATTGTTACTTGCTTCATATGATTCTTAGTGACGGTCTATATCACAACGTAGAGTCATATTAGGGTTTAGGGTTTCGGTGAGTGTCTATATCACGTTAGAAAACCTTCACTCTTTAGGGAGAATTGCGCAATAACCCCTAGAAGTAACTGGTAATAATTTGCTAAGTTTTAGTGTTCTACTAGTCCTAATACCTGGGAAGTGAGGGGCTATTGGTAGGTCTTACCCGGCGAATTGCTTTAGATAGGCCTTGGGAAAGGTTATGTCTTGGTTTACCTGTCGGTTTTATTAGTCTATCAAGTCAAACTAATTTCTTCAAACTACCCTAGATCTAGGATTGGGAAAGAATAGGTCAATATTAGGGTACTTACACAATAATTAGATAACTGGGAAGAAGTCTAATTACCGGTAGGATTAACGGCCTAGGTAGTGCCACAGGTTTCTCCTTGAGAAGGGTCGAGGGGCCTCGTTGGTTCTTAATAGGTTTAGTATCATAAGATCTCGGTTCCATAACTCGTACATTTAACTTGATTGGTAATCTCTTAAAAACAATCCAGGATTCTTGTCTAGGTGGTCTAGTTCTCACATAAGAAAAGTTCACAGTCGTCATTCGTTTTTAGTCTAGTTTTAGTAGTTTAATATAGATTTCTTAGTTTTCCGTAACCCCCCCCCCCCTCAAACAATTAAACAAGTATTAGTCGTGTATGTCAGTGTCTATTAGAGTCTAGTTTACGTAATACATAGAGTCCTGTGGTTCGATATCCGGACTTCCTAGGTTATACTACATTGATCGGTACACTTGCCGATTGTGTGGTTTTAGGTCGAGTCTAGAATTAAAGCTTTATAGTGTCTAGAATAGAGAGTCTAATTTAGTTGTTTTTAATAGTCTGTTTAGCACACATCACTCTTTCTCAAATTTGATACATGGAATGTATCGTGAACACCATTTAGTTCAGCAGGTAGGTCCAACTTGTAGGCAACAAGCCCAATCCTTTGCAGGATTCTGAAAGGGCCAATGTAACGCGGATTCGACTTCCCATGCTTTCCGAAGCGTGCTACACCCTTCCAGGGTGAAACCTTCAATAAAACCATATCCCCAACTTGAAATTCCAAAGGTTTCCTCTTTGGATCTGCATAGGCTTTCTGTCTGTCACGAGCCGCCTCGATGCGTTTTCGAATCTGCGCAATCTTATCTGTCGTCTCTTGGACTATTTCGGGACCAACAAGCTGCCTATCACCTGCATCAGCCCAGCATAGTGGCGATCGACACTTGCGTCCGTAAAGAGCTTCAAATGGCGCGGCTCCAATGCTTGTGTGGTAGCTGTTGTTGTACGAAAATTCGACCAATGGTAAATGATTATCCCAGCTACCACCCAAATCCATTACACATGCTCGCAGCATATCCTCCAAAGTATGAATTGTTCGTTCACTTTGGCCATCAGTTTGCGGATGAAATGCAGTGCTCAAATTCAACTGTGAGCCAAAAGCTTCTTGGAAGGATTGCCAAATCCTTGATGTGAAACATCCATCTCTATCAGAGATGATCGAGAGAGGCACTCCATGACTTGCAACAATCTCTCGCATGTATATTTCCGCCAGTTTACTCGTGTTATCCTTTTCTTTGATTGGTAAGAAATGTGCGGACTTTGTTAGGCGGTCTACTATCACCCAAATCATATCATGGCCTCTGGGCGTCCTTGGCAGCTTTGTTATGAAATCCATTGAGATTTGTTCCCATTTCCACTTGGGAATCTCAGGTTGTTGCAGAAGTCCTGAAGGCTTCTGGTATTCAGCTTTTACCTTGGCGCACGTTAAACACTTGCTAACATAAACAGCAACATCGCCTTTCATCCTAGGCCACCAATAATAATCTTTAAGGTCCTGGTACATCTTATCCGCTCCTGGGTGGATAGAGTATCGTGATTTGTGAGCTTCATCAAAGATAACTTTTCTCAAACCACCAAACAGAGGAACCCAAATCCTTTTCATGAAGCATAGCGTTCCTTCCTCGTTTGGCACTAATTGCTTCTCCATCCCACGGAGATATTCCTCTTCAATGTTCCTTTCTTTCAGAGCTTCTCTTTGTGCGGCACGAATGTGTAAAGCGAGATCCGTCTGGACGATCATTTCCAAAGCCCTAACCCTTATGGGCTTGATCATCTCTTTTCGACTCAAGGCATCAGCGACCACATTCGCTTTCCCTGGATGATACTTGATCTCGCAGTCGTAATCGTTCAATAATTCGACCCAACGTCTTTGTCTCATATTCAATTCTTTCTGGTCGAATATGTGCTGCAGACTCTTATGATCCGTAAAGATTGTACATTTTGTACCATACAAATAATGTCTCCAGATTTTCAGCGCAAATACCACTGCGCCTAGCTCCAAATCATGCGTGGTATAGTTCTTTTCATGAACTTTCAATTGGCGCGAAGCGTAAGCTATAACTTTCTGGCGTTGCATCAACACGCAACCCAATCCTTGACGCGAGGCGTCACATTATACCACGAAATCATCAGTCCCTTCTGGTAGCGCTAAGATCGGCGCATTGCAAAGCTTGTCTTTCAGTAACTGGAATGCTTCTTCCTGTTTGATTCCCCAATCAAACTTCTTATCCTTCTGTGTGAGGAAGGTCAATGGTTGAGCGATCTTTGAAAAATCCTCAATAAATCTTCGATAGTAGCCAGCCAAACCTAAGAACTGGCGAATCTCGGTCGGCGTTTTTGGAGTCTCCCAGCTCTTTATCGCCTCGATCTTTGTGGGATCAACATGGATTCCATTTTCATTAACCACGTGTCCAAGAAACTGGACTTCGCGTAGCCAAAACTCGCACTTTGAGAATTTGGCATGCAACTTTTCCTTTTTCAGCAATTCCAAAATAGCTCTTAGATGTTGTTCGTGTTCATTCTTCGTCTTTGAATAGATCAAGATATCATCTATGAACACAATCACAAACTTGTCCAAGTACGGCTTACAAACTCTATTCATCAAATCCATAAAAACAGCTGGCGCGTTTGTCAACCCAAACGGCATCACCAGAAACTCGTAGTGTCCATAGCGAGTTCTGAAAGCAGTTCTAGGAATACTTTCCTCTTGTATTCTCAGCTGATGGTAACCAGATCGCAAATCGATCTTCGAGTAGTAGCTTGGACCTTGCAGTTGGTCGAATAAGTCATCAATCCTTGGTAGAGGATATCTATTCTTGATAGTTAACTTATTCAACTCCCGGTAGTCAATGCACATGCGGAAACTACCGTCTTTCTTTTTAACAAATAGAACCGGAGCTCCCCAAGGTGAGAAGCTTGGTCTGATGAATCCTTTGTCCAATAGCTCCTGGAGTTGTGTCGACAACTCCTGCATCTCTGACGGCGCAAGTCTGTAGGGTGCCTTGGCTACAGGCGCGACACCTGGAACCAAGTCAATGTGGAATTCAACTTGCCTTTGAGGCGGTAATCCTGGCAAGTCTTCTGGAAAGACCTCCGGATATTCCTTGACGACTGGAATGTCTTCAAACTTTGGTTCAGCAACTTTCTTATCCACGATGTGTGCTAAGAATGCAACACATCCCTTCCGTAAACACTTCCTAGCTTTCAGGCAACTAATAATTCTCAGCGGCGTATCATGCTTCTCTCCGTGCACTATGATCGTTTCTTCATCCGTTAGTGGGATGCGGATGGTCTTCTCATGGCAAATGATCTCGGCTTTGTTACTGGACAACCAATCCATTCCCACTACCACATCAAAGCTTCCCAACTCGACAGGTAGTAGTCTAGCGTAAACTCGTGCCCTCCTAGTTCAATCACACATCCTCGGATAACTTCACTGGTCTCAACTAGTTTCCCATTTGCTAATTCGATGGAGTCGGAACGTTTAATTTACTAGGCGTCAACCCAAGTATTTTCTTAAATTCTAATGACACGAAACTATAATCCGCACCAGTATCAAACAAAACGGATGCAAATCGTTGGTTTATAGGGAACGTACCAGTAACAACGTTGGGATCCTGGCGCGCTTCCCTCGCCTCCATGTTAAACACTCTCCCGTGGGCTTGAATCAATCCTGGGCGGTCCCGCTTAAAGTGCCCAATGTCACCACAGTTAAAACAACCCAATTTTTGACCATTTCCTCCTCCGTTCCCCGCTTGATTGTTGTATTGATTTCGATTCGCGTCCCCAGCTTGATTTGCATTCTTCCCTCGATTTCCATTACCTCCATTATTTCCTTGTACACGATTACCATTGCCACCTCGATTATTGTTCCGATTACCAAAACCTCCTTGGCCTCCCCGGCCTGCACTGGCCCAGCAGTTATCCTTCAGGTGGCCAACTTTTCCACAAGCTTCACATATTTTTGGCCCACACCGGCCAGAATGATGACGCTGGCAGGTGTTACACTTGGGATGCGTTCCCATATATCATTTCCCCTTCTTTCTAATACCGGTTGCAGCTTGGACTGGTGCGCTTGATTCTCCTTTCTTGCCAACACTGCTAGTTCCCTGTTTGAAGTTCGAGAATTTCCTCTTATTCTCACCAGACGACTCTACGTGAGTCTCTTTCTTCTTTGGCTCAACATTCGAAAACTTGTTCAGGTGGATGGCTTCCTCAGGAAGAGACACGCTCAGATCGATAGCCTCTGTGATTGTTGCAGGCTTGGAAGTAGTGACCATACTCATGATTTGTGGAGCTAAACCCCAGATAAAGCGCTCGATTCGCTTGAATTCCGGTGTAACCATATAAGGTACCACATGCGACAAGTCGTGGAATCTCTGAACATATTCCGCGATTTTGGGACCGTCCATCTTCAAATGCCAAAACTCAGTCTCCAACCTTTGTATCACAGCACGAGAACAATACTTCCTTCGCATCAATTCTTTTAACTCGGCCCATGTCAACGTGTAAGCAGCGGCTTCACCAAGAGTTTGCACTTGTAAGTTCCACCAGGACAGGGCTATGTCCAAAAATAGCCCAGAAATGTACGTCACTTGTTGGTCTGGAGCGCACTTGCTCATTCGAAGAATAGACTCCGTCTTTTTGGCCCATCTTACAAAAGCAACAGCACCTCCGGTGCCGTCAAAGTTCACAGGCTTGCAGTCTAGAAACTGCTTGTAAGTGCACCCTGCACATACGTTAGAATATACAAATGGTATTAGCGGACGTGCTATAAACATCCAAATGTATTGTAATACATCCCAAATGACTTAACATTACCATGTGGTGGATTGTTATTGCCGTTATTGTTCAAATTGCTTCCGCTGGTTCCTCCTTGTGTGGCTGCATACTGCGTAATGGCGGCAACAATGATTCCTTGAAGTTCTGCCTCGTTGGCAGGCATACGCGTTTGGCGTCTTGGTGGCATCTTCTAAAAGATGGTTCACGTTGGTCAGGTCATAGTAAGTAAAGTGTACGTATGTATTCAACAATATCAACACATAACATCTCATGTTATAAATAAATCAACCACATAACATCTCATGTTATAGAACATAAACAATCACTCAACATCACATATAATGAGAATACTGCGATTGCGCTGTCATAAATCAAGACCACAATGTAAGATTTACAAGTACATAACTGTATCGTACATCATCAGTGACTAAGGGCCACATCGCCCTAGTCCAAACTATCTAATCAGTGACATCAGCAACAAATATACAAATCATCAAAAGTCATAATCATCAAAATGTGGTCTCCAAAAGCTGTGTAGTCTGCACAATCACAGTCGTCTCACCCAAAAGTCTACCTGCATCGAATCAAAAAGGCCTAAGCTGATGGCGGTGGAGGAGGGGGAAAATGAGAAAAGAGTAAACGTCGCATATGATGCCAGTCCTCCTCCATAGCGCGATGAGAGCGCAATAAGTATGCTATCTGCTGCTCGGGAGTCTAAAAACATGCGGCAGAATCAGGTGAAAGTGGTCGAGGAGGGTGTGATACGGCAGGTGGGGTCTGGCACTGGCACGGGAGTCGCTGAGCTCTCTCTAGCTCCTGTACGCGACGGGTCAACGCCTCCTGCTGTATCATGAAAGATGTGAGAACATCCTCCGTAGAATACCCCACGTGATATGGGTGATACGGATCCGTCGGTGGCATAATGGGGGGCCTAGTCCAGAGGAATGGCTCACTAGATGGAGCGAAGGATGGTACAGTAAATGGTGCAACAGTGGGAACAACAGTGGTATGAGGAATCTGAGGTACAAACTGATCTCCTCCTGGCATGAAAGGTGTATGACCAAACGGATGACGTGACGAACCCTCCCCAGGACGGGGTGGAGGAATATCATGGAGATAAGTGACCGGGAGATCTGTGCGGTGAGTATCTGTGATATGTGTGGGAAGCAAAGGTACGTCGATGGGAGCTGAAACAGGGGCTGAAACGGGTGCCACGGGTGGTGTAACAGGCAGCACGAAAGGTGGGTAATCATCGTCATCATCTATCCACCCATTGCGGGTGTGTGCGTATCGTGGATCAATGTGGGTCGCGAAAGGTGCACGGTCGAACATCACCGGCATAGGATCTGGAAGTGGGGCGACAACAGGATCCTCTAACAACAATGGAGCATCAATATGAACATCAACAGCATGATCATCCACCAACTGTGGAACAACAACAGGATGATCATCAACAGGTATATCATCAACCAAAGGAGCAACAGCAGGTGCATCGGCATGAACATGGTCATGCTCCAATGCCGTGTCAGGAGCGACAACTGGCTCAGGGACCACAGCCGGCTCTGGATCAACAAACTCCATCTCGAAATCAGCTGGATCAGCAAACAAGGGATCGACAGGGGCTACAGGATCTTCTAGGAGCTGGTCTAAGTGTATGAACTAAATGTCATGGTCTGGATCAAAACCAGGTGGAAAAACAGGATCATCCTCAATATCGTGATCAAACTCAAAGTCATGCGTAGGTGCAGCTGATGATGCCACATCAGGGCCGACGTCGTGTGAGTGGTGCTGCACTCCCTGTGTATGCAAAGATGCGGACGCCACAGACTCAAATGAGTCTGGGACAGGTGAATGAACAGGGGCCTCTCCTGCAGGGGCGTCAGCAAGAAGCAAGATATCATCAGCAGCAATAGTGGCCTCACCCTCAAGGTCATCCTCAAGTGGGTCCTCCTTAAATAAATCGACGTCATCGTCGAAAACATCAACAAGTGGCATATCAACAACGGGATAAGCGGCAAGGGATAAGCAGGGATCACCACGAGTGGTAAAGCCCCAGCGAGATGGCCATCAGCAGGCTCGGCTACGACGTCAGGCAGCGCAAAGGGCTGAAAGTCGTCATCATCTGTGCTGGTAGTATCTGAAGTGTACACCTCGTGCTCCGATGAAACTATGTCGTCTGATACTATCGCCATAGGGTCCAGAGTGTCGGAAACTCTAGTGTCTGATGAAGAAGGCATGATGTCTGTAACACAAACACACATATGCACAAGTAATCAATCATATAAACATGTTAGTCACCAATAAGCAATCAAGTAATTCTCCTAGTCCCACTAGTCTAACCTCCCAGCCTCTCAGACTGAACCTCCTAGTCCCACTAGATTAACCTCCCAGCCTCTCAGACTGAACCTCCTAGTCCCACTAGATTATCCTCCCAGCCTCCCAGACTGAACCCTCTAGTCCCACTAGACTAACCTCCTAGACTGAACCCTCTAGTCCCACTAGACTAACCTCCCAGCCTCCCAGACTGAACCCTCTAGTCCCACTAGACTAACCTCCCAGCCTCCAAGACTAAACCCTCTAGTCCCACTAGACTACTCCCTCAGTCTCTCAGACTGAGCCATAACTTTTAAAAATATTTTGCACTCTGGATCTGGACGTAGTGTATGTAATGTAAAAATGTTTTCGTGAGAGCCCTAGTGATCATAGTCTAGACTCGAGAAGGAATCCTAGTTCGCTATGATCAAAGCTCTGATACCAAGCTGTCACACCCTGGCTTTGCGGAAGCGTGGGTTTATTTGGTGTGACTTCTTAATACCATAGCTTAATACCATAGCTTAATCCTAGTTCGCTATGATCAAAACAAAATACCACAACATTGTTTTAGAGTTGACACATGCAACGAGTTTACAACACAACATAATAAAAATCTTGTTCATAAGACACAACCACAAAACATGAAATAGATGCAGTTTAGGACTTGTGACTCGTCCAGGCAAAAGTCACAACCCTTAAACTCGGATGACATCACTTCTCCTACGCAGCTTAATACCCTTGCATACTTAGCCAGATCCGTTAATTTCCTGAAATACATGTAAGTTGAAAAATCAACATAAAGTTGAGCGAGTTCATGTGAAAGTGAGTATGTAAAACCTTTGTAAGTATAAAATCCCTGGTATGTAGCAAATAAGGAAATAAAGAGATCACCAATGGTTTGCAAGGCCATTGATATGTGTGAAGTGCAGTAGGAAGACTCAAACCTAGCAGATTTTTGCGTCGGGTACCAAGTCTCCCCGAGGTCCGTACTGTTGGGCCTGGGGCTGGGCTCGCTACACCCAGATAGATCTACCGCTAAAGACCCTCGGTCCTACTATGAGGATTAATGGCCTCCAGTTCCCGCCTACCCACTCACATGATCTAAGTTGTAACCCTCCTTACGCTAACCATACCATGTAAAAAGTATTCGTAATCATAGTAACATGTATTTCACCCCCGGAGTATAAAAATGAAAACAGTTAAGAGAAAAAAGGGGGGGGGGGGACATGAACTCACAGACGTGCGTCTCGAAATAGTAAATCCCCAAATCAACCTGCTGCATGACGACCTACACGTACTAACTTCTATTAGACGGACGGCCGTGCCTTGGCTTAAGGTTTAACGTTTTTGGGAAATAGTTAGGCAACTATTTCGTATTTACACTTTGTAATTATCTATAGTTATATTCCTTCCCAAGGATGGGGGTTTTAATACATGTGCGTTTTTGTAATTCCAAAAAAATATATTATTAAGTCTCACTTAATAAAATATATTTTTATTCATTTGTCTAAAATATTCTATCTCCAAAATATACATAATTTTCTCAAAAATATTATATTTTATACCTTACAATTTCCAAAATAATACTTTGTCAAAATACACATTTAAGAGTATTTTTCCAAAAATAAGTAAGTTACATTTAAAGTTCGGATGGTAATAATAATACCGGTGTAACTTAACATTTATTTGTGATAGTGTTGGCATTATTTTGGAGTCGTGCTTTCATGACATGTTCCAGGTTATATTATTTTTACTCTAAAAATAATATATAGTTCTCAAAATAATCATAAAATCACACAAGTGTTTTATTATGAAATATATATTCTCAATATATACTTAACAAGTTTTATTTAAGAAAATCCACCTCCGACACTTGGTAATTTTGTAATAAAAATCATGGCGAAGTTTGTTTGGAAAACAAGTCAAAAATATATTTATAAACACTTGTCACCAAAAATATTCTAAGTGTTATTTTCTGGAAAAATTTCGCCAGAGTTTCCTTTGTAACTGGAGGTGGCCACACTTACTAGCGTATCATTTTCTTTTCAAAATTCAATCAACAATTTTCCAATCATCAATATTCAATGTTCAATCGTCATACTAGTCAAAATAAGCATAAATCGCAAACACATGAACTTGTAAGTTGTGTAAAAGTATGTAGTAACCTTCTAACATTTTTAGTAGATCTTTCCATCTTTAAAAATAAAATCAGTTTCTTGGAAACTTTATTTTTAAAGAATATGTAACTTTACAACTTATAGTCAAAAATTACGAAAATATTTCTTTGTTAAATCCTTTTATCACACAAGTGTTTACACACTTGTTTGTTCACAAAAATGCTTTTAGTTTATGAAAGATCCGACTTTTAAACATGATTTGCATCTTACACTTGGTTCTTCGAAAATACCACTTGTAGATCTTTAGATCTACTAGTTTAAAACTCTATTTTACAAGAAAAACTATTTTCACACAAGTCCATGTTTATGTATGAAAGGGTTCGTCATCTTGTAACTTTCCTACTTAACATAATGCTAGTTCATGTTCCATGAACATGATCTAGCGTGGTTAGATGACGATCCGTTCCACTACTAGCAACCAACAACATAAAATAATCATTACTAAACAAGATTCATGAGTTTTACACCATTATTTACTCTTTAACCATCTTGTTCATCATTCTTACAAGACTTTTAGTTTTGTTTTCGCATAATCTTGAGTTTTAACCGTTAAACTTCTTATTAACCCCTTTAGACAAGATCAAGAGGGTGTTTAGAATCACTTACAACTAGCTCAAGGCTAGGGAAGAATCAAAACGAAAACAAGGTGGTTAATTGCGATGTACAGAGGTCCTTGAGATTCCGTAAGCACCGAGCTTGCTTGTATGTCACCTTGCACCCTTGAGTATGTAAGAAATGGTTGATCAAGACTTGAAGGTAGTGGTGGTGATGATGGTTGTGTTCGGCCGAGAGTTTCCAAGAGGGAAAGAGAGAGAGTTTTGTTAAGTGTTTAGTGATAATGAACTCTTACCCTTCATACTTACTTATAACCCATCACTCACTAATGTCCATGGTGTAATGTGTTATGGAGATATTAGACAACCGTCAATAAAATAATCAACATTTGTAAGAGTGTGTCCCCACATGGGGACCGATCGGTCAAGGGGGAGGGTAATATGGTTGGATTCTAACCATCTAGTTAGGTGATTAGTGAGTTTAGTTAGAGATTAATTAGTTACTAGTGTGTAGTGTATAATAACGGGATTTAGGGTATTCGGGGACCCTAATTGGCTTAGAAAAGGAAAAACAATGTCATTGACAATATTTTTATGTTTCGGGTAAAGTCCGGTTGTTCGGTTGGATATTAATCCGTTAAAGTGCTAATTAAGCATTTAAAGTGTCGTTAATATTTGTTTTAGTGACACAATGGATTCCTGACACTTTGGAAAGTGTCTAGTATTATTTTCCCATGTTTTTGCACTTTACTAGTTAGCTTAAATGCTGACTTTTTGCATAAAGTGCAGAATTTTGTACTTAAAGTACGTTTTAGGCACATCCGGTCACTATAACTATCACCTAGTGACGCAGTTTTACAATCCTCACCTCCCTACACTCCCTACTAGTGTAGTAAGCTATTCCCGGCTCATAATGGCCTCAGAGACAGTAACTGTCTAGTGCTGGCAATGTCAGCATGTTTACTGGGTATCCCGTATAGTGTGCTCACTGTGCTTTTGTGCATCAAGTTTGTCACTATGGTTTGTGTGTAAATAATAGAGTGACAACAATAAAGTATGATGCATGTATGTGTATGTATCAGAATTCAAGTAGCAGTTTAATCACAACTGTAAGCAAGCACAGCAATCAAGCATT
This sequence comes from Helianthus tuberosus, assembly GCA_030545235.1. NCBI lineage: Eukaryota > Viridiplantae > Streptophyta > Magnoliopsida > Asterales > Asteraceae > Helianthus > Helianthus tuberosus. The sequence goes on from CM060430.1 coordinate 32,270,631, forward strand.
GATTAAATATTAATTAATTTGTACGGATACCTGGTTTGGTGAGGGTTGTCACATCAAGGTTGATGGGTAAGGAAGTTTGTCGATGAAGATTTTGTTGTTGGGGTGTTCTTTGGGTGTTGTTGGGATTTTGGTTTTGGAATGGTGGTATGGGTGGTCCATTGTTGTTATTACCACCCAGTCGCTCTTAAGGCATAGGTTGAACATTTTGGGCGGGGTGAAAGGTTCCTCGGGATTGGAATTGATTTTGGTTGAGGTTTGGGTGATTGGAGTTTTGGTTTGCCATTGAATCGGTTTCAATGGATGGTGTGAGTTGTGGTGTTTGGTTGGTTTGATTAGAAGCAAGAGTTGCTTCTAACCGGCTTGCTAGGTTTCTTCTTGCTACTTTCTCGATTTCCAGTTCGTAGACTAACGGTGAAGTCCTCCCGGAGTTTCGCGTATGCATACACTACCTGTAACCTGCACAAGTAACACACTCGCGTAACAAGGAAAAAGACAAAGTGCAAAAAGAAACTAAACAAATTAAACAGATAATCACGAAGTTCAAACAATAATCCAAACACAAAGCGCACGCACTCCCCGGCAACGGCACCAAAATTTTATCGGAGTGTCGCGCTCCGGTCAAAGATAAGATTTAAAGTCCCAAATTACCCTTAACAAATAGTTAGTGGTAGCAAGGGGTCGAACCACGAAGAGTATGTGGTTTGCGAGTGGATTTGATTGAATTGAAATACGAGTCACAATTTATGAAGCTTGCTATCTTGTTTTTGTATATTTTTGTTTGATTGAAAGATGTGAATTAAAATTACTAAAATGATTGAATGGATTAACTACTAATGATTGACAAATTGCAAGAAGTGAAATTGATTGTTTACACAATAATAAGGAAAACAAGGTTCACACCCGGTTCGGTAATTGAAGTCCTAGGGTTTCTACACGTTTTAGATTCGATTCAATTGCAAATATGATTAACAAATTTAGTGTTACAAGGCTTAGGTGCCAAGAGCTATCAACGTCGTGAATGACGGACCACAATGAACTTCGTTACCAAGAACATGTAAACTCTAACTTAGATAAGGCATAATTGCACATAAACATTTCGCAAAGTCAAATTTAATCTTCACTCGACAATTCACGAATACAATACCAATGCAAGACAATTATCATAAGTTTCAAAATCAAATCACAACTTGTCACAAATCGAATCTCAAATACTATGTTTAAACCCTATGAACTTACAAAAACCTACACCGGGGTGAAACCTCCAAGAATTTAGCCGCTCATGGTGAAAAAGACACGATCAACGGATGCTTGAGACTTGAATTGGATCATCTTGAAGCTTGAAGGTGGATGAATGGATGAATGGTTAGGGTTATGGAAGGTTGGTGAGGATGAACGGATGAAGGGATTGATAGAACTAGGGTTTGGAATCAAGAATGCAATGATGATTCGGTTCTTGATTCGGGTTGTGTATCTGAGGGTTGGTGAAATTGGTAATAAAAAAAATGGATGATCATGGCTCCCAAGATGAATTCAAACCCAATAGAAAGTGTAACTCTCGTCATAATGGCTCTAGATGCCCTTTTGATCGTTTACTTGGCCAAAAACAAAAGAAATTCACGCAGCATAATTGGAAGGCCGTCGCCGACGACCTGATGCCTCGTCGGCGACGGTGCGTGTATGTTGAGATTCAGCCGACGGGCTAATTTGCTGTCTACGGACAAAACTGGCGACGCACACTTACACCGGCCGTCGGCGATGGCCCATATGGGCGTCGGCAACGGTGACCCAAAGTCAGATTCTTCGTTTTTCGTGTTCTTTTCTCCCGGTTGACCCGTTTCGCGTCCCGGTGGCCCGATTTTCACTTCGGTGACCCGTAAAGCTCCCGAAAAGCTCCTTAAACTCTACTAGACCTGCAAAACAAGAATCTAATCAAAAGTAGGCTATTCGAAATTAAAACTTGTGTAAAAACATCAACTTAAACAATTACAAGCACCGGTTTTCAACCACGTATCAGTGCCCAGCGGACATGGGGGCGTGGTCAACTAATGCAGACAAACTGCAATTAATGAAGAAAGAGAAGGAAGGTGGACACGGGGCCGTACCCGAGTCTCTGTTCAGCCTATAAATAGGGGTGCTTGGCTCATTTGCAAACCATCCCTTGGCACACCACCTCTCTCACACTTCACCCACCACCCACCACCATCACAACACCATCATCCACCACCATCATCCACCACCATCATCCATCATCCATCATAGAGTGTGTGAGTCATCTCGGGATCTAAGATTGATCATAAGAGTTCTTGACAATCAAAGGCCATATTTGCCAAAGTCTCTTACATCACTTGGTGAAGACAAGTGTCTAGTGTAATACTTTTTATTTTTAATCTTTTCGCACTTTTTATTTGGTTATGTATTAATGACTTTAATAACTAGTTTCTTATGTTGAAGGTGATTCTTCCTTATCGTTTGTCCGTGGTGTCTTGGCATTATTTTACTGTCTATATAAAATAAAAGATTTTCACCATTCACATCTCCACGGTCTATATGGAGGTATGTTGGCTACCTGGTCGGGGGTTAAGGGAACGGTTTGGTAAGAGTATTGCCTTGTTCAGTGTATAGATCCTGCAAAGACCTGGGTCAAATTTAGTAGGACCTCCTTCAATACCCACCGGTATTGGATGGCGGGGGTCCAAACTCTTTGATCCCCTCATATGTAAGCTACTATTAAAACTTTAACCCGGCTACTTAGGACAGTATCCCTGCTGACTCAGACTACTTAGCTGAGGGTAACGTCACCTTCAAAAGAGGGGCCTACCACAATATGCATTAATAACTTAATTAATTATCTTTCAATAATCCGACCCTTTAGGATTGTATCCTTGCTGAATCAAACTACTGGGTTGAGGGTAACGTCACCTTCAAAAGAGGGGCCTACTACAATAACTAAGATAATCTGTTAAAAAGTGCAAAAGTGTGGAAATAATCAAAGGTTACACTAAACACGAGTCGGAGCCAAGTGATTCATCTTGTCTATCTGTTTTTACTTTTATTTTATTTTTCAGCATTTTAGTTAGTTTCTATTTTTCTAGTTTAAAAACATTTTTCTAACTTTTTGATTTGATTAGACGTTGAGGATAAACCGGTATTAAAAGCTCTTGTGTCCTTGGACGACCTCGGTATCTTACCAACAATGTACTACGCTCACGATGGGTGCACTTGCCCATATGTGTGTTTGGTATTAGTAAAATATCGTGTTTTATAAATTTAAAACTTGACTAACGTGTTAAAAAGGGCTAAAATATACATAAAAACCTATAACACCACACGCGCATCAAGTTTTTGGCGCCGTTGCCGGGGACATAAGGATTCTAAGAAAGTTAGGAATCAACGGCCTAATCGTTTTTTCTTATTTTTCTGTTTTTTTAGGATTTTTCTAAATTTTTCAGCTTCTGCAGAACTCAGCACGGATCGTGCCTGCTGAACACGCCACGTGCCCAATCCTTGGAACTGGCAATCCTGTTTTAAGTCAGACAGTAAGCTGAACACGAGGCCGTGCCCACTCAACACGCCCCGTGCCCAAGATTCAGTTGCTGAAAACAGAACCGTAAGATCCCGACGCTTGGTAATTTCTGACACAAACATGAGTGATACTGATATTTTTACTTTCGGCACTCTTATGGTATGTGGTTTCAAATATGTGGTGGTTCCCATAAAGATTTAGAATGTTATTTTCTAAATTATAAACCCCATTGTTTTCCTGTAGCCTTAAGAGGGGCGAAAGTAAAAATAATCCCTATCTCTCCCTCGAATGCTCTCAACCGGATCTTCTAGGACAAATGCTTCTTGATGAACTATTTCAAATGGAAAATCTAATTCTTAATTGGTTAAAAGAACTTAGGATGGATTTCAATAATTTATCTCAATATGATAACCAAGAAGAATTGTTGGGATCACATTCAAATAAAAACAACTTCGTTGTTCCCGATGTTACCTCTAACTCTAGCGAGGACTTGAGCGATAGCCGTCCCTGTGTCGATTGTGCCGTGAAGGACTCCCCATCGACTTCATTCGATGCATACATAGACCTGAGATATTTGGCATACACCTTCTTTAACGAGAGCCCAAGAAAGGGTTGGACTTGTCCACCTACATTTAGCATAGGAATCACCCTCGCCGATAAACTCTTGCGTTCTCATCTTAATCTAGAGCAATTAAGGTATCTTAGGCACTTTGGGGTTGTTCCATCCAGTAAGGAACCACCCGATCTGGATGAACTCCTTAGAAATAGACGAAACTTCATAAACAGCCTCCAGAAACGGGGCCATGTCCAGGTCAACACACCCCCGTGTCCACCAAAAGATTCCTTTATGACTTTTTGTCAAAATACGGACAAAATGTGTCAGGACCTCGCCTGCACACGGGGCCGTGTCCAGCCGACACGGGGCCGTGTCCAGCTGACACAGGGCTGTGTCCAGCTTGCTGTCGTTTTCTATAAATGCAGCCAAGGATCCTGCACATTTGGACCATTCCAGGGACAGAGATTTGAGGGAATCTTCTCACGTACCATCCTAGGTATTTTCTAAAAGAAGTTTCTCAACAACCTTCTTTTCCTTTCCTCTTTTGTCAATTACCTTCTTCTCCATTTCTTTAACCTCAACACCTCCATTAGAGCTTGAGATTACCATGATTCCAAGCTTTATGGTGATGTTTGTTAGATTTTTGTTCAAGGAATCTTGTAAAAATAAGTTTTGCAACATTGTTTTAAGTTATTTCTGCTCAAAAATGCTTTAAAAATTGAAAAAAATAATTTAAAATTCCGAGATTCCTTGTTCCAAAAATCTGCAGAAAGGTGAACACGGGGCCGTGTCGAGGTTGTTGTTTCATTAAAATGAACTCTTTCCGTTTATTTTCGTAGAATGTCAAGCCAAAACAGTGGAACCTCTTCTGCGCACTCCAGAAACAGTCGAAGGGAAAGAAGGTCATCAATTGAAGTAACTCTCGTACGCTACGTAATGACATTACGTGAGGCTCTTGATGAGATGATGTTGGTAGAGGAGGTCCTAATAGACCGTATAAATTATCTTACGGTGGGGTTGGAAAACAGTTTTCAAGAAATCAACCTCTTGCCCCAGTGGTTGAACATTCTTGTGACACCTCCCATGGAACCAATCCTCCCTCAAGAGGATTGGAACCTAGCACTTGGAGTCAACAATCCCACCGGATGGGATGACATTCCAGCGGAACCTCCTCTTGAAGATCTACAAGAAATCCCGGTGGAGGTTGCACCCCCTCAAACCAATGCCAATGAGCCCGCCTTTCTTCTCCCTAGGGAGATAGAGGAATGGCTCGCCGATGTGTAAGGGACCCATGACCGGAGGAAGAAGTTCTTCGAGCCACATCCAACCGAGAGAATTATCTTTTCGGAAATTTTGCTAATAGAATAAACTTTAGGCTAGAACTTCTTGGTTTAGACTTCTTGTGCTTCTTGACCTATTTATCTAGAATTTTAACTTTGTTAGGACTATTATGTAATTCTCTCTATTTGAATGAATGATGATTCTAGTTAAAATGGTGTTTGGATGATGTTATAATGGGTAAAATACACTCAAGATGGTGAAGGATACCAAGGGAAACTTGAACCAGCACCCCAAGCACAAAAACAGGGCCTCCCGACAAATTTTTCTTTATTACAGCAAGTTCAGCACGGGGCTGTGCTTGCCCAACACGGCCCGTGCTCAACCATCTGCAGAAAATGCCCAGTTCAGGTAACTGGACACGGGGAGTGCTCACTTAACACGCCCCCGTGCCCAGGCTTCTGTTTCTTTTTAACTCATTTTGTTACTGGCGATCTGAACACGGGGCCGTTCCCGGACACCACGGGGCCGTGTCCAGACGCCCAGTAACATAAATTTTTGCTTTTTCACACCTTTTTACACATTCAATCAACTAAAAACTTAATTTTGGGACACATTGAGGACAATGTGTAATTTAAGTGTGTGGGGGGGGGGGGATGCTAAAACTTTGAATCTTGCAAGTCCTAATCACAAGCCTTACACAAAACTCTATTGGAACCGCTAATCACCCCAAATGTTTTCAAAATTTTTCATTTTTTTACTTGTCTAGGTTTAACTTGGGAAAAAGTTCTAAAAAGGCTATATTTTTACAAATTTACAACCGATAGCGTCGTGATAAAAAGAACCAACATAAGAAAATTATGAAACGGCATGACAAGTTTAGTTAAAATTTGATTATATATACTTGATCACATAAAAACCCATTCCCACAAAAAGTGAGTTTTGAGCCTTTATTGAGCATACAAATACACATCTTTAAACTAAATGCTCATTTTTCGTTTCTTGTGTGAATAGCCGCTTGGTTCTTACGACTCTAGAACTTGCCACGACAATACATTCCCGGTCCTTACCAACTTAAACCCGAGTAAGTAAATGACAGAGGCATTAGGACTAACACTTTTATTTCTACACCATTATTTTTCTTTTTTTTACCACCTACCCAAAATCCTCCTAGTTAACCCCTTTGAGCCTAAACCTTTTCATTTCATAACCCAAAACAAACACCCTTTTACCCACCAAAACGTTTTTAATTTTTAACCCTTTGTTTTAGTAACAAGCTCGGTTTTTCGTATGACTTTTCAAAAAAAAAAATTGTGTTGATGATGAAGCAAAAGAGAAATAAACAAACAAGTTTATCAAAAATAACTTTGTTTGAATAATAGCTTCATCAAAATAAAATTACAAAAAAATAAAAAGTCTTACGAAAACCGACGCTTTTTACGCCTTTCGCCCTTTTACTAACCACTAACCCAACCACCTACCTTTAACCCAAGCCTAACCCTTCACCCAAAAAGTCCTCTTGATAATTACAAAGGTATATAGTTAAAAAGGAGGAGGATTGATTGCTTGGCAAGCCTATGGTAGGAGTAAGTTCCATGCCGCTCTCGAGTGATTCACTGAAATACATCTTCGGCCGAGTGTTGAGTGATCCCCCGTGAGGTATGTGAACTTGTATATAAATGGAATTTTATAAAAGGCATGTTATGCCCTAATAAGTAATTTATCTTATGTAATGTTTTAAATAAACCATGACGAAGAGGATTGTAAATAAATAAAAATAAAACTTAATAAAGAATCTTGGAAATCTCGACACTCTATGACAAGCCAAAAACCTTCTTTTCTACCCATTCCATTTGGGAGTGTAAGCCACAAAATAAAGAGTTTTGCTTGAGAACAAGCAAATATTCAAGCGTGGGGGTATTTGATGTGTGCAAAATGCAACATATAAATTACATCAAATGTGGCATAAAACTAACCCCTTTTTAGTACTAATGTTTGAAAAAGTGTGTTTTTGTCTCCCTTTTGTATTTTCAGGATTAAATGAGCTCAAATGAACAAAAGAAGCAAAGAGGCAGCTAAATCTAACATAAATACAAGAAAAGGAACAAACGTGGCATGCCCGACCCCCGACCGCATCTTCCCAAGCAAAAACAAGAGAACAGAAGGCTGAACACGCACCGTGCTTAGTGAGCACGGGGGCGTGCCCAAGTGTCAGCAGAAAACACAAAGCTGTAGAAGCTTCTATCACCCACCACGGCGGCGTGCCCAACGGACATGGGGCCGTGGTCAACTCTAAGATTCGTAGAATCTGGGGAAATCTTGATAGTACAGATACGCTTCTGCACACGGTGGCGTGCCTAGCGGACACGGGGGCGTGGTCAACTAATGCAGACAAACTGCAATTAATGAAGAAAGAGAAGGAAAGTGGACACGGGGCCGTGCCCAATAGACACGGGGCCATGCCCGAGTCTCTGTTCAGCCTATAAATAGGGGTGTTTGACTCATTTGCAAACCATCCCTTGGCACACCACCTCTCTCACACTTCACCCACCACCCACCACCATCACAACACCATCATCCACCACCATCATCCATCATCCATCATAGAGTGTGTGAGTCGTCTCGGGATCCAAGATTGATCGTAAGAGTTCTTGACAATCAAAGGCCATGTTTGCCTAAGTCTCTTACATCACTTGGTGAAGACAAGTGTCTAGTGTAATACTTTTTATTTTTAATCTTTTCGCACTTTTTATTTGGTTATGTATTAATGACTTTAATAACTAGTTTCTTATGTTGAAGGTGATTCTTCCTTATCGTTTGTCCATGGTGTCTTGGCATTATTTTACTGTCTATATAAAATAAAAGATTTTCACCATTCATATCTCCACGGTCTATATGGAGGTATGTTGGCTACCTGGTCGGGGGTTAAGGGAACGGTTTGGTAAGAGTCTTGCCTTGTTCAGTGTATAGATTCTGCAAGGACCTAGGTCAAATTTAGTAGGACCTCCTTCAATACCCACCGGTATTGGATGGCGGGGGTGCAAACTCTTTGATCCCCTCATATGTAAGCTACTATTAAAACTTTAACCCGGCTACTTAGGACTGTATCCCTGCTGACTCAGAATACTTAGCCGAGGGTAACCTCACCTTCAAAAGAGGGGCCTACCACATTATGCATTAATAACTTAATTAATTATCTTTCAATAATCCGACCCTTTAGGATTGTATCCTTGCTGACTCAAACTACTGGGTTGAGGGTAACGTCACCTTCAAAAGAGGGGCCTACTACAATAACTAAGATAATCTCTTAAAAAGTGCAAAAGTGCGGAAATAATCAAAGGTTACACTAAACACGAGTCGGAGCCAAGTGATTCATCTTGTCTATCTGTTTTTACTTTTATTTTATTTTTTAGCATTTTAGTTAGTTTCTATTTTTCTAGTTTAAAAACATTTTTCTAACTTTTTGATTTGATTAGACGTTGAGGATAAACCGGTATTAAAAGCTCTTGTGCCCTTGGACGACCTCGGTATCTTACCAACACTATACTACGCTCACGATGGGTGCACTTGCCCATATGTGTGTTTGGTGTTAGTAAAATATCGTGTTTTATAAATTTAAAACTTGACTAACGTATAAAAAAGGGCTAAAAATATACATAAAAACCTATAACACCACACGCGCATCAATCAGCTCCTTGTTTGATAACTTCAGATGGATCTAACACTGTTTCGTCCACCAATCTTTGTTGTGGTTCTGCAGATGGCCCTGCAAAACAGTCATTTAAAAAAATCATTAGAATAATATAACAGTTTAACGTTCTATCTTTTCTTATGACTCCCCCTATCACTGTACCCTTAATCACAATCTTAGGAACCGGTTCCTTTGGAATAGGAACTGCAGGAGACGTTTTCGGCGTTATTTTTCTCTTTCCATCTCTCTCAAACCACCATCTGGTTTTCTTTTCAACAAACAAACTCATCTTCTCATCCTCGTTATCAGAGTCACTATTCTCATGTCTCCATTTATAATTTTCTGGAGCAACATATGCTGGTCTGCTGATTCTGCATATCATTCCCTTGACTCTTTCACCATCTCCTTTGGTCACTCTTGCTATTGTATCAGTTGTCATGTTCCTCAGATCCATAATGTCATCTCTATTTTTCGAAATATCCTTGAACTGATCATTGATCATCATCATAATGAAACGTGGATACATGATATATCTTTCATCTCCAGCCTTGTTATTTTCTTTCATGTATTCAAAAATTACTTGCGAAACATTGTAAGGCCTGTTCAGCACCAAACTAGTGACTATGTTCGTGATGTAATCGGATGTCTCATCATATGCTCCTTTCCTGTGAGATAAAGAGTGTACCACACCGTGCATCATGAACCTGTAAGCACTGGAAAAGTGTGTTTTTAACATCCGTCCATTGATATGGCCAGTAAATCCCATTCTGCACCACATTCCTTTGGCTAGACGTTTGGGAATAATGGTCGGATCATTATCATTGTCACCTAAGTCTAAGACTCTTCTTAGATCTCCAACATTAAACTTCATCTGCAAATCTATATCTTTTCCTTTCTCATCCTTCTTTCGTACAGCAGAATAGATTGTCTTATCAGATTCTTCGTATCTTACCGCGTTCCAGAAAATTCTCACATAAGATTCATACACAACAGTTTTATCAGTTAATGCTTTCCCAATCCTGCTCTCTCTTAAAAACTTAGCTATCTCTTCGACCACAGTATTTTCTGTATTTGCTGTATCTAACAAGCAATAGACATTATGGCCCTTGTCCCAGTCTTTTCCTTTTCCCTGTCAAAATATTCATTTTAAATCGTTCTGCACAAGCTTCGGGACATAAAGAGAGATGATGAAAAATTTTGAAGAATTCAAAATATTTTCTAACACTTGGAAAACACTCTATGTGATAGGACTGACTGTTCGGATGGCTGTCCGATCGGATGACATTGTTGTCCTATCGGATGGCCTACCCTGTGTGATGAACAAAGTCAAAGTGGTCAATCAACAATTGAAAAGGATGACTGCCCGATCGGATTGCTGTCCGAACGGGTTGCCACAAAGCTTTTGGCATACATGAAACAGTTTGAAAATTTTTGTCTTTTAGAAGCTGTCCGTTCGGATTGCAATGGTGTCCGAGCGGTTAGCAATGCTGTCCGAGCGGTTAGCAATGTTGTCCGAGCGGATTGCCAATTTGCACATATTTCAAGACATGATAAGCAGGTTGTCCGAACGGATGACAATGCTGTCCGCACGGATTGCCAATATGACAAGGAAGCACAGAGTTGTGGATAAGATAGTTGTCCAAATGGATTGCAAGGCTGTCCGTGCGGATAGCGATGCTGTCTGTGCGGTTAGCAAAGCTGTCCGAATGGATTTCCATCCTATTCATGTTATGTGATGAAAAGTGACAAAATATAACAAACCAAACTGTCAAAGAATCAAACAATTTAAACACTTAAGGCACAGATTCCTAGGCACCAACTCAAAATTCTCAACAATAACATGTATAGAATCTGGTGGTTGTCCGTTCGGACTGCTGTCCGTTCGGATAACACCTCATTCAAAGAACATTCAAACACAAACATGAACATGAAAACTCTTCTTACTAAAACATCAAATTGAACATAGATCTATGTAGAAAATCTTATTGCGATCAAGACCCTATGTTCAATGTGTTCTATCTCGGCCTATATAGAGACTAATTTGACATTTAAGGTACCGACTGCCGACATGTTCTAATCCTTGAATCTACACATTTAAACATGTTATTTCACTAAATAAACCGGCAAGACTGTAGATCTAACCCTCGCGATCAAAACCTAGTGTTCAGATTTTATCAAAACATCAAGAATCTTTCTAGATCTAGCATTTAAGGTCCGACAGTGATGTCATCGGTCAAGAACATTCAACAATCATCAAATTTTAAACATATTTGATTAAGAAAAACATACCTTTGCCCTTATGAACGATGTGCAAACCAACGAGAATGAGAAGAAATCAAAGATCAGAGAAAAAGTTTGAGAGAATAGGGTAGCCGGTCGAACGAGTGAAAGTGTTGACTGACCGTTTGACCCTCTATTTATAGTGTGTCTTGAATCGGATTGCTGTCCGAACGAACAGCAGTTCGTACGGATTGCCGCCCGAGCCAAGTTCACCTCATTGATTCTCATTTGTTTGACTTTTTAACCTGTTTGACTTTTTCAGATTTTAGGAATCCACTTAAGTATCTAGGTTCAAGTTAATGACCCTAGGCACTTAATTTGCCGACCAAGTCCAATTTAATGACCTTGGTTGACCGAAACAAAGCACACTGAAGTTTAGTTCAAACTTTTTCAAACATTTTTCTGAAAAAATTACAAGTTTCAACTTAATGAACTTGTTTTGACTTTACATTTTCACAGGTTTAACATGATAAACTCCCAACTTATCTGTCCAGCTCAGAAACTTCCTGGATTTGCCTCAAACTGCGAGTCTGAAGATCTGCTTTCCTCTTTGGTTTATCGATAAAACAAAACAGAAATGTAAAATCTTTTTGGATTTAATAAAGTTTCTAGACTAGAAAGCTATGAAATCTTTTTGGGTTTTGAATGTTAAACAGAAATGAAATGCAGTAAATGTAAACTATTTACAAACATATTTTTGGTGAGCGTGTTAGGGAATCATATCAGCTACCGACAAGCTACAAGTACCGTTAAGCTTTGATTTCATACTCAAAATTAAAGAATTCGCTTAGATTGCCGATATACTGATCCTCTTAAGTTCTCACACAAATTTCAATCTGTTCAGGATATGAATTTAGTGTTTTAAGATCTTAACTTTTACACGTGTACCACCTCAGAATATACTCCCATATCCAGACTACTATATTCAGTCTTACAGGTGAGTGCACACTAATGATATCTGTAGGGGGTTAAGTGCGAGGCCATGAGAGCTCAGGCTATTGCTTCCGCAAAATCAGAGAGATGATGGCTCGACTTTAGGTGGGTCCCCTTTGGGGATCTTCTTTTACAACAGCACATGATTAGCATTTTTCAATGTTTCATCATTTTTTATGCTGAGGGGGGGGGGGGCTTTAAGAATAAAGCAGTGTAGAGTATTATACGAGGACTAGGCTATTGCTCCCGCAAAATCAGAAGTCCAGGTATAATACCCTAGATATCATCACGTACAAAGACCTAGTATGTCAGAAATAGAGCCTTTCAATCAGGATTTCAGGGGTAACCAATATATCCGAGAGATGTTCCCCACGTAAAAGCAAGTAGTGATTTAGGTTTATATCCCGAATAAACTTACTAAATGTGTAAAAACCTAACGGCATATCATCAGCGAGACTGCTTAACACTTTTAAAGTTTACATTTCTTTAGCATACTGCAACTGTCTAGCTGATGTACTATCATTTTCCCTTTTTACATCGGCTCTTTTTTGGTTTTCTATTGTTTTTAGATTTTGAAAATATCTCATGTTTTTGTTTTTTTTTTAATTTTTGTTGTTTTTGTATTTTCAGAAAATATAACCTATCTCCCCCTAAATACCAAAACAAGTAAAAAATCGACAAACCATTGCAGATTGCTTTTCAACATCATCTACAGTGGTACCTTCATCGACGCCAATGATCCCCTCCGCAACCGATAGTAACTTCATACCATTAAGTTTCAAAAGATATTGAAAACGAGTTTTGTCAAATGCTTTGGTATGTAAGTCAGCTTTTTGTTCATCGGTGTGGATTTTTTCTATTCGTATCAACTTCTTCTCGAAACAGTCTCGGATGAAGTGATGACGAATTTCAATGTGTTTGGTTTTAGCGTTATGAACATGATTTTTTGTTATGTTTATAGCTGCCTCATTATCAACAAAGATAGGGGAGTTAAGAAATTGCAAACCGTAGTCTCGCATCTGTTGCTGGATCCACAAGATCTGAGAGCAGCAGCTGCTAGCAGATAGATATTCGGCTTCACACGTGGATAAAGCGACAGAGGTCTGCTTCTTACATTGCCAGGTGACCAATCGTGGTCCGAAAAACTGGCATCCCGCTGTTGTTGATTTAGCGTTCACTTTGCAGCATCCGAAATCGGAATCAGAATATCCCTCAAGCGTGAAATCGCCTTCTTTTGGATACCACAACCCCAGTGATGGAGTTCCTTTCAGGTAGCGTAATATCCTTTTCACAATTACCATATGCGAAGCAGGTTGGACACATAATATCCGGTCTTGATGCCGTCAAATACATTAACGATCCGATTATGGAGTGATACAGCGTTTCATCCACCTTCTAACCGGTGAGATCAGGGTTTATCCCATGGTTCGTCGCTAACGGGGTGGACGCTGGTGACATTCCTGACATCCCGAATTTCTCCAGAACATCATGAACATATTTCATCTGATGTATGAACGTTCCCTCGGGTAGTTGATCAACCTGAAGCCCCAAGAAGAACTTCATTTCACCCATTGATGTCATTTCAAACTTCTGCTTCATAACATTTTCAAAATATTTGAAGAGTTGTTCATTTGTTGACCCGAAAATTATGTCATCCACATAAATTTGGACTATCAGAAGATGGCCGTCGACTTCTTTTGTGAACAGAGTGGCGTCTATCTTTCCTCGGATGAAGTTATTGGCTAACAGATGTTGAGACAGGGTCTCGTACCAGGCTCTCGGGGCTTGATGTAAGCTGTATAACGCCTTATCCAAGAGATAAACTTTATCTTTGTGGATTGGGTCGGTGAAACCCAGTGGCTGTCCGACATATACCCCCTCTTTCACCTTACCATAGAGAAATGCCGACTTCACATCTAGCTAAAAAACTTTAAATCCTTTCCAAGATGCAAATGCTAGGAAGATTCTGATCGCTTCAAGTCTAGCATCCGGAGCATACACTTCAGTGAAATCTATCCCCTCCTGCTGACTGAAACCTTGGACAACGAGTCGAGCTTTATTGCGAATAATAACCCCTCGATCATCCCTTTTGCACTTGAATACCCACTTGGTGTTAATCTTCCTATGACCATCAGGCAAATCCACCAGTTTCCAGACACCTAACTTCTCAAACTGACTTAGCTCCTCTTGCATAGCGTTAACCCAGGAATCTTCAGTTAGTGCTTCCTGGTACGTTCGCGGCTCAATCTGCGAAATGAAACAACTAAGTGAAAATTTTGTTTGTAAAGGAGCAACTATAGAATAAAAACAAGTAAGGCCTTGGTCAATTTGTCGTCTGGTGTGGACGCCTGATTGCAACTCTCCAATGACTAACTCTTCTGGATGATATGAAAGAGTTCTTGGCATCACCTCGCCTGGAACATCTACCTCACTTTCCAAATTCGTAATGTTCTGGTTTGCGACTTGTTCACTGACTGGAATAGTTTGATCTTGAGACTGGATTTTCTCCCCGTCAGACTCTGAATCACCATGATCGAATGTTGGCCTTTCATCAGAATCTGAATTATCATTGATTCCCGTCTGATTGATAGGAGCTTGTTCACTTTCTGAAGATGTCGAAGTTTGCATAACATCATCATTCTCTCCAGCATTACTTAGACCAGCTTCATCATCGTTCGAAGCTTGTCGTTGACGACTATAAGGTTCTGCTGGGAATCTTTCTTGTGATTCTTCATATTCTCTTAGAATATCCAACTCATCGTAGAAATCTGGTTCTTCCTCTATGTCAAATGAATCCCACAGAGTATCGTAATTGAAACGCCATGAGTCGCCGGGATTTTGAGGTGGCATCGTATAACCTTGACACTCAACATTTTATGCTTCGATGATCCGCTTCAAGCTTGGAACAAAGACTCTTTTCAATGGGCTTGTATATCCCACAAATATACCTTCAATGCACTTTGGACCAAATTTACCAAAAGGTTCTAGAACTGTGCAGGGAGACCCGAACGGTTCCAAATACTTCAGGTTAGGTTTGCGGAGATTAATGAGCTTGAAACATGTCTTGTTGAACTTCTTCACCGTAAGACCCGGTTGAGTGTATAGCAAGTGGCTAACACTGCTTCTGCCCAGAAATTGACAGGTAGTTTTGAATCAGCAAGCATCGTCCTGGCCGTTTCACTCAACGTCCTATTCTTTCTTTCTGCCACTCCATTTTGCTGCGGAGTGTATGGAGCGCTGAATTCGTGCAGAATACCTCTTTCATTACAATATACTTCCATTTTGTTGTTCCTAAACTCTGTACCGTTGTCACTTCTTATTCTTCTAATACGAGTTTGGTACAAGTTTTCAATCTTTCTGAACATTGTTATCAAACTCCAAAATGTTTCATCTTTTGTCTTCAGAAACGTTACCCATGAAAATCTCGAATAGTCGTTTATGACAATTAAGCAGTAGAGATCACCAGTTATACTTTTAACATTTACTGGACCAAAGAGATCCATGTGAAGTCTCTCTAACGACCTCGAGACTGAATTCATCTTCTTTCCAGGGTGAGATTTCTTTCGCTGCTTGCCTTTGATACAACTAATGCACTCCCCCTCAAGATGAAAACCTTTCAGATGAACTCCATTTACTAAATCGTTGTGTACCAGGTAGTTCATTTTTCGCAGATGAATATGGCCCATCTTTCTATGCCATAATTATGACTCCTTCTCAGTGGCTCTTGACATGAAGCAGTGAGCCTGACCCGTGGTAGTAGTTGCTACACTCATGTCTAACACGTACAGATCGTCGACTCTTGGTGCTCTCATGATAACCCACTCTTCGGGGACAACAAACCCTGGTTTCAATATCAAACATTCTTTGTCTGTGAAGTGCGTCGAATACATACGATCACAAATCTGAGAGATGCTCAGAAGATTGTTTTCCAGCTCGGCGATATAATTCACTCTTTAAAATGTGACAATTCCATTCGATAAAGTTCCCTCACCAACTATACGACCACCTTGATTGCCTGCAAATCCCACATATCCTCCATTAAACCCTCGAACATCATACAGTAGGGTTTTCTTTCCCGTTATGTGCCGACAAGCTCCACTATCCATTATCCAACGTGAGATGGATCTCGGAGGCTCCTGCACATTTCAAAGACATTTAGTGAGATTTTGAAGCAACCCAAGCCTCTTTTGACTCAGGTAGCTTGACATTTAGAATTGTGGTTTTGGTGTATAATGGTGGAAAATTTTTGTCATTCATCTTTAAACTTTCTTCAGTACCAACCTCAACCACTTTGTGTAAGAAAGATCCGTCTTTTTGAGGTTGACCAGATGGTTGGTCTTTCTTCGGAACATACTTCTTCCCTGGTGGGGTAGAAGTTTGTTTTTCAAGTTTCTCATAGTGATCCAAATGAACATTCATCTTTACCGGTGTGGTAGAAGATGATTGTTTTATAGACTCTGAAACCTTTGGTTTTGGAGAACTTGCTTTCTTTTCAACAGATTTTGGCTTCCATGCTTGTTGAGATGACGCAACCCGCTTGTAAAATTTGTCATTTTTAGTTACCATCTTCTTTACGGGTTCGGTTTTCTTAACTGACTCTTTTACAGATTCAGTTTCAACTTTGGCATTTTCCTTCTTTAAAAACCTTTTCTCAACAAACATTGGAGCTTTTCCCTTTACATCATCTTTTCTTTTCGGATTCTCGACAACCACACACTTAGACTTAGAGTTGGTGCACTTTCGTGCAATGTGTCCAACTTGATTGCATTTGAAGCATATTCGGGTGTCAACTACCCGACTTATGCCTTCAGTCTGAGGTTGCGAGGCTTTCTTCTCAAAGAATTCTTCATTGGTTTTCGAAAAAAATCTCAGATTATTGCTCGGAGTGTGAACTCGAGCTTTTCACAAACACCTTTTTCTCTACAAATTTCTTGTTTTGAAAGTTCCTTCCTTGGTTATTCTTACCACCCTGATAACCACCCGACCATTTGTTTTGGTTGTTGTGAGAAAAACGTGGTGGCACAACAGGTTTTTTGTAGTAAGATTTATCTTTTTCAAAGTTCAGTTGTCTCTCAGAACGTTTCACACCTTCAATTTCACAAACATCAATCTCAACCAGTTTAAACACATTTTTCAATTTGTCGACATTCACATTCTCTAATGGGAACTCAAGATCCGAATACAACTTATCCGAACCCGACATTTTGTACATCACAAGAGTAGGTTTTTCACTTAAGTTGTTTTTGGAAGTTGATTTCGGAATGTAATTGTTCAAAAAGCATTCTTCGTCCTCAGTTGAATCACTGTCAGATTTCAAAACATTTTCAACTACATTTTTAACAACTTTAGACTGGACACTGTCTTCATCGGATGATGAAGTGAATGTGATGTCAATTGTTTATGGAAGTTTAATTTCATTTGTTTCATCATTGTTAACCAACCCAGACTTTTTCTTTGAAAAATTATTCAACACAGGAGGTGGAACTTGATGATACCCAACCCCTGTTCCATCTGCATATACATCTTCGCAAGCTTTGTTCTTCCCAATGGGTTTGAGAACTATGTGTTGAAGAACAAAACTTGCGGAGTTGTAACTGTTGAGTTTCAGATTGATGTGTTCATTTTCTATCTTAGCTTCCTGGAACTGAAGCTTCAGATTAGCAATCTCATCCAACTGTTGGTTGATTTGCTTTTCTTTCGACTGAAGGACTCCTGACAATTGAAAATTTTCTTTGCTTGTTTTACTGTTTCTCTCATCAGAATCTTTAATCGTTCTTTTTAACTTCTCGTGATTTTCAGAAAGTTGTCGATTTTCATGAATTAACTTTTCATTTTCTTTTCTTACTCGGTCTACTTCAATTTTATCATTTTCAAGTTTATCAGTTAATTCTTTAATTCGATCATTTGAAGTTTTCATCAGTTTGTCACGATTTAAGATTTGATTTTCAACTTCTCCAACTCTTTCAGTCAGTTCTTCAGTCTTTCTGGTATTGAGATATGCATGTGTACAACAAATCTTGCAGTTTTTCATGCAATTTTTGCAGTCACTGTCAATCTTGGCTTTATCAGTCTTACCTAACCCATTTGTTGAATCATTAGAACTGACCTTGCTCTTTGACTCAGTTCCGGATTTAGAATCTACCTCTAATTCCTTCGCTGCAAAACTTTATCAACCATTTTCTTCAAGTTATCTGCAGTGAACTCTTTGGTCGTGTCGATTATCCCATCATCGACCTTCTTTGACTGTAGCTCCTTTTCTTTCTCCTTTTCTTCAGCTTCTCTTGCCCACATTCTCTGCCTTTCCTCTTCTTCTTCTGCTATTTGTTCTATGAGGGTTTCAACACTGATTGATGATGGTTCAACAACTATATTCCCTTTAGGATCCAAATAGCATTCCCGAGTTGCATCCCATCTTTTTGCACTCTTTGCCTCTTTCCATGTTCGATAAATTTTATCTATCATGTTTTGGGCTAACATCTTCCTAGTACGATATTTTTCTTCTTCACTACGGGTATCTTTGAATGGCACAATCTTTGCCATGAATGCAAAACCCACAACATCTTCTTCTAGTAGCACATCACTCCAGTCATAGCCCTCATCATCATGCATAACGGCTAATGCTCTCGACTTTTCTTTGGGAGCATCTTCTAACTGTTTCACTCTGGGAGATTCTGCTTTGTTTTGATGATAGATGGCCCTTTTATAATAGTCCTTACGGAATGGATTGGCCGTTTCATCAGCAGCTGCATTTCGACATTCTCGTTTAAAGTGCCCCTTTTGCTTGCACTTAAAACATGTAACCTTTGATTTGTCAAACCCAAATTTAGTTGAAGGTCCACCAATGGAGTGTCTGCCTGTTATCTCCATGAACCTCTGAGCCCTTCTAACCGCACTCGCCATACACCATTTAATGTCAATCAACTCCATTTCCTCTGGGTCAATTTGATCATAGTCCTCCTTGGTGAGGTTTGTGTTTCCGATTTTTCCTGCTACGAGACTTTCGTAAGACTCCAAGATGGATGCTAGAAATACCATCAGCTGTTTAGTTGCTTCTTCGCTGAAATTTTGTGCGTTGTTGAGATTTATAGCAATGTTGCACTGGAAAATGTTTTTCGGAACAGATTGTTGTTGTTGTTGACTTGGAGTCGATGAAGACGATCCTCCATGATATCCGCTGCTTGGAGCAGGACTGCTGTTTTGATTCTCTTGATTTGGCACACTTGGATTTTCTGCTGAGAACGCAGTCTTTGGTGAAACCGTTTTTGGAATCATACTTCCTCGATAATACAAATCGACGTTCTGCTGATATTGAGTACTATTGACTTTATTTGTTTTCCTGATTTCCAACTCGTGACTTTTAAGCCTCTCGATCAGAAAATCAACTGCCAGATTCTTCTTCTCCGCAGTGTTTTTCAACAACAGAGCAAAGTATATCCAATCCTTTTCATCAGGTAGTGAATCCATCAGCTTATCAACTAATTCTTCCTCTGTAAACGTAAACCCATGTCTAGTCAGCTCGATCTTCAAATGACAAAACCTTTCTATCATCTTTGAAACCGATTCATTTTTCATACTTCCAAACAAATCAAATTCCTTTTTCAACAATTTTTTCTTGTTTCTAACAATTTCTTCTCCACCCATACACTTTTTCTCTAATTTTGCCCATAAATCTTTGGAATTTTTGTAATCAATTAGAGATATGATATCATCTCTCACTGATTGATGTAGCAATGCGATACATTTTTTATCAGCGATAAAACTTTCTTGTTCATTTTCAACTAAGTTCTCATAGTCACTTCTACCAATGTCAAACCCGTTCTTCATGCATTTCCAACTTTGGTAGGCGAAAGCCTTTAACCAGTCTTCAAACCTAATTGCCCACCTGCTGTATTCCTCGATAGCCATTAGCTTGGGCGGTTTGTTGTATGTGCCATACGCGTTATCCACGCTCAATGAGTCGACAATGGCTTTCTTTGCATTCGGGTTTGGAGCAATGGTGTTTGTGCTGCTTGACGTAGCGTCTCCTGTGTTGCTGGTGTAAGCAAAGATGTCACTGAAAGGATTGAGAAAATCATCCCCCATTTTAGAGTACCTGAAACAATTTACAAACACTTAGAAAAATTTTTGTGATCTTCAAAACTTTTACACTGGTGCACTTGAATCGGATGGTTGTCCGAACGAGTGACACAATCAGGTATCAAGTGGTGTATGCAAATCGAACGAATGGTTGTCCGAACGAGTGCTTGTCTGAACGAGTGCTTGTCCGAACGAGTGCTTGTCCGAACGAGTAGCAGATAAGCTTTTGATATATCAACCCTTCACCGATCGGATCACTGTCCGGTCGAGTCGTAGGATGACGTAAGCACCAAAGATAATAGCAACAATGCTGTCCGATTGACCTGCTGTCCGATCGGGTAGCACTGATGATGTCAGCAACACGGTTTCACAGAACAATCTAATCCAAGTCGTTCGTACAGCTGTCCGAACGAATTGATGATGTCAGCAAATCTAAGAACAGCTAAGCTAAGTCGTCCGTACAGTTGTCCGAACGGATAGGTGACATCAGCATGCAAGAACAGTTCTTCATAGTTTTTGATGATTTTGATCTAGTTTTTGAAGAAATTTTGTTGTGAAAACTTGAAGGATTATGCTTTGAATGATTGCGAATCGATTTTTATCAATTTTATCAAATTTTAACCGTAGATTCACGTCCAATTTTATGTTTTTCTGACTTTTGTGGTGATAAGGTGAAGAACAATGTAAGAAATGAGTAGAAAGTGAGAAAATATGTCAAATTTCCGGTGAAATTTGACTCTGATCGGCTAGAAAAGCTCGAATTCCGGTGAATTCGTTGTCGTAGATCTCGATTCAGCTCCCTGGATGCTCTGATACCACTTGTTGGTCCCTCGTATAGGATCTGTTCGTCAGGAACTTAGATGAATCGACTTTGACTAATGTGCGGAATCCATTTGATCAAATCACAGATGCACGACAAAGTATTCAACGATTAAACACCGTCTGATCTTTCTATTCAACTGTTATGAAAGTACAAAATCGCCTGTAGAAGTCAGACTTGACAGAGTTCTCTCTAGAGTCAAAAGTCCTAAATGACATACCCGGACAGGGTATTTATAGGCAACTCAGGAACATGGTTAGTGCTGACCGCACGGATGACATGCTTTCCGAACGGATGAGATGCTGACCGAACGGATGAGTGTTGTTCGATCGGATGGCCCATCCGATCGGGTGACACTGGTCAACAAAGTCAACACTTTACAATCCAGTCCCGTTTCCTGAGTTGTCGTTCTATCTAACATACATACATTACATAATTGTTTACAAAGGACACAAATATACAAAATATGACTAAATGCTGACGGAAGCTACAGACGTATACACTAACAACACCAACACCATGCCATGGCACAAGACGATGTGTTGGCTTGATGGTAGGCTCTACTCCAATAATCGAATAATTCTTTAAAATTATATAGCTTATTTGAAACACCACTAAATAAATAAATAAATCTTATAAGCAACTCTAGACACCCCCATAAGGCCACAAAGACTACAACTTTGTATATACCAACTTTACCTATTATTATATTATATATATTGTTTTAGAAGGACGATGAATAGTAATTTCAAAAATAAAATAATATATAGTTTTTTAAATATTTTATTATTTTAATATTATAATACTTTATTATGGTTATATTTACTTTCAAACAATTTCCCTTTTTTTAAACAATATTCTCTTTTTTCATTTACTTTTTGTTTATCATAATTTTTTAATGATATTACTTTTTCAATCTTTAATATTTTTTTTAATAAATGCCGTTTGTTAATTAAAAAAAACTTAAGTATGCAATTGTATTTACCCCCCCCCCCCCCCGATTCCGATAAAAGTGTTGTTAAAAATGAAGTAGTATTCAAATTAGAGTATTTATTTGGTATCGTTTTACGGTACGATAATAAACTAAACCGATTATACCGTTTGGCTTTCGAAACAACATTATTCGTTTTCAAATATCGTTTATTTAACATTATCATTTGCTCCGCTTCGCCTCAACGGGCGACACCAATAAAAACTAGTATACTTTAATAATCTAATCTTTATGTATTATATTAAAATATTTTCAAATGAGCTACACTACATTAACATTAATTCTCATTTATATGATAATTTCATAAGTTGTATAAAGGAAAAATCTTTACTGGTTTGCAATGCCTCGGTTCAATGTCATATGTCAGGTGAGAACATGAACTTCAACTAAGAACATGAATTTAACGGTATTTGAACTTGTCAACTTATCATTTGCAAAAACATGATACAATAAAGACCCATCAAAGATTATTTGAAATAAAAGGGTTTTTGACTTCCGATCAAGTTTTGGGTATATCTATTCGAGCTCTTCAATCCGCCTTAGGAGAATTATGGGCGAGATAATTTTTACATCAAATTGCACAAAGTTCAAAGTGCCTAACACTAAAAAATAAATCTTTCCGAAATTCAATTCATTTTTTATTGATCTATACAAAGGGTTTTACAATGTATAATAAGAAACAACGCCCAATTTCTACAGAGAAGACAACAACCAAACCAAGTAGTTAGTCATAAATTTAATATGAACAAAAGAACAAAAACAAATGGTAGAAGTTCAATAGCACCAAAACTTCTGTGAGCATAAGATATTTCTTGCCTTGGGTATATTGAAACAAATCTAAAACTTATACTTCTCTTGCCTTGGGTATCCTGAATGTCTTAACAATGAAAACATATGTTATCAAATCTTAAACTTATACTTCTCTTCTTATAAAACCATCTTAAACTTCTAGAAAATACATGTGGTAAGGTACCTCGCTTTATAAAAAAAAGTGTGTTCAGATCCTGCATGGTAAATGTATAGGTGGTTAATAAAAGTAAATAAAAAGTTGTCTCTAAATTTAAAAAAAAAATTAAAAAAAATCAACCAAAACAAACGGTCTATAACTGGTTTGTTGAACAAAAGTTCCAAAGTTTACCGCACGTTTGCAATATACGAACATACACTTTTGACGAACTCAACCTTGGAAAAGAATCTGAGATGGTTTTTACGAATTCACATGTCCACCGTAGCAGCGGAATAATAAAAAAAATCTACAAATAATACCAATGCTGCATTAACATGGCTGGAGTTGAGCTTCAAGTAATTATTTATAAGTATAAAAAATCTCTCAAAAAAATTAGCATCCATTCTGAGTTACATTTCTAAAAATTTGTGTATATGCATCGTGATAACTTCAATTAGATCAAAATTTTTATATCTTATTTTTAGATATTCTTTTTCCATTTTTAAAGAAGCAAACGAAGAAATCCAAGAACGTAAAACCTGAACGGTTTTCTTAAAGCTATTTTTTAAAATAATAAGTGCAAAGTTCAGCCAAAGACAACAAATAATCAGTGGTGGTGACAAAAAAGGTTGTGGCTGTTGCTCACCTATTTGGACTCATATAAAGTTAGAAAGTGGCTTTAGAGTGGCCCATTATAACCCGTTGCTTAATTAGAGCCGGCCCAATATGACCCATTGTGTAGGTAGAGTAGACCCAAATGAACCCGAATGCAACTTTTTTTTAACTCAAATCAACCCATCTGTCGATGGACGGGTCATGATTGTCGGGGACTCGGTCAGTTATAAATTGCGAAGAACTGAAGCAAATCCTGTTCAGAAATGCAGGCTATGGAGGGAGATGCTTGTAAAGAAAGATGGATGAATGAAGATGAAGTTTTAAACATGTAAAAAGGTTTAGGTGATAATGGATTGTTAATTCTTTTGCAGGTTTAAAATTTTGAACTTTTTTGTTTTGTGATGATAAAGCTGTTATGCTTTCTAGTTTAATAATAATAATAATAAATAATAAATCATTGTTCAAAGTCATCAGGTTTCTAATAATACAAGAAAGACAATTATTCCCTCCCTCATTGATTTAAAGAATGGGAAAGGTACAGAAAGATGCAAACAATTCAACAGGAACGATTCTTTTGTAATATAAGAATGCATTTGTGGTCCCTACCCATGAGGAAAAAGAATGTTGTCAGGTCATGGAAAGCGGGCCTTTGGAACAAACCTCTAAAAAACCGAACCAAAATTTTCGGTTATTAAAAATTCAAAACCCGAATTGTCGGTTTTTGTTTCGGTTCGGTTTTTTCGGTCATTTCGGTTACGGTTCGGTTGTTTCGGTTTTCTGCTCACCCCGACTTTGAATTACTGGCTCTTTTGCCTATGTAGACGAGAGTTTCTAGCCTTCTGAAATGAAGAGTCGAGCAACTTACATGTTCATATGTTGCTGTGTGACAAGGTTGACGATGGCAATGGTGGTGGCGCAGAAAATGGTCGTGAGTGGTGCCGACTAATGACCCATTTGGAATTTGCAACCTTGACTAATCCCTCCCACAATTGTTCTTAACACAATTTCTTTTTTCCTTAAGCCCAATCGTTTGCATTTCATTGATTCTGTCATTTGTGCTAAATGTTTTTCAGGTAATTGTTGAACTGATCACAAGTGAAAACTATACCTGAAGTTTACACTCGACACACGAATTTGTTCCGAACAAGAACGACTCTTTTCTTTATTAAATTCGACTCACGAATAAACACAAGACACACTTGAATGAATGATAAAACTGACTCCTACGAATGGGTTTATATAATACCCTTACAAACACTTAACTTATTCCAATTAAACTAAGGACACTTATTTGAATTTAACTAGAATACTTAACCAATAATAATAAAACCTACTGAGATAATTATAACCTTCAACTAACATTATCTACTAACTATTATTATTCCTAGATCTCCTCCAACCACCCCTACGAGATCATGACCAATCTGAAAGTGTTGCTTATTGTTCGATAGTAATTCATCATCCAAATTCCAAACCATGATGTTCTTTGATAGTATAAATTCCTTAAAACAAAATGAACACCGATTTTGAAAGACAATCCATTTCTATGAAACAATAAAGTCGACATTAATAACACAAATACATTAAACCTCTTATTATACTAAATCTAATACTAATCCTAGCCCAACTCTCAACACAATTAAGATAAACTAATATATAATCATCTAAACAAGTTAAACTCAAAAATTCAGATTTCATCCAAGACTAATTTTCATTCCAGAATTCAAAACGTATTCCATTTTTTATATTATAATAATGTTAGTTTCACATTAGAATCTTCTCATATGATTTACTGGATCCAGATTTCAAACTGTATTTCTTCTTTATGGAACAAATAATTGCAGTGTTGTATTATTAGGAATAGAAAAGTTAGGCCCAATATATTTCGAGCTTCAAGATTATTTCTTAAAATATTATTATTGCTCCACTAAGGCTCAATAACATTATTGGTCCATTAAGACACAATATTTCTGAGTTTTTATCATTTTTTGTGTGTTTTGTTTCATGTTGTTATTTTATTTCTTTTTAAGCCATATAACACAAACATCTGCTACTTTTGTAAATATTACTATAGAAAATTGACATGTACATCCGGCAACTCTAATTAACATATTTGCAAAACGTATCCTGTGTAAATCTACAGAATTAACGTTGGATTATGTGATGCGATCACGGATAATGGATTGAGGAAGTACGTCACAGTTAACTTTTTCAAATGATGAGTTTAATTGATGTCACTCGTTCTCGCTAAAGGTGTTTGTTTGATAAGGGTTTTCAACTCGGAATAATCAACATTCAACACTACATAAAGTTGTAGAACATGAGTGAACCGGATAAACCATCGAAGCATACTCAACAAACTTGTCTAAAGTATATTAATTATGTGGACCTGTAGGGATACATGAGCCACTCTAGATTAGCGAAATTAGAAGAAGAAACTATCTATGCGAGTCTGTTTTTTTTTTAAGAAGAACTACACTCAAATGATTTTTAGTTGATAATTGTTGCATTTTCCTTAGTTGTTGGTAGATCATGTTATGGTTACTTTTGGCCCGTATGTACGAAGTGTTCTTTAAATTATAAGTGTACATTTAAAGGTTTGTTGGTTCAGTTCTGTTTAATCATAATGGAAAACATGAAAACATACCTTTGATTGCATCAGCACAGGCTAGCAGAGAATCCAGATGGAGACGCAGCAATAAGGTTTGACATGATTGTCATCTTGGTCTGGTTCCTCCTTAGGGTGCAATCTAATGATGGGGACTTAGAAAACCGAAAGGGTATCGGCTGTAGGAGAGGAGGTCGAATTATGATGT
This sequence comes from Helianthus tuberosus, assembly GCA_030545235.1. Classification (NCBI taxonomy): domain Eukaryota; kingdom Viridiplantae; phylum Streptophyta; class Magnoliopsida; order Asterales; family Asteraceae; genus Helianthus; species Helianthus tuberosus. The sequence continues at coordinate 32,297,156 of CM060430.1, forward strand.
TATGATCTTATGGGGTGTGTCTGATTGTGTAACTGAGTAACCCTTTAACCTCTACATAAGTCTCCTTATATAAGCACACAGGAGGAAACCTAATTAGTTAATAAGGGTAATATGGTCCATCAACAATTACCAACTAATTATTTAATAGGTTATTATATATTTTGATCTTTATTATGTAAATGATTATAATGGCTATAGATTAAATATTATTACATAATATATTTAATCTTACATTCTCCCACTTAGCCGAGTAATCATTTACTATGAGTATTAGATAAGCCTGATCAGGAGTTAACACTCATTTTAGCCTTAAACAAGTACTATAGCAGAAAAATACAGCCATTGAATCATTATGCGACTCAGGACCCCCATTAATCATACTATAGCCTTAATTTAAAACCTAATCGTTATGATCAAAATACGCATAATCCCTTTGTTTGATTTGTAACTATATTTGTCTATATGCCATTATGCTAGCTTGACATATTCTTAGAGACATACAAAATCAAACTGATGAGGAAAAATTAACTAATACTTAGTCATTCATAGTACGATATGCAGTTGCGCATGGCCATTAATTAATACCCGTCTCTGAGCTCTTTTAATAAGACTTATGGGTAATAGCCCTTCAGTTATAGGATCCTTAAGCATATCAATAATGTATTCGATACAAAACTTAGTTTCCTCAATTCGTTCATAAACGAATAATTAATTGCGTATCGAAATTTAATGCAGCACCTCTTGAACTGTTACTGTTCAAGGAGTCATGGTAGCTGACTTTATCACACTAAGTCTTCAAAACATTAATTATATGGAGTTAATAAACTTATGAGTCCACTGATAAATTTCCAACAACATTTAATGACTATATTATGTCGTTATAACTTAGGTTGTTAATATCAGTGCATTATGACTCCTCCATGAAATAGGTTTTGTCTGCTGACATAAAGATATACCCGAAATTACATTTTATCATCTTTGAATATCTCAAAGTTAGAGTAATAAACCGGTTTTAATTCTCACTTCTTCTTCAAATTATAGCTTCAGGACCCCCATTAATCATACTATAGCCTTAATTTAAAACCTAATCGTTATGATCAAAATACGCATAATCCCTTTGTTTGATTTGTAACTATATTTGTCTATATGCCATTATGCTAGCTTGACATATTCTTAGAGACATACAAAATCAAACTGATGAGGAAAAATTAACTAATACTTAGTCATTCATAGTACGATATGCAGTTGCGCATGGCCATTAATTAATACCCGTCTCTGAGCTCTTTTAATAAGACTTATGGGTAATAGCCCTTCAGTTATAGGATCCTTAAGCATATCAATAATGTATTCGATACAAAACTTAGTTTCCTCAATTCGTTCATAAACGAATAATTAATTGCGTATCGAAATTTAATGCAGCACCTCTTGAACTGTTACTGTTCAAGGAGTCATGGTAGCTGACTTTATCACACTAAGTCTTCAAAACATTAATTATATGGAGTTAATAAACTTATGAGTCCACTGATAAATTTCCAACAACATTTAATGACTATATTATGTCGTTATAACTTAGGTTGTTAATATCAGTGCATTATGACTCCTCCATGAAATAGGTTTTGTCTGCTGACATAAAGATATACCCGAAATTACATTTTATCATCTTTGAATATCTCAAAGTTAGAGTAATAAACCGGTTTTAATTCTCACTTCTTCTTCAAATTATAGCTTCTCGTTTCCTTTAAAGATATTGTAATACTCCATTAGATGTTTCACATTAATCTAGACATATCTAGTGTGTTGCAATGTGAGTAATATCTAAACGAGTATAGACTTAAACTTACATAAGGCTTCCAATTAATGAAGCGTAAATAAATAATCTCACTTACCCTATTATCCTCTAAAGGAGAGCAGTATTGTTTGTTACACATGTAAGGACCCATTTAATGTTAAACTTATGGAACAGAACTAATATCCCATTGGGTCTATCTCAGTATGTTATGATATCAATCACGTAAGAGATATCTCTGAGATCTATTATATCAAAGTTTGTGTTAACAATGCTTTGACTTTTGTAACATATACTTGTCAAAAGAATATCATCTATATAGACAAGTTTATCTTAGTTGCTCCCACTCATTTTGAGGTAGGTACATTAATCCACTTGGTTGTTGATGAAAATAATTACGTTAAGATTTCATCACATTATAATGTTTGCATTAACCCATACATGGATATTATTGGCTTACAAATAAAGTGTTCTTTAACCTTCAGTTTGAAACTTTAGGTTGTTATCTAATGAACATGTAAATGTGTCAGCCATTTGTTAGGGAAAATTGTTTATAATGTTCATCTAATGTAGCTTTAAACTATTATAAGCTACTAGAACAGTGATGATCCTCAAAGAAATCTTTTGTTAAGATAGGTAAGAAAGACTCTTTGATAATTCATCTCTTTCTGAGTGTAACCTTTTACAATCAATCATGCTCCTTTGTGTCTTAACGTTTATATTAGGATCTGATTTAGTTATGAACACTCTTAGGTAATTCAATCAAATCCCCAACGTTAGTCGAACACATAAAATCAGTTTTACTAGAAAACTGTTTTATTCCATTCAGAAGATTGATTGACGCTAATGGCTTAATTAGAAGAGATAGGACCAGTAAACATTTCCAAAATCCATTTCAACTTCAGTTAGGGAGGTTAGTAGGCTTTTAAACCTAGATGACCTCCTGAGTTGGTTATTGGGTTCATTAGAAGTTTCAGTTTTATGGATTAGCTCTTGGTTAGGTTGCTATCATTTTCAGGATTCTAAGTTTGTAAGAGTTGGTGCAGTATGGTGTACAAGAGGTGTAATCGGAATTAAATTCGGAGTGAAATTTAATGACATTCTTCCCCCCGCCTCTTGTATTCCTTGCAAATCATGATAAGGACTTTGACTGCTCCCACTAACCTTAGAAATCTTTAGGAACTCAGCATGCTTAGGGTCAATATGTAACGACCAACAAATTCTAATAGAGAAACAAGTTAATGACGTTAGTCGTTGTAGTTTCTCTTGTTTAGGATTATGTTAGTTTAGGTAAGAAATCTAAGTGCGTCCACAATTAGGCAACAATGAAACTTTTGTAAGAGTAGCATTAGATTTTAAGGAGACAAGTATTGATGAAACAGTGTCGTGATGAAGCGGTGTCTTGTACAAGAGGTGTAAATTGAAGTAATATAAAGTTTTCACTCCCCCACCTCTTGCAACTATTGCAAGTTATTATTAAGACACTTAATGCTCTCACTGATCTTTAATATCTCTAGAAATGCTACAAGAGAAGTTTCAATGAGGTACGTGACGTGGGAACCTATCATATATACGTTAGACTTTATTTGATTTCTTTAATGTCCAGATATCATAAGAAACTTTAGGGACATATCTAATAGAAATCTTATTAAGTATATATATATATATATATATATATATATATGAATAGATTTCTTCTAAGACCGTGAGCCATATGTGACAAAACTTAGATACAAGTTGATAGTCTTTAATTGATAAATGAATTATGTCTGAATATTCCATTTGGAATAAGTTCCACGAATGTCAATGAATGACTTATGATGGACCCATACTTATTCCTTAAGCCAAGTAATATTTTAGGGCTATAACGTCATGATTTAAAATCACTTAAAATGAGATTAGTTGAATAATCATCCTCATTAACCATGTCATGATTTCTCATGAATTTCGGTTATAATGGATGAAATTTATAAGTCTCATTTTCCTTTTGTCAAATTCTCATTTGCATGATGACAAAAGTTGTGAAAGTGTAAGGTGTCATCTATTTCCATCTTAGTAATGTTTATATCCAGATATTTAGAACAAATAAGATGAGAGTTTAAGGTAAGTGTGACTTTATGTTGACTATGCAAACCTAAAAACCTTCATAACATTGCTTAATTATGATACTATATTCTGATTAATTTTCAGAATATGTAAGGTATCGAAAAGCTTTGTTAAAAGACTGCTTATTTTGGTTCTTATAGCCTTAACATTTAATTTTGTCACTAACTCTCATGTTAGTTATTTGTCGAGTTCTGGTAAGGAAACGTATGGAACTAGAGTCAACTAATCATGTGTTAATTGGAATATTAAAATTACCAGACTTAAATATCATTAGTAAGTGACTATCTGATTAACTTATCCAACTGTTCTTCTAAATAATAGATAGTCTCGTTGCTTATGCCTAGTCTAATGGCATAATTATGCAGTGAGATTTTCCCTTGAAGAACCTTAGAGTTGGGATATTGTACTTGCATTTTGTCTATGGACCTTAGAACAATCCTCTTTTAAAGTTTTAGTGGTTCTAAGGTGAGTAACAACTTATTTTCCAGCTTCAAACATTTATTTCTTTGTACATATGTTGCTTATCAACACACTCGTTATACTTTGGTACTTTTGAGTGTTGTAGTTGATTTATAATGCATCAAATTGTACAAGTGAAAATCTTAGTATGTAATGTACTGGAAAAATGTACTTATTTCCATGCGTAAGCCCTTAACTTTATGGGTCATGGTATTGTACATTATTGTGTATTCACATATACCACTTAGCTTTATAATTTATAATTTAAATGAAGACATGCATCTTAGGAGTTCTAGTGATTATTCCACAATTATAGATTAGTCTTAGGAAAGACTTAATCTGGAATAACCTTTTAGTGACAGCACTTATTCTTGATTATCATAAGAGACATCATGTTCGATTTATCATAATCATCATGCTCTACTTTTCTTCTGTAGTGCTTTATCCGAAGAGAGCAATAGGATTATCGTGCCTTAAGAGATAATCAAGGATTTAATTTAAGAGCTAATTCTTATAGAAACTTTAAGCAAAACATATTAGATTTAGGAATTAGAGTGGATGAGATATAGACTTATAGAAGAAAATTATAGTGAGTAAAAATTATGGGTACTAAGAATAAGGCAGACGAAATGATCATAAAATTAATTAAGGATCATTAATATAAGGATCATTGTGTGAAGAGGTTGTGATATGTCTATTACTAACATCAAAATAATAGACTTAGCTAAAATTCTACTTAAATGAAGACAAAACAGCTTTGGCCAGAAGTGTAATCATTTAAGCATATGTGCAAAGTGGTTGTAACAAATCAGCTTTGGCCAGAAATTGAGACAATCACTTTAGTTATGCACTTGTTGAGTATGCCATCTATGAATGAATTAAATCAGCTTTGGCCAGAAATTAAGACATTCATGCTTATGATGCACACACAACATAGCTTTCGTAATACTTGAACGAGAAGTAGACGCATCAAATCAGCTTTGGCCAGAATTGATACATCAGAAGCTCATTCAAGTTAAGCCATTTTGGTTTTGTAAAACATTATTTGATCCTTACTAATTAACTAAATATTTACAAAACCAATTATTTAATAGCAAACCACCCGTTAGCGCGGATCGAACTAATGAGGTTTCGAGTCACAACCTTGTTGTCTCGAGTCGAGACCTTTGTCTCGAGTCGAGACCTTATGGTCTCGAGTCGAGACCTTTGTCTCGATTCATGATCTAATGGTCCCGAGTCGAGATCTAATGGTCTCGAGTCGAGACCTCTGTCTCGAGTTATGATCTTATGAGCCCTTATGATTTCGAGTCGAGACCTTATGGTCTCGAGTCGAGACTGATGGTCTCGAGTCGTAATCTGATGGTCTCGAGCCCACTGTTGATAGCTGTTTATTGTGATCACATAACTGAAAATTCGAAAATTAGGAATTGTGATAGAGTTTCCTATTTTAATATTGATCTATTTTTATCATGAAATTTCGAAAATCATAATCTGTTTATCCTATTAACAGATTTCGAAAATCCTTATTATAAAAAAAATAGATCAAAATCAGGAAAACATACAACAATTCAAAACTTATTCCAAAACATAAAGGAAATTTCGAATTTTAACTAAGAACATGATGAACCCTAAATAAAAAATCAAACATAATTCATCCGAAATCTGGAATTATTTTACACATTTAAACATGTTTCTCAAACTAATGATTTCGGAACAGTTATAACGAATCAATATATGATCCGAGATGAATTAAACAGATCCGAGATGGCATCCCGGATGATAAAATCGAATTTTAATATGGTTTTTCAAATCCTGTTTTCCAGTTTTAATCCAGATTTACAGATTCAAAACAGAACTGGCTAATCAACATATGCTCTGATACCACATGTTGGTTCAGTTCTGTTTAATCATAATGGAAAACATGAAAACATACCTTTGATTGCATCAGCACAGGCTAGCAGAGAATCCAGATGGAGACGTAGCAATAAGGTTTGACATGATTGTCATCTTGGTCTGGTTCCTCCTTAGGGTGCAATCTAATGATGGGGACTTAGAAAACCGAAAGGGTATCGGCTGTAGGAGAGGAGGTCGAATTATGATGTTATGATCTTATGGGGTGTGTCTGATTGTGTAACTGAGTAACCCTTTAACCTCTACATAAGTCTCCTTATATAAGCACCCAGGAGGAAACCTAATTAGTTAATAAGGGTAATATGGTCCATCAACAATTACCAACTAATTATTTAATAGGTTATTATATATTTTGATCTTTATTATGTAAATGATTATAATGGCTATAGATTAAATATTAATACATAATATATTTAATCTTACAAGGTTCACATATTTTTAAATGATTTTTAGTTTTGTTAATATGACTAAGGATTAAACTAAAACCTACAAAAAAATATTTTAAACTGTTTTTGGATAAAGGTTGATGAAGTCATGAAACTTCATAGATCTAGAAATCTAGATATTCACTAGGTGACTTGCTTGTCATGTTGCCATGAGGGTCACATTATGTGTTGTTTGCTCGTCACTTGGTTATCTTTTCATATGTCGGGCTACTTTTGTACCACATATTTGGAAACAACTTGCCATTTAATAGAAACATTTTGAAACTATTCTTTGTGTGTATATATATATGTATATATATATACACGTATATAGGTAAAGTGTAGAATACAAATCCCCTTATCGTACATTATGTACGCGCTACCCACAACCCTACACGTGTCCTGATTCAATTTAATTAAATAAGGGTATATCAGACATTCTATTTAAACATCTGAGGGCTAATAAGGGAATTCCGTCAACAAGGAAGCAGATTTCGAGTTCGTTTCATAACCGTCCATCTAATTATTGTTCCTGTCAATTCGATTTGTAGGTTTTTTGATTGATTCCTGTACCGAACACAGATTGGTGATTTCCGAAAATGCTAGATTTGTCATTTAGGATGTTTATTTTTGGATTTTCATCATAGGGTTACGGTTGAGTTTTGGGTTTTATTTGATTTGAAGGTTTTTTTCATTTTATTAGATTGTAATGAGATTGAAGATAAGTTGTCTCTGGTTTTATTTGTTGAGTTTATCATATCGCATGTGTTGTTTTATATATCGCATGTGGTGTTTTTAACATAGCCCAGGTATTTTAAGATTGGATCATATGAATAATTTCACATGTTTAAGTTGGTCATTTCGCACACAATGAAGTTTAATATTTAATTTCGCATTTATAACTTGGACATTTCGCAAACTAGAAAGTATTTAACATATGTAGCTCTATATTTCGCACACTTTAATAGCAATTATACTTATTTTCGCACAGTGTGTTTCATAATTCAGTTCAATGATTCAAATCAAATAATTCAGTTCAATAATTGATTTCAATAATTCATATCAATAATTTTTCTTTTATTATATAGTTTATCTTTTTATCAATATTTCAAACATCCTATTAAAAATGGCAGACCTACCAACATCCTCTTCTTCTGAATCAAGTATCAAGCAGGCTTTGAGGAAAAGGATTCAGGAACAAATTCAGGAGGATCGATCATGTCAAGAGATGTTGGAGACCAACATTTCTCGTGTAACAGAAAACATGAAGAGAAGACAAGAAATTCTGAACTTGCTATCTCAGATGCAAGTGAGTAGTCTTCAAGAAATTGCTGTTATGTTCATGGTTGATCTGGGTGAGAGTGATGAGAAGCAGTTGAAAGAGTTGGCGGATGCAATAAGTATCTTAAGATGCTCGATGAAGATGAAAATGGAGTTTCTTTCATCTTTTGAATGAACTTTGTTTATTTTAGTGCTTTGTTTTAATAAAACATCCAAGTTTTGCATGTTTCAATAAATTCGCATGTTGTGTTATGGAGTGGATTTTTATTTCGTGTGTGTATATTCCCCTATTTTGCAAATTTTAAGCAATTCCATATCAAACTTGCGATTTTATACCTAATATTTGCGAAATTAAAAACAGTAATGTTAGATAACAAGTTTAAATATTCAATAAAAATCCAACATCAATCAAGTTTACTAGTCCTTTCCAATGAATGCACTCAACCTAGCTGGGATTATGTTCTCCAAATCTTTCATATACCTTTCTTTGTCTGGCCTTTTATCGAAAGCATTTGCCTTTTTAATTATTAGTTCACGATGCATATTGTGTTTGGATAGAATGATTTTACTTAGGTATCTGTGCCTCAGGAGATGAAGTTGTGAATTATGTCTGTTGTTTACTTCATCTTCTTTCACAAACTCAGTCACCCATGGTGTTTTCTCTCCTTTGTATGTTTCCATGTGACGCATCGTAAACACTCCACAGTCTACGTCGTTATTCTCCGTCCTCCAATCCATCTCTTTTCTTTCTATCACTGAGGTTGCAAGTTCTTCTATAGCCGGTGTTGGTTTTAAAGCCTTTCGTAGGTATAAAACCAATACCCTTCTCTTTAACATAGCAACATTGTGTTAGTAGCTTTTACATAATATATAACGTGTATATGTATAAGTTTTTGTATTACCAGTGTGTCTGGAAGCCCCTTGTATCTTTCCTTAAACTCTTGTTCAGCTGCTGAATTGTCAATTAGCTCAATTTTGCCGGTTTTCAAGTGGAAGCACAAGACGTAGAAGTGGTCACCTTGAAGTACCGAAATAAACACCAGGTCAACCGAATCAAGTTTTTTTACATCATATTTTAGTATGATGTCTTTAAAATTTAAGGCAAATATGTTTAGACGTCTGTCGTCTGTGTATTTCTTCTCGTCGTAAAAGATATTCGGCTGTATGTTATGTAATGAGAATCAAAGTTAAGTAATGTATTAAAAGGTATCTAAACAATGGAAATTAGTTCATGCAAAATAATGTGTGAAAATTCTCACATGCGAATAGTATGTATACCATATGCGAAATTACAACAGTATGAGAAATGTTGTTTTTGTTTTCACAGGAAAACTATCTACTATTCTACATGCGATTTAACTATAATTAGTATGCGAAATCATTGAATATGCATTTTCTGTTTTAATTTCAAATGCCAAAATGTTTATGAAAACATACCATCATTGTGCTAAACAAGAAGAGTCTGTATGGTGATGATTTTCTATCCCTCTTTTTCTCTTCAAGGTTTAGAACATCCACAAATGCATCTATTCCGTTTGATGCTACGTACTGACCCCTGTAGAAGCTTTCAAAGATACCTTTCAATGTGTAAACCCCAGTTTTTGATCGGTAAAGTTCATCTCTGCCAGGCAAAAAATAAATAATTAATATTGTTGTGTGTATATATTTAGATGTTTGTTAGTTGATATAACCATTTTACTTACTCTATGTCTGTAAATGTAGCAAATGTATATCGGATCACACTCAATTCTTGATTTAAGAGTGCTTCGTGCATGTTTACCACTCGGTTGCAGTAAGGGGAACAAAATGCGTTTCCAAGCTCTGCACATCTTTTCTCAGCTCGAATTCTGGCTGCTTCTATTGTCTTATAAAGTAGTTCATTTAACCCCTTTGGTAGAACTTGTTTTGGAGCTTGCTTTAGCTTTGAGTTTTTTCTTCCCCTAGCTGGTTTTTTTCCTTATTTTCTTCCAGTCTGGGTACCAGGCTCAAAAGCAGCTCAACAGACTTCAATTCCTCAGCCGTCACCTGAGGGCATTCAACTTCCGGTTCCTTCTCAACTTCGATACCTGAATCGGTTTGTTGAGGGTCTTTTTGTGTAGTTTCTCCTAAAGAAACTGCTTCCACTTTTGGCTCTTTTTCTTGAACTTTTTCTTGAATGTTTTGTATAGATTCTGCCAAGTTCACTGTTTCTTCGATAACAGTTTCATTTTCACCACTTTCTGCAGGCCAGAGTAAGTTAAGAAATATAATATTTTGTTCTTTTTAATTTTTTTCTAATATATAGTGTTTTTTTTACCTTTGGCAGGTGGTTTGTAAGCGTATACACCCGTTTCGACAGTTTGAATGTTTGCAATAAGGGTGCCTGTCACTCCTCCATCATCTTTATTTGTCAATCCTTCATCATCTGGCTGCAGTACCCCTATAGATACAAATTATTGAATTTTAATACATCAGAATCAAAATCGCATGGTATACATGACATTGCATGCGAAATCAAATGTGAAGTGTTTGGCAGAAATCGCATGTGTTTTTTTAGGTATCGCATGTGTATAAGAAATATTGATTTTTTACATAATTTCGCATGTGTTAATTTTGAAATCACATGTTTTACCTTCTGATGCCATTTGTACCAAAACATTGGATATTACTTTTTGAGCTTCTTCTTTCTGTCTAACTTCTTCGTTTGTAGTAACTTCATGATGAACTTCAGAAGCTGGATTTTCAGGCTCTTGATGAACATGAGAGGGTGCAGTTTCATGCTCTTGAACCGAATCAGGCGGCACACAAATGGGATTATTCCGAAGCGTCTCATCCCACTGCTTACAGGCCTCCATAATCTCCAGATCCCAAAAACACTTAGTTTTTGCTTCTGAAACTAAGTTGTTCATCCCTTGAACATCTTGAACCATTTTAATGTATTTTTTGACATTGGCTTTCATTTTTTTCAACAGGTTCTGTAATATTTTTCGAGTTAAGATACTATAAATTCAAATGTTAAATATAAATGGATTAAGTGAAATTAATATTTTTTTGGGCTTACCTTTTTGTTGATTTTCGAAGCCACTCGTTCTCGTTCATGGGCTGTGTCGTAGATTACCGAAGGTGAAAGTTGAACAGGAGTGTTGCAATAATCCATCATTTTCTGTGTTTGGGTTCCAACTCCCATCTCAGGGTTCAACTGAGACATTTCATGGATTTCAAAACTGAAATCCATGAAATCATCAATGTTCTCGTTATCGTTTGGCTCTTCCCTGGTTTCTACGTTTTGTACTGCACGTGTAGTCCTTCTTTTGTAGCTTATTGTGGTGTCAACCGGTGGTCGTGGTGTCTACTCCTCCGTTGAACGACCCTCTTCTTCATTTTCTTCTTCATTTTCACTCTCACTTGATGTCCACACAGGTCCGTTATCCGAAATATGCTCTTCGACTTTATCAATCTCCGAAGATGTGATATAACGAATAACTGGTATCTCCACGACTTTCTCAAACAGTTTAAGCCTCTTGTTGTACTCATGCGTGTATAGAAGCTGTATAAATCGCAAGATCATTTAATTATATAACAAAACAAACTAGTCTTTTAAATATGTTATGAAATGTACTAATGCATACCGTAAGAAAGCAACAGGTCCCACGAACTGTATTTTATAGTTCTTCCAGCCCGCTCGTGTACGACGCAAAGTGTCAAGTAGAAATGAGCACCAATCTAGATTCTGTATTTCCTCAACAGCCTCTACACCAAGCAAACATCTATCATTTGTAGTTGTTGCCTTTGTAATCTCCGCAAAGAACGTCATCCAGTACACAAGGAAATTTAATCTAAACAGGCTCCCCCCATCTCTTTGATTTTCCATTGTATTTGCAATTAAGCCATGAGTAATTCTCGTGTTTCCCCCCCACTGGCTGATGAATATATCCCTGACAGCATTTCCCGGTTCTTTACTCTTTTTCAATTTTCTCCTGCTTTTTAACTTTTCTCTTATCGACTATTATTTCAACCTGCTTTGGCCCCTTTGGTATTCCAAATACCTCATAAACTGTGTCCGATGTTATTTTTATTTGGTGTTTTCCTACGTTTAGCGTATCGAACTTCTCGTTAAAGTTTCTGGCTAGCCAATATGCCAATCGTGTTGAAATATGGTTGATATTAATATCTAGAATAGCTCCAAATCCCATATTCTTCACCTCATCAACCTGTTTTTTTGAAAAAATTTTCACAGTATCCATATATGACTTAGGTTGGCATCTCAGCAGTATTGCTTCGTTGTTGTATTCGAAGAATTCCCTATGTTCTGTTTTAGGTGGTTCCACCTTTTTTGAATGTTTTTGTCTGCATCTTAGATTTCCTGTCATCTTTTTTTTTTTCCTTTTTGGGAGTGGCTTAACAAAGTCACCCTCTTCAGAACTTTCTTTAACAATCCTTCTTTCTCTATTTTTGTTAACTTTTATCAATGTTGATATTGGGCCTTCAAATTCATCATCAGAATCTATTTCTACAAAATCGCATGCTATCAGTCAAAAACCTTTATAAAATCGCGTTTATCAGTTAATCATGTACCCTAAGTCATTAAGTGATAAAATCGCATGAATGAGTTATCATTTCGCATGTCTTAGTTAAGCATTACCAAAACTAGCCAATCTTTATAAATCGCATGCTTTAGACAACTAAAAAATATAAAATCGCATATAATCCCCTACAACTAACTAATCAAATGAAATCGCAGGAGGTTTTTATTAATTCGCATGCTCAACCTAACCCAAGTAAAAAAAAAAACCTTCTACAAACAAAACTTTACATATAAAATCGCATTTGTAATACAAAACCCTCACACAACCTGTAACACCCCGAAAACGGGTTTGGTAATCAAACCTCGTTAATAGTAAAAACGGGTAAAATACTGTTAGTGGTAAAATTAACCCGGTGAATATTAGGATTTAAATAAATAAATCTGATATTTATTAAAAAGATGGGAAATACTTTGAGAAAGCAAAGTATATAAAAAGGCCCGAGATTTTACGGGACTTAAAATAAAACGGGTTTTTGAACAAGAACTAACTAACTAGGAAAAATTATAACCTAGTTAGCTAATAGTCTAGAAATAACTTATAATAAGGTTAAAAACAGCCAAACTATAAGTTATACAAAAGAGGAGGGGTTAATCTTGTAAAAAGTGAAACTAGAATTAATTAAAACAAAAACCAAACACACCATTTGGTGTTTGGTTCGATCAGAAGCAGGGAAGAGCGACCAGGGTTCTTCAAACCCAAAAACTTCACAAATCTCAAAAATTGAAGGTTCAAATCAAGTTCTAAGCGAAAATCGAACATAGATTAGTGATCCCCATTACAAGGAGATCATAAGATATGTAAAATTTGACAAGAATTCACTACTTGAAATTCTCATGAATTTAGAAAAGTAGAAATCTAACGTTGCATGTTTGCTATGTGGATAGAGTAGGGATGATATAGTGTCTAGGAGTAAAACCTAGACAACAACATGTGAAATAATGTCTAAATTCAGGAAATCTCATGAACACATTGAAGGTGGTTCATGGGTTTTGTGAGAAAATGATGAACACTAGGGTTTAGAAGACTATTCTAGTGCAAATTGATTCATAGAAACTGAATTCTGAAAAATATGATGTTTAATTTTATATGTGATAGCTCAATGTTTGTTAATCTAGGCTAAGTGACAAGCCATGAATTAGAATATAAAAGATATAAAATTCTGCATGTTAAGTGTTTGTAAAAATGCCCCAAAGAAGGCTTGAAAGTTGAAAATCGGACAAAAACGCATGTTTGATGGATATGGAAAAATTGTGCGTTAAGACTTATAAAAAGGGTTCTAAACGGATTGTGAATTGAACTCTTTAGGCGAAGAATCCGAATCGTCAAGTGGACAAGCCGGTGGAAATACGCGTTTGAAAAAGGATGCTTAAAAGGTACGTAACTACGATCTTGTTACGTTATGTTTGATTTCGTATTTTCGCTAGTAGAATTTAAATTAGCATAATACATGAAATTTATATTTAATTGAAGTGACGAAGGTCACTAGGTAAATAAACGGGTCAAAAGGTGAAATTATCACCCTTTGACAATATCGACTAATGGTTTATCAAGTTACTTGCTTATAGGAATAAATATCAAATGGATTCGCACATCGCTATCGTTTAGCGGCTACTAAGGCAAGGTATCGAAATGGGTCAATATAATGATCCGAGTCAGGTATGTAAAATGGTTCAACTCATAACTTAGAACTTGAGGTTCTCTAAGAGTTAAACAAGGTCAAAATTTGATATTCGGTTATCTTAAAGGTAAACCGAATGATTTATGTTATAATCATGGTATTTAAGAGGAATAATGGTTTCTAATCAGAATTATAGTTAAAAGGTCGGATTTTGGGTCAAACAAGTATTTAAAAGTTCCCTGTAGTAAAAGAAGGACTAAAATTGACCAAAACGCCCTCGTAGGCTAAATTGAACAAACAACCCTTAAAAGTTGTTTGGAAACGAGTTTTACGATTAGATAGATACTTAGGACGAGTATAGAAGTTTAAAGATGTAACACGTTAGTCAAATGGCTCTATTTGAGTTTTTGGTCGTAAAATAATGTGTCGAGGGGGTAAAACTCGATTTATATAGATTACTAAAGTATACCCACCATAATTACAGTTATGGTGGAAAATTTTATAATAAGAAATGTGGTAATGTAATGTTAGAAACAATCGAAGGCAATTTTAAGTTAGAAGGTGCTTAAATACCCTTAACGGGTCAAAATATGAATTTGAACGTAAACGGGTTTCTATTATGTAAGAAACCCGTGATTTGAGATTAATATGATAGGGGATGTGAAATTTATGAATTTCATGAGTTTAGAGAGCAAATAAACATGTTTGTTTGATAAAAATCGAATGGGTCAAATTTTGGTAAAAAGGGCAATTAGCCGAAGACTTAAAAGTCTGAATTTTTGTTAAACCAGATGTTGGATTTTAACCTCATAAGGTGGGAAATCAAATTACAAACACGTAGGAAGAAATGGTAGGTCAAACGGACAAGCGGATTGAAAGATACGAAAGTTTTCGTGTCAAAAAGCGGCAAAATGGAAAGGTTGGATGCAGGGGCCACCGTAACTTACGGTGCCACCGTAAGTTACGGTGGAGCCAAAAGTGTTACGGTAGGATACCCCTGATTTACGGTGGGGGAAATTGACATTCAGGGGCCACCGTAACTTACGGTGGAGGCCAGAATTCAATTGATTTTTGTGGATCAAGATAAAAATGTTGGATTTTTCCTAATTTCCTTGTTATATTGGTTATTTAATTATCAAAACTGACCATTAAGTTGGTTTTGATCACAGGTGAATGTTGAGAGTCCCGGATGAAGATCAAGCATCGAGCAAGAACCGAACACACGTTAAATAAAGCTTCCGGAACGTTGTTTTGTCGATAATCTATAACAACGAATTAAACCACATTATGTTGTATCACTTTAAATTGTAAAAGTTTTTAGCAAACCCGTATTTCCGATGTATATGTAATCAGTAATTACATGATTATTTTCGCAAAATATACGTTAAACCTTGATTTATAAGAACGGGTGTTACAAGTTGGTATCAGAGCCTTGGTTGAAGAGATTCAAGTATGGCGGGAAAGCTATGCTTGGACTTAAACCTTATGCTCTTAATAAAGAATTGGTGTTCGGTTCGAGGCTTGATCGCAAATCCGGTAAGTACATGTATGTAATAGTTTAGCATGCTAAAGTGTTGTAAACAACACATAGGGCTATCGTGTGATACACGTTACCCCAATTAAAATGACTGATATAGTTGACGCGTATAGTGGAAAAAGCCTTGTATTATAATACGGGCGATTATTGAAGTTGACGTTACTAACTTTTGTGAATGTTTTAATTGAAGGACACTCGCGTTTGAAGACGACGAGAGTCAAACGAATTGTGGATATGATGATGGAACGGTTTGAGATATGACAAGAAGAGCATACTCACCAAGGACCTAAATCATGCAACGATTGCGAATAAGTTAATGGCAAGAAAGCCCGTTAAGGCAAGCATTACCAGGTGCACATTTTAAATATAATTGCATAAATAGTAATATGCAACAAATATGTAGAAATTGAAAGTTGCATATGTAGATAAAAACTTGGAAAAACCCGAATAGAAAATGTATTCGGGATATTGTTCCAAGAGAAACAAATAGAGGCATTACTTACATAGGGCGTGATGTGAAAACTATAAAAAGGTCATGCGTGTCATGTGTTAATCGCTTACTCTGGCCAAGTAAGTAGTGGCATATGATACCATGAATTTCTTATAGCGGACACATTTACATCCGATGTAGTAAGGGTGGGGTGAATGAGACTAACTTAAATGGTACCCAAATGAATCAAATAAGTAAGATGTTGATAGTAAACGTAAACGTAAGTCGGATGACGGAAGCGTATTACGTAAGAATAACGAGCCCGAGAGAAGGGACAAGAATTAAAAAAATATATATATACAGACCGACCAACAGGAATGCTAAGGCATAGGGATAAAAGCTTGACTGTCACAAGTGATGAAATTCACATGGACAAGTCAAACGAATCGAATAAAGAATAAAGGACTTGATTGAATAAAAGCGATGGATCTCGCTAAGACGAACAAATAAATTAAAATAACGTCTAAAACCATATAAGAATGGTTACTTGAAAATGATTACAGTAAAGATACCCGATGAATGGGTAGGATTTGGAAAGAATGCGTAAACCAAGAGACGAGAACGCGAGATAGAAAGTCAAAAGACTCGGAATATGAGTCATGAATAAAAGACAATGAGAATTTGCAAACAGAAATGTTAATAACTACACTCAGCTATTTCAAAGCTGAACGGGTCAAACAAAGACTGAAGTTTGGCATTCATAAGTGATGAATGTTCACACAAACAAGTCAAACAAATTTAATAAAGGATGACACTTGCTAAAGTAAGTAAGCGCGAATCGGATAAATAAAAGTGCGAAATATTAATAAACCTATGTAAAGGAGTTATAAGCGTTAAAAAAACATTGAAATAAAAGAACCCGGGTAATGGGACGTAAAGAAGTACAGGTAAGAACCGGGTAACGGTAAGTGTATAGAAAACCGACGTGTAAATTGACGTTAGAAGTCGAGAAGTCGGAAAAATAATTCGAAAGAAAACAATGTAGCCTTAGACTACGGTTAAGGTCAAATGAAATCCAAAAAGTAAAAGGTGAATAATTAAAAACATAAAAAGGGGTGCCTTAACGCCATATGTGTATATAAACGTATACACATTTGAATAAAGACTAGAATAAAAGATGATCTACGGGATCATCATAACCTACGGGATATTAATTAGTGTAAAGGTCTACGGGGCCAAAATGACCCACGGGACATGAATTAAAGCAAAGGGATCGTAAGGGCCTCGCCTTAAAAAGGTGAAAAATCTAAAGAAATAGCCTACGAGGTTAAGTGAAGGAATCTACGGGTCAATAGTGTAAAATGAGGGAACTTGTTACGAATCCCCGCATAAAATGAGAACGGAAAACAATAAATTATGAGTTGTCAATTTCCTTGATATGAGTAATTGACATAGTTAAAGAGAAAAACGTTAGACTAAAAGTCAGTTTTAGTAAGAAATAACATTTTTACAAATATAAATTCTGATAGGAAATTGAATAGTAAGCATGAAAGATTCAAGTCTTGACGCTGATAGGCGCAAGACGATATATTCGAAAAGAGATCTTTTCGAAAATGAAAGGTTGATATAAATTAAAAATGATGTGACACGATCACGGTTAGGAAATGTAATGTGAAGTAAAATCACATTATAACCAAGCGAGTGGTAAAAAGTAACTGGGCTAACAAGTCTAGTTAAAGAGACCGGTTAAGGCCAGCAATTCAAATCAAGAAATTTGGTTCGCTTATAAGCGATGGATTCGGTATAACTGAACCGAATAAATGAATTTGAAAACAAAAGAAATTGTTGCTAAAAGTGAAAGATTTCACTAAAGACCTTTAAACGGGTCAAAGTAACGGATTCACAAAGAGTTCGATAATATATAAAGCAATGGGTATCGCTAAATTAACTAAACTAGTAAAAATAACGAGATTACGTTATTTCAAGTTGCATTATGTCATATGAGGTACGTAGATGTTTTGTAACCAAAAGGTATTACCATAAATTTTCTGGTAATACTAACAATCAATTAAAATATGAGCAATGCTCAATTGATTATTGACAGCATATGCATGGAGTTAAACTCTATAAATTATGAAAGAAAAGGTTTCGAGGACGAAACCTCTTTAAGGGGGGTAGACTTGTAACACCCCGAAAACGGGTTTGGTAATCAAACCTCGTTAATAGTAAAAACGGGTAAAATACTGTTAGTGGTAAAATTAACCCGGTGAATATTAGGATTTAAATAAATAAATCTAATATTTATTAAAAAGATAGGAAATACTTTGAGAAAGCAAAGTATATAAAAAGGCCCGAGATTTTACGGGACTTAAAATAAAACGGGTTTTTGAACGAGAACTAACTAACTAGGAAAAATTATAACCTAGTTAGCTAATAGTCTAGAAATAACTTATAATAAGGTTAAAAACAGCCAAACTATAAGTTATACAAAAGAGGAGGGGTTAATCTTGTAAAAAGTGAAACTAGAATTAATTAAAACAAAAACCAAACACACCATTTGGTGTTTGGTTCGATCAGAAGTAGGGAAGAGCGACCAGGGTTCTTCAAACCCAAAAACTTCACAAATCTCAAAAATTGAAGGTTCAAATCAAGTTCTAAGCGAAAATCGAACATAGATTAGTGATCCCCATTGCAAGGAGATCATAAGATATGTAAAATTTGACAAGAATTCACTACTTGAAATTCTCATGAATTTAGAAAAGTAGAAATCTAACGTTGCATGTTTGCTATGTGGATAGAGTAGGGATGATATAGTGTCTAGGAGTAAAACCTAGACAACAACATGTGAAATAATGTCTAAATTCAGGAAATCTCATGAACACATTGAAGGTGGTTCATGGGTTTTGTGAGAAAATGATGAACACTAGGGTTTAGAAGACTATTCTAGTGCAAATTGATTCATAGAAACTGAATTCTGAAAAATATGATGTTTAATTTTATATGTGATAGCTCAATGTTTGTTAATCTAGGCTAAGTGACAAGCCATGAATTAGAATATAAAAGATATAAAATTCTGCATGTTAAGTGTTTGTAAAAATGCCCCAAAGAAGGCTTGAAAGTTGAAAATCGGACAAAAACGCATGTTTGATGGATATGGAAAAATTGTGCGTTAAGACTTATAAAAAGGGTTCTAAACGGATTGTGAATTGAACTCTTTAGGCGAAGAATCCGAATCGTCAAGTGGACAAGCCGGTGGAAATACGCGTTTGAAAAAGGATGCTTAAAAGGTACGTAACTACGATCTTGTTACGTTATGTTTGATTTCGTATTTTCGCTAGTAGAATTTAAATTAGCATAATACATGAAATTTATATTTAATTGAAGTGACGAAGATCACTAGGTAAATAAACGGGTCAAAAGGTGAAATTATCACCCTTTGACAATATCGACTAATGGTTTGTCAATTTACTTGCTTATAGGAATAAATATCAAATGGATTCGCACATCGCTATCGTTTAGCGGCTACTAAGGCAAGGTATCGAAATGGGTCAATATAATGATCCGAGTCAGGTATGTAAAATGGTTCAACTCATAACTTAGAACTTGCGGTTCTCTAAGAGTTAAACAAGGTCAAAATTTGATATTCGGTTATCTTAAAGGTAAACCGAATGATTTATGTTATAATCATGGTATTTTAGAGGAATAATGGTTTCTAATCAGAATTATAGTTAAAAGGTCGGATTTTGGGTCAAACAAGTATTTAAAAGTTCCCTGTAGTAAAAGAAGGACTAAAATTGACCAAAACGCCCTCGTAGGCTAAATTGAACAAACAACCCTTAAAAGTTGTTTGGAAACGAGTTTTACGATTAGATAGATACTTAGGACGAGTATAGAAGTTGAAAGATGTAACACGTTAGTCAAATGGCTCTATTTGAGTTTTTGGTCGTAAAATAATGTGTCGAGGGGGTAAAACTCGATTTATATAGATTACTAAAGTATACCCACCATAATTACAGTTATGGTGGAAAATTTTATAATAAGAAATGTGGTAATGTAATGTTAGAAACAATCGAAGGCGATTTTAAGTTAGAAGGTGCTTAAATACCCTTAACGGGTCAAAATATGAATTTGAACGTAAACGGGTTTCTATTATGTAAGAAACCCGTGATTTGAGATTAATATGATAGGGGATGTGAAATTTATGAATTTCATGAGTTTAGAGAGCAAATAAACATGTTTGTTTGATAAAAATCGAATGGGTCAAATTTTGGTAAAAAGGGCAATTAGCCGAAGACTTAAAAGTCTGAATTTTTGTTAAACCAGATGTTGGATTTTAACCTCATAAGGTGGGAAATCAAATTACAAACACGTAGGAAGAAACGGTAGGTCAAACGGACAAGCGGATTGAAAGATACGAAAGTTTTCGTGTCAAAAAGCGGCAAAATGGAAAGGTTGGATGCAGGGGCCACCGTAACTTACGGTGCCACCGTAAGTTACGGTGGAGCCAAAAGTGTTACGGTAGGATACCCCTGATTTACGGTGGGGGAAATTGACATTCAGGGGCCACCGTAACTTACGGTGACCACCGTAAGTTACGGTGGAGGCCAGAATTCAATTGATTTTTGTGGATCAAGATAAAAATGTTGGATTTTTCCTAATTTCCTTGTTATATTGGTTATTTAATTATCAAAACTGACCATTAAGTTGGTTTTGATCACAGGTGAATGTCGAGAGTCCCGGATGAAGATCAAGCATCGAGCAAGAACCGAACACACGTTAAATAAAGCTTCCGCAACGTTGTTTTGTCGATAATCTATAACAACGAATTAAACCACATTATGTTGTATCACTTTAAATTGTAAAAGTTTTTAGCAAACCCGTATTTCCGATGTATATGTAATCAGTAATTACATGATTATTTTAGCAAAATATACGTTAAACCTTGATTTATAAGAACGGGTGTTACACAACCCTATATAATATCGCACATATATCAGCTTATCATTAAGAAAACTGCATAATCATGCAAAACCTAATAAATAACCATACCAGTCATAAACCCTAACAAAATCGTAGTTATGAACAATACCTAATCTTTTAAAACTATATGTTTCAGTCTAAAACCTTAATAAACAATAAAAATAGCATTTGACATTAAAGTCCCTGTATATTCCATTATAAAATCACAAATGTCAATCGATACCTGGATTCATCTTCTTTGCTTGTGGTCTGTCGTTGTTTGCTTTGCTTCGTTTCTCAAAACTCATGAATCTTAGTTGAATTGCAACGGAGAGTAGTAGGGAACTTGGGAGAAGGAGAATGCAATGTTGATTTTGGGTTTACAGTATGATTGTGAGTTATTGTGTGCTGATTATCAGGGGTTTTGATCTCGCATTGGACGATTTTAACCTTGACGGTTTCTTTTATTAATTATAATTTGATTAATTTAATAGTTAAACACGCGGTTTAAATGAGATGATCTGACGATTGTGGTTGTAGCATACATAATGTACGATTAGTGTATTTGTATGATAACCGGCCTCTACGTATATATATATATATATATATATATATATATATATATATATATAGGGTTATATATATATATATAGGGTAAGGTTCATGTGAGACCCACCTTTATTGCGAGAACCGCGAGAACCAATGTGAACACAACCTAAAATAGCTAAAAAAAAACGTAACCCCCCCCCAAAACCTAACCCCCCAAGCTAAATGCTAAAAACTAAAACCCCCAAAAAAACCTAAAAAAAACCTACCCCCCCCCCCCAAAACCTAAACCCCCTTCCCCCACCCCCACCCCCAAAAAACCTAATCCCCCAAAAAACCTAAAGAAATCTAAAAAAACATC
Organism: Helianthus tuberosus; assembly: GCA_030545235.1. Taxonomy (NCBI): domain Eukaryota; kingdom Viridiplantae; phylum Streptophyta; class Magnoliopsida; order Asterales; family Asteraceae; genus Helianthus; species Helianthus tuberosus. The sequence continues at coordinate 32,319,140 of CM060430.1, forward strand.
TATTTTTTTTTATAATATTTTTTATGTTAAAATCGCTTCTTTTAGTAGCCAAAAAAATTAAAAAATATATTAATTTTTTTTTATTTTAGCTACTAAAAGTAGCGATTTTAGCATACAAAAATATTAAAAAAAAAATTTGTGTGTTTTTTAGCTATTTTTAGGCATTTTTGGTTGTGTTCACATTGATTCTCGCGGTTCTCGCAATAAGGGGTGGTTCCTAACGGATCTTTTTCCTATATATATATATATGGGATGGTTCAAATGAAAACCACTTTTATTGTGAAAAGTCGAAAACTAACTAAAAAAACCTAAAAAACACACCAATTTTTTTTATAAAAATCACAGGTTTTTTTATATAAAAAAAACTTTTTTTCAAAAAAAAAAATAAAAATTGTAGTACACATGTGTAGTACACATACACGTGCACTACAAATTTTTTTTTAATTTTTTTTATATATATAAAAACATGCGTAAATTGGTATGTTTTTTGGCTTTTTTATGGCTTTTTTTAATTAGTTTTCGAGTTTTCACAATAACTAGTAGTTTTCATTTGAAACTTTCCATATATATATATATATATATAGGGAAAGGATACTGAGAAAACTACATATAAATGAGAAAACTAACTAAAAAAAACCTAAAAAAAGCTAAAAACATACCAAATTTTTTCTTTTTACAATTTTTTATAAAAAAATCGCTTGTTTTTATATAAAAAAATACATTTTCAAAAAAAAAATTTTTGTTGTACTGCACATGTGTAGTAATACACATGTGTATGTGTACTACACATGTGTAGTACTACACATGTGCAATACAACAAAAAACTTTTTTTTTATTTTTTTTTTGAAATTTTTTTTCCATGCATAAAAAGCTGCGATTTTTTATAAAAATTAAAAAAAAATTGGTATGTTTTTTAGGCTTTTTTAGTTAGTTTTTTTTTTGTTTTCTCATTTAAACTAGTTTTCTCATGATCCATCCCCTATATATATATATATATATATATATATATATATATATATATATATATATATATATATATATATATAGGGAGAAGATCATGCGAGAACCACCTCTTATTGCGAGAACCAATGTGAACACAACCAAAAATGCCTAAAAATAGCTAAAAATCATACAAATTTTTTTTTTTGAATTATTTAATATTTTTTATAAAAAAATCGCTACTTTTCGAACAAAAAAAAAATTAAATTTTTAAAAAAAAAAATTTTTTGTTTTTTTTTTGCTTTTAAAAGTAGCGATTTTAACATAAAAATTTCAAAAATATTCAAAAAAATTTTTTTTAGATTTTTTAGGTTTTTGGGGGTTTAGTTTTTAGCATTTTAGCTTGGGGAGGGGGGGGGGGTTAGGTTTTTGGGGGGTGGGGGTGGGGGGTTTAGGTTTTTTTTTTTTTGGGGGGGGGGGGGGGTTAGGTTTTTTTTAGGTTTTAGTTTTTAGCATTTAGCTTGGGGGGGGGGGGTAGGTTTTTTTATGTTTTTTTAGCTATTTTAGGTTGTGTTCACATTGGTTCTCGCGGTTCTCACAATAAAGGTGGTTCTCGCATGAGCTCCTCCCTATATATATATATATATACACACACACACACAAAGAATCTCATGTGTAAACTCACCCTGCTCGCAGCTATGTCCAAGGTCGACTCTTCGCCCGCCATGGGATCGTGCCCCCTGATGCGCGGGAACCGGATGAAATCCATAAATCCTTACCCCCTTTTAGGTTTGAACCGGGTTTAAAACCCCGATTCGTCCCTTCACCCATATGATATCCCTAAAAAATGGTTCAAGCGGGAATCGAACTTACGTCTCCACTAGGGAATAACAGTCCTTTTGCCCGCTGAATCAAACATCTTTGGTAACTTTTGTATATTTGATTCATATTATAATCCTACTACACTTTTAAATAAATTTGAGATCTTTTCTACTTAAGATAGTGAAAATGTTTTAAATATTAATATGAAAATGATGTTAAAAATACATGTTAGGCTTTGTTGAGTTAGAACTAGCGTTTTGGAATCTTAATTCTTTAGTATTTGTTCCTTGACAGCAATCTTCATCTC